>OZ017738.1:141031349-141631349 GCA_963969285.1 Odontomyia ornata
CCAACTAAGGCCAACAATACAAGTTGATGTTCCTTAAATTCTTGACTATGAGATCTTTACTTGGTGGCTTTTGGCACTTACAATTTGACAAAAGTTGTTGCTTCAAACTTGTCTTTGGCATCCCGTCGCTTGGTTATATGTCCTCCTCTAATTTTTAAGAAACATTAGTTAATGCTTATTGACATTATGCCTTATCATCAATCATCAAATTTACTTTGTTTGCACTAAATTCTAGAGTAATTCAAATAGCCATGCTGCGACCCATATCCACACTAAAATCCAACTCATGCATCCTCCTTGCATATGCTTAGCTTAGCATCAAGAAACTAAATTAAACCCGTTATTACTTCAACATTCATTTCTACTATTTCAGACTAAATATATATAATTATAAATTTTAGTTTGCTCGTGTTACGTGAACAAATCATTTAAATAATAAACATGAAGTCACGTTTATTCCCCATGCACCGCTTAGCACGGAAAAATCAATGAACGAAGTTGTTACAAAACTTTTCCTGTACTTAATTCAAGTTGACCGAAAAATCGCATCTCTCTGCCTTTGTTAGGTAAATCATTTCTTAGACTGCAAATTTATGACCGTGTTAATAAGTCACACCTTTCTCTGGTTCGTCTGCCCGTCCGCCTGTCTGTCAGTCAGCTTGCACTGAACTAAAACAAATATTTTTAAATAAATGCAAAGAAAAAAACGCTTAATTCACCCAACAAAATTCGCTCGAGTGAAAATTCACATTATTATGTTTTGTTTTCTTTTTTCTTGCAGATTCACTTTTTCCGCTAAAGCGATCATTTCCAGATGAAAGAGGTAGAAACTGAATGGGACAGGAGTCTTCGAAAATGCTCTAAATAACGGTCGCAAATCGCTGAGGCGTTCAGTGAACAGAAATGAAAACCGCATGAAAAATTCATGAATCTCATGTAGAGGTAAACCGCGAAAAGCGTGATATGTTAATCTTTAGTGTGCGCAATGCCACCTTGTCATTAATTACGAAAGCTCAACGGCAGCGCAAGAAAAACATGAATATGATTTATTTTTATGAATTGACCACCTCGTAATCATTCACATACTGCTCACTAATGGACGCCTTTTGTATATCTTTGTGGCAGAAAAAAATTTGAATTGGCTTTTGGGAATGGGCGACCCGCACTGAGTTTTGATAGGCACGTCCAAGATGGTATTTCTAGGTGTCACTGTGCCCACTTTTACTTCTTCCGGTTGATGAATAGATTTGATTAATTATTATTAGGTCAGCATGGACATTTTAGAAAGGTGGACGGGGACAGTCTGCACTTCCATGTCAGCGGCGAATTATGAAATTTGACTCAAATCACAATGAATTGGTTGCGTAACGAATGGATTGGATTGACGAGATAAGCTCAACGTGAAGCATGTTCTGAAAAAATTAACAAAATGTTGAGCTGGTATTTGGCGAATGTTATGAATGACCCCTGCAGGGGAGAATATGGTTCAATGGACGCATGGTGACAAGTGTTGATGGCTACGGATAACTTTCTTCGGCGGAAAAATTTTATCGATTTATACCCCGGAGTGATTATTTTTGGTATTATTGTGTTTTTCTTCGGGTGTTGGGAAGAGTGTGATACAATATGGAAATGAAAGGAAATTATTTAAGAAATAATAGAGGCTGACAGGTAAAAATAAAATAACTATATTTAGTGCGTGATCGATTAAAACGAAGCCTGCGCAACAACCATTTAAAAACATTGGGCAGCAGTTTTAAACACTTGCATTTCACTTGAAAAGCATATATACGTGTATGAATCCCGTTTTATAGGATCGTATAGGTAATTTCAATTAGCAATTGTCAGGAATAAAAGAACTGTGGATGTTAGGGAATTGCTTTAATTAAAAGATAGCATCGCTTCCTTTCGATAATGAATATTAACTATCCTTCTCAAATTCACGTTAAAAATATTTTTTACCATCATATCATAGGATACGTTGTTCCTGCCAACCGCTTGCTTGGTTCGGCTCGACTCGACTAACTGAGTACCTCGCTACAGCGTTGACAAGTTGAAGTTGACACTATTAAGAAACTAACATAACTGAATTGTAAAATGTGATTACTGACTTTATCTCTGCATTACTTGTATATTATGGGAAGTTATTACAATTTTTCTGTCCCGGAGCACTCTGGGCCTCTGGTAGAGACCTTCGACTGGGGCCCTCGGACCCGGTTAGCCCAATGAAGAGGGGCCGTGCGCCACTCGCTTTTCCAATGGGCCCCACGGGAGTCGCCAAGCGAGAATCGCGACTCGTCAAAGACTCGTACCGGCACCGACGTTATTTCCGCGCTCGCGTACCGACTGTGTCGCCTATTCCTCCTTACACCAACTCGCACACCTAAACAGCGCGTGGAATCTAAGGGGAATTTATGTCCTGCCGGACCCTTGAGCCACACCACGTGTTGGCGGAGCACCCTCGAGCCTTCCACACCTGGGGTACTATTCGTGCTCGCCCACTACGCCACTTCCCGAGCCAAACCTTACACTTTGGCACGTTCCACTTGTGGAAATAAATTCTACAAAAGCAAATGTTTTTGGAACTAATTATTATCGTGAAATTCAGATTTAAAAAAAATAACGTATACAAAAAGAAATACTACAACGAAAAATACTCTTACGCTCGTAGGTCGATAGTAGCTAACTATCCGGGGGCCCCCTAGTCTGCGGCTTCCAACTGTAGCGTTCTCCTGGCTCCCTCCATCAATCGCCTTTTTTCCGTGCAATTCGCCGAAACCTGCCGTCCCGCCAACTCCGAAATTGCACTTGCTTGTATATTCCGCCTCCAATCGCCTTTTTACGTGCAGTTCACCGAAATCTGCCGTCCCGCCAACTCCAAAATTGTATTTTCTTCAATATTCCGCCTAACCTCCAAAAACAAATTCCGCCAAAAACGCTCGCCTAGTCCAATTCCCAGAATCCAAAGAAGAGAGCTTTTCAAGCTCCATCCGGGGCCTTTTATCGTTTCTCGTTGCCACGCTTTCCTCCAAACGAGCTTCCGAAAGTGGCTCCACTTTCTCGTCCAGTGGAGGCGCGCGGCATTACAAACTTTGCTGCATTATCCGTAGGCGTTGTTGTAAAAGTTCAGTTGAACGCACTGATCATATGGCAGCTCGAAAGCTCTCGGTGGGAACTGTCATTCCCAATGTTTATTTAGTTGCCGAGACCAACTTTTGTTTTGCGTTTACCTTAAATGTCGTTGTAGATTGCAATTGAATGAAAATGTTTTGCCACATTGAGTGCAAGTATGCCGCTTTCCTTTTCCGTGAGAGTTCATATGATTTTGAAGAGTGTAAGGTTTGTAAAATCTTCTTTTGCAAATCTCACATTCATATTGCCTTTCTTTGTGTCGTATTTTATGTGTTGCAAGAGTGTGAAAATTGTTATACGGTTTTCCACATATGGAACAATAAAATATTTGCTCTGCTTTGCTTTGCTGTTCATTTGGCATATCAGCAGTAGCACAATTTTGCGTTGTATCATTTTGGACCTTTTCTTGGTCTATATCTAATAAGCTTGCCACAATATCCGATATATTTTCTTTACTAACACTTTTGTTCTCTTGTTCGAAGCATGTATTTATAGTTGAGTCTTGAAATGCAAATACAGACGATGATCAAGAATTTACAATATCTGATAAAATTGATCTTTCCTTCATTTTCATCCGAAGTAACGGCGAGCGGCAAGTATAATTGGTTAATCGTCGAATCAGTGTGTACGCTTGTTTGTTTTTGTTTAAGAACTTTTCGGCTTCCTGCCACCTCTCTTTGTGAGACCGCCGGAAAATCCTGCTTCTGGTGTTATTGGTGACGTTGTCGGTCGTTTTCTGGTCGATCGCGATGCACCAGGTGATGATTTTTCTGTTGGTGAGCCAACTGCATTCTTATTGGACGATGATGGTGTACTTGAACTATCCTTTTGGTTTTGAATTGTTTTCGCTTGTTGGTCCGTCAAATAAATGTCGGAAGCACTGACTTTAATGTCTTTTCCGTCTATGTCTACAGTGTACATTACTTTTTCGCCGCTTTTGTCGATTGCTTTCACTGTACCTAGTTCATAGCCATCGTCGAGCAGAGCATAGACAGAATGATCCTTCAATGGTAGAGTATCTCCTTCGCCAAACGCAATTGATTCTCGTGGAAGTATTTTGGATGCTCCGTCTTCAAATAAAACTACAAATTTGTTGCCGGCCTTCTCTTCTGTCACTCGTCCCGCATAATATTTTTTTATCAACCCATTTGGCTAAGCAACAGTAGAGCGATGATGTTTCAGCCACACTTTTTGAAGGAGTATCCTGTGTTTTGCTAGTCGACGACTGTGGTTTGCCCTGTTTGGTCTGTTTAGGTTTGGACTCTTCCTCATCATCACTCTGCGATTTTGTAAGTGCTCTTTTCAGCGTGTGTTTCTCCACCTTCTTTGTTGGTGTTTCTGTCTCGTTTTCTTGTGGACTCGCTGATTTTCCTTTGCTGAGTTAAAGGTTAAAATGTCTCTATGAGTAAATCGTATTTTATAAAAATGTTAACATTTTGCATGGTTTCGTATCTGTCGGGTTAGTTAAAATTTACGATGTTGTGAGTAGTTTCGTTTTAAAAACGGATTAAATAGCTAAAGTGTTTAGTGTTTTTTTTTTTTTTTTATATGTAAAGCTTGACTTATCTACGCAAAACAGAAAACTAATGTTTTATTGCTTTACACTAAATTTCGTGACTAGGTTAAGAGTTTCAACTCAAATTAAAAAAAAAAGGATTAAATACATTTTAAATTCCTACTTCCGCTTGGCTCGGGAAGTTATCCTCGCGGAGAACTTATATTTTTTTTTCCTTTTTTTTTTTATTATACTTTAAAATAAGACCGCGGGCACCCTTAAACTCGTGTGTGGAAGGCTCCCGTGACAAAGTCAATGCGGTTTAGCCTAGCCAACCCAAACTGAGAAAACTAATGATCAAATTTTATAACTCTACGCTTATTAACTTAATCAAAAAACTACAGGATTTTTTCAAAGGGTATGAGTTCCAAAGCATACTGTAGGCCTACAGGAAGTGCAAATAAAAATGTATGCTTTTGTTCGAGCACTGGCAAATTTTTAAAATTATTACGACTTATACTTTATGCGAAAATATTGCAATGATTCTGGTGCCATATTCATAATAACAAAAGGAACATGTGAATTAGTTTTTGGTTATTGTTGATTTGTTGAAAGCCTCGCAAAGGCAGTGTTAAAGTAATTCCGAAACTTTTCTTTGGGAAATTTTCGGAACGCGTTTCAAACAGGCAATTGAATCGGTGGCTGAGAGATTGTATTCGGACTTATCCTACTCGCGAAAAACCTGCTACCAAAATTCCTCATCGAACTTGCTAGCCATCTCGAAGAAGATTAAGGTTGGTCGGATCAGTTGATCTGTAGGGTACAGTCCGTTGTCACCTATCGAGACTTCACGTCTTTAACCGATGAGAGATCGGTTTCGATTTCCTTCGGAAAATTTTGGACAAACGTGAGAAAATCATTACATGTATTTCAATTCGTCACCATTTTATTTGAAGTATGTTGACCTCATTGCCTGAGTAATTATGATCGAAATTTCCACATATCTGTAGTGTCTGCGTCCTTTTCAAACGCATATCTCCATAATATCACATGTTATTTTTGTTATGATCTCAAGGGGTCGTCCGAGTGAAAAGACGACTGTCCGGAGCGAAACTAACAAATACACAAGTTTTGGGGCTTGCCCCCACTAAGCCGCGAAAATCACCTACAAAAGAAACTCGACCATGCAGAACGAGTTAAGTGTTTCGCCACGACACAAGACTCGTAGTTTCCCACAACAGGGCAACCTAAATTACCTAGAATGCCACTTACTTTCACTGCACCCACGAGCACTACCACCTCAACTATCCTCCCGGGAAAAGAATTCCCGAGCCACACCTTTCACAGCTGAAAAGGAAAGTTATTATGTCGAATGGTAGCGAGGAAAGTAAAATCTACAATTTTCTTTATTCGACTTGAGTAATACTCTACACTTTTTTAAAAATTCGGTCAATATAAGATAAAATTAAAGCCACTTACATTTATTCCCTACTCTAGTAAGGTGCCCCATACTTCCGTTTTCGTGATTTTCGCCACAGTTGTCTCGTCCCAATTTGATGTTCCGGTATCAAAGATTCGTCTCCAATTTAATGTTCCAGAATCCAGTGTGCGTCTCCGGTTCCGTCAAAAAATTCTGCCGCTGATCAATGTTCTATTATATATCCACTGGTTGCTCAGAAAAAACTCCCAAAAGGAAAGAAAGTGCGCCAATCTTCCCGGGCTTAAATAACCTCCGGGTTAATTTTTTTCCTCCCATCCACCGGGAAAATCATGTTTCGGAGTGCTTTTTTCCGTTGCTTCGAATAATTCCCCTCGCTTGATTTCACTGAAAACAAGTTCCACTCGGTTCCGATCCTAGTGGGAATTAAGTGTATTACGCGCTGAATACATTTGACTGACACATTCACATTGCTAGTAATGTTCATTTACATCGCGACGCGAGATAAGGATTTCCACCGACTCCAAAAATACAATAAACGGGATCATAAACAACACAAATCACAAACTCATCACAGAAAAAATCAGAAAAATAATCAACATTAGACCTAACTCACTACTACTCTTATACTGGATAACAAAAGTGGAAAAATTTCACAGCTTCGAATTGGTTGACAAAGCAGCCAAACAGGCCACAATCGAAGGCGAAGAGGTCGACTCATTTCTTGAATGGGACGACTCTATCAAAAAGGGTAATGACTCCATAAACATAGAATGGCATGAATACTACCGAAAAAAACATCAAAAACCAGGCGTACAGCCCCTGGCTACAAACTGACCTCATTTTCAGAACCAAACCATGATTTCACGATTTCACACCAAACAGCAACACCCAAATAGAAATAAATAGAATTCTCCTCAACAGAGCCTACAACCACAAAATATTAACAAAAGCAAAAATAGTTCCATCCCAAGGATGTAAGTGGTGCGACATAACAGACGATCTTGAACACAGAATTCTAAACTGTAAACACTTTGAAACTCTAAGGAACAAGTATGGAATCTTTCAAAATAACTACCCCATAGCAAAATTTTTTAATATTGTAAAAACAATGAAAAAGCACTTACTCAATTAATTGCCTTTCTTAAAGATGCAAACCTAGAACTTTTACTTCAAACGAATAGTCCTCTCAATTTCCAAAACTAATTTTCAATATTCCAAGAAAAGCACTCGATCTAATAACCTACCAAGCATTCCAAACGAATACTGACACATTAGCACAGTAAAATCACAAAGCCAGTAAAGAAAATCTAGAAAAAAGCACTATACTATAATAAGTCCCTGGAGGACATTAATCGATATATCGATGGCTTGTGCGCTTAAGTCATAGCCAATACACACCTTACATAGGTTAGGCAGAGGGGGGCAAAAAAGATGAGGATTTCGCAATAATCCTCCTTTTTCCCTTTTACTCTTGAGCTGGCGCTAAGATTTCTTATCCACTAGTTTTAACTAATTTTGGCCGTTGAACCTCTCCTCGGGATTGTCGCGATTTTTTTCATTAAGATTTCCGTGGTGAAATATAGTGAGTTTGGTACGAATAAGTAAATAGTACGCTTCAGCACGATGCCGATAGTCAGTTAGGAGAGGTGGTAAGAAATTTGACAGTTGTATCCGTGCTTCTTTCGTGTAGTTTAGTGAATTTATTAGTTTCCTCTCGTTTGAGCTTGGCGTGATCGGTGGTCATTTGTTGGTGTGCCAAAGCGAGGATTTGTTTGATATTGTTAAGCTCATTCATAGCCTCTGGTTTGGCTGCAAACTCGTCTCGAAGCTCTGCCAGTTGTTTTGTGTGGGTGTCACGTAGTTTAGCCATTTAATATTGAACATTACACGTAACGCTACAGCATTAATTGTTGAAACATGCTCAGCTGTTTCCAGTTTCGCACATTCTTCCCAAAGACCATCGATTTATTCTTCAAGTGTTCGCTTCTTGTTCTCGGACTCTCGCATTGATTCCTACAATGACTTCATTCTGGTTTCATGTTGTCAGCACAACAAACGGCATTCGCCTAAGTCCTTTCCATACTCAGAAACCTTTTTATTTGAATCTGTTTGTAACGCCTCCAGATTCTGACATCTTGTGTGATATATTAAGCTTCCGATTTAATTTTACTATTATATAGTCGATCCGCAGTGAATTTCTCTTCAACCTTACCACCTGGATCGGTTGTTATTCATTTACATCTCACTGATACTATTCGTGCATAAGGCTTGTCCAACTTTCGACAGATTACGCAAACGTTTTGAGAGCATTCCATAAATTCGTTTCTTATGATGCGCTGACATATTTTTCGATTGTTACAACTCCGATGTAACGACACTCAATGTGGCCTGTTTCTGCTGCAATTGTTCGTTCATAGTGTCAATATCTTTGATTTTGGTCTCGATTCCTGGTGATTTTTGATCGTAGTTGACAGCCAATTCTTCTAGAACTTGAAGTACTCCTTTCACCTCCTCCTTAGTACTTTCGTTTTCTTGTTGCTACTACTTTTAATTTACGTTACGCCTCGAGTTTGCACTTTACTCGTCCTGTGCTTGCCACTGAAGAAGTGTTCGATTCGCGAGTGTCTTCCTTGGGTATGCGTGCCATTGCTGCGTCAGCAGCATCTCTGGCTTCGTTACTTGGCTCGTTCCTCTTTGGTGGCATTTATGCATCTCTGCTGGATCTGCGTCAGTGTGAAGATGTTTGAGGCAGTATCGTTAAGTTTGTGTCCTTGTCTGGAAGCTCAGTGGCTGCACACTTGATAGGAGTATTGGGTTTGACGACAGCCTCATGTTTAGATCCGCACTCAAAGTCATTTCCCTATAAATTTCGACAGCACTCAGGTTCGAATTTGAATTAGTCGAATGGTATATTGCATCAAAATTAATTGGGAGTCTATGTTGGAAAGGGGAATCAGTGAAAACATAAGCAGTATGGGACCTTGATTTGAGGAAATGATGTAAATGCCCGCAGATTATCGCGCATAACACAAACACCTCTTGTCGCATGACGAGAGCAACGACTCAAATTAGAATTCCCTCCCGGTGTTGCATGTTATTTTGTTTGTGACGCAATTCCGATTGCTTCGAGGGGTTATATGTTTTATGCTGCCACATATGTTGATTGGATGACGAAAGTTTCCACTACCGTGTGACCTAGTCGTAGTGCCGGGAATTTGCGTTTTGTTTTGAGCTCGCGTTGGTTCTTGATGCTTTCAGCGCTTAATGCTGCTTGCGTTGTCCATAATGTGGCATGTAAATCGAAAGTGACCGAGCTACTTAAGCTTAATTACATAAAGTTACAAAGCAAAAATTATTGTGTGGCTTTCTTTCCGTAATCTAACAAGTAGTCATTTTACGAATGAAAATTAAGTTACTTACTGTTGTTTACATTATGAGGTTATCAAAAAAGGTTCATGAAAAGCGGCTCGGTATTGCATAGGTTTAATTCTTACGAAATCGCGTATGGTAGTGTTTGGGGTGAGCAATACTACGGAATCTCAATGTTCATCCGTAACAAATGCAAAATTCATAGAATTGATCAAATTTTGACATCTTAGTATTTGTTGACCTTGTACTCATTAAGACTTACTTTCTAGATTTTTTTCAGATTTTTTGAATTAAAGGTGTTCAAACACGAGGAAGAGGGACAAACATTTTTCATATATTTTCCCTCTTTCTGTACCCCTTGATGCGAAAAGTATCAGTTTAAGACCGGTTTTGAAAAGTTCTCATGAAAACTTGTCATTTGATACCCGCATTGACTATCTTTGGTAAAACAGTTGTTAAAGGTTATCCTCCGATATGGTGAGATCCCCCTTAAAAATCTTATAAAAATTATTCTAGACCGAAACTTTTAATAGGGCACCACTTTTGACGTACTCTCTAAATGTCATGTTTCTAGCTTATGTGGTTTGGAAGAAAACTTGCGTTGATGGATGAATGAACTGATAGACAGACGCGTAGACAGGTTGTGATTTTAGTGGGGTATTGGAAAATTATTTTATAATACCTTGAAAAGAGGTGAAGAAACTTGTGAGCAGTACTCCAGGCTGTAATGAACCAAGTTGCAGTACAACCTGGAAAAAAGATCGGAGAAAATATAGGAATTTATAAAAATCAAATCAGAAATGTGAGAAGCTCTACTTGGGGAATATGACAGCCAAAATTCAACTTAGTGTCAAAAGTGACACCTAAGTCCCAGAAATGAGTCACAGGGCTTAGGCTCAATATTTATAGGAACTTGAAAATAGAGAGGGTTTGGGTTGCTACAAGAGACGAGTGTACTTAGAAAAATTTAATGGGAGCTGTTTATGAAGACTCCAAAGCCAAATCTTCTTAAAGTAGGGCACTTTCATGATACAATGACACTGCTTTTAAAGCTAGACGTCGTCTGCATACAAAAGATAAGAAGAGTTGATGCTGATAGAACGTAAGGTATTAACAAACAGAATGAACAATGGAGACCATGAATGGATCCTTGAGGAACAGCAGAAGACCGATGGAAAGGGTGAAAAGATAGCTATGAAAAGAGACTTTATTGACACGGTTTGATATGTACGAGGTCAAACAGTGAAGCAAATCATTAGGAATAGCAAGAAACGCCAGCGGCCAGTGGGGAAACCAAGGAAACGTTGGTCTGACTCGGCCAACAAAGACAGTTCATCGCTGCTCGGATTTCGGAATTGGATGACGCGGTCAACGGACCGAGACAGTTGGAGGCGCTGTTTGCAGGAAGCGAAGGCCCGAAAGGGGCTGTAGTGCTAAGAAGAAGTAGAAGAAGATTTTGAGTAGACCATCCTAGTCCATTTCATTGCCACTTTCATCATCGCCAGTGACATCATCTTCTAAAATGAGCTGGGTTTCCTTATCCGTTAAGTATCGGTGTGTCATTGTATTTATTATCTGCAAAACTGAAAAATTATACTGTCCATGTCCTATGGTACCCATTTGGCCACCAAGGTGTTTAAAGCCTGTTGTGAATTCCAGCGTACCAGCTTTCTCCCATTCGCAACTTCAAATTGCCGCCGTAACATCTTCACTTCCTCTGTGTATTTATTGATTTTTATTAACATTTTAACCAATTACTCTATAAATTTTAATTCGACATCATCTCAATCCTACCCTCTTATCCTATTTTTAATTACAAAAGAACAAAAAAACCAAAAAATATTAATATAATAATAACAACACTCCATTCATTACTTCCTATTAACAAAATTTCATTCTATACATTTTCCCTAGCAAAACCTAATTCCTTCCTTCATACTAACTAATTTTATTCATAAATTCCCACATACAAATTTTATTTTTCATACTAACAAAAATTTATACACGTTTCCCTACTAACAAAATTCAATTTCATACCCAGATGCATAGTTGAAGTTGCTTATTAGATGAATGGGAAACCAACAGAAGTTGGCTCCGTTGGTAGCGTCATGGATTCTCGACCGCGGGTCCGCTAGTATCCTGGGTTCAAGTTCTTCGAGTGCAGGAAAGCACTCTTTTAGGAGTATCGGCAAGAGCAATAATTTCCGTATATATACGACACTTTGCATCTAATCAGTCGCTTTCCTTGGTTATGCAAATTGCCATATATGCAAAATGGAAATTATTGCGTTTGGCGATACGGAAAAAAGATGTGTGGGTAGCGGAATCGAAGTATTTTGAACTTCGATTACGTTCCCCAGATGCGGCAGCGGTAATTGAAAATGAGATGATTGCGGGATCGGATTTGCTAGAGGTGAAATGCTGGATTGAGTTCTTGAAATTAGGCAGTTGGTATTTGGCTTGGAGATAAAAGGGATTATGTTTGGCGGTGCGGAATAGTTAATTCGAGGAGAATAGATTCGGTTTTTGGAGTTTGAAAAGAAGAAGAGGAGAAAGTGCTTTGGTAGTGTCTAGAAAAAGACTAATTTTGATTTTGTTTTGAATTGGATTTTAATTACAAACGTGGGAACTGAATAGAAAAATTAGTAAAATTTTGCTTGTGGCATATGCGAGTGAAGTTAAATGTAGATTTTAGAGAAAGAAAACTTAGTTAAGTGGGTCTGAACCGGGAATGAAAATCCAGCATAACTCAAATCCAAAAATTGTGTGGCAAATAAAATCAAAAAATCTTATATTGCGGATTAGAATTTTAATTGTTGTATAGGACATTTAAGAGTGATTTATTAAAAAAACACGAAGAAAACAACAAAAAAGGAAGAGGAAAGTTTCCGTGAAATACTTTGTTTGATCTATGAAGTGGTGCTATAAAAATTCAATTTGGTGAATTCGAGAGTATACTATTGGATGAAATTGAAAGGATAACTGATTAGTGAACAGAGTGTAATCAGCGTCTTGTGAAAAGTGGCCGTTCTGTGTTTTCATTTTTGGACTTTGTTAATAGTAATTTTTAAATTGAAGCTTGAGTTTCAGGTGCCTCGAATTCCTTTCATTTGTTCTTCACCGAGCGCTCGGAGTTCAACAAGGAAAGTGTGAGTAATTATTTGAATTTACTTTTTTATATACTGCAGTTTATATCAAATCAATATTTTGGTTTTTCTTTTTTATTAAATTTTATTTTACGGATTTTTGCTTGCATAAATTTTAAAGGGGAGTTAAAATTTGTGAATTTTACTTGTGGAATTCTTTTTTTTGTGAATTAAATAAATGGCCATGTTTTGCTAAAAACCATATTTTTCATTTCTTGAAATGACTTCCTCCTTTCCCGTCCTTTTCACTTCGTGTTTGTGTTTTTATGTAGGGTGGCTCAGCACGAGCAGAGGGTGTCCCGGAAGTCCCACGACACGACTGAGCGCTAGCTGGCCTCAGTATGCCACCCCGGGCTATACACCCCTCTGCTGAAACATAATATCTGCAACTGCGGTGACTTCCGCGGTTGCAACAAGCCTATACTTACCAACGAAAGTGGGACACAACATTTTAGTACATTCCTCCTTCCCCTGCATTCCTCAAAGCAAAACTTGTCATTTTAAGACCTGTTTTGAAAAGTTCTCATTAAGACCTTTCATTTGATATCCATATTGCCTGCATGCGATGACATTTTTTTAAGGGGCTACTCTCCTATATGGGAAGACCCCCCTCAAACAAGTTATAAGTTTCTTATTGTGATGAGACTTTGAAGAGAGCGTCACTTTGCATCTACGTACAAAATTTTATGTTTCTAGCTTATGTAGTTTGCGAGAAAAAGTGGTGTGACACACGGACGGCCGAACAGACAGGACGCGATTTTAATAAGGTTTGGTAAAATGATTTCACAAAACCTTAATTAAGCACTTTTCGAATCACATAAAAAATTTCAAACAATATTTTTGCACTATTTTTGTTATGACTATTTTCAAAAGCAAGTTTACGACTTTAACCGTCTCTACTGAAGTCCTTACTTAGAGTGACTGATTCTACCTGAAGAAAGTGGCTGGCGACACGCAAATAGCATATTCTTTAAGATAAGAGTTCGCCCCAAGTAATGTGTCAAACGGTTCCAGGCTAGGTTCTCAGATTGACAGGGGAGGTGTTTAGTGGGTAGTCCAAGGGTATCTTCCATGGGAGTCCCACACTGCCAGACTCGGCGGGCGTAAATGCCTTCACCTCCCTACCACAAAAAAAGATAAGAGTTCAGGTGAATTTATTTACTGCAAATTTTTAGAAAAATTCATTGAAAAGCGACGAGTTACCATGGGGAAGAAAGGATAAAGCATTTTTTTCTTTTTATTCTTGAACCTCTGACTTACCTTGAGGGTCAGTATCAAGTGCGATTGATCCTAGGATTCGTCACTGACAAATAGCCAACTTAAAATCACTATTGATCGAAATTCCCCATATTAGTTGGTCGATTTTTGTCGAATAAAGTACTGGGCTCCATTTGAAAGTGGAAACATGAAATTAGGTAGTGTTTGGCGAAAGTACGTAAATAATGACGCCAGCCTTATAATTGGACGAGGAAAGAATTTAAAAAGTTATGCCTGAATGCGAGTCATTTGAGCTCTGCTTCCTCGTCAAATGCATCCGGTATAGAAGTAATATAATTTTTATTGGCATGTTTTTAGATTTTATAATTTGAAATTGCGATCCCATTTTTGCCGATAAAATTTTGTAAAATATTGCTTATAAATAAAAAACTTTAATTATGAAGAATAATAAAACAATTATTTTTTTTTTATTAAAAATTTTATTTATTAAATTTTTAATAATGTACATTCACTTTTGAAGCAATAATTAAATGCGATAAATGCTAACCGTATTTTTTGTCACAAGCAAAAGCTGTTGAACATTATTTCTTCACGTTTGAAATTTTTCTTTTGAAAACAAAGAAAAGAAAAACCAACAAATACATGGGTAAAACTTTTTTCGCATATGATTGCTATGAGGTTTAATGTCTAACGACTATTTTCTACTATTTATTTTATATATGTCTTTCATATTTGGTATAGGATCGTTATAATCGTTCATTTCATTCTCATCAATATACAGTTGAAGCTACTACTAAGCTCTTAAAATTTAATCAACCTTTTCTTTTGTTCTTGTCAAATTACAAAGAACGCATTTTTCCTACTTTGTAAATTTTCGCAACGAAAATTAAATTGCCGAAACACCTAATCAAATAATCATTTGTAATTTAAATGGATTGTTAACGCCACTGGTCTGAATATATCTAATAATATGGCCGTTTTTTCGAATATCAATAATATATAGGAATAAGAATAATTTGAGCGCCCTAAACAATCTTTCAGCCTGATCTTATTCACTACTTGTATTTGATTTTTGTTAAAGGATTACATTTTAAAAATATTTTCGTATATTATATTATCCTTTCTACTAAATATACAAATATTTTAATATTTATTAATATTTTTTATTTGCAGTGCCAGACTTTTCATTTTCAGTGTTTGAATAAACAATTAGAATTGAGGAAGGATTCAAACTACTTGTACTGTTGCAAATGCACTGAACGTGACTTTTTTGGGAAATTCTGGATTCGGTGATCTACGATTTTTAATGACTGGCTTGAGAGGTTGGCGTGGTTTTAGGGACATTAGACCAGCGGATGCTGCTAATTCTCGGAGTTTCTGCGAAAAGCCACTACTCGATGATGATGACGTTGACGATGTTGGTGATGCTGACGAGGACGAGGATGATGACAACAGCGAGGTTCCACTTGTTTTGCCTGTTGTTGATGTGGCACTTTGTAATTGTTGCTGCGTTGATGGGTTTATGTACCTGCAATGAAAAAGATAAAAATTATTAGAATCGAATTGTTAGAATAGTGTACTGAAAATCAAATGAATACTAAAAATTATGAGTGTTTGTACAACATCCCACATATATAAGGACCTAGCTGAGATTTAATAAAACGATTTTCCTGACTTCTTGAGGTATTAGATCTTTTTAATTAATTTCTTAGTAAAAAGCTTGTCGTTTCATAAGGCTTTGCTCAAAACAATTTGTGGTTTGAACATTTTACGTTACAAATAGTTTAATAAACGGTGCATTTGGTAGACTTTTATTTATTAAAGGGCCAATTCTTCTTCTTCGTAGCACTACAGCCCCTCTTCGGCTTTCGCTTCCTGCAAACAGCGTTGCCAACTGTCTCGGTCCATTGACCGTGTCCTCCAATTTTGAAATGTGAGCAGCGATGAACTGTCTTTGTCAACCGAGTCAGAGCAGCGTTTCCTCGGCTTCCCCACTGGTCTCCAGCCTCCAGTTCTCCCAACGAATTTCTGTTTGGGTATCCGTTGTTCGTCCATACGGTTCATGTGGCCAGCCCATTGCAGCTTCCGCAGTCTTACAATCCTTGAGACCTCCGGTTCCTCAAAAATTTCATGCAGCTCATGGTTGTATCGAATTCTCCATTGGTCCCCGTCTAGGACCCGTCGCTCAAAGGTTTTCAATATATTTGCGGATGCTTGGGTTAGGGTCCATGTTTCACACCTATAGCACAACACAGGTCTTATCACAGGTTTGTTTTTCAATGCATGCAGCTGGTCTTCAAGATCTTCCAAAGTGAATAAAGTATATTATTTGCAAGCTGTTTTCTTCAGCGTATTCCGTCTCTCTCATTACTATTTCTCGTCATTTTGGCGCCTTAACACACAAATTTGTTCACAGTTTTGATACTGTATTCACCAGGTGTGATATTTTGTGTACCATGAAAAAATGTTGATGTAGTCTGTATAGGCTACTACTTGGCTCGACTTGTATAGTAATGTACCTCGTGTATCGATAGGTAGCTTTCTTATGACGTACTCCAGAGCCAAAATGAATAGCAATGGGGCCAGCCCATCCCCCTGTTTCATTCCAATATTTGTGTCAAAGGCATCGGTGAGTTGGTTATTAATGTGGACTTGGGAGGTCATCGAAGTCATTGTCATTTTGGTAAGACGGACTAATTTGGCTGCGATGAGAAAGTAAAGGATTATCTGGTACAACACGTTACGATCAATACTCTCGTATGCTTGTTAAAGTCACCGGAAATTTGGTGCACATCTATGTTGAACTCCCAGAATTTTTCAAGTACCTGCTTGACTGTGAACAATTGGTCTATTGTCGATTACCTGTTCTAAAAATACCTTGATACTCCCCAATAATACTTTTGGCGTAAGATCCGATTTTATTTTTCAAGATCTTTGAAAATATTTTGTACGCCGTACATAGTTGTGATATGCCTCTGTTATATTCGTACTGTAGTTTGGCACTTTTTTTGTACATTTAAAAAGTACTCATATGAAATCACTGGGAAAAATATTATATTATATAGTTGAGTGAACTTCAACTTTTCAGGTACTTTTTATTGTTGTACGGATACAAACCTGGCACCATGATCTTGCCACCGTTGAAATCTATATTTTCATCAAGAGTTAATACACTGCACTTTAAATGCTGAAGCTGGGGAAAAATACATTAAAATTACTCAATATTCTCATTTCAAATTGCTGCCATTTTGTCTAACGATTACTAATTTGACTCGTTGAACAGATTCTCAAAGATATGCATGATATACATCCTACCTGAAATTTTCATGTGAATCCCAACAAACCCGCAGATTAAAAGCGCATATTGCTCAATAGCCACGTATTTTGTTGTTGAGACATAGAAAATTTAAGCCACCATAGCTTCGTTAAATACTATCCGATTTTTCTCAAATTTTCATCGTTGATTTGCCTTATAAATTACCACCTAGATTTGGATTTCAGGCTTCCGTCACAATTTTATACCAGAAAATGTAAAATTGATAAATTGTACTATGGCTAACAAAGTTTAGTGAATTTCAACTTCTCAGGTATGTATTGTTGGTCCACAGGTGTCCAACCGCGAGGGAGGGACACACCATTTTTTCGTGTTCTTCTGCTTCCCCTGCATACCCCGTCATGGATATTGTAATTGATAGATATCTCATCAAGACCGATAATTTGATACCCTACGCGACTTTTGTTGACAAAAATATTTTAAGAGTTCACATTCTTGTATGGGGAGACCCCTTAAAAGTCTTTGAAATTTTATTTTGACTGCAGAATTTTCATTAACCAAACTTTTCGGCTGTTCACAAAATTTGATGACTGTAGCTTCTCTTATTTCGAAGAAAACTAGTTGTAACGCACCAACAGATGGTATTACTATATTGTAGGGTATCATGGATATCCCCGACGAAGGGGTTAAATACAAAAAATAAATATATCACATTAAGGTGAAAGGAGTCAAATTTTAGGCATTGCTTACATTAGACATGTTTTGTAATGTTTTGGAGCCTTCATTGGAAGCTTATGAAGTTATCAACCTATTATATTTCTTGGTTTTAAATTGAAACTAGCATAGAACCAATTATTTAAAATGCTGAAAACGGCTTATACCACAAGCTATTAATGTTTAAAAAAAATTTTCGTAATCAAATAACATTTTAGGATCGCATTGTATATCATTTCTTTAACCCATATCATCCCAAGCACTTTTAACTTTATCTGATTTGTGCCAAACTCTCAGAAATGCACATTAATGGCCTTAGAAACGAAAAACTATTGAAAAAAAAATCCTGCTTTGCTTTTCTTATGACAGTACCGTTCCAGAAATGGAACATTAGGACAATATGCCACTATATTTTCTTCTTTATAAAATTGAAGAAGTAACTGAAATAAAAGAGCGAGTGTGAAAATCGATTTAACATTTATTATGAAGAGCTACGTTGCAATTGCTACACTTCATAGATGTGTTTTTGTGGCATAAGCCGCAACGAGTTTGTTTATTTTGGTTGATGATACTGTGCTGTCTCTTCTTGTCTAATCTTATACTGTCTGGCACCCGTTTTATTACAGCAAGCGATGACCTAGGCAGCGGCATTTTTGAGATCGATGAAGTTGAGGCTGTATCTCTTGTTTGCATATATGTAGTCACAATGTTCCTAGTGAATGATAACAAATCATAAGTACTACCTTGTTTTGACAATGATGATGATTTGTATAGCTGGAAGGCATTATTGACACAAACATTTATAGGAAACATCAGCAGCTGCTAATACCACCTCTTACAGCGAATCGAAATTCGATAGCATTCTGGTCTAATCGTTCTACGCCACCCATGTATCGATTATAGTTGATAATACACCTGGGTTGATCTATTTCTTTTTTCTGTTTATCAAAGAAACGCATCACTTTCCCAACGGGATGTGTATCAGATTAAGTTGACGCAACAGTGACGATGTTATTGTCATTATATCGAACCAAAGTAATTCCAGAAGAAGCATCAGTACACTGAAAGTATGATCCTCTTTTGATTTTTTTCATTTCTTTTGGATCCTTCAAAGGAGCCTTTTCGACTCTGTTTGCTCTTATTGTTCCAGTGGCATCGTGGCCTAATTTCCGTATCTCTTCGAGAAGAGACAACGAAGTGAAGAAATTATCCATATAAAAGTTATAACTACCCGGGGGTAGTTTGGATATGAGATCTTATACCACAGAGCCACCGACGCCAAGCTCAGGACGAGTATTTCCCGTATTTGCTCTCCATATACCAAATATCCAAGTCGTGTATAAATCGACCAGTTTTTATATCCAAATTGAATCGGTTTCCCATGAATATGCTGCTTTGTGCTGTGTTTTCCAAAATACGGGATCATTGACTCATCAATACTCAAATTTCTGTCACCGAGAAAATATTTTAGCCACCTTTTATTCAAAAGATCCCAAAGGGGACGAACCTTAGCGAATTTGTCATTTGGAGGCAAATGATAGTTATCGGCTGCATGGAGAAATCGCACCAACTCTTCAAACCGGTTTCTTGATATAACTGATACTACTCCCTGAAAATTGCAAACAACGCTTTGCTCCCAATACATGCGATACCTAGCTACATTATTATAACCAGTAAGCAGTAGAATATCAATAAATTGCTTGATTTCTGCAGTGGTTACCCTGAAACTGTGATGCCCCTTCTGAATTGCATTTTTTCCGTTTCTGAACGAAGAAGTTCGAAAACTTCATCATCAAAAAAAAGCTCAAAGAAATCAATTGGATGCTCTATATCGTCTAAGAATGAAGGTGGTGCACATTCTTTCTCCGGTGTTTCGACAATGTCAACAGATTTCCATCTCCTTGGTACCTCAGATGTTTTTCTTTTAGAGAGTGGAAGATTAACTTTAACTTCGTTGCTAGTGGATCCAGGTGTAGGAGTATCCATGTTATGCTCTGCTACCTCAATATTTGTTTCAGCGTTGATTATAGCCCTTACTGCCGCCTCCGCTGACAACTGAGTTCGAGACAAGTGATTTATGTCATGTGATTCTTGATCACCACTATCTCCGTCACTTAAATCGTTGTTCTCGGGAGGCGTAATAGAAATATTTGCCCCTAAAACATTATCATCTTCTTCCAAATATGCAAGGATTTCATCAACAGTCAATCGAAAATAAAATAAATAAAACGCGACCATTATAAAACCTAAATACGGTACCGTCTCAAACAAAATATTACAAAGGTATATATTCCTACTGTTCCAATAATGGAACGGTACAAGAAAAACGCAATACTTATATCAAAACCGTAGTTTTTCAATTAATTTTTATAACTAGCTAATTACCTATAGCATTGTTGATAAAATCATGCATAAATATTATATACTTTTGAAGAAAAAAGTAATAATACTTACGTTTTACTGCGAGACATGTTGTCCTCACTACTTAGTAAAATAAATCACCACTCACTAATGGGGATTCCCCTGACTATGATAAAAATTTCAATGTAATTGATAGCTTGGGACTTTAGTGTAGCCAGAATGCAAAAATAATGACCCGATTCGTTGATCGAAAAATTATAAAATTCAAAAACAAACCGTTCCAATAATGGAACAGTAGGATGATATGGGTTAAAACAAGGTCAATTTATCTTACCTAATTAAAATCTTATGAAATTAACTATGTTGTATAGTAACTGATATTATTATCAAAATGAAAATTAATGGTATAACAATTGACAACAGTACAGTACTTTAGTATAATTAAGTAACCATTGCAAATTACTGGTATATAAATTGACTGTCAAAATAAAAATTAGTTCTAAAAAAGACTTCATCATGATTTATCATGGCGCAGCCGGTGCGCAAAATCGAAAAAATTAAAATTAAAATTTAAAGCAGTGTGACCGTGTGGACAGCTAGAAATATCCCACTGGAGGTAAATACCTTCAAACCAACTGACCAATATATCATTTTTATAATCAGAGCGGCATATTCGATGGATGGTGATGGAAAACATCAACAGCATGGAGTTTCACCCACCGCAGCCGATGAATTTTTCCAGAAATTTGGTGAAAAATTGGAGGAAGTTTTCCGAGCGATTTCAAATTTTCCTGGAAGCATCGAAAAAGGACAAAGAGGATCCTGAATTAAAAACAGCGATGCTCTTGAACATGCTGGGGGACGAAGGTATCGAGATATACAACACGTTCTGAAGACGAAAGTGTGATTTTGGTAAAGTTTTTACTTTGTTTCAAGAATATTGTAGCCAGCAGAAGAACTTGGTCTACCAGCGGTATATATTTTATTCAAGAAGACAGAAACCAGGGGAAGATTTTGACCACTTTTTGTCGGATGCCCAAAAGCTAAACAAGTTGTGCAAATTTGGCAGCCAAGCAGATTCAATTCTTCGCGACATAATGCTCCTGGGATTGGAAGACAAAACGTTACAAGAACGTCTCCTACGGATAAAAGATTTAATTGAAAATATAAATTTGAAAAAAAAGTTAATAGAAAACAAGTTGTATTAGAAACGTACGGAGGTTTTAAAGTTAATGCTATGAGTATCATTAAATCGCCTTTGGGAGTTCGAAACAGTATTTACGAGCATAGTTTTGTTGCTGTTGATATAAACACAACACCAATTCTAGGTATAGCATCTTGCAAAGAACTAGGATTTATGCAGCGAATTGATAGCATCATAGAACAAAAGAAAAATTTCTTAAAATAAATGCGGATGTATTTTCACCGGGTGGTAAATTTCCAGATAAAATCCAAATTACTATGAAAGATGATGCCAAGCCAGTGTCCAACCCTCCGAATAGATTACCTTTCAAATTAAAACAAAGTTCTTTCTAAGTTAGAAGACATTGTGAAAGGAAAAATAATTGAAAAGATATATGAGCCTGATGAACGGGTTAACAAAATGGTAGCAGTACACAAAAAGAAAGGGGATATTAGAATTTGTTTAAGTCCGCAGGAATTGAATAAAAAAGATCTCATTAAGACCTTTCCAACGACACCCTACTCGAATACTTTTTTTTTAAGGGTCACCTCTCTATATGGGAGACCCCCTTAAACCTCTTTGGAAAATTTTTACACCCCAAATCTTTCAAGAAGTCGCCACTTCTGACCTTTCTACAAACTTTTATGGCTGTAGCTTCTATAGTTTCGGAGAAAAAGTGCTGTGATATACAGACGGACGGACGGACGTACAGACGGACGAACAGACGGACACAGGTCGTGTTTGCAATAGGGTTTTGTATTTTAGTACAAAGCCCTAATTATGCGTGTATCGAAAGGGTGTTTTTAGGCATTTTATTTACATGTAATAAATTCAGAAACTACATATACGGTCGAAAAGTCAAAGTGTATACTGGTCATCAGCCGTTAGTGGCATTAATGAAAAAGGACTTGAGCAAAATAAATTCTTCACGATTGAAAAGAATTAGGTTAAAATTGCTGGAATATGAGGTTGACGTGCAATACTTTCCAGGCTCTAAGATGTTTATTGCAGATGCATTATCCAGAGCTCCTTCTAATAATATTAAGGACAATTTGGAAATAGTCGCTGAAGGTGTAGATTATGTACTATATGAATTGATCTTTAATAAAAACCAATATGATCGCTTTAAAGAAGCAATGAAAAAAGATGAACTGTTAAAAAAAATAGGGTTCTACAAGTTTTCTAAGACGGAACGGCCAAAACCTAAAGATTAAGTGCCTGATAATAAAGGGTAGTCCAACCATAATGCCCAAGGTTAATTGTGAGTCACACCTCAACTTCAAGGTTTTCGCCCAATTTAATTTGACATTTCTTTGTTTCAGTGTTTGACAAATTCAACCATGGAGAGGTATGCAGTTGAGCAGCGCATTAAGGTTGCTTCAACGAAGATGAGCGTTCAAATAAAAATGCATTTCGTGCACTTCGTGAATTTTTTTGGTCAGCATAATCGACCAAATGTGTCCACAATCAGTAGAGTTGTGCGCAAATTTCAGCCAACTGTGTCTGTAGGAAATGTGAAATCACCTGTGCATGCTCATCCAGTTCGTTCTGCGGAAAATATTGCTATTGTTCGCGATAGTGTAGCAGAAGAGCCGTCCACCTCAACTCGTCGTCGTGCCCAACAATTGAACATCTCACGAAATGCGAATTTTGAATAAAGATTTGAATTTACACGCTTACAAGGTTCAATTGACTCAAGAGCTGAAGCCTACTGGCCATTTCAACCGTCGGCAACACTCCGAATGGTTGGTTGAATAGACAAAAGGGAATGGTGACTTTACAAAGAAAGTCATCTTCAGCGACGAGGCACACTTTCACCTTAGTGGATTCGTTAACAAGCAGAATTGCCGCATTTGGGCAAATGAGAATCCACGAGTGATTGTTGAAAAGCTGATGCATTCACAAAGAGTCATGGTTTGATGCGATTCGGCGGATCACTGTTTGGTGCGATTCGGCGGATGAAAATGAGGACGGCCAAGCAGTTACCGTGAATGGTGTTCACTATTGCGAGATGATAACGGACTTCTTGTGGCCAGAAATTGAGGTTATGGGCCTGGATGATATGTGGTTCCAACAGGATGGTGGCACTTGCCACACAGCCAACGAAACAATGATTCTTTTGTGCGAGAAATACGATGGCCGTGGTATCTCACGTTGTGGCGATGTTAATTGGCCGCTACGATCATATGATTTGACACCATTGGACTTCTCTCTCTGGGGACATTTAAAAGAAAAAGTGTGCGTCAATAAGTCAAGAACAATTCAAGAACTAAAGGATAAGATAATTCAGCACATTAAAGACATCGAACCTCAATTATGTCTCAGAGTTATTGAAAATATGGACCATCGGATAGAAGTATACCACCATAGCCATGGCGAGCATTTGGGCGATATTTCGTTAAAGAACATAATTGTCATAGATCTTTCTATTATAATAAAAAAATATTAACATAATTCTCTGAAAAAAAATTTGTTTTATTTACAATTAACATCGTGCGTTTTGGTTGGACCACACTTTATAAAATTTCATTGGAAAGTAAGCCATGATATATTTGTTGAACAAGATTTATTATACTTTAATGATAAGCTAATGGTACCAGAGGGTTTACGGTAAACTTTTGTGGATTTAATGCATGAGTCGCATTTTGGGATGTCAAAATCTAAAGCGCACGCCAAAATGATATAATAAGCCGAATATGAATAGGGATATCGAAAATTTAATCGCAAATTGCGAAATTTGTGAAAAATACCAATTTGCAAACGTAAAGGAACAGTTAATTGGCCACAGTATACCCGACATACTTCTTAATAAAGTTGGGTGCGATAAGTTGGAATGCTGTGGGGAGCCATATTTGGTACTCATAGATTATTTTTCTAAATATATTGTACCTAAAAAATTGAATAGCAAAAGTGTTGATGTTATAATTCCAGTATTGAAAGAAATTTTTAAAACACATGAAATCCCAGAAATTTTGATTGCAGACAATATGCCCTTCAATTCGATGTGTTTCAGTGAATTTAGTAAAGATTATAGATTCAAAATAGTGACATCAAGTCTTATGGGCTGGCCAAGAAGGCAGTTGGCATATGCATGCGCATGTTGAGTAAAAGCCGAGACGGAGTATAGAAATACACCTGTAACTGGACTGAATTATTTTTCTAATGAATTAATTTTTAATAGACTAACACGAACAAAATTACCTATAGATAAAGCTAGACTCTATCCGAGGATGAGTATAGACGCTTCGAGAATGTTAAGCCTTTTTCAAATGTCTAACCACCTGGGGCGAGTTTCGTTGGACGTAGCACCAATACACCCACTTGTATATATTTAGTGCGTACGTGAATCCACTTGCTTAGTCTGAAATACCTGAAAACTCTAATTAACTTCACTTTAGAGCTTCCGCAATGAAACCCACGTATTTTTAATCAAATACATTTATTTATTCTTTAGACTAAATTTGCTATCCTGGATAGTTGTTGCGGGTGCCTCCCGTTTACGGTGCTGCTCTACCGTAAACTCTAACGTTTTGAATGACTCCCGCTCCGCTTTGGTTACCGCAAGACGTGCTAATCGGCGCAGGTCACCGCCCTTGCGGCGAAACTCAACAATGCGCCCACCTCTTTGCCGCTTCTCTTCCGGCTCGACCACCGACGCATTAAGTGGCTTGATCAAGCGTGACCGGTAATCCTCGATCGTGATTGGCCTCAGACTCGCTCTGGGTGTCGCAGCAATTGCTTTCTCGAGCGACGGACAGGGTTGCGATGTCATCACAGTTCGTGTTGTCCAGTCGCCGCCCACGTATGTCGGTTGTAGTGGTTGCTGGCGGTGTGAGCTGGTCGGGTGGTTGCCGATGGCGATTTGGCCCAAATTGTGATGTGCGCACGATCGCTGATGATGCGTGGTGACGGTAAGGTCGCAGGCAATGCGTGTTGGTTGCCGATGGTTAGATGATGGTAATCCAGTCTCCGCTCACGTATGTTGGTTGCTGGTGGTGCGAGCTGGTCGGTTGGTTACTGATGGCGATTTGGCCCAAACTGTGATGTCCGCACGACCGCTGATGTTGCATGGTGCCGGTAAGGTCACTGGCGATGCGTGTTGGTCGCCGAATGGTTAGATGATGGCAATCCAGTCTCCGCTCATGTATATTGGTCGTGGTCGTTTGCTGGCGGTGCGAGCTGGTCGGTTGGTTGCCGATGGAGATTTGGCCCAAATTGTGATGCCCGCACGATTGCTGAATTGAAATTGCGTTAACTTGCTCGTCCCTGGGCGAAATGCCTTAGGAAAACTACTGCTCGGACAAGAGTCTTGCGCAGGGCAAGTAACGCTGTGGCCTGATTTACTAGTCGGCTGATGTGCATACGGGCTGGGTAACTAGCTGGCTGATGTGCGTAGGGCTATCCGTTCGGCTACTTGAATCTGGGCTGGAACCCTCTTGAAGTTTGTCAGTCTCCGACTAAATGCCTTGAGACGGTTCTACTCGGCCAAAGGCCTTAAGTAGGACAAGCGTAGTATCAAGAGTGATTGGTTTGTTGATGGCCATGGACATTCATACAAAAATAATGCTTACCTCAAGTTTACCTTTGTTGTCAATTATTTGCATTACTTATTGGGTGCATTCACCTCTTTCCTTAGTCAACTAAAATAACGATTAATATTAATAGTAAATCAGGTCAGTGGATTGTTTGGGTGATTTTAACGTGGCCATCTATCGCTGACTAGCAACAATTCTTAAGCTTTTCGAGAAGTGATTTTATATGTGTATTATTTCGATCCACCCCAGCTTTGTGGGCTGGTCAATGCCAAGCTAAGTGGACGAACACGCAGTGTATGGCATACTCGCGCATACATTTACTTCTCAAGCTCTTGCGCATGATGCAGTATACCTACGAGAACCAATGTGTGAAGCGTTAGTAATGCTCGAGACATTGGCCGAGCCTAATGTCTCGAAGTTATGTTAGATCACCACAAAAAGAATATTTCCCGAAAACAAACTATTGTTGAAAAACGGTGTTCTAGAAGTGCAAATAAACATGAAAAAGAATTAGATAAGGATGATTATGTATTAATTAGGGATGGAGAAAAATGGGCAAGAGGACAGATAGTAAACAAACATGATACACCCAGATCTTATTGGGTGAAAAATGAAAATGGTTCCTACTTATTTGCGGAAATCTAATATTAAACCTTAATTCAATCAACAATAATACGAGTTCTTAGAGTCGTATTGTAATAAATTGAATCAAGAAAAAGCTGTGGATAATAGTACCACGAAATGCTCTCAAACGGTTTTATCTCCACCAAGAATCCAATCAACAAATCTTAAAAAATCGAATGAAATGTATAAAACGCGATTTGGAAGATTGGTTAAGCCACCTCAGAGATTTTAATATGTGAGGAATAGTAAGAAATAAAATCAAATTTAGTAAATAGAAGATAAATATATTGAATATATATATATATATATATATATATATATATATATATATATATATATATATTATATATTAGCCAATTAAAAATACTCTAGATAAATTTTAGAAAAAGCTTTGAGATTATAATACAGAACAATAATGAATTTATTTACTTTTTGCGATTATAAACATTTATTCACTAAGAAGCAACTCATTGAAATAAAATAAGGTACATTATGTAATATTTTTGAAGATGTATTATAAAATTAGAAAGGGAGATGTTGTATAGTAACTAATATTATTATGAAAATTAATGGTATCACATTTGCCAACAGCATTAATAGAGGAAAGTAGCCAAATATGGAATACTATTTTGTTTAAGAAACAAAGGAACAAAAAAAAAGATATGAAAACAGTTTAATGTTGTTACCAATCAGTCATATACAGTGTAACCCGGTTATAACGTACCTCGAGGGGACCGCAACAAGTAGAACTTTATAACCGATGGTACGTTATAGCCCACTTATGAAAAAAAGTTGTGTTCATTTACAAAAATTGTCGTTTATTAAAGAAAAAAAGTCCATGCATTCATAATACAAAATTATAGCCTGCTGAATCAAAAAGCATTATAAATTTTCGAAAAATTTATAGGATTCTCCCGTTTGTCTACTAACTGTTATTGTAATGGTCTTAAAAAGTCAGTTGTCTTGCATTGTTTTATTTTTATTTTTAGTTTTTGCTTTTGCAGATAGGCATCAATCAAAAGAGATGCTTCTAAGATACCATCTTTCGTAAGCTCGTTTGCTTCCAAAAATCTTGTCACATTTTTTATCGAATTTATTG
Source organism: Odontomyia ornata (assembly GCA_963969285.1). Lineage (NCBI taxonomy): Eukaryota > Metazoa > Arthropoda > Insecta > Diptera > Stratiomyidae > Odontomyia > Odontomyia ornata. The sequence goes on from OZ017738.1 coordinate 141,058,941, forward strand.
CATCCTCAATATTGATGGTTTTCTGCTCAGTAGCTTCATCATCAGTGTCGCTTTGTTGGCTTGATTCTACTGACTGTACTTCTTCTACTATGTCAGTATCTGTTGGGGTTTCAATTGATACAACATCTGAATCAATGTTCTCAAACAAATCAAGATCTTGCAATTCTATAGTAGGTCTACAATTTTCATAAAACCAAGAGCTTAATGGACGCTCATCCTCTTCTCTTGCTTGAACCCTTTTAATCCATTCGCTCAAAGGAAGGTCGTCTTCGTCATTTGATGAATCGGTTTTAAGTCCCGCATGCTGGAAACAGTTTCTAATGGTCGTTGGTGATACTTGTTGCCAGGCTTTTGCTAACATTTCTATGCCATCCAGCAAATTTATTTTCATATTTTGAGCATCCTCAGCTGCATCGATGTATTTCATCAGAACTAGCCTAGAAATGTATCACAAATGGAATCTAAAATCATGTTACATGAATTCACTTTACTGAATTACCTTCGGTAATAGGATTTGAGGCACTTGATCACGCCTTGGTCCATCGGTTGTAGAATAGAGGTGCAGTTGGGAGGAAAAAAATTCAAGTTAATATTTTCCAGATTCTGGAGATTTGGGTGAGCGGCGCAGTTGTCTACAATTAGCAAAATCTTCCTTCTTTGCCGTCTCAGCTGCTCGTCCCAGGACCGTAACTCATTCGAAAAAATATCTGATGTCATCCAAGCCCGTCCATTTGAGGTATAATTTACAGGCAATGTTTTTACATTTTTCATGCATCTCGGATTTTTAAATTTTCCAATAACGAGCATTTTTCTTTTTTCGGTGCCAGGTAAATTGGCGCATATGAGGACAGTAATCTTTTCTTTAGACTGCTTCCCACCTATACACTTTTCACCACGAAATTTGAGAGTCTTGTTAGGCAACACTTTGAAGAAAAGTCCCGTCTCGTCTGCGTTGAATATGTCCTCATCTCTATAACCCTCTCTTATCTGCGGCCATTCATAATGAATCCAATCCAAAGCGGCTACTGAGTTTGCATCTGCTGCTTTGCCATGAATTCGTCCAAATCCAATGTTATGGCGGTTATTGAATCTTTGAATCCAACCGGAAAAGCACCTGAATTCGTTATCATTATTAAGCTGAGCAAATTGTTGGGCTTTTTGTCGCAAAATTTCCCCCGAAATCGGATTGCGGAGACTCCTTTGATATGTAAACCACCTTATTAGGTTTCTATCAACATCCCGTTGCATGGGGTTTCGAATTTTTTTATGCTTCATATGTACGTATGTATATGAGAATAAATATTTTGTACGTTATAAAGAACTCAAGTGGCATGGAGGAAGGTACGTTATAACCAATATGTACGTTATAAAAGTGAACGTTATATCCGTACAAAAATACAGTAACTTCCATGATTTGTGCATGGGGATTGGAAAAAAGTACTTTATAACCGAAAGTACTTTGTAAAAGTGCACTTTATAAGCGGGTTGCACTGTACTCGTATGTATTTTTAAGTACGAAATAAACAACGTTGTTTTAAATATATTAAATGTCAAAGTAAAATTGAATACAAATACAAAATAACAAATGAGTACCTAAATATGGAATAGGTAGCCGAATATGGAACACAAGCGTAATTAATTGTTTTGATAAAAAAAAAATGGCATAAACATTTCAAAACAAAATAGTTATGGCCAATAAAGTGAAAAAGCTCAATTCACTTGCAAAAGTCGCAGATCACTCTATCAAACTCAGGACCAGCGAGCGCAATCACTATGTGCCCAAAGCACTTGATCCAAGTGCCTTCTTTATTATCCTCGGAAAAAAGTCCTATTTTTGGCCTATAATCTCACCAGATTCCCTGTCTGCATTAAACTGGATAACACTCTGTTCCTCAGAGTCTTCTTCTTTTTATTCTTTGTTCGTTTACTTCTTTTGTTTTTCTTTGTTTTGGCCAATTTAATTTCTTTTGCTTTTCTCTTAATGTTTTTATCTATCAAATCATTTTTGTAGAATGATGATGTTATAACTGCTGCTACTGCAGCTTTTCTTCCCCTGTTAGACACTTTTCTTCTTTTGTCGCACTGGATATATGGCATATGGAGTCACCAGATCTAGACTCCTGGGGTTAAGTCTGGAGGTCGAGGGTTCAGGTTCTGCATTAGGACCTGTGTCTGTTACAGGTATTTCTATTAGGGCTTAACCAGTATTAGATCTAGGTCCGTGGTAGTCATATTGGTTGTACAACAATCTCTAACAGCATTTTGTTCTGCAGCAATGTAGTCAATATCATTGAATACATTTTTATTGAAAAGCCACAGCCCCGTGACGCGAAAGCCATTTGCTGCAACCTCACCTGTTTGTGATTTTCGGTAGGATCTGCCAAATAGGACCACAATATCATATGGACTTTGAGATCTATTGTTGTTTCTTATCCACATACGAGTTTCTTCACTGTAGTAAGTTTTCAATGGCCCCATAAAAGTTGTCCAACGGATGGATATTATTAGTTGTATGTGGAGATAAGGATACAATTTCCACGTTATTTTCTCTCGGAATGTCTACTATATCGATATTACGAGTGTGACTATAGTGGCCATCTAATATAAGTAATACCCTTGACTTTGTGCTGAATGAAATGCTTGAACCAATCGGTAAAGATGTTCGATTGAATCCACCCTGATGGATGAGCAACTCCAACAGATCCTAGGCGGATAGCCTTTCATTAGCTGAGCGCTCATATTTTTCCTTGGAAACATAATGAAAGGTGGCACAAAATGACCAGTAGCATTCATGCAAATAACTGTTGTCATAAGAGATCCTCTTTCTGCCGAAGTAAGTGAAGCTATCTGACGTTTTCCTTTGTGCGCGACGATTTGGGGTATCTTACTTTGTACAATTGCTAAACCAGTTTCATCCACGTTGTATATACGGTTAGGTGGATAGTTAGTGTAAACTTCTTCGAGAACAGTGAAAAAGGCATCGAATACCTGATTCAGCGAACGGATACTACAAATTGTTATGCTTTGCTAGCATATATGCCATTCTGCGAATATCGTTTCGCGTCAAAACATAAAATTGCTCTCCATAATTAAAAGTTACTCTACCAGCTGACATTCAAGTTTTGCACCCAATACTGGTTTTCTTCCTAAAGTAGTGGTTGCTGCCTCTTCTACGGACTGTTCATCTTTTTGGCGTAGACAAAAGAAAGTTGTCCTAGGCACTTGATAATGCTGGGCCACTTTTAAATATATAATTTTCTTCTCCCGAACGAAGTTTATTGCTTCTGCCATTTTTTCTTCATTCCAGATCTTACGTTCTGACATAGTAGGACCTTAGTATGGGCTGTTCCATAATTAGCCACCACTGACTGTCCACATTTGGATTTTCATATGCGTCCAAACTTGTATCATTATTTTTTCTAGTCACTTTATTTCAAATTGAAAAGGCCACAAAATATCGGTTCAAGCATTAAATTGACGCTTAAAAGTATAACACATATGTACTAGTACATATTGTCGCGCGTTATTGGTTCGCGGCCAATAATTTTAGTGTTCCGGGAAAGTGAAAACGCAATGTCTTTTAATTTAAGTTAAAAGTGTTTATTTGATCGAATAAAATGCACAATAATCAGTTAACACTTTCACTAATTTTAATTGTCACTCTTAAAATAAAATCTAACACTTGTCCATAAATTTATTATTGCAATTGTCTTCTAAATCACTTCACTATTACGAAAATCACTTCCCACATACTCTCGCAGTTCTTATCGCGGTTGAATGAATGATTCCCCCCATTCATTCAGCTCGCCTTTATATAGGGTCTCTACCTATTCACCCATTTCTCGTACATGGGCGAATGTTCTACCGAGAGGTACCTGGTAGGTTCGAGCAAGTTCATGAATGGAGTGACGTCACTTGCAGATGTTGATCATGCTTGTTGGGTTCGAGTAAATTCATTCGTTGACGTTCTTAATGATGATGAAAACAATTGCCACAGTAGCTCGCAGAATTATTTGTACATGTAATTATTTGTACATGTAACACTGCCCCCACCTCAGTTCTTTTCGCCCCGAAAAGATGTGTCGCTATTTGTAGTCAATTCTCCCTGGGGGTAATATGGGGCAAGACGGTCCAGATGCACGATTTTCATTTTAACTCTCGGCTTACGATGTTCCTGTATTGGGTATACGACGTCGTTGATTCGCTTTGTAACTCGGTATGGTCCCTCCCAATTATGTTGCAACTTTGGAGACCTACCCTTTCGCCGTTGCGGGTTATAAAGCCACACCAAGTCATCTTGCTGGAAGCCAGTAGAATTAGCCTTTAGATCATACCTGGTCTTCATGCGGTCAGTAGCCGATTCGAGGTGTTTTCGCACTGTCCGATGTATCTGGTTCAACCGTTGTCTTAGATCACTTGCGTACTCCGAGATCGTTTTTTGTGGTTTCTCAGGGGGTGTTCCGAACTTTATATCGGCTGGCAAACGAATAGTCTTTCCAAAAATGACGTTGGCTGGGGCTTGGCCCGTCGACGCATGTTCAGCGGCTCTATACGCCATTAAAAATAGTGGGATATGTTGGTCCCAGTCCCTTTGGTTCTCGTCAACCATCTTGGCAAGGTGTTTATTGAGCGTGCCATTGAAACGTTCGACCATTCCATCGGATTGGGGATGCAGCGGTGTTGTCCTCGTTTTCCGTATTCCCAGCTGCTCGCACATTTCGCTAAAAACTAGTGACTCAAAGTTTCGGCCTTGATCCGAATGTAGTTCGCCAGGCACGCCGTACCTGCTGACCCAATTTGACACTAGCTGTTCGGCTACAGTAGTTGCTTCCTGGTTGGGAATGGGGTAGACCTCGGGCCACTTGCTGAAATAATCAGCTACAACCAGCGTGTATCGATTTCCCCATTCAGATTCAGGAAAGGGTCCAGCGATGTCAACAGCAATCCTTTCGAATGGCACGCCTACGTTATAGGTTTGCATTTGTCCTCTCAGTCGTCGCTTTGGGCCTTTGACGGAAGCGCAAATTGTGCATCTGCGACACCAGTCCTCTACGTCTTCTCGAGCGTGGAGCCAGTAGAATCTTTCCCGCAATTTCGCTAAGGTTTTGTTAACACCAAGATGGCCTCCCGAGGATCCTTCATGCATTTCCTTTACCACATCGTGGATTCGGCTTTTGGGTAGTATAGTTTGCATCCTATAGGAGCTGCCATCCGCCGTTTCCCATTTCCGCTTGAGTACACCACCCTCCACCTGAAGGGAGTTCCATTGTGCCCAATAGCTTTTCAGGGTTGCGCCATGCGTTGAAACGTCCTTCCACTCAGGTCGCCCAGTCGTCTCCTTCCATACGAGCAATGGTCCGATGTCTTCATCGGCTAGCTGGGCATTTCGAATCTCCTCCGATGACCAACCTTCATCGAATTCAGCCGTTATCATTCGCAGATCAACGGGCGGCTCCTTTTTCTCAATCCGTCGGCAATGCTTGCAGTTAGCTGGACATGGATGACGAGATAGGGCGTCAGTAATTCCATGAACTCTGCCCTTATGGAGCAGTTGGGGCCTCACTAGGTCTGGTCGGATCGTCAATCGGGATGCACCAGTGTCGTTTGTTAGGGTGCATTGTTCTTCATCAACTTGACCAGATAGGCATCTGTCTGCTTCTCCACGATGTTGCCTTGGCACGGTGCTGGGGATGTCGATACTCGTGGCCAACGTTCGCCCCACGAAGTTGGCCCTTGCAGTTTGATGGGCCTCCCTTCTAGGCTCCTGACACGGTCTGGATCTCCACCACCCTGGACAATAGCTCGGTCTTCTCCCCTTCTTGCAGTCTCTTTGCAGGTGCCCTTTTTCCCCGCAATTCCAGCATCTAGGCGCACCATTCACCTGCAGCTCTCGCTCAATTCCCACGCGCTCACACCTGGATTTATCTGTCACTACCTCGCGAACCCGGACAGTGGTGCGGGTCACATTTTTGGCTGCCTCAAAATTTAAACTATAAGCCAATGCTTCCTTGACTGTTTGCTTTTGAGCTAACCGCACGGCTTGTTGCAATTCCTTGTCCTTTAAGGCGCTGATGAATGCTTCTGCTGCTACGTCATCTCGATGTTCTGGGTCGTACGCTGGGTAAGCCAAAAGTGCCAATCGCTCAATGTCTTGTGCTAGCTGCTGCAAGGTTTCGCCAGACTTCTGCATCCGATGCCGTAGCTGCGCCCGGTAAATCTGCTTCAGATGATCGTCTCCATAACGCATGTCCAGCGCATTCATTATAGCAGCCGGGTTTGAATGCAGCTCAACGGGGATAGTCTGCAAAAGCTCGGCAGCTGGGCCTCTTAGAGCAAGAATTAACGCAGTTGCTCGTTCCTGCTCATTCCAGTGATTTATCCTAGCGGCGGCTTCAAACTGGATTTTGTAAATAGTCCAGACCGTTTGCCCATCGAATATTGGTGCTTGTACATTTCTAGATGAGCTTTGCGCTGCGGTTATAATTGGTGCTGGTGGGGCGGTTACTACTGCCTTTGCTGCTTGCAAGTCCTTTTTCACTTTTTCCATCTCATGGTTGATTCTTTCCTCGACCTGGCTGATCTCAAGGTTGATTCTCTCCTCGACCTGGTACACCTTCTCCTCGACGCATTTAATTTGGCTGTTGAGACTACTGAGCTCTGCTTTTATTTCGGTTGACTGTTTTTCCAGCTTCTGTGTGATGCCTGCCTTGATTTCGAACGCTTGTTGGTCTAGTTTCGCTGATTGTTCATTTAGCTCCGCTGATTGTTCGTTTAACTTCGCTGTTAAATTGGATGACTGTTGTCGCTGTTCTTGCTGCATCAGCATTAACATTTGCATCAGCGCATTTTCTGGTTTCTTTGGCTTTGCTGTTTCAGCTTCACCACCTTCTGCGCCTTTTTCTGCATCTGTAGGCTCACCCGAATCTAGATACGCACCTTCCGACTCGATCGCATCACGCAAGCGTGCAATCAGTATGGCCTTTGTACCTTGTGTAGCCAGATTTCGTTGTTCCAACTCCTCTTTGAGCTCCGATATGCTCAATTGATTAATTTTTAGATTTAAATTTCCTGGCATTTTTATTGTTTCGGCTATTTTTCCACGTTAACTTTCACAATTGTGCACTTCAAAAATGTTTAATCGTTTTCACTTCCAAAATTTTCTTTCTCACTTCTGACACCATTGTCGCGCGTTATTGTTTCGCGGCCAATAATTTTAATGTTCCGGGAAAGTGAAAACGCAATGTCTTTTAATTTAAGTTAAAAGTGTTTATTTGATCGAATAAAATGCACAATAATCAGTTAACACTTTCACTAATTTTAATTGTCACTCTTAAAATAAAATCTAACACTTGTCCATAAATTTATTATCGCAATTGTCTTCTAAATCACTTCACTATTACGAAAATCACTTCCCACATACTCTCGCAGTTCTTATCGCGGTTGAATGAATGATTCCCCCCATTCATTCAGCTCGCCTTTATATAGGGTCTCTACCTATTCACCCATTTCTCGTACATGGGCGAATGTTCTACCGAGAGGTACCTGGTAGGTTCGAGCAAGTTCATGAATGGAGTGACGTCACTTGCAGATGTTGATCATGCTTGTTGGGTTCGAGTAAATTCATTCGTTGACGTTCTTAATGATGATGAAAACAATTGCGACAGTAGCTCGCAGAATTATTTGTACATGTAATTATTTGTACATGTAACAATATATATATTGACCAAAAATATTCATTTATGACATACCACTATATTCATTCAACTGACACGCTCATGTGAGTATGATACTAAAGTGAGCAAATGAAATAGATGGAAGTCGCGTGTTGACTTTGCAACTTATTTGTTCGGAGAAATCAAGGTATTCCATATTAAGATGCTATTTCATATTTGGTTGCTTTCCTCTACCAAACTTTAGTATAATTAAGTAACCATTGTGAACTGTATAAATTGACTGTCAAAATAAAAATTAGTTCTAAACTAGACGTCAACATGACCTATCAAACTGAATTAATATGAAATCCTTCTTGAGTGCAGATACATTCGATCAAGATAATGAGATACTCTAACTATCTCAAAAGGAAGGGCCGAAAGAGGCTGTAGTGCGAAAACAAACAAATCAAAAGATGAAATCACGTACGCTTATTTGCTCGAAATATTTCTTATGTTTTATTTTAAATAAACGCATACAATACTAAGGATGATCAAAGCTTTTCCATTAAATCGTCTGCCTAGATAAAATTAAATACTAGGAATCTAAATCTCCAAGAACAATTATTTACAATCTTTTAGAACCTCCAGCTTTAAAATAAAGTACCACCCTGAGGTCATCAACTTGGAAAATATGTAAATTCAACCTCTCCTCAACCATAACTGTTCGTAACACTCATACCGTGGCCTCCACAATCACAATATCTTAGCATCTTCCTAAGTCCCCCATAATCATAAATGATGCGCTAAATGCTCTTATTTTCTTCCTAACTTCCGTCTCATCCTCGAATGCTTTCATCTTCACCAGGTCCATCAACAATCGCATTAATTGTTGTTGACTACTTTGGATGCTTGGTGTTGAATCCACTATTCAGCATTCCTCGTCATAATAAGCTTTACTGTGAGCACTTAAAAAACGCATACCCACCATGAATGAGCTAATCTTGAAGGCATGTCCGTGTCGAAGGATTTGTAACAAATTCTTAGAAGTTGGTTCTAGAAAAATTCCAAAACTGTTTGTAGGTCTCTATTCAATGGCGAACAAATTTTTTATCGCTTTTACACTCTACTCGCGTAGTTCATACTCGTATACTTGAGGAGTACATTTTGAACTTGATGCTAAAGTTGAATGAACACCTTTTACAAGAAGACACGTTATGGGTCGATCTTTTGCACAACTCGGCCATGATGACTAAGTGAGTGCATGTTTGGTTGGAGCACTTGAAACTTAATTTAAATATCTGTAAAGATCGGCATGAAATTATGAATGGGAAATGGGCATGAATGGTTGAGAGGTGTAGAAAGGTGTTTTTCTAAATGTTATTGAACAAAATTTGACTGGAGAAAAGAGGTGGAATACTGTTAGATGATCTGTTAGAATAATTTTCACTTAAGTTCTTAGAAGCTTTCGGACGAACGGTACTCCGGATGCTAAGATGTGAATTTTCAACAATTGATTTAATTGAATACGTGCACTCGATGCTTTAGGGTTTGCTTGGATAGTGCTGTACTTTGTTGTAAGTATTTTGTTTTGAATACTTGAATGTTTGCTTGCCTTGATGCAAGTTCCCGAGAAAAGAACTATGGGCAATCAATGAAGAAACAAGATGTTTTCAAATGTATATTTCCCTTACCAAAAGAAAGCTACTTAAATATGAAATAAATTTCTTTTTGATTTTTGCATTTGTTAATACAACATACAAAGCCGTATCATAAAACCCAGCACCTGACTAGACTTATGCGGAAAAAAATTAAAAGTTGCTGTTAATGCATCAATATGCAAATGTTAACATTTGAAAGAAAATCATTAAAAGCATGAAATCGAGTTTTTAGGAACTTATGTCAGAGTTGCATAATTAAATGAAATGTATGCAAACGTGTGTTGCAAATTTTCGTCTATATCCGTGGGAACCCAACTAAATTTATCCAGTAAATATAGAATGGATTTTATTTAAGTACATAATGTCTATTATTATCTATGACCTTTTGCCATTTTTTGGGTACAGTCATTATTTCATCTGTGAAGAAATTCTGTGGTTTATCGGCGAAAAACTTGGCCAAGTGATTTTCACTGTCCCTTTTTGAAGTGAATTTCTTTTCATTAAGGAAGTTTTGCAGAGACCGAAACAAACGGTAGTCGAATGGTGCAATGTCTGGACTATACGGTGGATGCATCAAAGTTCCCAGCCAAGCTCTGTCAATTTTTGCCGGGTCATCAAAGATGTGTGTGGTCTGGCATTGTCATGATGGAAGACAATGCCCTTTCTATTGATCAATTCTGGCCAGTTTTTTTGAATTGCTTGTTGCAATCTGGTTAATTGCTGACACTACAGGGCCAAATTGAGTGTGTGGCCAGGTTTATCTCATGATAAACAATTTCCTTCCTACCCCACCATACACACAGCATAACCTTATTTGGTGTGAATCCTGGCTTTGAAGTCGTTTGTGATGATTCACTTTTTTGACTATGATCTTTTCCGAACGACATTCTCGTATCTTACCTATTTTTCATCGCCCGTAATGATTTGCTTAAAAAATGGCTCGATTTCGTTGCCTTTTATTAGCATTTCGCAAATGGAAATTCGGTCGATCAAATTTTTTTGTGGTGATTCAGGCGGCACCCAAACGTCGAGCTTCTTTGTGTATTCAGCAAATGTTCAAAACTGTTTGATGATGGATATTCAGTTCTTAAGTAATTATGTATCGGTCTTCTTTAATTTTTTGTAAGATTTCATCGACTTTTTCAGTGATTGATCGGCCTGAGCGAGGTGCATCTTTGACATCAAAATTTCCAGAAAGAAAGCGAGCGAACCATCTCTTGGCTGTGGCTTTTGATAAAGTATCTTAACCGTAGACACCACAAATTTTTTCAAGAGCCTGCGACGCATTCTCACCTTGATCGTAGTGATATTGTAAAATATAACGAATTTTCAAATGAATACAGCTTTTGACACGAATGAAGAAATACAAAACTGTCCATATGAAAATTGTAGACTGGAAGGTCACCCTTCAAACGCATGTCAGTTTGACTCAATCTGATTAGTATTGCCCGAAATATAACAACGAACACCTTCTAGTGACAAAAAGGCTCAATATGTCTCTATTATTTTCTCTCCTCAAGTGGAAGAGTTTGCATTAAATTGAAGAAGGCAATAATATACATAAGTATTCTTCTTCGGATTGACTGTGATAGTTTTGTTGAATTGAGCGTCAAAATGAACATTTTTTCACTCATTCCTCTTTAAGATCGGCTGTATTCTCAATTGTTATTCGCTAGCAACTACTACCTTAAAATACTTTCGCGAAGTCAAACGGTTGACTGGTATGGTATGAAATAGCCAAACAGTATGTAAATCACTACACTTGATTTTTTCTTCTTCTTCGTAGCTCTACAGCCCCTCTTGTGCCTTCGCTTTCTGCAACAAGCACCTCGAACTATCCAATTTTGAAATCCGAGCAGCGATGAACTGACAGACCAGTGTTTCCTCGGCTTTGCAATTGGTCTTCGCCCTTTAGTTCTGCCAACGAGACCTATTTGGGTATCCATTGTTTGTCCATATGATTCACAAGGCCAGCCCCTTGCAGCTTCCGTAGTCTTACAACCGTTGAGACGTCCGGCTCGTCAAAAATTTCATACAGCTAATGGTTGTATTGAATTTGCCATTGGTCCGCATCCAAGGCGTTCAATATATTTGCGGATGCTTGGGTTAGGGTCCATGTTTCACACTTATAGCATAACACAGGTCTTATCACAAATTTGTATACTTGGAGCTTTGTTTTCCTGTGTATGCAGCTAATCTTCAAGATGGTCAAAACTGAATAAAATATTTAATTTGCGAGCTGTATTCTTCGGCGTGTTTCGTCTCTTTCATTAGTGGTTCTTGTTATTTTGACCCATAAATACACAAAATTTGCTCACATTTTCGAAACTGTATTCGCCAAGTGTGATATTTTGAGTATTTGACGTATTTTTCTTCGACTGCGTCTTGAAATTTGTTTCTCATTGATTTGTAGCTGCACTAATTTTGCTTCAGTAAAACGACCATAACAAAATGTTGATGTCATCCGCATAAACAAAAGCAGGATTGATATCTGCTGGAAAAGATCAACTGGCGAACGAAGTCACAGAAGCGCGATGATTGGAGGAGATTTATCTTGGATGCTAAGACTCGGCTAGAGCTTTTGCCCTGTAGATGAAGATTTTTTTTGATAAATTTTGGTAATAATAAACCATTGGATCAATATGAATATTTTATGATTTTTTCTTTGATCCCATTTCAGCCCAATAATTTCCCAATATGCACCTATAAGACATGCCAGCTTATACACGCTTATAATGTGCTTATAAGCCGAAACTGCTATTGGCTTGTCTTATTTACCGTAAAGTTCATATTATCTCTGTAGGCAGCACTAAAGATCTTGTATGTAGCTTATCGATGATTTTACTGTTTAGCACCATTGTTACGCTATCAGCTAATCTATTTGTCCTTCAATTTATTAAGGAAACCCATGGTTGTCGTATATGAAAAGATGGCATTACATATTCTCAAAGCACACTAATTTCGTCAAATAATTGTACAACAGCTCTTTTAAAAATAAACTGAACAGAGTACGAGGGTAGCCCCAAAAGTACCCGACCTGACTTACCTGTATGATTACTGGTAGTTTCAAAAAACAATTACTGCGATTGACAATACCACCTTTCAACAACTTAATGTGACGTTCATTATTATTTTTTTACAGACATCCAAAGTGAACGCTTTCAGTGAATTTGTAAATATGGAAAAAATTGGGCATCGTTATGTGATACAATAATTTCATTTAAAAGGTCTAAGTCCAACCGTAGCTGAGTTTAAGCAGGGTCGTACAAGCTGCCAAGAAGAACACCGCAGTGGTCGACCAAGTGAGGTCATTACGTCAGAAAATGTGAAGAAAATCCACAAAATGGTATTGGGTGACCATCGACCAAAAGTGCGTGAGATAGCAGACATGGCAGGCATTTCAAAAAGTGCAGGGCATCGCATTTTGACCGAAAATTTGGACATGAGAAAGCTGTGCGCAAGATGGGTGCCACGTTTGCTCACAATGAAGCACAAACAGCAACGTGAGGATGTTTCAATCGAGTGTTTGACAAAGTTTCGCAGCAATAAAGCTGAATTTTTGTGTCGATTCATAACCATGGGCGAAACATGAGTCCATCATTTTACATCTGAGACCAAGGATCAGTCAAAGTAGTGGACTGAAAAGGGAGAATCGGCTCCAAAGAAAGCAAAGACAGTTCAGTCAGCTGGCAAGGTCATGGCATCCGTTTTTCGGGATGCGCGTGGAATAATATTTATTGATTAAAAACAATCAACGGTGCATATTATACAGCCTTATTGCAGCGTTTGACTGATGAAATCAAGAAAAAAAACGGCACCATCTGACGAAAAAGAAAGTGTTGTTTAATCACGACAGCGCACCAGTCCACACGAGCGTCATTGCGATGGCTAAAATCAATGAGTTGAAGTTGAAATTGCTTCCTCTAGCATCCTATTTGCCAGATCTGGCTTCCTCGGATTATTTTCATTTTCCGAATTTGAAAAAAATGGCTCGACGGCGGAAGATTTGCCAACAATGAAGAGGTAGAGTCTGCGGTTAGTAGCTATTTCAAGGAGCTTGACGGTTCCTATTATAAAGCGGGAATCAAAGCTATTGAACATCGTTGGGAAAAGTATATCGAGCTGAAAGGAGAATATGTTGAAAAATAAAAAAAAAAACATTTTCGCAATTTTGTTATTGTTTTCTTTGTCGGGTAGGGTACTTTTGGAACGGCCCTCATAAATTTGCTTGTCTGGTTTTGTAGGGCTTTTAACGAGAAATTTGTTCTCTATTTCGAGTCACCTCATTTTCAATATTCAAAAAAAAAAACGATATGTTAGCAAATTTTCTTATTAGAAATTTTCTACTAATTTTTGTTCACAAAACTGCAATCAACTAGGTTAGATTATGCAGCGCTGATGTATATGCAAAGAACATAATCATCATCATTATCTATGGTGCGGCAGCCTGAGCCCACCAGAGTTTGTCTCCTCCAATCATCATGGTTCTGTGACCTTGCCCGCCAGTTGATCACTCCCAGCAAGAATTTATTGTCAGCTTCTGACGTGTTCTCCCGTTGAGTTTTTGGTCTTCCTGCTGGACGTCTACCTTATGTTCCACCATTGAATGTTCTATTGGTTAGCAAGTTTTCTTCGATTCTTTCAACATGGCATGCCAATCGCAATTTCGTAACTTCACGCTATTGACTACAGGTGGATCGTCATATAATTCAAACAACCCATCGTTGTAACGTGGTCACCATTGTGTTCTTTGTTACACTGGGTCATAGATTTTCCAGAGCACTTTCAAAAATGCCCATTGCTCTTTCAGATTCACTTGTCGGGGTCCATGTTTCCCTCCCATATAGCAGCACAGGTTAGACGAGTGATTTGTAAGCACGGAGCGTATTTTGCCTGTGCACAATCTGGAGCTTATGATGGAAGTACAGAGTAATAGACTTTATTTGCGGCGTTTATCTAGCTCCCAGTCTCGTCCTTTTTGGTGCCTCGTCTATTCAGATTAGCTTCAAGATAAAGAAAATTCTCCACACTTTCAGGTTATATACACCTGCGATTAAATTTTATCGAACTGGAGATCCGACAATAACTCTGGCCAATCTAATCCATATTTATCTCTTTTTAAAGGAGTTTGCCAAGTTTTGTATTTCACCGCTACTTGTGGCACATAATCTTCATGTCGCGAGCATTGATTCTCAGTCAGTGAGCTGTCGCTCAATCGTACTAAAGAAAAAGTTTGATCTGTGACTGGTCTGACCTCCTCTCTGGTCCTCTTTTACTTCATTTAGCATTCGATTCAATTTTGAACCAATCCCATACCTTTGAATCAACTACGTTTTGCGTTAACAACGGATCCTTCTATATCCACAAAAGCCATCGGACTCATATTCTTTGATATCAGCGTCTTCTGTAGTCCAGTCCAGAACGTCATGCATATGTAGGTACCCTTACTGGTTTGGATGCAGCTTCATGATTTTTCATGATCCACCCACCATTACACGGCAGTTAACATAATAGAAGCCATGTTTTGATTTTGTTTTTCTAACTTCAAGTTTATTGGCTTCAGTCTAGGTAATTGATTGCCAAATCCATTTTTCTCTCCTCGATGATGGTGTTTACTGTGAACTGACTAGCACTTGTGTTCAAATTCGAAACTTTTTCTTCCGCTTGTGGTTTCGTTTTGGGCGAGTATTATGACTTCTAGAGTGACCTGGTCTGCTCATTTGTCTAGGTGCTCAGTAAATTATATCTGTGTTCACGTAGCCTTTAGCAAATATCAACCAGGCTAATATTTTGTATTCTCTGGTGGCTAGCAAAGCTCTCGTAATATCTTAGCTCTCAGTACCGGTCAGAGCAACTGCTTCTACCAAAACTTGGGGAAACAACCTAACTCGTGATGTAGATTCTTCTGATAATTTAGCTAAATATTGCTAAGTTGAAGGTCTTTTTAGGTCTTTGTAAAAACTTTTTTTTTTTTACAAAAATCTACTAGGTGCACGCTCTGTCTGTCGCGTCCATCCATCTGTCCGTGTGTCACAGCAAGTTTCTTCAGAAATCATCGAAGCTCAAAGCTAAAACTTTGTGAAAAGGGCAGAAGTGATGGTCTCTCAATGGCTTAGGTCTTGCCAAAAATTTAAAATTTTTTTAAGGAGGTCGCCCATTATAACGAATTAGCCCTTAAAAACTTTTTTAATCAAAGTTAGTCGAGTGGAGTCTTGATTAGAACTTTAAGAATCTGAAATAAAAAGTCTTTTATGTTTCAGGGGGTCCAGGGAGAGGCAAAAGGTACCAATTTTTTCGGTCTCTCATAGAGTAGCGTCGCTGTCTTCATGGCCAGAGTTTCGTGATAAACCCAGCTCCTATGATAGCATAATTGGAGGACATAAACGCTCCAAAACTCCTGGTAGTTTTCCTGTATTTATCAATAGAGTACGCCTTCCATCCACTTTGCGTCCGCAACTCCATCTTTACTCATGGAATTCATCCCCAGGAGCTTCAGTCTAACACAGCAACTAAAAGTAGACTTCCAAAAATTGTGTGTCTTTCTTGTACCATAACCTAGTTCATAGTATAAAAAGAATCTATCAAGTCGTTACCTCTAGAAATATGCAAAGCCTGTTCCATGAGATTCATATGGCCAAGATTTGCGCCAGTCAAAAAATTTCTTAAGGCTGTATATGTTAAAAGATTGACTGTTCCCAAGATAGTTAAAATTGCTGATCTTCCCATAATCATGCCCGATACTGACCATATTACCTTCTAGAGAATTATTCTGGTTACCAAACACGATATCTTATCAAATTTCCATAACAAGGCCCAATTTTAACTGTTGCTGAGTGGTTATTACAAGTCTAGTAGGTTAGAAATTATCATATGTTAATTTGCCCGCTACAAAAATTTGACATTGAAATGCTTCAAACGGCGTCTTTGGACAAAAATTTCACGGGGACTCGACAAACAGCTGAGCTCCGCCGTAGCCAGTCCCATGCCCGTTTGAGAAAGGAGGAGGGAACCCGTTGTTTCCCCAACTCATACTTCCATGATTCCTCATTTCAACCCCCCAATCAAATGGCAGTAAATGCTGTTGGGGTGCACATTGGGTTTAATGGTTCCCCAATAATGTAACATTAAATGCCGAGAAATGCTAATAACTGTAAACACGTCTACAGCACTGCTTCTAAATCCTACTTACACCTCCTTTGTGAGGATGTAAGAGGCTGAAGGTGAATCTTCCACGCCTGATAATGCAATCGACGTAATAATCATGCCGCCGGAATGGAGGTTGGACAATGGACTAACTCCCCGTTCCTGGGAAACCTTTAAATGTTTCGAAACCTGCAGATTTGCCTCGGAATGGATTGAAATCACGGCAACGACCTCGCAAACGGAAAAAGGACTATGGCATTCGATTCTGGAATGTTAGATCACTCAATTACCCTGGTGCTGTTAAGTGCTTTTTACAACAGGCCAGTCAATATCAATTACAAATATTGGCAGTCCAGGAAACGAAATTCGTCAAAATCTGTCTGATAAATATTCATGCCCCGATCGAAGAATAGGACGAAGAAACGAAGGAAACATTCTACAATCACCTTGAAAGACTGGTCAACTCATTGTCTACAAATGATACAAAAATAATTCTGAATGATTTCAACGCTTAGGTTGGCAATGAGCTATCTCATCGGGGAATGACTGGAGGATATAGCAATGATACAAATGACAACGGCCAGTGCCTGATTGACTTTGCACGTAGGAGAAATCTAGTCATACGTACGACTTGCTTCTCACATCGACGCGTTCATAAAATGACCTGGGTTTCACCGGATGGCAACACACAAAATCAGATCGATCATGTTCTGATCCAACAACGTTGGGCCTCTAGCATACTTGACGTCTGTACATACTGAGGAGCCAATTGTGACTCAGATTATTACTTGATCAAGTTAACTTGTCGATGTCATATGTCAAAGGCATATTCGGTGAAGACCAGCCCGCTACAAAAATTTGACATCAAAAGGCTCCAAACGGCGTCTATGGCTCAAAATTTCACGGATACCTTCGACAACCAGCTGGTTCCTATCTTATCAGATGCATCGTGGAAGACGGGCAACGAGCTCTAGATGGAAGTCAAAGCAGCTATTAGGACCTTGGCAGAACAGATGATAAGGCATCAAGCCCGGCGGAGGAGGAATGATTGGTTCGATGATGAGTGCCAGAATGCGTTAGATAAAAAGAATCAGGCGAACAAAGAATACGTAGGAAGGAAAACCAGGACGAGGAGAGGACACTATGAAAATGTTAGAAGAGTAGCAAATAAGATAATTAGGATTAAGAAAATGAAATACGATGACAACCAATTGAGAAGTATAGATGTAAGTGTAGCGAGCAACAACAAAAGACAAGTTAGTGAAAAGCCTGAAACGTGGTTATCAGCCCATGCTCTCTCGTGATGACACCGGCAAAATCATCGCTGATGAAACCAAAATTAAGGAAAGGTGGGCAACATATTTCAAGAAGTCCTTAATCCTCCGCACAGTTCCAGAACATCGGAGACTATAGATGTCTGCGGGGAGCTTCCATTGTCCCTACTAACTCTGGATGAAGTTTGTTCAATCATCAAAGCCCAAAAGAATAATTGAGCGCTGGGCATCGATGAGATTCCAGTGGAGCTCATAAAATATGGTGGCAGCAGTGTTCATAAAGCTATTCACGAAGTCATCCAGCACATTTGGTAAGAAGAACATCTGTCGAAAGAGTGGAGCCAGTCAATTATATTTCCTATCCTAAGTGGTCCAAGGAAAGGCCCTCTTAGTCTTGAAGTTAAAATAAAATTGAGTCATAATGATGGAAGTAATAGCTATTGGAAAGTTTTCCAAGCACAACAGAAACGATTTTTTCACCATTCAGGCTTTCCATCGAACCAGACACTACAACTTAAATTGGATCTTCCGATTTCCAGCTAAAATAAATATTAGAAATATCTTCAAGATCTCGTTGTCAATGGTTGGTAGTGATATCGCAACAAAATGGCAAAAGGTTAAAATAGTGTAGCAATGGTTTTTCTTTTAAATTGAGCATATAATTGTTATGGATGTCATTATTGATGTTTGCATATCGAAGATTGACTACAAAATCCTTCTGGCATGAGCGTAGTTCTGTCAATCCAATTTTTTGAATACCGTGTTTGATCCCATATATTGAATATCACTTCCAGTTCAGTTTGTTTCGTAGATTATCAGTATGTTTAAGATCGTTAACAAGGCCAGGGTTGTTCAGTGCTGTGATATTCCAGGATCTCATGCCATAGTCCTTCTTTTGGTTCCATCCATTCTAGAGACAAGGAGTTAGTCATTCGTTTAACCTCCATTCTTACGGCATGGTTAGTATTGTCAATTTGCCGTTCTCCCTCTTAGCTTAGACTTTGACAAATGTAAAAAATGTAAAATATAAGGTGTACGCAACAATGGATGTATTTTTAGAGTTTAGTAGCAGTGTTGTATGTACATAAATATACAAGTATATATAATTTTTCTTTATTAAAATATGTGCAGTGCAGAGGTCTTATAATATGCTAAGTGTTCTGATAATGTATTTCACTATATGTGTAGTATCGTATTTCCAATGTGAATATTCTAATTAGCTGGATTGAAATTGCGGCAAAAATCTCTACTGAACTTATTATTAGCTTAACATTACTTAACTATCTGCTTATAACTATGAGTAGTTAAAATCTATGAGGCTATGTTATGACCAAAGAGATAGGTGGTAGCAACGGCTGGTTTTCAATTAGTGGATCGGGCAAGTCATTTGCTTTCGCGATTAATTTATCACGGCGTGATGCAGCGAGCTTATAAATTGAACTAATGCCAGCAAGGCTGTGTAGTTTTTCAGAAGAAAAGTAAACCGGTTTATTAAGAACCATTTTCAAGTTTCTATTTTGCGTGATCAGAAGCTCCTTTACTAGATATTCAGCACATTGGATCCAGGTAGGTGAGCCATATAGGATGATCGGCTAGATTACCATTTTGATGATTAGGGCCCTGTTTCTGGTGTTGAGACGTCTTTACGATTAAGAAGGAGGTATAGCAAGAGCACGGCTCAATATGACTGCTGAACGTTAGTTTTTTTGTCGAATATATGCCCAAGATAATTGAGATCCTCATTCCAGGGAATAGTTGTTGCGAATTCCAGCGTACCGACTTTCTCCCATTCGCAACTTCAAATTGCCGCCGTTACATCTCCACCTTCTTTTGGACACTCCTACCTTTTCCTCTGTGCATTTATTTATTTTTATTAACATTTTTCCAATCTTCCTATAACTTTTATTGCTCCATCATCACAATCCTACACTTTTCTCTTATTTCCAACTCCAAAAAAAATAATATATACTAATAATTTCAATTTTCCCACTAAGAACATTCTATTCATTATTTTCCACTAACAAATTTTATTTTTTCATTCTAACAAAAATTAATTCACGTTTCCCTAGTAATAAATTTCAATTTCATGCCCATTAAGAAAGAGTTGAAGTTGCTAATTTGATGGATGGGAAATCAATAGAACATGGCTCCGTTGGTAGCGTCGCGAATTCTCGACCGGGGGTCTACTGGGACCCTGGGTTCAAGTTCCCCGAGCGCAGGGAAGCGCTCTTTTTAGGGTATCGGCAAAATCAATAGTTCCCGTATATGTATATGTGACACTGCATCTAATCAAACGCTTCTTTGATTATGCTAATTGCCATATATGAAAAAAATGGAAATTTCCGCGTTTGTCGGTACGAAAAGATGTGTGGGTAGCGAAATCGAAGTGTAATGAATTTCGATTACGTTATCCAGATGCGGCAGCGGTAATGAAAGATGAAAAAGATTGCGGGATCGGATTTTATGGAAGTGAAATGTGAGATTGAGTTCTTTGCATTTGGGCAGTTAGTATTTAACTGGGAGATGAAAGGAATTGTGTTTGTGGTACGGAATTGTGAATTCAAGGAGAAAAAATGCGGTTTTGGAGTTTGAAAAGAAGAAGAGGACTAATTTTGATTTTGTGAAAAAGTGTGGTTTTGAATTGAATTGAATTACAAACGTGGGAAATTGAAAAGAAAAACTAGTAAAATTTTGCTTGTGGCATATGCGAGTGAAGTTAAATGTGGATTTAAGAGAAAATAAAAACTCAGTTAAGTGTAGTGAACCGCGAGTAAAAATAATCCAGCATAATTCAAATCCGAAATTTTGTGGAAAATAAACTAAAAAAAAACTTATATTGTGGATTAGAATTTTAATTGTTGCATTGGGCATTTAAAATTGAAGTAGAAAAGTGTCCTACTTTGATTTAAAAAAAAAACAAAAACGAGAAGAAAAACAAAACAAGTTGAAGTAGCAGGAGGATGCTCCTGCCAGAACGGTATTGTAAAACAATTAGTAAATCAAACAATATATTCTGCATATCAAAACTTGACTAATATATAGATTCCATAAATTGAGTTCGAAAAATTATTATGGTTATTATAATTTTAAACTCGCCACCATTTTGTTTCAAGTGGTTTGACCTCGTCGCTTGATTAGTCACGATAACACATGGATATTACTAAAAATTTCTAAAATTTTTATCAAAATTCCTACATATTTGTAGTGTCTCGGTCCGCTGCAAGCGTGTATCTTCCTAGTATCACGTGTTAATGTTGTTGTAATTGTTAAAGATTCAATCGGCTGTAACTTAGCTGTTCATTGTTCAATTATTGTGAAATTTTCGAACCATATACAATCACTTTCAGAAAATTTAAATTATAGATTTTGGGAAATCTAAGGGTCACATCTTGATTTTATAGACAAAAAAGCAAAATTTATAAAATGTACTATTATTAACAAAGTTGATTGAATTTTGACTTCTAAGGTATTTGTTGCCCTTGTGAAGGAAAAATTGACAGTTCAAGCACTGTTTTGAAAAGCTCTTATAAAGAACTTTCATTTGATATTCATATTGGCTACCTTTGATGAAATTTTTTTCAGCGGCCACTCCCCTGTACTGTAATCATCGATTCATGGCCTATTTTTCGCATCCTAGAATGGTTACAAAGCCCTTTTGCTAGGAGCTCTCTCCTGCCTCCTCGACTTGTTTCACGTATGAGTATTAATTGTAGGTACTCATCTTCAGCCGTTCATTAAATTGAATCAAGTGTTAGAAGCATGCGCTTTAAACGTTGAAGTTGGGGCAAAATAACTCAAAATTATTCAATCTCCGCATTTAAAACAGCCACTATTTTGCTTTACGTTTACTAATACCGCTAGCTGAGCCAATTCTCAAAGGAATTCATGATACCTATCATTCCTGAAACTTTCATGCAAATCCTAGCAAAGCTGTAGTATCTGAGTCAGTAAAAAGCGCATATTGTTGCATAGCCATATGTTTCCATAGTAATACAGCGCATATTGTTCCATAGTAATACAGGAAAATTCAAATCGCTATAACTTCATTAAATACCATTCGATCTTTATGAAACTTTCAGGACAGATTAATCTTATTGATAGTCATCTGTGCACTGAATTTTATTAAGTTTAAGGGACCCGTTAAGATTTTATTCAAGAAAACATAAAATCGATAAATCATACTATTACTAACAAAGTTGAGTGAATTTCGACTTCTCACGTATTTGTTGTTGTTGTACTCATAAAGGCCTATACTCATGATTTTTTTCAGATTTTTCGGGTCAAAGGTGTCCAATCGCGAGGGGGGGGGGGGACACAAAATTTTCGTACATTTCCCCTTCCCCTGCACCCCTCGAAGCAAAATTTGTCATTTTAAGACCTGTTTTGAAAAGTTCTCATCAAGACCTTTCATTTGATACCCATATTGCCTACATGCGATGAAAACTTTTTTTTCAGGGGCAACTCCCCTATATGGGGAGACCCCCCTTAAAGACCTTATAAATTTTTTTTCGTAGTGGAACTTTGAAGAGGGCGTCACTTTGCACCTACCTACAAAGTTTTATGTTTGTAGCTTATGTAGTTTGCGAGAAAAAGTGGTGTGACACACGGACGGACGGACGGACGGACGGACAGACAGGACGCGAAACTAATAGGGTATTGTAAAATAATTTTACAATACCCTAAAAAAGGAAGAGGAAAGTTTCCGTGAAACACTTTGTTTGATCTACAAAGTGGTGAAAAAAATTCAATTTGTTGAATTCGAAAGTATCCTATAGGATGAAATTGGAAGGATAATGAATTAGTGTAGAAAATGTAATCAGCGTCTTATGAAAAGTGGCCATTTTGTGCTTTAATTTCTGGACTTTGTTCACAGTAATTTTTAAATTAAAGCTTGAGTTTCAGGTGCCCCGAATTCCTTTCTTTTGTTCTTCGCCGAGCGCTCGGAGTTCAACAAGGAAAGTGTAAGTAATTATTTGAATTTGTTTTTGTATGTATATACTGTTAGTTTAAATCAATTTAATATTTTACTTTTATTAAATTGTAAGGGATTTTGATCGTATAAATGTTAAAAAGGGAGTTAAAATTTGTGAATTATACTTGTAGAATTCTTTCTTTTTTTTGTGTGAATTAAATAAACGGCCATGTCTTGTTAAAAAACATATTCTTCATTTCTTGAAATGATCTCCTCCTTTCCCGTTCTTTTCCCTTTGTGTTAGTTATTAAAGGTAAGTTGGCTCAGCATGAGTAGAGGGTGTCCCGGAAGACCCACGACACGACTGAGCGTTAGCCGGCCTCAGTATGCCACCCCGGGTTACTCACCCCTCTGCTAATACATAATGACTGCAACTGCGGTGACTTCCGTGGTTGCAACATAGTTTGCCCTAAAAAATTCGTTAGTCGCTTGGGTTGGTGAACAGGCCTACGCTTCCTGGTGAAGAATATTGACTTCGTTTTTGCAACATTAATTTTAATTTTCCATCAATGGTAGTATTGATATGTAAGTTCTAACGCCGTTTCAAGGCGAGTAATAATGGGATTTGGGTCTGTGCCTATGCTGTATATTCAAATGTCGTCTGCGAAAGCTGCAGCTTGGTAAGGAAGGGAATTCAGATGTATAGATGTTACATAGTGATGGACTTTTTCTATATCCAGCGTCACCAAACCTGCAGAAAATTTATTGTACATCGCTGCTTTGACGTCCTTCGTAACAGAGAAAAGCTAATGCTCTGTCGAATATCTGTTTCTGAAGCCGAATTGGAAATCAGGTAAGATATAATTGTAAGCCATTAGATCATTTAATCTTTTTAGGATTACTCTTTCAAAGAGCTTACCTAAACCTGATAGTAAGCTAATGGGCCTGTAGTTGTCGGCAGAGTGCAGATCTCTTCCAGGCTTCAGAATGGGTGTAACTAGAGCTTGTTTCCAGATGGATGGAAAGAAACAGAGCCTCAGGCAAGCACTGAATAGGAGGCATATAAAGACTATTCCTCTTTTGGGTAAACTTTTAAGAACAATATTTGGCAGGCCGTCAATATCGGGAACTTTGCCGTTTTTAACTTTTCTGAGCAAACCTCTGGTTTTCATTAATGCACCAAAAGATAAAGATGTTGGTAAGGTGGTTGTTCTAAAGCTTTAGTCACCATAATTTCTATTAGATTGTTGCAGAACCTATTGGAAATATTAGGGAACTGATTAAATTTATCTGCAAGTATATCTGCTTTTCCTTGATTGGAGTAAATATGCTCTTCGTTGTTATTTATTATCGAATATGATAAAATATTTTAAAATTCTATTTAAAAACCAGACTTTCCGCGAGTTGTAGTCCTGATTTGTTAGCATGTTGTTCCATCGGAGGTTCCGAAGCTCCTTAATTCTGTTTTTAATTGCTAGAGTGAGGCTATTAACACTAATTTCGAGAGGCCTAATTTGGGTTTTTTCCATTCACGCCTCAAGGAATTTGGTTTTCTTATTAGATTGTAGATTTCTTCATGAAATTCTAAACTATAAGAAGCTTTTGATAATTTTGGGATACTACACTCAATAGCTTGCTGAATAGTGTATGCGAATTCTTCAATTTGCTCTTCACATACTGAGCGAGTATTGAGCGATTCTATGGTTCTTAATGTTAAGCTCACTCTATCATTAATAAAATTCTGGACTTCTGATCATTGTGCTTTTTTATAACAGTAGTATGTTTTTGGTAAATTACAATTACCTCTCGTCGTTTCTAAGGAAAATATTACAGACAGATGAGGAGATGAGAGGGCTTGCAGTTGGAGGAATATTTTCATCACTAAGAACCAGATCCAGAGTCGAATCAATTCCAAGGGGAAATGTACAAAGATATTTGCCTCTTTGATGGGATTAAATAAAACGTGCCCCATTTTGTTGCTTCGTGTACAATTCCAGTGTCAATGTCTAGCGTTCAAGTCTCCGCGAAGTATATACCTTTGGTTAGCCTTGCTAAACTATTTCAAAATTTTTTCTGAAATATTCGACTTTTTCGTTGTTTAATTTTGTCCCAGGAAAGTAAACACCGTATAATTTTATATTAATTTCTTCGATAATTACGCCAATATTTTCAATTACTGATGTTGGACTTTGAGACAATACAGAATGTTTAATTTTTCTATTAACGGCTACAACTGCACCTCCACCAGCTTTATTAACGTGATCATATCTGTATATATGAAAGAAAGGATACCTAAAACTATTATTTGGCCTTAACTAAGTCTCCGTTATGAAAATATTTCTGTATTATTTTTAACAGCGAAATTAAACGCTTCAATACGTTTATTTTTAATATTTTGCGCATTCCAGACTAAAACATTTAATTGTTTATCCATATAGAAATTTTATGGATAGCTCTACAATAAGAATAAACTCTTTCTGCTTAGTTTTACATTTAACATACTTAAATTAGTAATTAGTTCATGCAAAATGGCCAAAAGAGATTTGAGTGAAAATAGGTTGTCGCATAAACAATTTGTGGATTGTGGATTTTGATTGATAGCCATACTGTAGGACATACGTTCAGTGGTTGTCGACTTTTGTCCCATCAATGCTACATTGCTGCCCCGACTTTTCAGCTTTTGTTTCAGCTGTATATAGTCCATTCTTGCTTTGCAATCAAGTGAATTGGCAAAGTGTGCTTCTTTGCAATTGCTGCAAAAAGTTTCACCTCGTTGCTCTTCTTTAAGCGTACACTTGCTATATTCATACTCACCACTACATAAAGCGCATCTTATGGGAAGATGGCAGTAAGATGTCCCATATCTAAAGCGCAGATAATTCCTACATTGTATAAGACGTTTTCGGCTGTTTGTGTAGAAGCTCCATCGCACAATGGTATGCATGATGTTCTTGATTTTGCTTAACTCAGTCATTTTCGTATCCCTTTGTAGATACAAGAGATAGTAAGTGGTTTCGTGATCATTTAATTTGGGATTGAATAATTTCATATGAATATCATTAAGATTATGTTCTGTTTTGAGAAGCTTTTTAGCTCTTCTGGGGAAATTTTATGCAACACTGTTATAACGACTTTTAGCGATCGTAAATCTGCCCGTTGGAATGTGATATAATTCACTTTCTTAGCTTTTAAATGTCTTTCCATGGTCTCGTAATCGTCCAGATTGGTAAAGAAAAGCCTCACCTTAGTTTTTACTTCAGCATTGAGTTGTTGATTGCTTTCATTGTTATCCGGAAGGTCAGCTAATGGTAAGAATCTGTTGGAATTCGATGAACTAGATGCGGGAATTTGAGCCATTTTAAACTTGTCATGGAGAAAATTACCAGCCCGGGAAGATTCCCGGCTTCTTTTCCTGCTTTGAGCAGGGTAGGAGATTTCCGATGCACACAAATTCAATAGGAAAATTGAATTAATACCAAAAGACCGTATCCAATAAAGAAAAAATACTGTGAATAGTTACTGTGAAACTCGGAATAATAAACACTACGTAGTCACTATGTAAATCAAACGTCTGCATAGCTCAAAGGTCAATGCAAAACCGATGTTGTACGTATATTTTCAGTTATTGGCATTTCTCAGCATTGAATATCCTATCATCGAGGAACCAGTAAGCCCAAACTGCAGATCCGAGACCATTTACTATTGTACTATTTGGTTAGTACGGTATAATTCGTCAAGTTAGGTTATAGACTGATTGTTGATGAGTCGACTCGTTAACACGACTTAGAAATGGATGAAAAAGATAGTTACTGTGTATATAAGTATCTGCAATTAGCCAGAATGCACGTTGAGCTCATTGTATTTACGAAACCACCCACTGGATCTAAATCATACGTTGCCTGAATATAATCGGTCATACTCAATACTTTATCTTATCCAAGACATAAAAAAATAGCTGCAAATAAATTAACGTAAATATTAATGGGGAAAACTACCGCACAGAAAGATGTGGGCAAGAAACGAAAGACTTAAGGCAGTACCCTGATGTTAAATTTACTCAAAATAATAAAAGACGCCTCGCTCATAGTAACAACAAGTGTACTATGTAACCAATTCATTAAACAAATCTACCTTAAAATTAATATGCAACTAATATCCTTCATCACGACACCTCCCTTTTAATTAAAACTTCCCACTTGCGATTACATTGAGCTACATCAATCACACAAATTCTGAAGCAATCTTTTTCAAACTAATACGAAGAACTGTACTTAATCGCAATTAAACATGTTTTTATTTCACATCATTTAAAGACAACAACCTGTCGGTACAACCGGCTAAATTTCATGAAGACCATTTTTAAGAGACGATATCTCATGACATTTTCATAATATCAAATTCTCATCGCGCAAGTAGGCAGACACAGAAACGTGTCTTAAAGTTACAAAATCAACTTTTGCATATTTCCACGTAAAGTAGGAAGTTGAAGTTCAAAACGCAATTCGCGCCAACTAGCTGACTAACTACCAACAAACGGTTGTGGAGCTCTCATCGTTCCTGGCGTCCCAATGGTAATAAGTCAAAGATGGTAGCCATGGTGGCAACTTTGATGGTCACCATGTAAAATCTTTTGGATTTAGTGTAGTATTCATAATGGCAATGGTTTTGATATCATCACAGCTATATCAAATTAAAAGAACAACCTTCGCATTTCACAACCTTGCATGCATCGAACCGGAAATATTGGTTTTATCTGAAAAAATAAAAAAAAATATTTTTTTTCGTGTAACAGCATTATGCTAAACGATACCGCGACGCACCGTGATGAGGACGAAACATGCGGATGGACGACAGTGATGTGTTGATAGGAAGAAGTAACGAGAGAATATTTCGTGCAGCTTGGACCATGTTGTTATTTTTTAACTCTTTTGACCAGTAGATGAGATGTTGAGATATTTTGATATGATAAGTTAATAGGTCTTCAGAGTTAATTTTTCTCTTATTCGTGGGGTCAGCAGTTATACAATTCATTTGCAAGCAATGGGAATCAATTTCAAATTATCTTTTTATGAATAAATACTTATTTGAATATGATTTCACGAAAATTTGGTCGTGTTATGAATGACCTTCAATTTGCTTGTTTTAGGTAATTACG
Organism: Odontomyia ornata; assembly: GCA_963969285.1. Classification (NCBI taxonomy): domain Eukaryota; kingdom Metazoa; phylum Arthropoda; class Insecta; order Diptera; family Stratiomyidae; genus Odontomyia; species Odontomyia ornata. The sequence continues at coordinate 141,086,735 of OZ017738.1, forward strand.
TGACCACGAAACGTAAGGTTCAGGAAAAAGTTTCAATTTCACGCATTCTTTTTATTTGCGATAACAAATTTTCATATTTCAATCAATACTTGCGAGATTTTCTTTAATTATTTCAAAACAGAATGTTCAGAAATCGATCATGACGTTTAGCTTTCTGAAATCTTACTTATGAAATAATATATGTATGTAGTTCATATGTCCACTAGTTGCCAATAGGTATACGTATTAAATTATTCAATTTGAACTGCTTGTATTAAGGCGAAATGTAATTTATTCCCTGGTAACATTTATTATCTACACCTCCCAAAAAGATCTGTATCTAATCAATTGATCACGAATTATTATCGGCAATTTTGAACCGATGCTGCAAATAATAATTAGCAACAGTAATAAATCACGAATACAATTTCTGAAGGGTGTGTGTATGAAATTAGCCTTCGGGGCTCATTAGAATTTCTGGCTAGTGAAGCGTATTGGCTAATTTTCGCAATCAAATATTACAGCTTCTAGTGAATTGGCGGGATAATGCGAATATATTAAATTACAGGAATAACATGTGTAATACTTTCATTCTAGGTAGTCATGCTCGTATTTTATAATTTCATTTCGTTGAATACGTATCTTAAAGTCTGGTTGTGCTTAACTCGTGATTAACCAGCGTTAGATAATCAATTCTTCAATTGTTTTAGCCGGAAGATTTTTTTAATAAATAGAAATCAAGTTTTTATTCATCTTCTAGAACTTGAAGTCAAATCAAGGAAATATTAAATTTTGAGCTTTAAGATGAAAGACCGAAGGATTGATTTACAAATAAAAACAAAAAAATAAATTTTATCGCATTTTTTATAACGTCTGGGAAATAAGAATCTCAAATAGATTGAAAAGGTTGGCTTCAGGTGGAACTCAGGAAAAGCAACAAAAACGCAATAAAAAATTGGTTTCATTCTTGGACAACATATGTTACTGTAACGATATAGAAACTTTGATGAGTGAGTTAAACATTCCATACGAAACACAAGACTTGATAGTTCAAAAACAAGTCTGAAGGCGGTATTGCTGCACAATGGCAACAACTATGCATCAGTACTAATCGCATATTCAACTGTTTTAAAAGAAACATCTAAAAATATGAAAACAATATTGAATTTAATAAAATACAAAGCTACTCATGGAATTGTTTGCAGCTACATGAATGAGTTGAATAATAATTTTTCTGAAAAATTATTAGAGAAGAAAAATGTTAGAAGAAGGTGATTTACTATTTCTCCTCAGGCCATCACTCTTAGATACACACCGGTGATGGCGATCACCATGCTTAGAGGTGAGAGAGTTAATTTTAAGTTTTCTACTTATTCGAACTCAATACGTTTTTGTAACTGCAAGTTATGTTCAAGTTGAATTTATCTTGTAAGTACTTGTATTAGCTAAACTTTAATTGGATCATGCTCTACATTGAAGCTTTTCATTGCGTCGCGCGGATGGCTCCGGTAGCTTTTTAAATTACTCATGGAATTGTTTGCAGCTATATGAATGAGTTGAATAACAATTTTTCTGTGTGTATCTAAGAGTGATGGCCTCAGGAGAAATAGTGCACACGTCGAAACCACCTTCTTCTAACATTTTTCTTCTCTAATAATTTTTCAGAAAAATTATTATTCAACTCATTCATGTAGCTGCAAACAATTTCATGAGTAGTTTAAAAAGCTATCGGAGCCGTCCAAAAGAGTGATCGATATCCGCGCGACGTAATGAAAAGCTTCAATGTAGAGCCAATTTGTCGTATAGATTTACATTAAATTGATGTGAAAAGGGTGAAATAATCCAATTAAAGTTTAGCTAAAATACAAAGATTACCTCAAAGTTATATCTATTTTGCTCGGGTTACAGGGTGGGTTTACAAAGTACTGTTGTTTTCTTTGTATGTGGGACAGCAGAGCCACAGAAAAATACTATGCTACAAAAGTATGGCCAGAAAGGTCAGAGTTTGTTTGCGGAAAATCTAATGTGAAACATGTACCATTGATTGATCCTTAAAAATGTTATTTTGCCACTACTTCACATGAAACTTGGTTTGATGAAAAATTTTGTTAAGGCTTTGAATAAAAAGGGAGATGCCTTTCAATATTGAAAGACAGTATTTTCAAAGTTAAGTGATACCAATATCAAAGAAAGAATATTTGTGAGACCACAAATATGGACATTGATGAAAGACCCAAATTTTGGCAAAAAGCTTACAAACAAGGAACTTGATGCCTGCTTATCACTGAAAGCAGTAATAAAAGAATTTTTAGGGAACTATAGAGCCAAAAATGCGGAACAGCTAGGTAACGACATGTTAAAAGCATCCGAATAGTTGGGTTGCAGAATGTCGTTAAAAATTCACTTTCTGCATTTTCATTTTTCTTTCTTTCCATCTAATCTTGGTGCGGTTAGTGATGACCAGGGTGAAAGGTTCTACCAGGATATAAATAAGCTTGAAGAATGATTTCAGGGCTTTGGGACACAACAATGCTAGGTGATTACTGTTGGCGTTTAATACGAGAAGATAATTCGAAGCACAAAAAAAAAAGTATAAAGTTTCACGATATTTTCTGTTAACATTTTATAAGATGATTTTTTTTGAGTTTTATTTACCATAATGATAAAATTAAACTTGATTTATTTAAATTCTGATTGTTTTGTTAGATTTCTTTAAAATATGTTTTGGCCTTTTAATTTTGAATATAATTTGGTACATTTTCACTGAAGAAAAATTAGACGTGATGAAATGACAACTTGTATGTATTTTTAATAAACGATAGGTATAAATAAGCAAACATGACATTTCAAATCGGGTACTCATTTTTAGGGTTTTGTAAAATAATTTTAACAAAGCCCTTCTAAAATCGCGTCCTGTCTGTCCGTCCGTCTGTCTGTCCGTCCGTCCGTCCGTCCGTCCGTCCCTGTGTCACAGCAGTTTTTCTCGGAAACTACTTAGGCTAGAAACATCAAATTTTGTATGTAGGTGTAAAGTGGTGCTCTCTTCAAAGTCCAACTACAAAAAAATTTTATAAGGTATTTAAGGGGGGTCTCCCCATATAGGGGAGTGACCCCCCGAAAAAAAATTTCATTTAAGGTAGCCGACATGGGTATGAAATGAAAGGTCTTGATGAGAACTTTTCAAAACAAGTCTTAGTTTGGCAAAGTTTGCTTCGGGGGGCGCGCAGGGAGGGGAAATACACGAAAAATTTGTGTCCCCCCCCTCGCGATTGGACACCTGTGATCCGAAAAATCTGAGAAAAATCAAGAATGTAGGTCTTGATGAGTACAACAACAACAATACGTGAGAAGTCGCAATTCAGTCAACTTTGTTAGTAATAGTGTGATTTACGGATTTTATGTTTTCTTGAATGAAATCTGAACGGTACCCTTAAATTCAATAAAATTCAGTAACCAGGTGACAATTTATAAGATGGCTCCATAATGATTGAATTATAATTAGCGAAGTTATAGCGATTTGAATTTTCCTGTATTACTATGGAACAGTATGCGCTGCATTTATTACTATGGCAACATATGGCTATGGAACAACATGCGCTTCTTACAGACTCAGACACTACAGTTTTGCATGAAAATTTCAGGAATGATAGGTATCATGAATATCTTTGAGAATCGGTTCAGCTAGTGGTATCAGTAATCGTAAAACAAACAAGTTGGGTAAACAGACCTACGCTCATGTCAGAAGGGTTTTGTATTCAATTTACAAAATACAGTCACCATATCGAATCAAATCAAGAAACATGTCAAAGACGATTTTATTGGAGAAAATATGAAATTCGAAGATCATACTATTATTAACAAAGTTGAACGAATTTCGACTTCTGAGGTTTTTGTTATTGTTATACTCATAAATATCTCCCTTGATAATTATTTCAGATGTCCATTCGCGAGGGAGGAAACACATGTTTCATGTATTTCCCCCCTGTGCCCCCACTGAAGTAAAAACTGACAGTTTAAGAACTGTTGTGAAAAGGTCCAATGAAAACTTTCATTTCATACTTATATCGGCTACGTTAGATGAATTTTTTTTCAGGGACCACTCTCCTGTACTGTTATCATCGGCTAATGGCCAATTTTTTCGAATCCTAGAATGGTTACAAATCCCTTTTGCTAGTAGCTCTCTCCCGCCTTCTTGGCTTGTTTCACTTATGAGCGTTAATTGTGGGTACTCACCTTCAGTCATTCATTAAATTGAATCAAGTGTTCAAAGAATGCACCTTAAACGCTGAAGTTGGGAAAAAATAACTCAAAATTATTCAATCTTCGCATTTAAAACAGCCACTATTTTGTGTTACAATTACTGATACCACTAGCTGAACTGATCCTCAAAGATATACATGGCACATATCATTCCTGAAATTTTCATGCAAATCCTAGCAAAACTATAGTGTGTTGTTCCATAGCCATATGTTGCCATAGTAATAAATGAAGCGCATATTGTTCCATAGTAATACAGGAAAATTCAAACCACTATAACTTCGCTAAATATGATTCAATCTTTATGAAACTTTCAGAATAGATCAATTTTATAAATATACATCAAAGTACTGAATTTCATTGAATTTAAGGGTATCGCTAAGATTTCATTCAAGAAAACATAAAATCGATAAATCATACTATTACTGACAAAGTTGAGTGAATTTTGACTTCTCACGTATTTGTTGTTGTTGTACTCATCAAGACCTACATTCTTGATTTTTTTCAGATTTTTCGGATCACAGGTGTCCAATCGCGAGGGGGGGAGACACAAATTTTTCGTGTATTTCCCCTCCCTGTGCACCCCTTTGAAGCAAACTTTGCCAAACTAAGACTTGTTTTGAAAAGCTCTCATCAAGACCTTTCATTTGATACCCATATCGGCTACCTTCAATGAAATTTTTTTTCGGGGGGGTCACTTCCCTATATGGCGAGACCCCCCTTAAATACCTTATGAAATTTTTTTGTAGTTGAACTTTGAAGAGAGCACCACTTTACACCCACATACAAAATTTGATGTTTCTGGCTTAAGTAGTTTCCGAGAAAAACTGCTGTGACACACGGACGGACGGACAGACGGACAGACAAGACGCGATTTTAGAAGGGTTTTGTAAAATTATTTTATAAAACCCTAAAAAGTGGCTGTTTTAAATGCGAAGGTTGAATAATTTTGAGTTAGTTTTTCCCAACTTCAACGTTTAAGGTGCATGCTTTGAATACTTGATTCAATTTAATGAATGACTGAAGATGAGTACCCACAATTAACCCGGCGCCAATGACGCTGGGTCATATTGACCCGAGGAGATTTTAAACAGTCATAGTCTATTTTCTACAATTATTATGCGTTTGAATGCTTGTGTAGCTGAAGTTACATTCCATCTCTACCTGCAACTTCCCTGCATTCAGTGCAATGCCACCCGCCCAGTGAGATACACGTGCGACAACTCAAAGTGGGTACTTTTGACCCGGCGTCATCGTTAGTGTGGTATTTTCGTGACATGCATTTATTTATGAGTTCAGTGTTTTTTTTAACGATTTTTGTTTGTTTTTAGTTGTTTTCACAGAAATGTCACTCGCTAACCACCCGGAGCGTATTTTGGCGGCATTAGAAGAGTCAGATTCTCAAGATGAAGATCCGATTCCTGCTTCTGACATCGAAAACGAAGATCACTTGTCTGAACGCAGTGATAGCAGCGTAAGTGAGCAAGATGCAAGCGATTTGAGTGAGACAGAATCTGATTCGTTGGATAATCGTGATCTATTGACTTTGCAACAACGGTTCTTCAAAGGAAGAGATGGAACAAGATGGGAAAGAGCACCAGCACGACCACATGTACGTACAAGATCAGAAAATATAATTACGGAGTCACTTGGTGTAAAACCAGCTGCTAAAAGTGCCAAATCGGTGTCAGAATGTTGGGACCTATTTGTGAATAGTGCGATGTTGTGCAAAATTCGAACATATACCAACTTTCATATCCAAAAAAGAAGAGCGGCATGTGCAGATGTGAGCAAACATAGATACATGAGTGAAGTTGGAATTAGTGAGCTAAAAGCATTTATTGGACTTCTATATATTGCCGGATTTTATCGTTCTAATCGATAAAACTTGAATGACTTGTGGGAAACAGATGGCACTGGCGTAGAAATATTTAGACTCACAATGTCAATTCAACGATTCTACTTTATACAGAGCTGTTTACGTTTTGATGATAAGTCTACACGTGATGAAAGACAAAAGCTGGATAATTTAGCGCACATACGGGAACTTTTTGAGACGTTTGTCGAACAGTGCAACAAAATGTATGCGCCAGGAGAGAACTGCACCATTGATGAAATGCTAGTAGCATTTAGAGGTCGCTGTAAATTTAGACAGTACATACCGTCTAAACCAGCTAGATATGGTCTCAAAATATTTGCTTTAGTTGATGCGAAAACGTTCTACTTGGTTAATTTGGAAATTTATGCCGGCAAGCAGCCCAGTGGCCCATATTCAGTCAGCAACAAACCATTCGATGTGGTTGATCGTATTGTATTGCCAATTTCTAAGTCTTGCCGTAATGTAACATTTGACAATTGGTTTACCAGCTACGAATTGATATCTCATCTTCTGTGCAAACACAAACTTACTTCTGTGGGTACTTTACGCAAAAATAAAAAGCAAGTTCCGTCTGAATTTATAACAACAAGAGGAAAACCTGAAAACTCATATACTTTCGGGCATCGAAAAGAGATAACTCTAGTCTCGTATATCTCAAAGAAAAACAAATTTGTCCTTTTGATGTCAAGTTTACATCACGATGATCATATTGATGACTGCACAGATGATAAGCAGAAACCAGAGATTATAACTTTTTATAACTCAACCAAAGGTGGAGTAGATGTGGCTGATGAACTATGTGCAACGTACAATGTTAGCAGAAACTCAAAAAGATGGGCTTTGACACTCTTTTTTGCTATGTTAAATATAGCAGGAATAAATGCAAATATAATTTATCGCGCTAATAATAATGACATGCATACGAAAAGACGACACTTCTTGAAAAATCTAGGCCTTTGTATGGTTCAGGAACATTTGCTCTGGCGCAAAAATCTTACTGATTTGCCTCGACAGATGCGCAAAAGAATTGCGGATTTCACAGGTATAGAACAAGGCGAACCCTCCCAAAAGGTCTCCGGCACTCGCAGAAGATGTCAAATATGTCCATCCAAAAAGGATAAAAAAACAATTCACACCTGTAATTCATGTAACATTTACATATGCCCCGATCACGTAATTTCGTACTGTGAAAACTAGCAATTCCATGTCACTGATTGATGAAACAGAAGACTAATTTTTTTTATTGATATAGGCAGTTTATATGATCTCTTCCTGAATTCACAATTTTCATTATTCCAAATAGTTTTCCGACAATTGTTGTAAAAAAAAATCGAAAAATATTTTTTAAGTTGAATTTGCATGTGATAAAGAAATAATTAATAAAAAAGTTATTTACAAAGTATGTTAGTATTTTCATCATTTTATTTTATTGACAAAGCGAGAAGATTTAATAAATTAAATTAAAATTAGATAATTTATTAGAATTTTATAAAAATTCGTTAATAAAACCAATCGGGTCATTTTGACCCAGTGTCATTGACGATGTAATTTTTTTCACGTCATCGGCGCCGGGTTAATAACCATAAGTGAAACAAGTCAAAGAGGCGGGAGAGAGTTCCTAGCAAAAGGGCTTTGTAACCATTCTAGGATTCGAAAAAATTGGCCATGAATCGATGATAACAGTGCAGGAGAGTGGCCCCTGAAAAAAAAATTATCAAAGGCAGCCAATATGAGTATGAAATGAAAGTTTTCATGGGAGCTTTTCAAAACAGTTCTTAAACTGTCACTTTTTGCTTCAGTGGGGGCACAGGGGGGGAAATACATGAAAAATGTGTTTCCTCCCTCGCGAATGGACATCTGAAATAATTATCAAGGGAGATATCTATGAGTATAACAATAATAAAAACCTCAGAAGTCAAAATTCGTTCAACTTTATTAATAAAAGTGTGATCTTCGAATTTCAAATTTTCTCCAATAAAATTGTCTTTGACATGTTTCTTGATTTGATTCGATATGGTGACTGTATTTTGTAAATTGAATACAAAACCCCCTTGTGACTGAGCGTAGGTTTGTTTACCCAACTTGTTTCTTTTTACTTGTGACGCAGTGTAATTAGCACCTTTAATTAGTTGTTCAGTCACTATAATCAGTCAGGGAGAAAATTAAAACCTTGACTGTTTCTAATCAAATGTAACTAACCTACTAAACTAATTCTCACTCATGAATATTTGCATGAAACATATGTAATTAAAGAATTTTCCAATGTATGTATTTCATCATTTCCTTGGAGATATGGTAGGTGGTTCTTACTTTGACTCCAAACCACTCTGTTATGAGTGTAATTCTGCATACCTAACTTATTTGACCTTAAAAAGATTTCCCAAAAATTAAACAAGTTGGGTAGACAGACCTATGCTCATGTCAGAAGGGTTTTGTACTCAACCTGCAAAAGGCAGTAACCAGCAACGAATAAAATCAAGAAGCACGTCATGGTCGAGGATCATGCTATTATTAACAAAGTTGAAAGAATTTTGACTTCTGAGGGTTTTGTTATAGTTACACCCATAAATATCTCCCTTGATAATGTTTTCAGATTTTTGAATCACTGGTATCCATTTGCGAGGGAGGAAGCACACTTTTCATGTATTCCCCCCCCTGTGCCCACATTGAAGCAAAAACTGTCAGTTTAAGAACTGTTCTGAAATGCTCTCATAGAGAACTTTCAGTTGCTACTCATATCGGCTACCTTTGATGAAATTTTTTTTCAGGGGCCACTCCTCTGTACTGCAATCATCGATTCATGGCCTATTTTTTCGAATCTTAGAATGGTTACAAAGCCATTTTGCTAGGAGCTTTCTCCTGCCTCTTTGACTTGTTTCAATTGTATGTACTCATCTTCATGATACCTATCACCCCTGAAATTTTCATGCAAATCCTAGCAAAGCTGTAGTGTCTAAGTCGGTAAAAAGCGCATATGGCTCCATAGCCATATGTCTCCATAGTAATACAGAGCATATTGTTCCATAGTAATACAGGAAAATTCAAATCGCTATAACTTCGTTAAATACTATTCGATCTTTATGAAACTTTTAGAAAAGATCAACCTTATAAATAGCCATCTGTTCGCTAAACTTTATTGAATTTAAGGGTACCGTTTATATTTTATTCAAAAAAACATAAAATTGGTAAATCATACTATTACTAACAAAGTTGAGTGAATTTCGACTTCTCATGTATTTGTTGTTGTTGCACTCATTAAGGCCTACATTTATGATTTTTTCCAGATTTTTCGGATGGAAGGTGTCCAATCGCGAGAGGGGGTACGCGAAAAATTCGTACATTTCCCCTTCCCCTGCCCCCCTCGGTACTCATAAGGCAATTTTAAGACTTGTTTTGAAAAGATCTCATCGAGACCTTTCCAATGATACCCTACTCGACTACCAATGGTGAAAATTTTTTAAGCCCCTTTGAAAAATTTTTCCACCCTTGAACTTTCAAGAAGTCACCACTTCTGTCTTCTCACAAAGTTTCATGGCTGTAGCCCCTATAGTTTCGGAGACAAGGTTCTGTGACATACAGACGGACGGACGGACACAGGTCGTGATTGCAATAGGGTTTTGTATTTTAGTACAAAACCCTAAAAAATACTAGATCCATCTGCTATGTAAATTGCCTCCTTTCGATTTCATTCTTTGACAGCCAAATCAGTGAAAGTTCATCCGCAATTCTTGAGCATCATAGCAATATATTATTTAAAATTTTGCAACAAAATACATCTACAATACATATCTGCAGTAATCCACGTTACCGTAATGGCAAATAGAAAATTATAACTCTAAGACAAATTACAGGAAATAATCATTTCCAGATCGTAGATCGCAAACAGGCGGATGCTTTCCGAAAAAAAGATTCAACATACGTTAGGCATTCTGCAGAAAAAGATGATGCACAATCCACGGGGTAGAGCCAAAGCAGAGTCTGCGGTGGAATGAAGTAATCACGAAAGATATTGCAGATGCGACACGACATTGGTCTAAAGCAAATTCATTTCAAGTGCGGAAGATTGAGATACTTATAAACAACCATTAAGTGCGATGAGTAGATCTTGTAGGAAGAGTTGTCATCTGAAAGTATGAGTACTTTCGCTTTGCGCTGAGGTGGTCTCAGGATGGACTTGGTGAATGGCTAATGGATGTGATTATTTGTGATGACTTAATTTCTCCAACAGGCATTGTTTCTGCGAAATTTGCTTATTACAAGCAAGTTACGAGTATAATTTAAACACGCTGAACAATTTTGCTATACAGAGTACCCTTCGAATTTATTAATTATCCCGGGAAAATCTCTTTTGTCTTTGGACTGGAAAGAGATGAAAAAATAATAAATATCAAAATAGCAGATGATCGTCCTCTGCAGTGTTAATGAACTTCGTTTTCAACTAAAAATTTCAGAAATTACAATAATTGAATTGAATGAAAGAAAACGCAGAAAATTACAACTTACAGAAAGTGAAATTGTGTTTTGACGCAGTTCTATTTAAGCCTGCATTCAGAAACCGTATTGAAAATAAAAACAAATGATAAAAATCGCCTATAGGTACTTAATTCAATATCTTAGATTTCGATCACAACCAACTGCGATACGATGATGATGGCTTCTTGCTCATGGTGGCATGCGGGCAAAAGAGGATGATGATGATGGTTAATAGCGAAAGTTAGTTTGGTCTGTGCTGCAAAGGTCTCACGATCACCACGATCAAAACAAACGATACATTTTCTTTTCATTCGTTTTACTCGTATAGCATAGTTGGTCCATATTGCAGAGAACTCCTTTAAGTTGCTTGTTCAGATTCTATGTCTGCTGGCTGAATGGATTGTCTGGTCGTTGGTTACTCTGATTCGCGAAAGACGCTGCGATATAGATCTTGCATGTCAATGGTATGTAATATATGGCTTCGATGAATGCAAATTTGACAAAAAACCGACAGGTTAATTAAGCAGAGTATTCAAACGATGCAGAGCAAATTGAAGCCAATGATTGGTTGTGAGAGGTTTCATTGACGTTCGCGAAGATTTATGATTGATCTAAGGAAACTTTGAAGCACTTTAAGGTGCGTTTGGATGAATCCCTCATAAAAGTTTTCTTAAAAAGGAAAAGTGAAGTAACCGAATGACTGGTGATTTGTTAAAACGTAATTGTTACCTCGTCAAAGCGAGATACCAGATTTAATTTACCCATTAGGATGATGGGTATCTATTTAGCAGAGTTAAATCAGGGAACTCTAAGAAATTGGGAAATAATGGTCTGTTAAGTTTAAATAGGTTTCTTATATACAAAGCTAATATATAATAACAATGTCCTGCTTGCTTTCAGTGAGAATCGAATTTTTCGGCCTACTATGGCGAAACGGTGATTTAATTTAAGTGAATTATCTCGCATCCTTGTTTGACGTACTGCCAGAAGAGTGTCAGCTGATTTAAAATGAATCTGATTTAAAATAAAAAAAGCTCACTTAGCAAGATATTATTTCTGCAGATAGAGTTATTTAATAAAATTAAAGTATAAATCAAAGTTTTTCAAACATAAACAACATATCTATAAATAGTTTTTCAAATGCGTGACACGGAAAATATTGTATATGGTTACCTTTTACTGGAAATTTTAAAACGATTTCCTCTCCCATATTACATGTGGATTCTCTAAGTGCTAACAACTTATCAATTAATTTTCCAGGTAGTACTTTGCAAAATCGAATTCTAAAAGCTTAGCCAATACCTTATGATCCCCCTTATGAATAACAGAACGTCTCATGAGTGAAGAAATATTTTTTTTTGAGTAACTTGACTGAATTCGTTCATGATTTCAAAGTTTACAAAGGTTAAGGGCAGACATGGGCAAACTTTTTAATGCGAGGGCCAGAAAAATTAAAAATTATCCAGGCGGGTCCAAAAAAAAACTTAAAAAAAAACATTTTAAGTGATGAACTTCATATTTAATTTTTATGTCCCTCACATCTTATCATATATTATATACTACTATGGTAAAGTACTTTGAAAAATTTTGATGTCGTATGTGACAGATGAAACTGTGACTCAGTTTCTAAAACTCGTTCATAATCTGGCAGAAACTGGGATGAGCTGATTCGCATTAGTGAAGCTAAATGATGGTCGGTCAGGCGATTTCGAACGCTGTTTTTGCGAAGCTTCATAGCAGAAAAAACCTGCTTACATATGTAGGAAGATTCAAGTATTGTAATTATCTGCTGAGCGTGAGATTTTAAGTTTGGGAAACTTGATTTTAACAGGGCCTTGTAGACTTCAATTTTATAATTACAGGGGGAATGCTGGCCAACAGGAATGCTGTTGGAGGCTAGCTTTTTTTGGGGAGTTCCGCACCCACGGATCCAAGGAAATGGCGGAAGCCGTGAGACTCCCTCTAGGATGACAGGTAACGACCCTGATTGGATCTGGACTACGCTTTAGACTACGAACTGGAATTGACGCTTTGGGCTGGCGGATATGATGGTTTGGACCTAGTTGCTTTGCACAGTAGCGCCGAGGTAACACTCGTGTGTGTAAAACCTTGGCAGGCTTCGGAGTGCGTTCGAAGTTCGCATCATTGGGTTGGTGCTGTGGGTTCGGTTGAGACGGACTCCCGATTAGAGCTAGTCTGGCTCTGAGCCCTTGCGCTATAAGGGCTTTTGCCAACCCTCGCATGGACTCCCTGCTTTGCAAAGATAACCATGGGACCAAAAAGGCGACTACACACACGAACGGAGATAGCGGCTCCGAAGGGGGACCCAATAAATCTGGAACAACTAAAAACACTTCAAAAAGATAAAAAAAACCCCTAAAAAGAAATCAAAAATAATAACAACGACGACACAACCAGCGGTTGCAGCCACGATGTTAACAGTACATCGAGAGCGGTACTAACGTTGACAAAAACGACAATTAATACAATGACAATGAAGACGGACGAAAAACGGAGATTAACAGACAGCTTGGTCCAGACTGAGATTCCTGCGGCGTTCGAGCGCAGCAAAAAAATTATGCGAACGCCAAAGCGCCTTATTACGGAAAAGCGAGAAACTCTTCAAGACGCTTCAGGTGTTTGGGTGGTAGAGAAAAATGTAAAGAACATCGAGAATTCGATGGTCACTGCTGCGATCATTTTCAAAGCGACCGATGTAAGAGTCGTAGATCCCGACATAATCAAGAACCATTATGAAGTCAAGGAGGAGATTGCGGCAGTGATCAGGCAAATAAAGCGACGTCGTGTGATTGCATCGCAAACGTCGAAAATGTGGCGGAAGTACTGCGTTCGGAAACGAAAAGCGATAACCTCCCCCAAGGATGATCACAAAGTACAATTGCCGCCCAGCGATATGAAGAAGAAAGCTATTCCGAAAAGCGGGAGATGTTCTGAAAAGAATACAATCTGCATGCGAATCCCCAAAATCAGCAAAGCAGTAAAGATTGGGCTCCTTGAACTAGAGGAGCTATTAGACTGCATAGGGCATTATCGGAGGAGCTGTTTAAAGACCGAAGATGAACAAAAGGCTAAAAAAGCGCTGGGGGTGAAATCTAAAGGCCACATGTAGATAGCTCCACCATTGAAAATCAATAAAAGAATGGCGTCTAGCCCAATCGAAGGAGATCGGGAGAAAAGAAAGAAGGAAGAGGCACTTGATGGGCGCGGAGCACCAGATCACGGGTTCTAGAAGGTGCTTACAAAAGGAGCGAAGAAATCCGCAAAGTAGCTCTTTCAAAAAGCGCCAGAAAGTAAAGTTCGCATGGACGCCCAACAAGATAAAGGACCTGATGCAAAACAGGAGAGACAGAGCCCCGCCAAAGACCCCGGCAGTAGCCACTGCTCGTAAAACCCCAAGATGGTCGGTCCTACGCGGAGGTGCTACCGAACATCAGGGGAAATTTAAGGCCCGAAGGCACCAACACAACCATTCAAGCAGTACGACCAACGGTTTCAGGCCCATACTGGTCGAATTCAAAGCAGAGGCCGACAATAAGGAATCATTCTGCGACGCAGTAAAGAAAGTCCTCGGCAAAAGCTCAACTATAGCCCTGCTCAAGCCGATGGCAACGATAGAAATACGGGACATTGACTGCGTCACGGATCTGGCCGAGGTAGAAGAGGCCATCAAAAAGGCGTTCCCTAGCGTGGGAAGGATCAAAGCGAGACTGACACCAGAGAATAACAGGGGACAACGCATGGCCATAGTTGGAATCATTCTGCGACGCAGTAACGAAAGTCCTTGGCAAAAACTCAACTATAGCCCTGCTCGAACCGATGGTAACGATCGAAAAACGAGACGGATCTGGCCGAGTTAGAAAAGGCCATCAAAAGGGAGTTCCCTAGCGTGGGAAGGATCAAAGCGAGACTGACACCGAAAACAACAGGGGACAAAGCATGGCATGAACGCTGAATAAATCGTGAACAAGGGCAAAGTATGTTATGGTCACACCACACAAGTATGCAAAGGACCCGATAGGAGTTCCCTATGTTACAAATGCAGTGAAATGGGACATAAAAGAAAAGAGTTAACGAAGGGCGCACCCTGTATTCTTTGCAAGGATGCTGATCCAAAATCTGATTTTGGACACGTCTTGGGATCAGGAAAACACCTGGTGTTCCAGAAAGCCCTAGCCAAGGCAAAATCAGAACCTCGATGACCCGCATCCTGCAGCTAAGCCTACGCTGCAGTTCAATCAAAATCTGCTTGAGCAGTTTGCGAGGGACATGAAAACCGATTTCTTGTTGCTGAGTGAGCAACACCATAATAAAACTCCTGCATTATGGTATTCTGATGAAACTGGTACTGCCACCATCTGGGTTTGGAACAGTGATTTCAAGGTGGAGAGTTGTGGACGGGGGGATGGTTCGTGTGGGCTTGCTGTTCAGGGGCCACTTTCTTCAGCGTGTATCTAACCCTTAAACGAATCAATATCATCTTTCCAAGCCAAGCTTATTGCTCTGGAGGGCGCTGTCTCGAAAGAAGAGGGCAACGCTCTCGTTGGGGAAGACTTCAACGCTAAAGAAATCGAATGGGGCTTGTCTCAAATAGATCCGCGGGGAAAACGAATCTTGGCGTCGTACTAAACACTGGCAATATGCCGACTTTCCGCCGTATTGGCTCTGAAGGAATCATACCGGACATGACATTCGCCTCGGAGTCCTTACTATGGAGGATATACAATTGGAGAGTATTAGAGGACTATTCAGCCAGTGATCACCAGGGCATACAGCTTGAGATCAGTGATGTTGTCTTCCGACGTCCATGCTCTTGGCCTTCTACAACTGGATAGAACATCAGAAGAATGGACGTCGAGAGGTTCGTCGAGGTGCTCACAGCAGGTGAGCCACTGTAGGGAGCTTCGGAAGGGACGGAAGAACTGATAGCTCAAGACATGGTGAAAACAACTATGAGCATCATTACGACTGCTTGCTGTGCTTCTATACCCTGTCAAAAACCCCAGCACGGCAAACCTCCAACGCACTGGTGGTCAACTGAAATCGCTGAAAAGCAAAGTGAGTGTCACAAGCTTCGACGTGAGGCTCAACGGGCGTGGAACGGTGACGAGGCATGTAACCGATTGATCGCAAATTGATTAACGATAGCAAGGCTCGCTGCTGGCAAGACCTAGTGGTCAATGTGAACAAGGATCCGTGGGATCTTGGCTACAAGCTAGTTCAAAACAACATTATTTGCGGAAGCTTGACGCCCTACGGAAGCCTTGCATACATGATGCGGAAAAGATGGATGAGATAGTGCGGGCACTCTTCCCCGCCCATCCCGACCGCGTTGACGCTGTCCATGGTGAAACAACAGTTGAGTGCCCACTCTTCAAATAGCTGGAACTGGAGTAGGCTGTCCTTTCACTGAAAGCGAGGATGACTTCAGGTCCAGATGGTGTTCCGGCTGAGGTGTTGGAGCTTATCTATCACCATTTTTCTGACTTGCTGCTCAGCACATTCAATGCTTGCCTACGGGACGGGGTTTTCCGGGTACGATGGAAGGTGGTGAGGCTGAAGTTGACAAGCAAGGGTGAGGGAAATCCCGGGTCGCCGTCTGCATATCGCCCGTAATGCATGCTAGACGCTGCTGGGAAAGTGCTAGAGAAACTCATCAAGGGAAGACTCACTGACGCGATTCGTGCTGCTGGGGAGCTATCTCTCAACAGTACGGCTTTAGAGCAGGACGTTCAACCATTGATGTGATTGCAGAGGTGGTCAGCGTGGTCAAAAGGCAAAGGCATAGTGTGCACCAAGCGACGGATCGTCCTGTTGGTGATACTCAACGTCAGGAACACCTTCAACTCCGCTAGATGGGTGGATATTCTGGATACACTGGAAAACCCTTTTCAAGTTCCAGAATATCCAATGCGGCTTTTGAGGAACTACCTAAAGGACCGAAGCCTGCTCTACGACACGACACAGGGTCAAAAAAGGATCGAAATTACATCGGGTGTTACCCAGAGATCTATCCCTGGTCCGGACCTGTGAAACGTATCTTACGATGGGCTATTGAGACTGGAGATGCCAGATGAGTCGCACTTGATCGGCTATGCGGATGATGTTGCGGCTCTGGTCACTGAATGCACCGTTAAACAGGCGCAACTTAGGCTAGGTATGCTAATGCGCCGAGTGAGGGACTGGATGACAGCTTGCGGGTTCAGTTGAGCACTGGAGAAAACCAAAGTGGTCATCTTGACGAAAAAGAGAATCCCTAGAGTAAAGATGATCAGTATGGGAGACTTGCGAATCGCATCGAAGCCATTGGTGAAGTACCTGGGGCTACTGATCGACTCGAAGATGAATTTATCTGAGCAAATCAGGGTGACGGCTGAGAAGGCTGCTTCAGGAGTACCGGCTCCGCGTTGATTTATGGCCAACGTACGGGGTATCCAGCCCATCAAGGAGACGCCTCTTGATGAGTGCTGTAGGCTTAGTGCTACTGTGCAAAGCAGAGGTATGGGGCGACACTCTCAGTGAGGAGGTTTACCGAAAACGTTTGGCACAGGTACAGAGAAGAGAAGCACTGAGGATTGCATCTTCGTATCCGACTGTCTCCGATTTGGCGGTGAGAGTTATTGCAGGCGTGATACCTGTCATCCTCCTTGCTAGAGAGCACCGCGCTATTTACCTGCGCCGAAACGAGGATGCGAGGGAGATAGTTGTCCGCGAAGAGAGACAGCGCTCACTCAACGATTGGCAGCAGTCTTGGGTGAATTGCATAAGGGAAAGGTGAACTGCGCGCCCCATCCCGGATGTAAGAGCGTGGCTAAATCGAAGGCATGGTGAGACTGACTCCTACCTGACCCAGATTTTGAGTGGGCATGGGTGTTTTCAGTCTCACATGCACAAGATTGATAAGTCACGGTCCCCCGGTTGTCGGTATTACCCAGGAGAGGAGAACAATGCCTGCCACACATTTTTTGCATGCAAAAAATGGTTCAGGGTGCGAAGGGACCTCTACAGGGAGACAAAAGAGCTCACCCCCGTATAATACAGTTGCGGTGATGCTCGAATCGGTTGACAAATGGAACCAGGAGACACGTTTTCCAGAGCCTTTTACTTTTCACAATTTGAAATGTAGACTGTATGCTATATCCAGTAAGCATTTAAAGGCTCGTATCCAGCTGTGGAGGAATGACAAACCATAACGGAATTTGTCTGCATTGGGATGCTTTTCCGTTTTAACCAAAATTATTTTACTTGATTTTGCTCCACAGATGTAGGACGTAGCAGTTGAATTTGTTTCTGACAAACTACTGCAAACGCTGCCATCAAGCATTGTCAAGTGAAAGTCAAATTTAACATTGCGAGTGTAATCTTTTAAATATACAGTATGCATTGCAAGATTTTCCATTTGAACTCTTGTTTCTTTTTCTTCCATTAAACCAAAATTAGGACACAAACTTAATTGGGCAGCAATATACTGGAGAGGATGGGTGCTCATTATTCCACAAGATATTGCCTGATTGTACATCAATTAATTTGATGGGTATATAGGCACTTATGAATATATACTCATATTACTTTCGATAAATTTCTGTTTATAGATGCTATGCCCACCTCTGCCGCCGA
Organism: Odontomyia ornata; assembly: GCA_963969285.1. Classification (NCBI taxonomy): domain Eukaryota; kingdom Metazoa; phylum Arthropoda; class Insecta; order Diptera; family Stratiomyidae; genus Odontomyia; species Odontomyia ornata. The sequence continues at coordinate 141,104,958 of OZ017738.1, forward strand.
AGCCCCATTTACAAATCAAAGTTGCTGTTCGATTATCGTTTATTTGTAATAACTTTGAAATGCTTTCTACAGTTTTATTCAAGATATCCCGAAGTTCTACTGATGCACTTATCTCTGTCACTGAAATGTTTTGTGACAAATAATGTTGTTTTGTCTTATTAATGATGTAGAGGCCAGAATACAATCTTCATGTATTCCGTTGACTACTTTTCTCAGAGTTTTGTACTTTCTTTTTGAAAGATCTAGATCCTACAACAATGCAAGAGCTTCAGTTGCAGTTAAGCTTGTCACACAGTGCTCCTTGATGCTCCTGATATACTCGCCCTGGACGTTGATGCCACAAATGATAGTTCATCTGGTGTGTAGTTGTTGACAAGATGTTCTACCCGTCTCTTTTTTGTCTTCGTAGATTATTCTTCGAAATATTTTTTTAGCCACCCACCAGTTGCCTTAGAAGGTACAAATGGTTTGATATGCAAGTTCTAGCTATATAATCTGGCAGTACGAAAGGCTCATCGAGCCATTTTTCTGTTTGATTAAAAATTTAGGAAACATTCTATGACACTTTTCCCATCTTTTTTTTTATATCCACACACCAAAGCTTACAAAATTTCTTGATTGGGACTCGGTCTTCATCACAAATTTCATCTAATTTGAAATAATCCACTAATAAGTTTTAATACCCTTTTAAAAGAGGGTGCTCCAGTTAGGCTCTTTTTGGCCCCGGGTAGCTCCGTCAGAGATGGCGCAGGAGCCACTCGTCTGACCTTGGAGCCCGATTGGAATCTCCGAACGAGGTTACGGCCCCACGGAAAACAATTAGTGGAACTCTACCAAATTGAAATCCTACGCAAATACGGCTAAAATTCAATACAAAAGCTAAAAGAAACACTTCAAAACCCTGAAAGTCTTAAACATAACTTGGGCACTTGGCAAACCCGCGACTTCAAACTTTGTCAACCACAATGCGTTAGCTCCGTTCAGACACCAGTAAAATCCTTTCTTAGAAAAAATACCTTCCCGCCCACGGGCAGAAAGTTCACAGCACCTAGAATTGAAACAAAGGAAGAAAAAGAAACAACCGGAAAATCCACACCACCGGAATAGATATGGAAATAAAACAAAGGTCTGCACTGAAAAGTTAGAAATAGTTTGCCCTTATAAATTCCTCTACGTGTAGTCGGCTGTGCAGTTTTCCACCATGAGAACCGGTGCTTTTGGGTGTTCACGAGAATCTCATTCCTACTAAACTAGTTTGGGGAAATGTCAGTGAGACAATTCACTGACAGTTTAGATTTCTTTTGTTTGTTGAAAGTAAACGCTGGAGGCAACTTCAAATCACAATTCACTATGATGGCGATTGGACTGAGATAACTACCGTTGTTGATTGACTCGCTTATACTGTGAAGGGTTTGGCACCGGGACGAACATACAGATTTCGTGTTCGCGCTGAAAATATTCATGGCCACAGTGAGGCAGTACATCCAAGGGATGAGGTCACAGTGTCTTCTACACATCTCGCGAATGAAGGTGATTCTGTTAGGTAACAATGTCTCATTTTTTTGTTCATTTCTTCTTTTCTGTTATACATTCGGAACAACAATAATTAATGCAGGGCTGTTTGATGATTGCTTCAAGTTTTCGATAAAATTGTTCCAATAAACCAGATAGTGTAAGACAAAAGCGACGATCAGCAGGCACAAGTGGAAAATCTGGTAGGGTTATAGTATTAATATTAACGCTTTGTGGTGGTTTGTCAGTTACCGGACTTATCATTTCTTGTAAATATTTCATCCAATGCTTTATTCGATGATACATTGCTTTGACACGTTCTTTAAAATATTCTGTGATTTGCGTGCGAAACAATTCAGGTGGTGAAGTAACTAGCTTCGTCATTGACTGGACCATCTTCAAAATAGCCATTTCGTTATACTCGTATATTCGTGAGTATTCTTTTCCTTGTTGCATTACTTTTTGTTTATCAAAGCCAGCTTTATTGAAGTAGGGTTCGGGTTCAAGTATAAGACCCTGTATCGACACAATCACTTGCAGAATAGTACTAAGTGGTGACCATACTTCTGAGTCTCAACAAGACCATGTTCCCAAAAGTGATACACACACCTTCCCATCTTCATATAAATTTGGATTTAAATGATCCGAACAATAGCTAATGTAATGTCAAAACGGTGGCGCTCATGATGCGTTGGTTAATCCATAGTTTTCTTTTGTGTATGTTGAGTTCACACAAAACCTTCTTCGCTTGTCATGTTCCTCATATATGGGGTGATTCATAACAAGTGTACACATTTTTGTCGAAAAAAACATAGTTTTTGTGAAGATTGAGCTGTAATGTTTATTAATTATAAAAATTTGGTCCCTTACAATTAAATATAAAACATGACTTTGGGCATATGTGCACCTCGTGCTGCTTTACAGACTATCAAACGATGATTGTAATTTTCGATGACATTTTCGCACATTTCCGGCGTTATTAGGCGTATGTTGGCTCGAATATTGATTTTTAATGCTTCAGTAGTCTGGGGAGCATCAGCGTAAACATGTTCCTTCAGAAATTTCCAAAGGAAGAAGTCACAAGGAGTCAAATCACACGATCTCGCCGGCCAATTTATGGGTCCATTTCGTGAAATTATTCGATTTCACTGGCGATTCATTATTTTTGTAAAAAGTTTTAACAATAATAAAACATTTGGCTGATGTGTTTGACGCCATGGTTAGAATTGTAAAAGACCAAACTGCCATAACCTGTCAATATATGGACCTGTAGTTGGTGATAAATAAGAGTTAAGGCCCATTCACATGTGTACACTTGTTATGAATCACCCTACATGTTCTGCAGCAACAAGTTTCTTGAGAAGTTAAAATTAATTAATGGCATATTACTCCTTACAAAATTTTCGTGTACGTTACTTCATGCTTTCTGTTCGTTAGGTTTGCGTTTATTCACCGCTGATTGCGTAAAGACGTGCCAAGATCCCTTCGTGGTGTTCGCGAATTTAGTATACTTGGCGTTACCCCGTAACAGATTCGTTTCACCACATTCCTGTTTTTTGGTGCGGTAACTCGGTAGACTTCGAAAATGTTTCCATTAGTTTTAGCATGATATTGAACAAGAAACACGTCACTGCCCCTAAAAGTGCAAATCGTTGCAGGAATTTTCAAAAGGATCTGGCGAAAGACAAAACAACAGACGATTTCGTACATAAATGGTTTGGTTTTACGTTTTTCTAGAAAAATCATTATTAATATGAACTAAATGAATATTTTTAGAGGTACATTCATAATAAAATGCTGGCTTTCAGAGATAATTTTTTTTGAACAAAAAAAGCATTGTTTCTAGTTGATTTGTAATATATAAATAAAATAAAAGTAAAAGTTACCATTGGTTAAAGGATCTATTGCAAACAAACAAAGGAAATTCCATTACAATGTGACCTTTTAACTACACTGCACTAGCATCCAAATGAAGCTGATTATCCTAGCCTTCTGATGGCAGATGTTAATAATAACAATTATTTACAAAGTCTACGACTAGTAATGCACAAAGCTGAGTAAAACAAATTAATACAAGTTGGGTAGACAGACCTATGCTCATGTCAGAAGGGTTTTGTACTCAACTTACAAAATGCAGTAACCAGCAACGAATAAAATCAAGAAACATGTCAAAGACGATTTAATTGGAGAAAATGTGAAATTCGAGGATCATACTATTATTAACAAAGTTGAACGAATTTTGACTTCTGAGGTATTTGTTATAGTTATACCCATAAATTTCTCCTTTGATATTTTTTTCAGATTTTTTAGATCACTGGTGTCCATTCGCAAGGGAGGAAACACATTTTTTTATGAGTTCCCCCCCCCCCTGTGCTCCCACTGAAGCAAAAACTGTCAGTTTAAGAACTGTTTTGAAAAGCTCTCATAGAGAACTTTCAGTTGATACTCATATCGGCTACCTTTCATGAAATTTTTTTCAGGGGCCACTCCTCTGTACTGTAATCATCGATTCATGGCCTATTTTTTCGAATCCTAGAATGGTTACAAAGCCCCTTTGCTAGGAGCTCTCTCCTGCCTCTTCGACTTGTTTCAATTGTATGCACTCATCTTCATGATACCTATCACTCCTGAAATTTTCATGCAAATTCAAGCAAAGCTGTAGTGTCTAAGTCGGTAAAAAGCGCATATGGCTCCATAGCAATATGTTTCCATAGTAATACAGGGCATATTGCTCCATAGTAATACACAAAAATTCAAATCGCTATAACTTCGGTAAATACTATTCGATCTTTATGAAACTTTCCGGAAAGATCAATCTTATAAATAGTCATCTGTTTGCTAAATTTTATTGAGTTTAAGGGTACCGTTTAGATTTTATTCAAGAAAACACAAAATCGATAAATCATACTATTACTAACAAAGTTGAGCGAATTGTGACTTCTCATGTATTTGTTGTTGTTGTACTCATTAAGGCCTACATTCATGATTTTTTTCAGATTTTTCGGATGGAAGGTGTCCAATCGCGAGGGGGGGGTACGCGAAAAGTTCGTACATTTCCCCTTCTCCTGCCCCCCTCGGTACTTATAAGACAATTTTAAGACTTGTTTTGAAAAGATCTCATTAAGACCTTTCCAATGACACCCTACTCGACTATCAATGGTGAAATTTTTTTTTTGAGGGGTCACCCCCTTATATGGGGAGACCCCCCTTAAACGCCTTTGAAAAATTTTTCCACCCTTGAAGTTTCAAGAGGTCACCACTTCTGACCTTTCTACAAAGTTTCATGGCTGTAGCCTCTATAGTTTCGGAGAAAAAGTGCTGTGACATACAGACGGACGGACGGACGGACGGACGGACGGACGGACGGACAGACGGACAGACGGACACAGGTCGTGATTGCAATAGGGTTTTGTATTTTAGTACAAAACCCTAAAAACAAACAGCTGGTTTTGTGAGTTTTGTCCAATATTCGATGGACTGTGGGATGGATGGATTTTAGTAAGGTTTTGTTAAACTATTTTCCAAAGCCGCAAAAACGAACACATTGGAAAAGTGGCTCCTCTGATGAATTTTTGAAATCTACTAGCCGCATCCCCCCTACAGAATATAGTAGAGTAGCATTCTGAAATACAAGCATTTTATATTTAAAGTTTGACTGGATAGCTCAGCTTTCTAAATTATGGGTAAATATCTTCGGAAATGTGGAAAAATGTTTTATCGGATTACCCTTAAGGATTGAAACATACTACTACTGATACTATCGTAAAATGATTGCCGTAATAAGTGAGCTTACGTTTACTATCATTCAACCTAGACTTATTGCAGTAAAGTCCTTAAAACTGAATATAACTAAAAAAGCAGAAAAATAAACGACATTCAAGAAACGCTACAAAGGCTAAAAGATATATACGGACAGTGCATATATCATTAATATTCTTACAAACTATCACGAGAATTAAACAGAGAAATTGTGAAACCCGAAATCACAGAATTATACAGAAACACTTTTGCTTTGAAACTGTTCCTCTCCATAAATTTTTAAAAAAGCTTTAAAAAATACTCGGCAGAAGCAACTCTATTTCATAACGTGTACTCGTACATAAGACAGCGGAGCAACACCCGTGTCATGGTTACATGTTTCAGTAAAGTAACAAGGCAAACTTTGTAATTGCACTAGAAACGCTTTTGAAATAGCACAAAAGCCTACAAATTGCATCTCACCTATGAATAGTTTTTTGCAAATTTATGGGCAGTTTTTTCCATCATATTGATCGATTTAACCTTCTACTTCCGTAATTTGCACTTCAATCACTTGCCATGGAAAGTTTAACAAATTTCATTTTCACGCGAAATGTGTGAAAATACAATAACCAAACGGCTAAAAATCATACCCTCATATTGTGCTGCTGTTGAAATCAAACTTTGTTTGCTATTAATTATCATCCCGCAGAAAACACATTATAAGAAAAGAGATGAAACAAAAAACGATTCGAAATTTTTTAATTGAATTTTCGGTTACGAACTAATTAAATTTAGTTTGGAAAAAAAAACATACGCTAGAAGCCACAAGTGCGTACTACATAATGTGAAGTTTTGATAAATCGTTTCAACATTTGTTGTGTTTGTTTTGCAACAATTCCTAGTGTTAAATGTTATTTATCAGAAGTTTTGTGAAATGTATCTATTGGTCTTTTTCTTTTATTTTTGAATTATGTGCGGATTAGGTATGATTTATGGATGGGAAAGAAGATTTGATTGAGATTTAAAGATTACTCTGGCTAATTTCGGAACACGCCTCTTTATCGTCTTGATCGGTTTTTAGCATTTGGTAGTGGTTTTGGCATTAGCAATTTGGTGATGAACATGAACGATTAGTCCTTGACATCCTATTTTGGCGTTTTGAAAAATTTTGGAAATTATGTGGGACTTGAAATCTAAACTTTCCATTCTTTCAATTTTCTCATTGCAATGGAACGGTTTTTGTTCGCTTTAAGGCTTAAAAGGAAAGTAGATTGTCTCACTTCTTATGTTTGATCATCTATGGGCCGGATTCTTATTGTTGAAACCAGCAGTTTTGGTTTGAGTATTCTTTTAAGCATAATCTTTTCATTTTTTTTCCCACACTGATTTTTCCTTAAAAGCAAAAACAGTCTCGACATAATGAGCGAATCTCTACAAGATAAAAGTAATCAATCCATTCATCATCAATACTAGTAATTGTATTCCTTTAAGTATCTTTGCATACGGGTAGCATCATTACATGGTCACTTGCTGCATTAACAATATACTCACTGTAAATTATCATGTAATGCGGTTTTTTAAGTTCAAACTCATTTTCAATTAATTGACTTGTTACTCAGCCAGGCAATTTTATGATTGGCCAAAATGAGGAAAAGCATTAAGTCCAAAAACTTTTTACTAATTTGCAGATATGATTTACTGAAAAGGCATTTCATGCATTAGGTTTTTCTGAAGACAAGATCAGGTGTAATCACTTTTATCGTTGATAATCTCTTTCATTGACTATGTAAGGGTTTTTTTCTTATGTTAATAGGATTTAAATTGGAGCGTATGATTATGTCAAGAATTTATATTAAGTAACAACGAAAAACTTGAGAACTATAGAGATTAATTTATATGGGGTAATATTACGTAATTCAATTGAACTCTGCTAAGTTAGATATCAATGCTAGTTACCTACATTTTAAGTAGTTATTTTTATACATATTTTAGTATATTTTAAAGTTCAATGCATAGCTAAATCGATACAAATGTTGTCCAGGAAAAATACAACGACATGGAATGTTCGAATAGAAATTACCAGAACTGCAAAATTTAAAAGATCACCGTACTTCATGATGCCCATTTAGATTAATAAATTGTTAAGCTTATTGCTTAGAAATTTTCTAGGAATGCAAACGTAAGGCGCAACCTCCAGTAAAACTTCCAATTTGGGTAAACTTTACAGCCATCTATCTCAGAAACCTTACGAGTATATGCAAAATTTTTTAAAGTAGAAATTAGAATGAACATTTGGCTATTGAATCAGTTCATTACGTTTTGCAAAAAGTTTGTTGTAAAAATTACAAAACTCAAACAAAATAGCATGTTTTCGTTAAAAAATGTAGTAAATCCCGGAAACTACTTAATGTACGGAGTTGATTTAAGCTATGTTTGTTAGATGTAAATTATTTACATTGAATTAACTCATAAAAAATATTAAAAAGATTTTTGCATAAATATATCCTACAACAAAATGTATAATTTGCACACACTGAACAACTATCATGCATGCACATTGATTTGTATCAAATTTCAACATTTTGTACCAGGAATTTTTTTGCAAAATCTTTTTTAAATTTTTGATGAGTTAATTCAATGTAAAGAATTTACATCTAACAAATATACCTTAAATTAACTCGTTACGTTAAGTAGTTTTCGGGATTTACTACGTTTTTCAACGAAAACATGCTATTTTGTTTGAACTTAATAACTTTTGCAACAAACTTTTTGCAAAATATAATGAGTTGATTCAGTAGCCAAAGGTTAATTCTGCCTTCTAATTAAAAAAAAATTCTACAAATACTCGTAACGAATTTGAGGTGAACGGCTGTAAAGTTTACCCAAATTTGCAGTTTTACTGGGGGCAGTGCCTGAATACACTTTGGATATCACAAAATATCTTTATAACATATTTCTTCTCAGTGAGTTCATATATTAAGTTTCTTAAATATACCGCTTCTCGAGTTGCCTCAGATAAAGCTATATATTCAGCTTGAGTGCTGGACAGAGACACTGTCTTCTATTTTTGGCTTTGCCATGAATTTAAAGAACCAAACATGGTGAAACAGTAACCAGTATATGATTTCCTATCTAGATGGTCGCCACCACCACCAGCATCAACAATTCCAATCAAATTTACATTTCCTCTGGTATACTTCAAACAATAATTTTTAGTCTTAAGCAAGTACCTCAATATTCTCTTAGCATAACTATACTAATTTTCATTATAACAGTTATTGAATTGACTAACATAACTTATATAATAACTTCTGTCAGGAATAGCTAAAATTGCTAAGTTCATAATGCTACCAATTAATTTTTGAAAAGGAATACTTTTCATGCATGTTTCTAGTTTTTCAAAATTCAATCTACACTCAATTAGAGTACTTACAGGTTTGCAATCAGACATATTAGCTACAGACAATAATTTTTCTATGTATTGCTGCTGTTCTACAGTTATAGTATTCAACTTTTTATTTACATTGATCCCCATACCTAAATAACATCTTACTGAACCTAAATCCTTAAGTTTAAATACACGACCTAGTGCAATTTTTAGCTTATTTGTTTCTTCTACACTATTCAAAAAAAAACGACTACTATAACTTTAACTCCACCAACATTCTTTTGAAATAAACAGGGTTCATATTTACTTTTTTAGGGTTTTTTACTAAAATACAAAACCCTATTGCAATCACGACCTGTGTCCGTCTGTCCGTCTGTCCGTCCGTCCGTCCGTCCGTCCGTCTGTATGTCACAGCACTTTTTCTCCGAAACTATAGAGGCTACAGCCATGAAACTTTGTAGAAAGGTCAGAAGTGGTGACCTCTTGAAAGTTTAAGGGTGGATAAATTTTTCAAAGGGGTTTAAGGGGGGTCTCCCCGTATAGGGAGGTGACCCCTCAAAAAAAAATTTCACCATTGGTAGTCGAGTAGGGTGTCATTGGAAAGGTCTCAATAGGATCTTTTCAAAACAAGTCTTAAAATTGCCCTCTAAGTAACGAGGGGAGCAGGGGAAGGGGAAATGTACGAACTTTTCGCGTACCCCCCCCTCGCGATTGGACACCTTCCATCCGAAAAATCTGAAAAAAATCATGAATGTAGGCCTTTATGAGTACAGCAACAACAAATACATGAGAAGTCAAAATTCACTCAACTTTGTTAGTAACAGTATGATTTATCGATTTTCTATTTTCTTGAATAAAATCTAAACGGTACCTTTAAACTCAATAAAACTTAGCAAACAGATGACTATTTATAAGATTGATTATTTCTGAAAGTTTCACAAAGATCAAATAGTATTTACCGAAGTTATATCGATTTGAGTTTTTCTGTATTACTATGGAGCAATATGACCTGTATTACTATGGAAACATATGGCTATGGACCCATATGTGCTTTTTACCGACTTAGACACTACAGCTTTGCTAGAATTTGCATGAAAATTTCAGGAATGATAGGTATCATGAAGATGAGTATATACAATTGAAACAAGTCGAAGAGGCAAGAGAGAGCTCTTAGCAAAAGGGCTTTGTAACCATTCTAGGATTCGAAAAAACAGGCCATGATTCGATGATTACAGTACAGAGGAGTGGCCCCTGAAAATAATTTCATGAAAGGTAGCCGATATGAGTATCTATGCGAGCTTTTCAAAACAGTTCTTAAACTGACAGTTTTTGCTTCAGTGGGGGCAAAAGGGGGAGGGGGAATACATGAATAATGTGTTTCCTCCCTCGCGAATTGACACCCGTGATCTTAAAAAAGCTGAAAAAATTATCAATGGAGATATTTATGGGTATAACTATAACAAACACCTCAGAAGTCAATATTCGTTCAACTTTGTTAATAATCGTATGATCCTAAAATTGCACATATTCTCCAATAAAATCGTCTTTGACATGTTTCTTGATTTTATTCGTTGCTGGTTACTGCATTTTGTAAGTTGAGTACAAAACCCTTCTGACATGAGCATAGGTCTGTCTACCCAACTTGTTTTTATCCTGAGGTATATAAGAAATCTTTTACTCTTTCATACCAGACAAAAGAGGATTGTTTCAAACTGTATATAGCCCTTTTCAACTTTAACACTTTACCATTATAATTTTCATTTTCAAAACCTTCAGGAATATACAAGTAAATGTTCTCTTTCAAGTGCCCATTTAATAAAGCAATAGTCACATCTCACATATGTGTTTAATGTCCATGTTCCACTGTACACCAAGAGCAAAACACATTCTCAGCGTTGAATGTCTCACCACCGGGGAGAAAGTGTCCACATAGTCTGTACCACGGTGCTGTGTGAGACCCTTTGACACATAGGCGAGGAGCCACCAATCCTGAAAGCTCCGTGATCACGGATTCTAATATTTTTAATAAAAAATAAAAGTTAACGTTTAGACGAACAAGATTTGCTTGGTCGGCGTGGATTTGATTGGCCGGAAATATTTTAATTAAATTATTTATTATTAAATTTCCATAATTTTTTTCCGTCATCACGGATTTTGATCAATCTTATATAGAATTTTGTATGAAATATTATGTTCAACAAGAAAAAATCCGGCCGACCAATGATTTTTAGCCGGAAAGGTCACGCATACCTATTTGAATGGTGTAATAAAGGGTAGAATTTATCCATTATCACGGAAACCATTTTTTTAATTCACGTGTTTTAATGTCACATTTATAATTATATTGGTATGCGTGCTTACAAACTGCCGAAAATATCGCGCATACCAAATTTTATTGTGAGTGAGGATTATTCTGTTATAGATTTCACTTCCTTGATGACATTTCTTTTAGAGTCTTTCTGCTACCTCTTGTCTCTTCCTTAAGTTTTTAACTATTTATTATACAAATTAATATGGAAAAGAGGAAATACAGGAAACTTTTTATTTGGGTTGATTATATAATAAATGAAAGTTGATACAAAAAATATGTTCAATTCAAGCTTATTAATCAATAACCGTCTACATCATTATCATCAAAATTATCATTTCTCTCTTCTTCTGATTCTTCGCTTTCTGCCTCATTCTGTTGGCAACTAAATATTTCCTCAACCTTTAACGGTGCCGATGGGCCAATGTACCACAATGTTTCGAGTTTACTGGATTCATTTACTTGCCATCCACATTCTGTTGGATCATATAATGTACAAACAGGTTCAGTAGCATTTTGCCACATTGCGTTTACAAAAATGATGCGTAATATTTTTTGCGTTAAAGTTTTCCAGCATGGTGGAATATTATTTGAATTGAAATTTATCATACCTTTGTAAAATTTTTCTTTGTCGGTTGTACTTGCAAAAAATTTTAAGAATAATTCAAATCTTGCAATATTAACATCATTATTTTTTACGTTATACATTTCATTTGCAAATCTTTCAACTAAATCTGTGTTTTCTTTATCATTTATGTCTTCCGGATTTGTTAAATGCTCGAACATGTTTGATATTCTTCATTTTCTAACAGGAGGTTGAAGGCTTTAATTTTTCCTTTACAAACAAAAGCTCCTGTATAATCACAACCTGTGAAAGCATGGAAGCCCGGTAGAGCTCGACAGACTGATGAACCTAGCTTTTCTGCGAGTTGTGTACAATTTACGTAATTTATTTCGTTATTGGTTTTGGTTGTGATCCATACTTCTTGCTCTTTGAATTTATGTATGTTTCCGAGACTAATAATTAACACGTTAGTATCTAATGATTTTATGAGGATTTTTTGTTGAGGCGAACATTTGTTTAAGTGGAACAAAATTCTTGTACCAGCTTCCTCATGGTAGCATTCATAATTTTCATCTAGTATTGGAGTTATTATTCCATTAGTATGAGTGTACACAAAACACTTGTCTTCAACTGTTAAACAAGTTGGGAAGACAGACCTATGCTCATGTCAGAAGGGTTTTGTACTCAACTTACAAAATGCAGTAACCAGCAACGAATAAAATCAAGAAACATGTCAAAGACGATTTTATTGGAGAAAATGTGAAATTCGAGGATCATACTATTATTAACAAAGTTGAACGAATTTTGACTTCTGAGGTATTTGTTATAGTTATACCCATAAATATCTCCTTTGATATTTTTTTCAGATTTTTTAGATTACTGGTGTCCATTCGCGAAGGAGGAAACACATTTTTCATGTATTCCCCCCCCCCCTGTGCTCCCACTGAAGCAAAAACTGTCAGTTTAAGAACTGTTTTGAAAAGCTCTCATAGAGAAATTTCAGTTGATACTCATGTCGGCTACCTTTCATGAAATTTTTTTTAAGGGGCCACTCCTCTGTACTGTAATCATCGATTCATGGCCTATTTTTTCGAATCCTAGAATGGTTACAAAGCCCTTTTGCTAGGAGCTCTCTCCTGCCTCTTCGACTTGTTTCAATTGTATGCACTCATCTTCATGATATCTATCACTCCTGAAATTTTCATGCAAATTCTAGCAAAGCTGTAGTGTCTAAGTCGGTAAAAAGCGCATATGGCTCCATAGCAATATGTTTCCATAGTAATACAGGGCATATTGCTCCATAGTAATACACGAAAATTCAAATCGCTATAACTTCGGTAAATACTATTCGATCTTTATGAAACTTTCCGAAAAGATTAATCTTATAAATAGTCATCTCTTTGCTAAATTTTATTGAGTTTAAGGGTACCGTTTAGACTTTATTCAAGAAAACACAAAATCGATAAATCATACTATTACTAACAAAGTTGAGTGAATTTCGACTTTTCGTGTATTTGTTGTTGTTGTACTCATTAAGGCCTACATTCATGATTTTTTTCAGATTTTTCGGATGGAAGGTGTCCAATCGCGAGGGGGGTACGCGAAAAGTTCGTACATTTCCCCTTCCCCTGCCCTCCTCGGTACTTATAAGACAATTTTAAGACTTGTTTTGAAAAGATCTCATTGAGACCTTTCCAATGACATCCTACTCGACTACCAATGGTGAAAATTTTTTTTGAGGGGTCACCCCCTTATATGGGGAGACCCCCCTTAAACGCCTTTGAAAATTTTTTCCACCCTTGAACTTTCAAGGGGTCACCACTTCTGACCTTTCTACAAAGTTTCATGGCTGTAGCCCTTATAGTTTCGGAGAAAAAGTGCTGTGACATACAGACAGACGGACGGACGGACGGACGGACAGACGGACACAGGTCGTGATTGCAATAGGGTTTTGTATTTTAGTACAAAACCCTAAAAAAACTTTTTGTTTTTAATAATTGAGCTACATGTAGTGTCCGTCTAATGATTATGTAAAAAGGTAACTATTGCGTCTTTGAATTTTGGATTACTAAGCCTTTTATAAAAATCTGTAGGTCTGCTTTGTAATGGCCCCGTGATAGCAAATGGTATTTCATCTTCTTTAAGAGTTGTTCTTTCTGAATTTTTGATGGATGGTGATAGATATCTATCAAAAATCAAGTGGGTTTCTAAAGCAGTGGTGTTACATATTTTTTCCAAAATAAATTCTGCGATTTTGCCAAACGCTTGGGGTACAGCCGGTCCTAAATTATGTAAAAAATGGAAACCGTCGATAATTTCAACGTCTATATGCCTTGGAACTGAAGTTTCTATTGAAGATATTATTTTTTTGGCTAATGCTGATTTGTTGGTTTTAAATAATTCTCCTGTAGGGTACGTTAATGCCAGTGGAAATGGTGATAATGGATATTTAAAACATGTCTCCATATCAATTTTTTTACTTAGCGATATTCCCAATAATCGACCGAAAATATCCCGTTCCATTCTAATTGTGACACGTTTGCCATCATTTGTATTGTGAGATTTTTTCAAAGATTCGCTTGCAAAATTCAATATTTTATTTTTTTGATGGCTCTTTCGAATCTACTCTCATCAACCGCACATTCTTCATTAAATTTACGTTTTTGCTCTTTACCTTTTTCTCTGACATTTAAAAACTTAAGGAAGAGACCAGAGGTAGAAGAAAGACTCTAAAAGAAATGCCATCAAGGAATTGAAATCTATAACAGTATAATCCTCACTCACACAATAAAATTTGGTATGCGCGATATTTTCGGCAGTTTGTAAGCACGCATTAGAAAGATAATTATAAATGTGACATTAAAACACGTGAATTAAAAAAAAAAGATTTCCGTGATAATGGATAAATTTTACCCCTGATCACACCATTCAAATAGGTATGCGTGACCTTTCCGGCTAAAAATCATTGGTCGGCCGGATTTTTTCTTGTTGAACATAATATTTCACACAAAATTCTATATAAGATTGATCAAAATCCGTGATGACGGAAAAAAATTATGGAAATTTAATAATAAATAATTTAATTAAAATATTTCCGGCCAATCAAATCCACGCCGACCAAGCAAATCTTATTCGTCTAAACGTTCACTTTTATTTTTTATTAAAAATATTAGAATCCGTGATCACGGAGCTTTCAGGATTGGTTGCTCCTGGACTAACAAGTCCAGCACGGTATTTGATTTTAGCACTTGCATCAAGTTTTTTATTAAAGGCCCACTTACACTGCACAATTGATGCATCATCAGGAATGTCCACAAGCTACCAATCATCATTGGATTGAAATGATTTCAACTCCTCTCGCATGGCTAGTTGCTACTGTACAGATTCAGGTCCATTCATTTGCATCGAAAAAAGCAATCTCCTCTGTCATCGGCAAACCATCTGACACAGTTATAGCACTCAGACCATAGCATCCTGGAGGTCTCCTTGATATCTTTTTTAGCTGATTTTCTGAAAGAACTACAATAAAAGATCATTCACTTCATTTTCAGAAATATTTGGCTCAGCATTAGAGTCTGTTTGCGTCTCATCACTATCCAAGTCGGCATTTGTGTACACTGAAGAATTCGGACTGTTCAGAGATTCATCCAGTGCCCACTGAATCTCTATTTCCATCAGTAAAACTTGGTTATTATAATTATTACTTGGCTGATTAGTATTTTCTTCCTGAATTCCATCCATCCATTATAATTACATCTCTTTTTACTGTTACAATGTTTTTTCTTGGATCATAAACACGATGTCCCTTTACGTGTTCTGACAAGCCAACAAGCATATGTTGTTCTGCTTTTCTGTCCCATTTGAACATGTACCATAACTGTTCTTCTCATACCACACTTCATATGGTGTTTTATCTACCAAACTTGAAGAGATACATCCATTTTTAATGTATTCGTAGACAGATGTATTTGCAGCCTCAGACCAGAACTTTTTATCTAGTTGCACTTCAAAAAGTAGACATCTAGCTTTTTCTACAACAGTTCTTTTGGCTCTTTCACAAACCCCATTTTGTTCTGGAGTGTGTACTACAGTTTTCTGATGGATAATTCCTTCTTTTGGCAAATAAGTTTCCATGTCTTTACTGCAAAACTCACCACTATTATCAGTGTATAAGATTTTTGTTTTCTTATTCATTTGTTTCTCGATCAAAGCTTTAAATTTTGTGAAAATTTTGAATACTTCATTTTTGTGTTTCAGAAAATATACTCGTATAAAAGTCATCTACAAATAGAAGAAAATCCAGCGAGTCAACAATTAACTTTGTCTTCATAGGACCACTTACATCTGCATGTATTACGTTTAGTGTTTCAGTACTTTTCTGGTTGGAATGAGGAAATAGGAGCCTAATCTGCTTGCCTTCACAACAGGTTACACACTTTTATTCTTAGTCATATCACAACTAGCAGGAAAAGTCAATCCGTCAACTATACCATTTTTCATTTTGTTTTTATGACAGCTGTTAATATGGCTAGTCTCTTGTTCCATGAATATGCATTTACTAGTCCTGGCGCAGTTAATTTACAATCTTCTTCTTTTATCTTAAGCTTGTGGACACCATCAGTCAACTCTGCAGTTGCTGCCAGCTCATTTTTCTTGTTCCGAATATAACAATGGCTTGATTGAAATCAACACTGTTTTTATTACTTAGCAATGTACTAACTGATAGAAAATTTGTTGTCAAACTTGGTACACATAGCACATCTTTAATCGTGATGTCATAGTTGTAAGTACTTGATATCTATTCAACTCAGTACTTGATATCTATTCAACTTAGTACTTGATATCTATTCAACTTAAAACAGTTCTACCAACATAGTTTATAAAGATAATTGGTATTATTATCAACTTAGAAGTGAATATAGTACAGACCATAAATAACATTCTAATAGCTTCGACTACTTTGAGTCACCTTCAGTATGCGAAGGGTGAGTGCAAGGAAATGACTTTATCATACATACTATATATCATTTCCTTCCACACATCCTCTAGACACTGAAGATGACTCAAAGTACAAAACGCATCTGTTCACTCAAAAAGGCAATGCCTGACGGCTTTTCAAAAACAAAAAAATTAACAAAGAGAATCGGAATACAGGTATCAAATAAATAAAATAATTGACTGACACACATCTTGTTTGAAATAATTCAAACGTAAGAGCGCGAGAGCGGTATATTTAAGTGAAAATCCCTGGCAATTGTCAAAGCCCTCAAACAACTCGACGTCGATAAATCTTCCGTGTTTGAAACAATAACGCATAATAACGATACTGGCAATGTTGCAATCGTGCAGTTCAGAAAAATAATATCTCCAGCAGTGATTCGAAAAGTTAAGGTCCTAAGAGACGCGACAAATTTACAATGAATTTTTTATAAGCGGAATCAATTAACGTATTCTCATTTTACGCGAAGAGATTTCTTAGAAGAACACTGGTCATTAGATTGAATAAAATATGCAAGCGAATTGAGTAGATAGAGCGGCCATGAAAATTCTCCGCACGCACTTGTTCTACGGCGCTGCTTGCGATTCAGACCACTGTGTTATAAAGGTCAAGTTCTGGTGCCGCATCTCTAAGAGCTGTAAATGAAGATAGGGTTTTCAGATGCCAGATCAAAAACCAGGAGACTTTTTACATCACGGTAGATCACGGTCACTTTGTGTGAGGTTTGGGTAAGCACATCGGTATATCATACCTCGAGCCGAGAAAAAAATGTAGTGTTTAATGTTAGTCCCGACTTCATTCCAATTCTCTTTTACCGAGAGGAAGATGTTTGTAAGGGTATTTTAATATTTAGAAAAATCCTTTTTTTCTGTCTCTACATGCCGGTTCATGATTTCCATTGGAACACGGGAAATTGTTTCATAAGGTTGTGAATCGCTATTAATGTTTCACAAAAAATTTATTCGCAGCTCTTCTAAATCGAAGTCATAAAAAATATGAAACCACTGTTCATTGAAATTTGAGATCAGAACCGCTACGACCAAGTCTTCTACGTATTTTTCAACCAAATTGAATCTTGTTGGTTTAAAGGGGTAGACACATATGCAGAAAACGCATATTGAGTATCCGTATATCGCGAAAATCTTGTCACACATCCTGCCCACATCAATATCTGATATTAAATGTCAAACAGCAATGTTTGAAGTAGAAACAAGTTGGGTAAATAGACCTACGCTCATGTCAGAAGGGTTTTGTATTCAATTTACAAAATGCAGTCACCAGATCGAATCAAATCAAGAAACATGTCAAAGACGATTTTATTGGAGAAAATATGAAATACGAAGATCATACTATTATTAACAAAGTTGAATGAATTTCGACTTCTGAGGTTTTCGTTATTGTTATACTCATAAATATCTCCCTTGATAATTATTTCAGATGTCCATTCGCGAGGGAGGAAACACAATTTGTTCGAATCCTAGAATGGTTACAAAGCCCTTTTGCTAGGAGCTCTCTCCCACCTCCTTGACTTGTTTCACTTATGAGCATTAATTGTAGGTACTCATTTTCAGTCATTCATTAAATTGAATCAAATGTTCAAAGCATGCACCTTAAACGTTGAAGTTGGGAAAAAAACTCAAAATTATTCAATCTTCGCATTTAAAACAGCCACTATTTTGTTTTACGATTACTGATACCACTAGCTGAACCGGTTCTCAAAGATATACATGACACCTATCATTCCTGAAATTTTCATGCAAATCCTAGCAAAACTGTAGTGTCTGAGTCGGTAAAAAGCGCATGTTGTTCCATAGCCATATGTTGCCATAGTAATACATGCAGCGCATATTGTTCCATAGTAATACAGGAAAATTCAAACCGCTATAACTTCGCTAAATATGATTCAATCTTTATGAAACTTTCAGGAAAGATCAATCTTATTAATAGTCATCTGTTTTATTGACTTTAAGGGTACCGTTAAGATTTTATTCAACAAAACATAAAATCGATAAATCGTACTATTACTAACAAAGTTGAGTAAATTTCGACTTCTCACGTATTTGTTGTTGTTGTACTCACCAAGGCCTACATTCCTGATTTTTTTCAGATTTTTCGAATCACAGGTGTCCAATCGCGAGGGGGGGGGACACAAATTTTTCGTGTATTTCCCCTCCCTGTGCGCCCCTCCAAGCAAACTTTGCCAAACTAGGACCTGTCTTGAAAAGCTCTCATCAAGACCTTTCATTTGATACCCATATCGGCCACCTTCAATGAAATTTTTTTTTGAGGGGTCACTCCCCTATATGGGGAGACCCCCCTTAAATACCTTATAAAATTTTTTTTGTAGTTGAACTTTGAAGAGAACACCACTTTACACCTACATACAAAATCTGATGTTTCTAGCTTAAGTAGTTTCCGAGAAAAACTGCTGTGACACACGGACGGACGGACGGACGGACGGACGGACGGACGGACAGACAGACGGACAGACGGACAGACAGGACGCGATTTTAGTAGGGTTTTGTAAAATTATTTTACAAAACCCTGAAAAGTAAGTGGATGATTTAGCTGATGCCAAATAAATAATTTTTGAAAGACTCTTTCTTCTCAGATATTTTGAACAGTTAACACTCTAGAACAAGTATTAAATTTTACATTAAGGGAATTTTCAAAATTTTGAATTTGTCCAGGTAAAGAACGCAGTATATTTGACTCGTATACTGAGTTTATACACTAACTCCGAGCGTGTTACACCAGATTTATACTGTGAAATCTTAGTATCCCAGGTTTGTATACAACATATCTTCTATTTCTTCTTTGTTGCACTACAGCCCCTCTTGGGCCTTCGCTTCGTAGAAATAGCGGCTCAAACTGTCTCGGTCCATTGACTGCGTCCTCCAATTTCGAAATCCGAGCAGTGATGAACTGTCTTCGTCGATCGAGTCAGAGCAGTGTTTTCTCGGTTTCCCCATTGGTCTCTACCCTTCAGTTCTCCCAACGAATACCATTTTGGCTATCCGTTGTTCGTTCATATGATTCAGATGGCCAGCTCATTGCAGCTTCCGCAGTCTTATAATCATTGAGACCTCCAGCGCATCAAAAATTTTATACAGCTCATGGTTGTAGTGACTTCGCCATTGATCTCCGTCTAGCTCCACTCCAATTATTCGCCTCAGGACCCGTCGCTCAAAGGCGCTCAATATATTCGCGGACGCTTGGGTTAGGGTCTATGCTTCACCCCTCTGGTATGGGGCCTTATCATAGACTTGTATTTGTATTTGTTTTCCTGTGTATGCAGCTGGTCTTCAAGATTGTCAAAACTGAATAAAATATTTTATTTGCGAGCTGTATTCTTTGGCGTATTTCGTCTCTTCCATTACTGATTCTCGTTATTTTGGCACCCAAATACATGAATTGGCTAACATTTTTGATACTGTATTCGCCAAGTGTGATATTTTGTGTATATATTTAATACTGTCCTATGCTTGCTTAATGTTAACGAAAATTTGGTGTACGTTTATTTTGAATCCCAACATTTTTCAAGTACCTGCTTGATAGTGAACAATTGGTCTATCGTCGATCTACCTGCCCTTAAATCACCTTGATACTCCCCAGTAGCACTGTTGGCGAATGATTTGATTTGAATTTCTATTATTTTTAAAAATGAATGGCAGCTCTCCGGAAGCATCTATAGACTCCAATGCTCTGGAGCCGTACGGAGGATTAAGGAGGTTCTTGAAATATGATGGCCATCTTTCCTTAATCTTGGTTCCATTAGCGATGACATTACTGATGTCATCACGACAAAGCATGGTTTTGGGCATATAGCCGCGTTTCAAGCTTTTCACTACTTTGTATGCTTATCTTGTGTTGTTGCTCGCTAGACTTACATGGATACTTCTCAATTGGTCGTCACAGTATTTTCTTTTCAATCATCTAGAAAGACTAGTTGACTCATTGCCTACAAATGACAGAAAAATAATGCTGGGCGATTTAAACACTAAGGTTGCCAATGAGTTATCTCATCGGGGAACGACTGGAAGATAAAGCCTCCACGATGAAACAAATGACAACGGGCAGCGCTTAATTGACTTTGCATGTAGCAGAAATCTAGTCATATGTTCGACTTGCTTGCCACATCGATGCATTCTTAAAATGACCTGTGTATCACCGGATGGTAACACACAAAACCAGGTTGACCATGTCCTGATCCAACAACGTTGTGCCTCTAGAATACTTGACGTCCGTACATACCGAGGAGCCAATTGCAACTCAGATTATTACTTGATCAAATGTACCTATCGATGTCGTGTATCAAAGGCATATTCGGCGAAGGCCAGCTCAGTGAAAAAATTGGACCTCAAGAGGATCCTATCGGTGTCTGTGGCCAAAAATTTCACGGAGACCCTCGGCAACCAGCTGGCTCCTATCTTATCAGACGCATCGTTAAAGAAGAGTAACGAGCTCCGGATGCAAGTGAAAGCTTTATTAAGATTGTGGCAGAAAAGATGATTGGACCTCAAGCCTGACGAAAAATAAATGATTGCCAAAATGCGTTTAAAAAAAGAATCAGGCGTATGAAGAATACATAGGTAAGAAAACCAGGACAATGAGAGAACCCAACGGAAATCTCAGAGGAGTAGCGGATAAGATAATTAAAACTAAGAAAAGAAAATACTATGACAACCAATTGAGAAGTATAGATGTAAGTCTAGCGAGGAACAACACAAGACAAGCATACAAAGCAGTGAAAAGCCTGAAACGCGGTTATCAGCCCAAAACCACGCTCTGTCGTCATGACATCGGCAATATCATCGCTGATGAAACCAAGATTAAGGAAAGATGGGCATCATATTTCAAGATCCTCTTTAACTCTCCACACAGCTAAAGAACATTGGAGCCTAAAGATGTTTGTGAAGAGCTTCCATTGGCCCCACCAACTCTAAGTGGAGTTTGTTCCACCATCAAAGCCCAAAGTAGTAATAAAGCGCCGGGCATCGATGAGATTCCTGTAGAGCTCATCAAATATGGTGGAGCTATTCACAAAGTCATCTAGCACATTTGGCAATACGAACACATGCCGCACGAGTGGAGCCAATCTATTATTTCCCTATCCACAAAAAAAGTCACAAGCTACAGTGCGAAAACTATAGGGGCATATCACTACTTTCTACGACGTACAAAATATTTTCAAAAATCTTGGAAAATAAAATTGGATCATGCACCAACAGTATTACTGGGGAGTATCAAGGTGATTTTAGAGCAGGTAGATCGACAATAGACCAATTGTTCACAGTCAAGCAGGTACTTGAAAAATGCTGGGAGTTCAACATAGACGTACACCAAATTTTCGTGGACTTTAAGCAAGCATACGACAGTATTGATTGAAGCATACTGGGTTATAGCACTCTCTTATCGAATGGTTACCGCTGCACCGATTGCGTTCAAATTTTGTATTCCGGAGCACTTTTTAGGGTTTTGTACTAAAATGCAAAACCCTATTGCAATCACGACCCGTGTCCGTCTGTCCGTCCGTCCGTCCGTCCATCCGTCTGTATGTCACAGCACTTTTTCTCCGAAACTATAGAGGCTACAGCCATGAAACTTTGTGGAAAGGTCAGAAGTGGTGACCTCTTGAAAGTTCAAGGGTGGAAAAATTTTTCAAAGGGGTTTAAGGGGGGTCTCGCCGTATAGGGAGGTGACCCCTCAAAAAAACCATTGGTAGTCGAGTAGGGTGTCATTGGAAAGGTCTCAATGAGATCTTTTCAAAACAAGTCTTAAAATTGCTTTATCGGTACCGAGGGGGGCAGGGGAAGGGGAAATGTACGAACTTTTCGCGTACCCCCCCCCCCCCCCCCCTCGCGATTGGAAACCTTCCATCTGAAAAATCTGAAAAAATCATGAATGTAGGCCTTAATGAGTACAACAACAACAAATATATGAGAAGTCAAAATTCACTCAACTTTGTTAGTAATAGTATGATTTATCGATTTTAAGTTTTCTTGAATAAAATCTAAACGGTACCCTTAAATTCAATAGATGACTATTTATAAGATTGATTTTTTCTGAAAGTTTCATAATGATCGAATAGTATTTAACGAAGTTATAGCGGTTTGAATTTTCCCGTATTACTATGGAACAATATGCCCTTTATTACTTTGGAAACATATGGCTATGGAGCCATATGCGCTTTTTATCGATTTAGACACTACAACTTTGCTAGGATTTGCATGAAAATTTCAGGAATGATAGGTATCATGAAAATGAGTACATACAATTGAAACAAGTCGAAGAGGCAGGAGAGAGCTCCTAGCAAAAGGGCTTTGTAACCATTCTAGGATTCGAAAAAATAGGCCATGAATCGATGATTACAGTACAGTGGAGTGGGCCCTGAAAAAAATTTCATGAAAGGTAGCCGATATGAATATCAACTGAAAGTTCTCTATGAGAGCTTTTCAAAACAGTTCTTAAATTGACAGTGTTTGTTTCAGTGGGAGCACAGATGGGGGGGAAATACATGAAAAATGTGTTTCTAAAAAATCTGGAAAAATTATCAAGGGAGATATTTATGGGTATAACTAAAACAAATACCTCAGAATTCACAATTCTTTCAACTTTGTTAATAATAGTATGATCCTCGAATTTCACATTTTCTCCAATAAAATCGTCTTTGACATGTTTCTTGATTTTATTCGTTGCTGGTTACTGCATTTTGTAAGTTGAGTACAAAACCCTTCTGACATGAGCATAGGCCTGTCTACCCAACTTGTTTAATTCTAAAACCGATAAGGTGAGGAAAAATCCGATCCAAAACGTTTTTCAATATAATTTTATTAATTTTAGTATCGAACTGACAGATAAGCACTACATTTATTCGTCAATTGACAACCCAAACATTTGTTCGATTGTGATCAGATGTTATCATATAACACAATTGAAGAAAATGGGATGAGAATTGTATTTCAACAACATTTTGGTGGAATTTAAGGCATTAAATTATAATATTTGAAATGGCAGATCCCCGATGCTGCTGTAATATATTGTGCAAGGACGGGTTCTAGAAGAGCAGCCTTCTTTTCTCTAGAAGGGCACCCTTCTATTCTCTAGAGGAGCACCCTTCTATTCTCTAGAGGAGCAACCCTCTATTCTTTAGGTGTGTATTCTATAGAAGGGCATCCTTCTATTCTCTAGGGAAGCATCCTTGTACTCTTCCTTTTACTCTATAGAAGGGTACCCTTCTATACTGTATGATACCCTTCTATTCATTGAAGAGTACTCTTCTATAGAATAGAAAGGTGTTCCTCTTTAGAATAGAAGGGTGCCCTTCTATTCTTTAGAAGGGTACCCTTCTATTCTTTGAAAGAGCACCCTTCTATTCTTGACAAGGGAACCTCTTTAGTTTTTAGAAGTTATTTTCTTCAAAAGTGTTATATGACAACATCTGGTCACAATTGACTAAATGTGTAGGTTGTCAATTGACGAATAAATGTAGTGCTCATCTGTCAGTTCGATACTAAAATTGATAAAATTATATTGAAAAACGTTTTGGATCGGATTTTTTCTCACCTTATCGGTTTTAGAATTAAAAAGTGCTCCGGAATACAAAATTTGAACGCAATCGGTGCAGCGGTAACCATTCGATAAAAGAGTGCTATAACCGCATACTGTACCAAATGTTGCTTGGTTTTGGCATTCCAGCCAATTAGTCATAATTTGTAGTGGGCTTTTGCACTGTGGGAAGAGAACCTGTACCACGACACTGCAACGCAAACTTGCCAGCGCATTCATGCGACCCCAGGCAAGGCCAATCCAGTTGAGCACTGATCTTGCAGTCGCTGAGGCAGCAGAACACTGCTGCATTTACTAGAGAAATTAGAGATTGGATTTACTAAAGAAAGAAGAGATAAATAAATTACAATTCGGTAACGTATTGTTAGATGGCCAACTAATGTTTAGTAATTCACCCCTATTTCAACTATTTGTATAACAGAACTTGATATTTTCTTTTAAAATAACATAGTCTTCCCGTTTCATATGTAAATTGGTACATTATAATAATTATAAGTCTGTGACAGGTGAAAATCGAGAAGAGTTAGTTTCACTTATTACGATATGGATTTTCATAAAGTATTGGTCGCAGCAATTCAATTTCTAAAGGATGTGTTGAAGGAAATGAGTTTATATATGAGGACACTTCAATAAGCACTTAGCCCCACCACCCGATGGCGCCACTATCTCAAGAGAGATTCAATATCGTATAGTACATTCTTGAAGACAGCTACTGTCGAAATTTTAGACTCGTAGTTTTGTTTTGACCATGTGCGCGCGTATTTTAGAAAAATGAAGAAAGAGTAATATCGGCCAGTGATTCGATTCTTGTTTTTGGAAGAAAAATCAAAGAGCGCTTGGGTGCTGTGTATGGTGACTCTATTCCTGTGATGGCGAGCGAAAAATAAATCAGTTTGACGAGTTTTAACGTGGTCGCGAGTCGGCTTTTGATGAGCCACGTCCAGGTGCTCGCATTGGCAGACCGCCGATTGAAGGCGCGCAAATTAGTTGAGGCAATGGATCGCGTGAGTCATATCATGCATGAAATTTTCGACATAAGAAAGCTGTCGGCGCGATGGTTGCCACGTTTGCTCACTCAAGACAACAAATGCAATCGTGAAACCAATTCAGAGCAGTGCTCCACTTGTACATACCAGAGACTAAAGAGCAGTCGAAACAGTGGACTTCACCAGGCAAACGTGCTCCGAAGAAGGGGAAGACTGTCCTATCGGCCAAAAAGGTGATGGCCACCGTATTCTGGAATCCACAAGGTGGTGTTGTCTGTATCGACAACCGCAAGCAGGGCGAAACGGTCACAGGGCTCTACTGTGCCGACTTATTGGTTCGATTCGTATTTTGGGATTCACAAGGTGGTGTGATCTGTATCGACTATCTCAAGAAGAGCAAAGCGGTCACAGGGCTCTACTTGGCCGAATTATTGGTTCGATTTGATGCCAAATTGAGGAAAAAGGCTTCATTTGGCGAAGAAAAAAGTACGACTTCTTTCTGTTTCCAAACTTAAAAAAGTCACTCACCGGGCAGAAATGAGGGGTCATCGCCGCCGTGGAGCCCTACTTTGCAGACCTCGAGAAAACGTATTTTTTAGACGGGTTGAAGAAGTTGGAGCATCACTGAGTCAAGTGCATTGAGCTAAGAGATTATGTTAAGAAATAAATCGACACTTTTCCAAAATTTCGTTTTTGTATTGTAGGGTAAGTATTTATCCGACCATCTAGATGTAGGACGGGTTAAGCAGATAGTTTTCAGGTCAGGCCAGGTAGACGAATATTAGTTTTTTTTGGGTTGTTTGATGCCGGTGTGTTTTGTTTCGTTTCACTTCCATTTTCGTGGGAGTGGTCTAGTAATGAGAAAAATGCGTCAGAACTTGTAATGAGTTGTTCGTTGATAATGCTTCCGTCTATATTTCTATGTTTATATATTTCAAATCCTTCTAAGAGATCAAGTCTAGGTTCTTTGCTCTGTTTCTGCAATAATTTCATATAGTTTTCTATAGCGTCAGGTTCGTATGCGTGGTTTTGTAGGTGTGTCGCGTAGTTGGAGTCAGCGTTGTTGTGTAAGAAAGATCGTAAGTACTTTTCGTATCTTGTTGTCAGTTTCCGTGTTTTCGTTCCTGTGTATACCATGCCGCAGTGGTTGCATGCCAGTTTGTATATGCCGGTGTCCTCGTATATTGATGTGTCATTCATTTTTGATTTCATGCAATTTGTATTTCTTAACGATATTTAAAGGTTTGTATGTGTCTTTCCCTACATATGTTAACTTGTGTATTATAATTGTCTAAAAATAACTAAATCGAACAATCAAAAACTTAGCCTCTGTATATTCTGAGAAATTTGGCCACGATTCACGAACACATATTGTGTTTGATGTTGAAACATTCTTTCAGGGCTCCAAAAATCAGGATCTAATCGGTTCAAAACCAACAATAAACAATTATTTCGAATTTGAGCAAAGTGAATATTTTCAAATCTTTTAAGAATATTTTTAGTTCAGAGTTCGAAAATATAATTTTTGGGACAAAAATAATATAGTCTCGTTGAAAATTCTACTCACGAGTACTGCTAGAAGATTTCCGTCAGTGCTTACCTAAAAAGAAAAAAATTATATTATTAGTCAAAGAAATTTATTATATATTTTCATTGATATAACTAACGCAATCAATCAAAACAAATAATTTTTTTGAACTTTCACATAATTTACTGGGTATATGGAGCAACTAAGAGACTATATTTTTAGGAATAAAAACGGTTTTCGACCATATATCATTCATATACGATGCTGTTGAAGGGATTTTCCGAAAGCGTCTCCTATAAATCTGCACGTAATGTTTAAGTTCTCAGTATCTTTAAGTATATCTAGAAAAATTCCTATAGAAGTCTTGCATGTTCAGTCAAAGTTCTAAAACGATAAATTTTCAATAAATACCGGAACACTCCAATAGACAATTCATTACATTTTAACGATCATAATTTCACCTTTACCACTCGTTCACACAATTATCATATTTCGTGTTTAGATTTATGCTAATTACAGATAATCATTTGCTGCTTTTGAAAAACAGGAAAGCCATGAACTGAAGATCCAGCATGTTGGCAAGAGTAAACTATAATAGGCATCACACACCTAAACCTACTAGCGAGCGTAGAAAGGTGTAGAGATGTGGACATATCTGTGGGTAACACACAACGTACTATAATGTGGATTGCGGTGCACAATATTTTTCCAGTGTGCCACGCCGCGTGTGTTGAGCTCGAGCAACGGTGAAGGTGAAAAATCGATTAAATCGGCGTAAAATCAAAGAAAGAACGGATTAACTCTCAAATACACTAGACGAATAG
Organism: Odontomyia ornata; assembly: GCA_963969285.1. Classification (NCBI taxonomy): domain Eukaryota; kingdom Metazoa; phylum Arthropoda; class Insecta; order Diptera; family Stratiomyidae; genus Odontomyia; species Odontomyia ornata. Next base: position 141,132,378 of record OZ017738.1, read on the forward strand.
TAGCAGTAATAGCAAAAGTAACAACAACAACAGCTACGACGATTGCCAACTACAACAAGATGAGCATTTCAAATCGTTTGTTCATGTGAAAGCATGTGAACCTCTTCTTCTACTTCTTCACTTGGTGGCGGGCGCGTTGCACTCTCTTAGATGCGCTCGCATGGCTTTGCTTGCGTTCATAAATTTTTCGTTAGTTACTAACCATGCACAGGTTACTTGCGCATATCTAACGTACTAACTAACATATCTTGTGCACCTAAGATAGGTATGTGAACTTGCTAAACATATGAACAGATAAATACGTGCGATGCACATTCGTACGTATGATTCTCATGCGGAAGTTACACGAGCAAATTCACTTGGTCGTCGTCGGATCATAATATACAGACAGAATTTAATTGATCACGTTCAATGGCTTTTTCCTCATTTTTGCAATTTAATTTATTTTATGTGAGGTTTCATACTTGGAATATTTATTTGCTCAAGTTGAAGGATGTGAGGAGATGTCGAGGATCAGAGGTGGATGAGTTTGTTTATAATATATTTATGAGTATTTACATAGGTATGTGAGAAGGAATTCTATTGCATAGTTATCTTTCAAGTGTGTGCTGTTTTCTGCTGTTGAGGTCCAAATTCTCCAAAAGATAATGTGAATTGAACATCTAGAGGATGCTTTTAGTGTCTTAAATTTTAACGTTAAATTGTTAGCGAGTTTCAGATAGAATTAATAGCCCAGTCATATTAGGGCTTTCACCTCGGAATGAAAGATAATAAGCTGCAAATTGGTATGAACCTTTGTTTTGTCATTCTAAATGTTGTCTCAAAAGTCACAATCGTTATCGTGTTCCCGTCTCAAGATATTCAAGGTCAAAGGTCACAAAAATCGGTTTTTCGCGAATATCTGGCTTCCTATCGGTTAAATGAGATTTGCATTTATTATAAAAGTTGTAGGCTATAAAATTCCCAACAACTTTTGTTTAAACTTTTTTTTCATACGACCAACCGTTTTGAAGGTAGAGCGCGAAGAGTGCACATCGTACAGTCATATACGGCCTAATGCAAGGTCAAGCGTGAGTTATGGTTATCAGTACGTTATAAAGTCAATTATTTACTTGGAAATTATAATTATTAAACAATGCCTATTATTTATGTACTAACTATTAATTATTTATATTTAATTAAAGTAGAACCTAAAGAATGGGGCTGGATGCTTGAAAATGAAATCCTGGAGCCCATACGAACGTTATTACCTCCAGCACCAGCCGAACTACTAAACGTAATATTTTGCAATTGCAAAAATGGTTGTGGTTCCCGCTGTGGATGCAGAAAATCAGGGCTACAATGTTCTTTAGCTTGCGGCCAGTGCAACGGACAAGCTTGCCTCAACGCTTCACTGTATCCAAGTAATCCCGATGAAGAAAATACATATGATCCCGATATTCTGGAAGGTTTGGAGATGAACATGACAGATAATGAGGATGATGACAATGAATCCTTCTTCTTGTCGCTCAAAAATGTTCGATTCATTGTCATCATCCTCATTATCTGTCATGTTCATCTCCAAACCTTCCAGAATATCGGGATCATATGTATTTTCTTCATCGGGATTACTTGGATACAGTGAAGCGTTGAGGCAAGCTTGTCCGTTGCACTGGCCGCAAGCTAAAGAACATTGTAGCCCTGATTTTCTGCATCCACAGCGGGAACCACAACCATTTTTGCAATTGCAAAATATTACGTTTAGTAGTTCGGCTGGTGCTGGAGGTAATAACGTTCGTATGGGCTCCAGGATTTCATTTTCAAGCATCCAGCCCCATTCTTTAGGTTCTACTTTAATTAAATATAAATAATTAATAGTTAGTACATAAATAATAGGCATTGTTTAATAATTATAATTTCCAAGTAAATAATTGACTTTATAACGTACTGATAACCATAACTCACGCTTGACCTTGCATTAGGCCGTATATGACTGTACGATGTGCACTCTTCGCGCTCTACCTTCAAAACGGTTGGTCGTATGAAAAAAAAGTTTAAACAAAAGTTGTAGGGAATTTTATAGCCTACAACTTTTATAATAAATGCAAATCTCATTTAACCGATAGGAAGCCAGATATTCGCGAAAAACCGATTTTTGTGACCTTTGACCTTGAATATCTTGAGACGGGAACACGATAACGATTGTGACTTTTGAGACAACATTTAGAATGACAAAACAAAGGTTCATACCAATTTGCAGCTTATTATCTTTCATTCCGAGGTTGACCCCTTTTTTTACCTAATATGACTGGGCTATAAAGACAAAATGAGTAGCGTAGATAGAGCTGCATTCATGTCAGAAGAGGCTTGTATTTAATTTATGAAATGCAGACAAAAACATTCAATAAAACTCGGATTTCGGAATTGGAAGACGCGGTTAACGGACCGAGACAGTTGGAGACGCTATTTGCAGGAAGCGAAGGCCCGAAAGGGGCTGTAGTGCTAAGAAGAGAAGAAGAAAACTAAAACTTTCATTGGGATGTTCATGAAATATTCTTTTCAGAAAAATCCAAGATCACTTTGTAAAATTGAATCTGTTTTCATGACCTTGTTATTATTGACAAAAATATGAAATTTACTAATTATGCAATTATTGACAGTCTTGAGTGAATTTCAACTTCTACGATATTTTTTGTTGTTGTATTCATGAACAACCACATCCTTGATTTTTTTCAAAATTTTTGTACCAAATGCATCCAACTGCGAGAAGGAGCACACATTTTTCGTACATTTGCATTGCCTTCTACTGTTTTCAAATTTTCTCATCAAGGCCTACGATTTGATACTCCACACGACTATCATTAGTAAAATCAAGTCGAAGTAACAGAAGAGTGCTCCTGCCTGAAGGGTATTGTAATATCATTAGAAGCTCAAACAATGCCTTGTGAATATCAAGACATGACTCCCACACTTATGATATAAGCTCGGAAAAATAATGAACGGTTATTAGAAATTTACATATTGCGGAGAGTATCTGATATATATATATATATATATATATATATATATATATATATATATATATATATGGGATATAACGAAATTTGCATATATATATATATATATATATATATATATATATATATATATATATGGGATATAACGAAATTTGTGACCACGCTAGAGGTTGTTTGCTCCGATTTCCACCAAATTTTCAGGAAAGGTGCATTAGGTTAATATCTCGGTTAAGTTCGTGAACCAGACATATCGGCCGGGCAAAAACAAAATGGCGGACATTTTAGACGAAAAATCGTGATTTCTGTTCTGACCAAAGTATAGCTCACAATAAAAAATCCAAAGTCGGTACAGCAGAAACAAAAAACGTGCAAAATTTTGTTGTTGTAATAGTGGTCAAAGCTTAGAACAGATGTTCATGAAATTCGGAAGTTTGATAGAAATTATAAGTATCTACAGAATTACGTTAAAAAACTGGAGGTCAGGTAGCAAAAAAAAAAATGGCGGCCAGTTGAAGGTCAAAATTTCAAAGGCTTCTAAAAGTCACAATTTTAATCCGACAAATATGAAACTTGAAGTCAAGATAGACAACACTTAGATCTACAGTCTTTGATATTTTGATGATCATGCATGAGCAAATTTCAAAATGGTAGTGGTTTAAATGTGCGTTTTTTCAGGTTTTCGTGGCCCTTTAGCGCTCACATTTTCCAGCGGATTTTGATGAAACTTGAGATTATGGATCTCTGTACTATGTTTTTGTATTATGCAGATAATCATTAAAATTGAATGAAAAATAAAAAAGCCGAAAATTTTAAACCCAATATTTTTAGCTGCCATTTTCACTAAAAATTGAATTATTTTACCCTGTCTAGAGTGAAAATCCGATTTGAACGAGATTCGGCACATTGATTGATGAGGTCCTAGCCCAAAAAGATTTAAAATAATCCAAAATCAAATGCATGCATTCAAAATGGCGGCCCCCAAAGGTCGGGAGGCAAGCGCAATTCACTATTTTGGTAGCAACTGAAAAACTGAATTTTTTTCATGGAAACGTTTTAAATGACTTATCTTGAACGTATTTATAAATCATAACAATACCCCAAAAAATCATAAAATCGCGACTTGTCTGTCTGTCCGTCCGTCCGTTTGTTCGTGCGTTACAAGTTTTCTCGCAAACCACATGAGCTAGAATGAGGAAATTTTCTACGTAGGTCAAAAGTGGTGCCTCTTGAAATTTGCAGTGTTGGAAAATATTTTAAAGTGTTTAAGGGGGTCTCCCCATACAGGGGGGTGACATAAACCTTATTTTAATTTCTGTAGCCCTCTAGTAGCCATGTTTCTCAACAGATTCCGATAAAACTTGAAATTATAAGTTATTGAGGCAAGTTAATTTAATTTAATTACGCAAATCGGATGACAAATAAAAAATTCGAAAATTTTCAGCTTAATATTTTTTTGCAGCCGTTTTCAATAAAAATTCAAAATGACGGCCCCTGGTGGTTCAGAAAAGAATCGAAAATGAATATATTAATGGAAATGCAAGTGCTGATCAAACTTTTATGGAAATCTTTTGAAATTAACTATTTGAGCTATTTAAGCCGACAAGTTATCACCTTTGTGTGGTAACCATTGTGAAATGTATAAACAGCAAATGTGAGAAGGGCGAAACGAGTATAAATATGTTTATAGCAATTTATTACCCGCCGATTTTCAATATGGCATCCATACGTGTGCAACTCAATTTAATTAGCAAAATATTTGCGCCTCTCTGAAGGGTCTCAAAATATGAACGGTGGCAGATCCTTTCTGTTAATAAATACCCATGTAGTGCTACAAAAATTGCAGTAAGAAGTCCAGTAGTAGGCAAGCCAATTTCTTTTTCGAAACCTTACGCTACATACGAGAAATTTACCTTTCCGGCTTGTGCTGCCAACGGGGATTTTATGTATTTCATTTCGCCGCCATTACATTTTCAGTCTGTTGACCTCAGTTTTTGAGTAATCATGAGCATATATCAATGTTTATTGTTTCCTTTCAACAGGGCAAGCCCCATACAATAAAATTGCATATTTTTACAAAAACGGTGGGTTTCATAATAGTTATTAATTGAATGTACCGTTATTGTTTAAGAAGTACAAAAGTATTAATAATTATTTTTATTCCTTGATGTTGTATTGTTGTTTTTCAATGGGTTAAAAGACTTGTAGCACTGTGGCTCCTTTCGGGCCTTCGCTTAGAGATAGTTAGAGTATCTCATTATCATTATCGAATCTTCCTGGTTTCGGCCGTGTGTCCTTCTACCCAGCGGTGATACGTTCTGATTTTAAAATCAGCGCGTATCAGCACTGAATCGGCTTATAGTCCGGCCGAAGAATCAGTCTAACGAAATCTCGTTGCCGCGAGCGGGAGTTGAACCAGGGATCTTTGGCTTACGGCATGAGTGCTCTAATCACTATACCACGCAGACTACTATGCGTTTTTAATGTAAGTTTTATTATATTAAATATTTTTTTTCATTTAAAAAAAAAATATAAATATCTATATATTGTTTATGTAAGCAAGGAATCATCGCAAAAAGCTTGAACCGTTCAAGAGTGTCCTTTGTATTGCAAAAACCAAATAGAACATTTAGTTATCAGAAAAAAAAAAATTGTCGTATAAATATATTGGATATTCTAAAAAGTATTGAGTTTTTTTTTGTCATTTTTCGATTGAATATTTCTTTTATTTAAAATGTATTTTATTTAAGTACATATTGTCCATTGTTATCGATGACTTTTTGCCATTTTTTGGGTAGAACCATTATTCCATCTATGTCGAGCTTCTGTGGTTTATCGGCGAAAAACTTGGCAAGTCCCTTCTTGAAGTGAATTTCTTTTCATGAAGGAAGTTTTGCAGTCTCTTGGCTGTGGCTTTTGATACAGTATTTCGATCGTTGAGACCACAAATTTTTTTACGAGCCTGCGAAGCAGTCCCACCTTGATCGCAGTGATATTGTAAAATATAACGATTTTTTCAGAAATTCCACTCATTTTTAAATGAATACAACTTTTGAAACGAATTACGAAATACAAACTGTCCATATAAAAATTGTAGACTGGAATTACACATTACAAACGCATCTGAGTTTGACTCAATCTAAATAGTATTGACCGATATATGACCACGAAAACCATCTTGTGATAAAGAAGGCTAAATACTTTTTAGAATATCCAAGATATATATATATATATATATATATATATATATATATATATATATATATATATATATATGTATATATATATATATATATATATATAAATATATATACATATATATATATATATATATATATATATATATATATATATATATATATATATATATATATATATATATATATCAAAAAGATACACGATGCAGGTAATAAAAGTTTATGCACCAACATCTACTTACTCGGACGACGATATCAAGAAAATCTGCTAGAAAATATCTCAAGCATGGGACAACAATAACAGGCATTTCAAATTCCTCATTGGAGACGTCAACGCTATAGTAGGAAAGAGCGAAAAACAAAAGATATTGATAGGGAAATCCAGCCTGGGCTAGAGGAGAGAGATTGGTCCAATTTTCCCAACAGTACAGCCTCTACATAGTGAATTCATTCTTCAAAAAACAACAAAGCAGGAAATGGATATGGCAAGCCCCAAATGGTATTACAAGAAACGAGAATGACCTGATCGTAACGAATAAAATAAGGACGGTCAAAGACGTCTCAACGCTTAAAAAATTCAAGACAGCTAGTAACCACCATCTAGTCTGAGCGAAACTAACCCCAGGCCTATGATCCTAAAGGGCAAAATTAATTAGGAAATCATCAAAACCAGGCTTCAACAACTACAGCATCAAAAATGACATTGGTTGATACCAGTCAATGCTAGAGGATGAAATGAGAAACAGGAACGCTTCAAACTTCGCAAATGCCGTCTCGAAATGCAAAAAGAAAGTAAGCGGATCACAAACTGAAACCATACATCATACACTATCAAACGAAACAAAGGCACTATTAAAGAAAAGATGTGAAATGAAATCATCTTCAAACATTCAAAGAATAGAGTGCACAGAAGTGTGTAAAACAATTAGAAAGAAAAAAACAGAAAACATCACCAAGTAGAACGAAAGATTAGTAGAGAGTGCCATTCAGAACAACAACGAAAGCAAAGCAAGCGCTTAAAATTGGTAAAAAACAGGTGATACCACTTAGGCAAGGAGATGTCAGGGTGACAGATAGGCTAGAAATAAAAGAAATTATAACAAATTCCCAGCATTATAACAACAACAACCGAGATAGTAGACGAATCCACCCCTGAAGTTAATATAGATGAAGTGGAATTTGTGATCAAATCAATGAAAACAGGCAAAACGGCAGGCAATGATGACATCACTATTGATTTGTTGAAGTACCATAAGTACCATAAGTCTGCTATCTGCATTCTACAAGGTATTTGCCAAAATAATCAACAACCAAATGAAATCAGCCCTTGATGTTGAATAGCCATGGGAGCAGGCAGAGTTTAGAAAAGGATTTTGTACAATAGATCACAACCGTACCTTATGAAAGATCATGAGCAGGGCGAAAGAATATGAACAAACCCTAGCACTGGCATTCATCGACTTTGTAAAAGCCTTTGACTTAATATATCCTGAGGCGATTATAAGAGCACTATTCAATTAAGTTATAGAGAAAACGTACGTTGAAACGCTGTCAAGCATCTACAAGAGCTCCAAAGCAAAGGTCAAAGTATACAAAGACACGCCAGAATTCCCCACACAAAATGGAGTTAGACAAGGGGAAGCATTTTCTCCAAGGCTATTCAACGCCATGCTGGAAAACATCTTTCGAGAACTACAATGGGAAAGGAAGGGTCTACAAATCCATGGAGAATGCATCAATCACTAGAGATTTCCCGACGACATTGTCATAATTGCTCAGAGCTAAGAAGAAGAAACAATAGAGGAATATGGCCAGCTAATACACAACTCAAGAGATATAAGCCCCGATATTAATAGGCGAATCAAACTAGCTACTTCATCATATTCAAATCCAGAATTAAGCTTCACTAGAAAAAGAAAACATTTGGCGAGTGTATCCTGCCTGTTATGATATACGGCTGTGAGACATGGTCGCTAATCACAGCAGCCACACAGAAACTACAGGTGGCATCAAGGGCAATGGAGAGGTGCATGCCAGGCATCACTAGAAAAGATCGTAAAGGACTGACTTGGCTAAGAGGAAGAACTCAAGTGACAGATGTAACCCACAGAACTAGATCCTTAAAATGGCAATGGGCCGGTCACATAGCAAGGCTAGCTAACAACAGATGGACTCCTAAGATCACACAAGGGTACACAAGATGGGTGAAACGACCACGAAGACGCTCGACATCATGGTGGGGTCATAACATCAGAAACGTAACAGGCGGTGCGATAGTGCAAAATAGAGAAGTCAAGAAAGAAATGGGGAATCGATATGTAAGGGAGGCTACACCATAATACACATAAGTATATATGGTTGAACAAGTTTTAGATGGTGATGATAATATATGTATATATGGTGTATATTGTATATATATATATATTATATATATATATATATATATATATATATATATATATATATATATATATATATACAGGGTGGGCCATAAGGGTGTTGGCGGTTTAAATATTCGGTTTAAAAAAAACTACGAAACATAACACAAATATATTTGTATTGTTAAAAAGTAGAAGCATAGGAATTTTTAAGACTTAAAAATAATGTTGTCCAAATGGCTTCCCTCGGCTGCTTGGCACTCTTGGAACCGAAGTCGCAAATTTTGGAAAACTCGTTGAAAAGTTGTTCTCGGTATTTTGTTACTTTCCTGAATAATATTCCTCTTCAGCTGCTCTAAATTGGTCGGATTATTCTCGTAAACTACCAATTTGAGGTAGCCCCATAGAAAATAATCGCATGGAGAGAGATCCGGACTACGTGGGGGCCATTCAATATCCCCCCTTTTCGAGATGAGTTTTCCGGGAAAAACATTTTTCAGCAGCTCTATGGATATCCTAGCCGTATGACATGTGGCCCCATCCTGTTGAAACCACATCCTCGAGGTATTGCCTTGAAGCTCTTGCAAAGCTGGCGCCGAAAAGTCTGTTATCATGTTGCAATAATTGTTAGCTCTAACCGTCATCGCTTGCCCTCTTTCGTCCTCAAAAAAGTATGGCCCAATAATACCGGTTGACGTTATGCCAGCCCACACGACAAGCTTAGGGCTGTAAAGTGGACGTTCATACAAGCGTCGGGGATTAGTCTTGGACCAGAACCGACAATTTTGCTTGTTCACATGGCCATTAAGGTGAAAATTAGCCTCATCACTAAAAATCATGTTGTTGAAATTGTTGAGCTGCTCGAGTATCAAATCGACAAAGTTAAGTCGGTTATTGGCATCATTGGGTTTTAATGCTTGGACTATCTGAATCTTATAAGCCTTCAAATGCAGATCACGTTTCAAAATTCGTCACAAAGTTGTTCTTTTGACGTCCAAAGACTGACTTCTCTTACGTGTTGACTGTTGCGGATTTCGCTGAACTGAAACACGAACACGCTCCACAATGTCGGCTGATTTTGCAGAAACTGGGCGACCACGAGCCGTAATTGGTACTGTTGAGCCGGTTGTTTCAAACATTCTGATCCATTTTCGTAACACATTGGCGCTTGGAACTTCACTTAAATCGCGTAAACCGTGTTCATGCCGACACAAACGTCGTGCAGTAATCACTGATTTATTGTTTTCGTAATACGCTCGGACACAAAATGCACGCTGCACTCCCGTGTACGGCTCCATGGCGACTAAATTTCCAGGAAGCGGCGCAGTGAACAACATATCCCCCCGCCACCCCGCGCCGCACGTTACCGAGAAATTGAAGAATTAAATCGCCAACACTGATATGGCCCACCCTGTATATATATATATATATATATATATATATATATATATATATATATATATATATATATATATATATATATATATTTATATATATATATATATATATATATTCAAATCGTATTCACTGAAAAATGAGCTTATAGAAAAGTGAAAATGCATCAATAGACAGTTTTGGAACCTGGCATATCTTCAGCGGTTAACTTAAAAAAGTTATGTGTATTTTGTATCTATTAAGACAGATACCAAGATAAATGTATAATTACTATCGTAATTTGGGCCAGAAAAGACTGTATTGAAAATAAATGCAAATAACGATTGGCATTGAGAAAATTTTATCTTAGACATTAGACAGATGTTTAGTATCATAAAAATTAGAATAAAAGTGAAATAGATTTTGATACTAAAATTTCATCAATAATTGCAAAGGAACATAGTTCGTGTAAGTAAATTTTCATTTGGGTGGTTTCTAGGTAAAAGGCGAAAAAGAAAAATATGTAACTATTAGTTTCTTAAATTTCTAAATCTTAAGGTGAAATAATTTATCAATTTCATTGAACCGAAAGGATTGAAACTGCGTTAAAACTTGCTTATCGTCAGCTTTTAAACGGTTGTTTCGACTGTTCTCCCGTTTAAATTCTGAACGATGGTACACTTTGGTTTAACATATGATAATATAGAAGGGTTATTCTTTTTACTAAACATTTGTCTCCTTAAAATATCTGCTTTCAAGATAGATACATAAAAAAAGATCTCAAGCATTTTAGCGGCTTAGTTAACTGATTCAACTATGAAATTTTCCACGATGGTTTAAGCAAGTTCTTGAACCTTATTCGTACCTTCTTATCGAACCTTGCCTTTCAGCTTCAAAATTATGAAATATCTGTAGCATAGTCGATTCTTAAAACGAATGCTTAAATAATAATTTTTATCGTTTCATCTGATTGTATCAGAGGGAAATTCCTTTGAAAATTAAATTGTTATGTGTGCCAACAGAAAAAGCAAGGTACGAATTGATGCAAATCAAGGATTACAAAATGTGTTCCTCATCCAAAACACATATTTAAAATTTACGAATCGAAAGGATAAAAGCTTTAAGAACTCACATACGAGTATGTGGCAATGAATGTGTGTTTCGCGATTAGAAAATCTCTGCTGCTTTTACTTGGATTTTTCAGCGACTAAAAGCTCAAAAAAATGCATGGGTGAATCGTAAAATTGTGGCGGCATTTATTTTTAAGGAAAGTGTTGTAATATAGATAAATATTTATTTAATTGCGGTAATAACCCATAGTTTGTTTGTTTGTTTACCACAATGCCATCATCAATGTTCTTTCGTGCAGTCCAAGGAACTAGCTATGAGTTTACTTCTATGATGAACTCCTCGATAGATTCTTAATTTACGAATTTCTTCAAGTCGGAACCATCACCCCGATAATAGTCAGTTTCCTTCAATAGTCTGAATAAATCTTCTGGTATTGATCCGGAATGATACGGCAAAACAATTGATACTAATTCATTAAAATTGCGGTTTGAAGGGTCATTTTCCACAGATTGCTTATTCCTTGCATCATACGCACCATTTTAAAATACTGCTGAATTGACTGTTACATTTAAATTCTAAGCCTCTGGCCTCGCAAAATCTTATATCGGGTGGCATTCATGATAGCTGAAAAGGTGTTTTTATAACTGACCGACCCACGTGAATGCCGCATGATAAGATGCCCAATCAAGCATGTAATAGGGTATTCTGGAATGAGCTTTTTTGGAGAGTTTTGTAAAAACTACAATACCCGGTATTGTAGTTTTTACAACACTCTCAAAAGAAGCTCATTCTAGAATGAGCTACTGTGTCCAACAAATAAGGTGACAATATATTCTTTATCTATTCTTCCAAATCAATTTCATCCCCTTCAAAGTAATCCCCTCCCGATGCAATGCACTTATGCCACGGATTTTCCAATCTTCGAAACACTGATTGTAGTCACTTTCCGGGATGGCCGGAATCCCCTCTATCGTATCAAAACGGTGTCCCCGGAGCGGTCTTTTGAGCTTGCTGAACAGCCAGAAGTCGCACGGCGCCAGATCAGGTGAATACGGTGGTTGCGGAACGATATGGATTGAGTTTTTGGCGAAATGATCACGAATTACGAGTGCAGTATGGGATGGTGCATTATCGTGGTGTAAAAGCCAAGAATTGTCTTTCCACAATTCAGGCCTTTTTTGGCGGATAGCGTTACGCAAACGACATGTAAATTTGACATTGCTGTCACTGACAGTACTACCAACTTAAAAAAAAAAAAATTCTCCAAACCCTTCGACGCACGTTGTTTAAATTCAAATGTCACCTTATTTTTTGGACATCGTAGTATATGCTTCCAAATTAAATATTAGTAAAAGCTTACTTAAAATTAAAAGCGATGTATTTATATATATATATATATATATATATATATATATATATATATATATATATATATATATATATATATATATATATATATATATATATATATATATATATATATATATATATATATATATCTATATATATATATATATATATATATATATATATGTATGTATATATATATATATATATATATATATATATATATATATATATATATATATATACATATATATATATATATATATATATATATATATATGTATGTATATATATATATATATATATATATATATATATATATATATATATATATATATATATATATACAGGCAGTCCTCGTACTTACGGCATGTTAGGTTCTCGAAATACGCGACGTAAATCGAAACGACGTAAGTCGAGACATATTTTTTCATATGTTTATATGTAAAACTCAAGGGTTAGGATCCACACGGACTCGAAATTAAAAAAAAAACTGCATTTATAACAAAGGATATACATACTTTATTATCAAAAGTATGTTCTTAAAATAATTATATATGCACTTATGAAATTGCTAGTTATTTTTGGTATTTGTGTGTTATTAATTTGAATAATAATTATAAAACTTTAATATGTAATCAAAATATGTAATGATAAATAATAAATTAAACTTTTGGCTTAAAGAAACTATCAATTCTAGATTGCTTCGCTTCTTTCTTCTTGCTATCATATAGATCTTGGTAACACTGATAGGCTGCACAAATTTTGTTATTAACGTTGAAACTTCTCTCAAAATTAGGAACATTTTCTTCAAAAATTTTCATGGCATTCTCCAAATTTGCAAAGGCTACGGAAAGTTTTTTCAGTGTAAGTTCTTTTTCAGAGTTACTAATAGAAGAAGCTATTTCTTGTGACTCGATTGCTTCCTTTTGTACTTGGGCCTGCAATTCAATAAGATCTTCATCAGTCAGTTCTTGCGAATGTGAGCATAACAGATCATCAATATCATCAGCAGTAACTGCAATGTCAGGCAAACGGTTAGCCAAATGAACAATGTCAGTTGTGATCTCATCGATATTTAGTTGATCTGTAGATGAAGAACTTTCAGATGGCTTAAAAAAAAATGGGCATAACTTTTTCCAGACTCCTTTTAAATTGTTGGGTGTCACCTCATCCCATGAAGCAGCAATATTTTTTACGCATTGCAAGATATTATAAGTTTTCCAAAAATTTCTCTGCTCCATGCCATCGTTTTCATTAGCCTTTATAGCTTGCGAAAAAGTTCTTCTGAGATAATAGGCCTTAAAAGACGCTATAACTCCTTGATCCATCGGCTGTAACAACGAAGTAGTGTTGGGAGGCAGGAACAAAACTTTGATTTGAGGATCGATATCGGTAATACGCACAGGATGGCCGGGAGCATTGTCCAAAATAAGTAAAGCTTTATAAGCCAAATTATTGTTTAAACAGTACTGTTTCACTTCAGGTATAAAATGCTTAGTAAACCATTCTTCAAAAAGCATTGATGTTACCCATGCCTTTGGATTAGCCTTCTATATAACTGGAAGAGTACTCTTGACGTAATTTTTAAGAGCTCGAGGATTTTCAGACCTATAAACCAAAAGGGGTTTCAATTTAAGATCACCTTCAACATTCGAACCCAATAACAACGTCAAACGATCTTTAGCCGCTTTAAATCCAGGCATAGACTTTTCTTCCTGCGATATAAAAGTACGAGAAGGCATTTTTTTCCAAAATAAACCAGTTTCGTCCACGTTAAAAATTTGTTTAGGCGAATAGTCTCCATTTTCGATAATTTCCTTTAATATTCCAGGAAAACTCTGAGCAGCCACATGATCGGCACTAGCAGCTTCTCCTTGCACTCGAATGTTATGTAACGAATATCTCGTTTTAAAGCGCATGAACCATCCGCGACTGGCAGAAAAACATTTTGTTTCTTCACTATTATTCTCGCCACGTTTATTTTGCAGTGTGTTGATGATACTCAGCGCCTTATTTTGTATAATAGCCAAACTTAGAGGAACCCGTCGCTGAGTTTGATCTTGAATCCAAGTGTACAAGAGATTTTCCATTTCAGAAATTGAAGCATTCCTTTTTCGTATAATAGTGCTGTTTGAAGAGACGGAAGGTAGAGCTGTTAAGAGTTTTTCTTTATCTTTCAATATTGTTTGCACCGTCGTGCGTGATAAATTAAGTTCTCGTCCAATAGATGAAGTCGAACAACCGCGATCTTTGAGTTTTAAAATCTTAGAACTAACCTCCATTGTAATTGTCTTTCTTACTCTCTTCTTCACTTCACTATTATTGTCTTGTTTAGGTGGCATAGTTTAAAATTCACTTAAATATGTATGTAAAAACAAAAACTGTCAAAGATGCAAAAAAAAACTAATGTATGACGTCTTGATTGTCCGTTGTTCCTGAAGTAACTAAACAAAATCAGCAGCATGTGCGGGGTATCCCCGTACGCCAACACCGCGCCCCACCGGCCCCACGATCAAGTGAATTCTCCTAAGCCGGAAATCGAAACAAATGACGTATGCTTGAGGAATAGTGTCAAAACATTGTTCGACGTAACTTGAAACGACGTAAATCGAAACGACGTAAGTCGAGGACTGCCTATATATATATATATATATATATATATATATATATATATATATATACATATATATATATATATATATATATGTATATATATATATATATATATATATATATATATATATATATATATATAAATATATACATGGGTATGTATATATATATATATATATATATATATATATATATATATATATATATATATATATATATATGTGTGTGTGTATGAGTATATTGGCCTCTATTGAGGTCACGCTTTTCAATATCTATACTGAAATATTCTTAAATAGTTTGCATTTTAGGCAGAAATGGAAACGTCCTTGGATTTACTTTAAAAACCTGCAGAGAACGTACCTTCATGCTAGCTAGGTGTGTTTTTCCTTACAGCCAATTCACTGAAATTAATATCGGCAGATAAAAACTCATATTTAGAAATATAATTTCTTAAATTTACCTCTAACTGGACTTTCAAGCTTTTTTTGAATTCTTAAGCTGTTAAATTTATTTTCCTAGCAGGTTATTCACCTGAATTTTTACGCGAGCTAGTGTTTTTGTTTGTAACAATTCTTTCAACTTTCCAGGCATACTATAAGTGCACTTTAGAATAGTTATTTAAATATCTCAAGTAGTTTTCACTTTTCTTACAATAGAATGCCAATTCATCAACTGTATGAGTGTAAGTATTCAACAAGTTTACAATCCTCCATCAAACTAGTGGCACAAACAAAACTCAAGTGCATCTTAAAATTTCAGCAAACCTAACAAAAACTTTTCATCTGCAATGTGCCTCCGAGAATTGCACCTCCTTAAGTGCTTGCCTTACTAATAACAATAATTATAGTGACACTAGCAAGCATGCTCAAGATTGGTTCTCATCTAAGCCGTTCGAGTATACCCATATCAAGATTATTTCACTGAAGCTTCTCCACATTCACCAGATATGTTGCCGATCTCATTCGCTTTGGCAAACCACGTCTTTCAGTCTCTTAAACCGCTTCCCGCAATCTTGAATCTTATACCTACTAGCTAGATTGGTATTGCTGATGATGACTAACTCATGCCAAAAGACTTTCATCTTCTTCTGCCGATCAACGAGAATTGCTGAGCAAATGATCATTGTTGATTATTACTCGCATAACTAGGAAATGGATTTATGATCAGACATGCATAATTTCTATTCTAGCGTTCTGATGTGTGTTTGAACGGTAAGGCGATACGGAAATTGCTAAAGTGATCGCGAATGGAGGGACGATAATGATTGTTGTGAGAATGGTAATAAATTAATCAGTTCTCTTTAGCATGAAACGTAGCGATTGGTTTTTTTGCTTGTTTCCGATGCTTGCTGATATTTATGATGAAAATCGAAAACAATTATAATTGAAGTTGATTTGCTTTGATCAAGGATTCGTTGGGTACATTAAATATATATATATATATATATATATATATATATATATATATATATATATATATATATATATATACATATATATATATATATATATATATATATATATATATATATATATATATATATATATATATATATACTCGTATATATAAGTGAAAAAGAAAAGCAAAGATGGAAAGGAATCTGATAAAGGATATTTTAAATCGGCTTTATGTGAGACAAGGAGAAGTAGCCCTACAAGCGCAAGGTTTGAACGTTTTAAAGGGGAGCATGACTGATTTAGTGGGTAAAGTGCAACGAGCATTTGAGCGCGAGAAAGCGAAAAAGAATAAGTTCTTATCGAAGAACTTCGAGTCATTGATTGCAGGACAAAGTATTGTGAATAATGATATTGCTAAAGTTGAGGACATACCAGCTTTTGTAGTCAACATGTCATCGGAAGCATTCACAGAGGAACAATTGGGACTTCTAAACATGGGCTGAATTATGCGGTGAATAGTAAAACGACACCAAAAGAAGAAATTGTGATGGAGGTGAAAGCAGCAATAAAGTTTCTCCCGAGGAAAAAGAAGAAGTTCGTGAGGGAAAGAACGGCGAATTTGTTGGAGAAGAAATCAAATGTCACGAGAAAAGGAAGCAAGCAAGAAATAGAGACACTTAAACAGCTAAACCAAAAACCAGTCTTTTATCTTAAAGCCGACAAAGGAAATAAAGTGGTTATAATGGACACCTGGTGCTCGAAAAACTGAATAGCGGAGAATATTTTAAATCAAGGAAGGATCCACTTCCGGAAAGTGTTAAACGAGTGGAAAAGATCCTAAAAGAGTGCAAGGAGTTATTTGGCGAGAAAACAAGCTTGAGGGCTACCAAACCCGTGCTCCCAAGAATTAAAAGCCAACCCAATACCTACAAGAAAGAAATAGAGATGGGGGAAATGATAACATCAACAAACGCTTAAATAGCAAAGCGGCTGTTACAAGAATTCGAAAATATAGGAATTTCGACTAATAAACACTTCGTTTGGATCCGAGATGAATTTGTTGAAAAGCTGATACACTATGATTGTTTACGAAATGAGGACAAACTGGTGTCTTTTGATGTCAAGGTGCTATTCCTAAGCGTACTGGTGAAGCAAGGTCTCGCGCTCTTGGAAGACAAACTAATTTCAAAAGATCTAACAATAGAAGTAAAAAGAAAAGCTAGAGCAATTACAAGGTTGGCAATACTGTGTATGCCGGAAAATTATTTCACCATTATTTCACCTTTAAAGGTAAGTACTACAAGCAGAAGTCTGGTGCACCGATGGGTAATCCTCTGTTAACGTTCTTAAGCGACGTTTTCATGTGCTGTATTGAGGGAAAAATGGAACAAAAAGGTATCATGCCCAAATTTGGGTTCGATACATACACGATATTTTCACCATAGTAAACGAAAAATGCATCAACAGCTTGCTGCTGAAATTGAGCAACATCCACAAAAATATCCAAGAAACCAACAATGGACTACCTTTCCTCGACTTGAAAATTATGAGGGCTAGCGGCAAATTAGAACTGGGCATATACCGAGAAAGACAAACACTCGAAGGACCATACCAAGGACAGCAAAATATGTATACTCACAAAAAAAAAAAAGGCATCTTTCCCAGCTTGGATACACAGGATGCTGTCAGTACCATTAAGCATGGAAAACTGAATGAAAGAAATAGATTACATCCAGGACATATCGAAGAAAAACGTGTATGAAGCTAGGAAAATTTTAGGAATGTTGAAGAAGATCAAAGCAAAAAGACCACGGAATAGTTTCACTACGATCTACACTCCAAGCAGAAGGCAACAACAAAGAGCAGTGGTCGTACATTCGCATCTAACAGGAAGCTTAAACAGATTACTTAAGCAAGTCAATATCCAGATAATTTCAAGCAGCGCCGAGTTCCAACTAGAGAGTAGGTTCGCAAATGCAAAGGACAGTAAGAAGAAAGAAGAGAAGTTTGGTATCTTCAAAATAAAATGTAAACACTGTTATAAAGCACATATTGGACAAACAAGAGGAACAGTCAAAATAAGATTCTTGGAGCAGGCAAAGGAGGCACAATTGGTGATGCGGTGAGGAAACATGAGCAACATTAAATCTTCAGTAGCTAAATATATTTGTAAAGTACATTAAATTGAAGGAAGTAAGGAGCATGCAAAAACTTGACGTGTACGAATCATTGTACATTATCAGGCAGCCAACCGAAACAAAACTCAACGATGACTTGGGCAATGGATACCTCTGGCCTCCTGAATGCAGTGAAATAGTTGCGGATTTTTCCTTTTTTTTTCTTTCTATTTGCACAATTACAATTAATTAAAAATCAACTTAAAAAAATAGTAATAATAATAGCAGTAATAATAGAAATAAGAACAATTAAAGTGATACTAAAATGATAATAAAAAAAACAAGTTGAGTTAGCAGCAGAATGCTTCTACCAGAAGGTCTATGTAACCATCCTAGGGTTCGAAACAAATTTCACAGTAGTGAGAATTGATAATTTGAATTATTCATCTAATACTTGGATAAGGAATTGTTCCAATTCATGCAAAAGATGCACACTGCAGCCGCCATTTAGATGGAGCTTAAATGCTCAGCCGATTGAACATATTTAAATTAGACACTTTACCTTAAATTTTCATGAAAATTGGAAGAAAATAAAAGTGCCTAGGTCGATTTGAAATATGTATCAACCATAAACACGTGTTATTGTTGTTCTAATTCCATTCAATTGAAATGCCTTTGATTCACTCAATTATGTCGATTTCTATTATACCAATCTATATTATTACAAAATTTCAAGGAGTTTAAGAGTACCTTTTTGATTTTATGGATTAACATGTAAAATCTACAAATCATACTACTATTATTAACAAAGTTGAGCGAATTTTGATTTCTGAGGTAGTTTTTGCCATAGCAGTCATTAAGACACCTCCGAGATGATTTTCAGATAGTTCTGCTCAGGGGTGTCCAATGGCGAGGGGGGTTACATAACATTTTGGTTACTTTTTGCCTCCTTCTGGACCCCCTGATGTATAAAATTTTTATAGTTCTAATCAAGACCTTTCATCTGACACCCAACTCGACTACCTTTGATTATAAAAATGTTTGAGGGCTGATTCGCTATAAAATTTTTTAAACTTTTGGCAAGTTCAAAATTGAGAGACCATCTTTTTTGCCCTTTTCACAAAGTTTGAGCTTTGTAGCTTCGATAGTTTCTGAGGAAACTTGCTGTGGCGCACGGAGGGAGGGACAGATGTACGGACGGATAGACCGGTCACAAAACTAGTAGGTCTTTGCAAGAATTTTTTTTAACAAAAACCTAAAAAGAATCATCAGACCCTAAATAATAAGAGGCTAGGTAATTAGATCCAATAAAAGTAAGCAAAATAAGATTGACATGTAGGCAGTCTAAAAAGTATTGAGCCTTTTAGTCATTTTTCGATTGAATATTTCTTTTATTTAAAATGGATTTTACTTAAGCACATATTGACCATTATTATTTATGACCTTTTGCCATTTTTTTGGTAGAGCCATTATTCCATCTTTGTCGAACTTCTGTGGTTTATCGGCGAAACACTTGGCCTAGTGATTTTCACAGTCCCTCTTTGAAGTGAATTCCTTTTCATTGAGGAAGTTTTGCAGAGACCGAAACATATGGTAGTCTGATTATGGTTTGGTACTGAACCGTGGTCTATACTCTGAGGCCCTGAGGTGCATTCCTGAGCTCATTTGAGGGAGGTTCCACATCCCCACCGATATCGACAACGCACGACTCAGTTCCGTACGGTGGGCTGACCAATGAAACGAATCGCCCAGCGATCTTTACGACGCAAGTGCGAGACCCAACACTGCGCATTATGGAAAGTTGGCCAGCTCTACCAGCTTTAATTCAGCAACACCAGTGGACAGGTTCCTGTTCCGAATACAGTCACTAGTAGCCAGTACACTGGGAGGAGACTTCTCGGCCTTTCTTCAACACGCGCACCTTTTATTCAGCGGGGATGCCGCCGAATGGTACTGGAGTTTTAAAGAATCCGTAGCACGCCCTGATTGGAATTCTTTCTGTGCGCCTCTTTGCAACTACTTTGATGACGGTCTTACTGAACGGGAATAACGTGAACAAATGCGGCAGCGCAGACAAGGCTCCCGCGAAACATTTGACCAATTTTATACCAGTATACTATGCCTAACAACTCGGCTACGGACACCTATGCCCGAGGACGACCTGGTGGAAGCCATCAGGGAGAATATGTGCTGGGAGCTTCAAAACAGCCATATTCATGTGCCAATATACACCGTGCAAGTCTCACGTTCCATGCCCATAGACAAGAACGACTAGATGAATTGTAAGGAACCTTTCGTCCACAACCTCTCATGACGGTACCCAGTCAACGAAGCAATCATACTGCAGAATTAGTAGCAGCTTGTCATGCAGATACTGAGCCGACACATATCTCGAGGAGCGGAGTCCCTCTGGATCGCGAGTCCGAACTAGTACTGGCCGACCTTTCGTAGAGGTAGTCGCAAGCTCTATGGTCTTTTGGAACTGCCAACAACCGGGACACCTGTAGTAGTCGAGCAGTTTGTTAAATTTACTATCTTTTTTTTCTTTAAATTATTTGATAAATTCACATAGAATTCAAATTTTATTTATGTCAATTTATAGATTTTTTTCTCTTATTTTATTTTTTAATTTTTTTCCGCACAACTAAAACTGCTCGATTATTCGGCGCCGGCAAAGGGTTAAAAGAAATTCAGGCATAATATGTCCCAGATCAACTAATCAAACTAAAAACCAGCTGCTTTGTACAAATTGTATGGGACATCAATTTCCCTCCAATTTCATCACAACGAACGCAGCCCTTTAAGATTGATCTGGTACGATTCGAGAATTGACAGGGCGGGCGCAGGTGGTCGTATCCGGGGAGGATTGTCATTTGGCTCGTCTGGACAACCACAATAAACGAATCTTGTGAAAGGTGATAAGTGCGGGTTTCCCATGTATTATTTGTACGAACGTGGTTTATCGATAAGCTATATTAGATTCGCCGCTAGCAGATTGTGCGGTTTAGCTCAGATTTTACGTAATCTTCGCGTATGTGAATTGAACAAATCGGTGGCGGAAACTCGTTTCCTTACGAAACCGGTCAGCGAATTAAAAATCGCTCAGAAATCTGATCAATTGCCTAGAACTTTGTGATTTCGGACCATTTCCACTTGTTTCGAACGTCTCGCCGTTCGACTTGTCGAAGAAAGAGGGAACTGTACTTTCGGGGAGACAGAGCCATGGTAGTCGTTGTCGTCGGTGTGTTCACGAATCCGCCGAAAAAGAAATTTGCATGCGTGCGAAATTCTTCCGCAACTCAGTAAAGAAAGGCAATTTCCTTATACGCAGTTAAATTGGAAGTCGATGGAATTCCCTCGTTAGGTAGTGAAGAGTCTATCAGATCCACTTTCCCCGAACACACTCTTCTCGCGCATTTAAATAAGAAAACCCAAGGACTTTGGTGTATTTGATTGTCTGCTTGGCAATTTGTTGGTTTGGACTTCATCGCGTGACAACGGCCTGGGCTAAACGATGAACGCCAGTTGGGATTTGGTGCGTACGCTCAAGTCAAGGACATGACAAATTATAAGCTGGGATGAAAAAGTAGAAATAGAACTGATTAAGGGTAACTGAGTACACAATCAGTATTGGACGTTTTTACAGTGGACAATAGAATGCGGAAATAGAGATGAAATAATGAAAATTGTGTGTAGATTGCCACCTAAACCCAGCCGCGTGGAGTTAAAAAGCACCGTTTCAACCTGGACGACAAAACATCTGCTTGATGTAATATCTAATGGCATTTAAGCGCATACGCTTTCCAACGATTGAGGAAACTGCATCGAATGATAACGGAGCCCGCTATCACCTTGTTTATTCGGATTTAACCAGTAGTCAGGAGTATGACGGAATTTAAAGACGAAGGTGAAAAAGCAAATACAAACAATGCAAATGCTGAGCAAAAAACAAATGAAGTTCAGTCAGCCGCAACATAAATTGAATGATAATGCTACACAATTTAAGAAGTAAGTTTTTGTTGTAAATTTAGTAAGAGACCAACAAATCTAGAACGCAAATATATAACTAGACGAGTCTCGCATTGTTTTCTAGAGGAAATCATTATCGGTCTGTCGCAATCAAATCAACTGAAATAACTTTTGTTTTAAATTTTGAGTAGAACTATTTAGAGTAGAGTTATATTTACTCGATTTTGAATGTAACTAAGCGATCGATTTTGTGTCATGACGTTCCCTCGCATTAAACGAAACAAAAATGAATTTTTGTGAAGAATCTATTTCAACGATTCATTCTAACTGAATTTGCATCTGGGAAAAAAACTAAATTCTTTTAATTGACAGTTCTTTTGAAAATTTTGATTTTTTTTGTGCAAATAATTTGTTATTGAAAGTGAATTTACCTAAATCAATTATATTCTTATTAACATAAATTACTACAACCACGTCATGCAACACTGCTAATTAAAATTGATTGGAAAGTGTTAAAACACCACAAAAAAAATAAAAAATAAAAATAATAGTGAGAACACGATTGTCATACATATTTGACCATTTATTTTATTTGGTTTCAGCTAGAAGTTAACCATTTTACTTTCCTTGAAATTTCCTCGCATTGACTTGGTAAGAGAAGGCTTTGATGAGTGGTACCACGTATCGAACCCAATCTTTTTTTTCTCATCCATTTGATAAAGAATAGAGCTCATTCATAATTTTCGGCATATCTTCAACGATTGTTACAAGAAAAATTAGCTTAGCTCATGCATGTTGGATTTATAATGAATTGCAGTTACGTGCTAAATCGCATAAATATTTTTGCATAGTCAGAATAAAACGCAAATGCCACCATTGTCAAACTATTAAATATCTCGTATCAAGCTTATGCCACTTTGAGCATGTATAATAACTGTAAAATAATAGAGAATAAAAGTAAAATCATGAAATATTAAAAGTTAAACGTCGGTCTTTCCTTTCTTACCACTCTAACCGGGTATAGGATCCAGTACGGTGGCAGGCTTCCACCTCAAAACATGAGCCAGCCGCCGGGTACTCATTAAGCGTTCTTTGTTTCAGGTGACGTCGCGGGTTGAGTGGCCCAAGCAGAGTGCCTCTTTATGACATAGAGTTATGCAATCGAATTGCATAATTCTATGGCATAAATTGGCGACCGGGGTACTCCCCTTCTGATGGGAAAGTTTATACAAGTCAAGTTGTATGAGTTTTCCACTCCGAAGAGGAATACCTGGCCACTGCAACAAAATATGGATTTAAATCCGGTTGGGTGGGTGCAAAGGGGCTCCGTCACCACCCGGTTGCCCTTCTCTCATTTGTGGGCCATGAGCTTTGTCCGGTAACGACGAAGTTGCCCTAAGTCCGCCCCTTTTTACATGTTCCACTTGTTCTCGGAACAAGTCCTTTTTCTCTCGGTGTAGTTATCTACACTTTTTGCGACTATGGTCGCTTCGTTTTAGTTTGACCACAAAAATTCGTGAGTGCGAAATTTTTTGTAGTGGGTCCTCGTGCTGGGGAAATGAACCCGCCCCACGACACCGCAATGCTAGCCTGCCAGCGCATTCACGCGTCCCCAGACGAGGGCATTCTCGGCAGATATCTCCATCTTCTTCTGCCGAGGCAGCAGAACATCACTGCAGTCGTTTAGGGACTTTTGAAAATTATAATTCACTACACACCCGTTCTCTGCATGTCTGGTGGAATCGACGGTCTTCTGTTACCGCTGCGGAAAAGCGGACACTTACGCCCCGTATTGCGCAGATTGCAAGTTGCGAAAAAACTTGCTAGCGAGTGCCGTAAACACCCATCGGCACTTCTAAAACCCGAACGGAAAGAATCACTACAATAGCGCCCAACGCAGTGTGCCATTTAGAATGGTTTTATCACGTGCGTCGACTAGCATCTGCATACCTTCAATGATATTTTGATAGATGATGTATTGAAACTCGCGTATCAATTCCGTTTCGAATTTAACGCCATGAATGATTCTCATCTGCTTTAAGAATGTTGATTTACCATATTCACCAGCGCCCAGCAGTAAAAATTTGACCTGTCGTGTCCTAATATGCCGCTCCTTTGCCAGAAATTTATCAGTTTCCCTCGATTTATAGCGTTGCTCCAAGCGAGTGATGTCAGGTTTAATGTTTGAAGTCGATCTTCATAAGATGGTAGATTATGAAAAGAAGCCGGGTCGTACAGAGATCTTAAGACAAAAAGTAAAAATTGTTTTTGTACAGACTTAAGTCTCCGGCTATAGATTATGCAGCCGTATTCGAGAATAGGACGGACTAGCAAGGTGAACAATGATATTATTGCCCAAATATTCATAAATTCTTTGGCTCTCCGCTTAATAGAATCTAGCAGCTTGTTAGCTTTACACAGTACTTCATCATAGAGAAGCTTGAATCTCTTTTAATACTTCTCAGCTGTGTGTTATTACTTTGATAATTGTTCGTTTTAACATTTTTTTTTCTTGAAAAGCTTATTACGAGACATGTTTCCAAATTAAGTTCAAGCTGATTCACATCGGTTCATTGGTGGAGGGTAGTTAGTTTGGACTGGAAAAAAAATAAATCAATTAAAGATTGTGTTCTGTGATACAGTTTTAGGTAGTGGGCATAAAAATGGTGCGGAATATCTAAGAGCGCGTTTTGAAAGATCTGAGATGAAAATATTGAATAGAACTGGACCTAGATGACTGAGTAGGCACGATAACATATAGTTAAGAAATATTTCTAAAATTTTTATCAAAATCTTTACATATCTGTAGTGTTTCGGTCCTTTGCGAACATACATTTACACGGTATCACTTGTGATTGTTGGTGTAATTAATAAGTTTTCAATCGTCTATAATTTAACTGTTTATGACTAGATTTTTATGAAAAACATTTATTCTACATCCAAAACCAAAGATACAAATATTTGCCAAATTTAAGGGTCACCTTTCGATTTTATAGATGAAAACGTAAAATTCGTAATATGTGCTATTATTAACAAATTTGATCAAGTTTTGACTTTCAAGGTTTTTTCCCCCTCCACTCATTAGAACCTAGTGCCCTGATTTTTTTTAGATTTTTCTTTCCAAAGATATCGGACCGCGAGGAGGACACACATTTTTTGTAAATTTTCCCTCACTCTGTATCTCTCCATGCAAATGATTCTACTTTAAGGCCTATTTGAAAAGCTCTCATCAAGACCTTTCATTTAATGCTCATATTGGCTACCTTTGGTTAAAAAAAATTGTTCAAGGGTCACCCCCTATATTAAGAGACCCCCCTTAGACACCATGAAATTTTTTTTGGTCCTCAACGTTTGAGAGGGCACAACTTTTGACTTACGTATACAATTTCATTACTCTAGCTTAAGTAGTTTGCGAGAAAACTTGCTGTGACGCACGGACGGACAGACAGATTGCAATTTTAGAAGGGTATTGTAAAAATTTTGTACAATACCCTAAAAAGGTTCAAAAATAAAATAACAAAAGAATATAATACATTCGAAAGGTGATATCTATGCTTTCTCGAATTAAAAATACATTTCAAATTTGTTTCTATTATTTTTTCCAGGCTAAAATCGGCAAAAAACAAAATCTTATTTTTCACCTTTGTTTTTATATTTTATAAAAAACTTTTAAGTTTAATATTTGGAAAACATTATAATATATCAACCACAATATGCTTTATTTATGTATGCCTTCCAATAAATTTAATTTCATTAAGAAATACTAAGAACAACCTTGCTTCTATTGTTATGTTATGTTATGTATATATAAAATAATTTAAATTATTTACGATAACATAATAGCAGTTATTTAGTACTTAGTTAGTTGTTCAAAAAATTAGAATGCTTATTTACTAGAAAAAATTTAAGTAAAATATCCTCAATAAAAATAATTTTCAACTACAGATATCATGCATACTTAAATCTGTTGCTATCAATGTAACATTTAAAGACGCTATCACTGCACCTCACCGTATTTTTATTTCATCACCTAGTAATTATTTTCTCTGTTATAAATTTTATCTGATCATTACTGTACTTTGCAGAGAACGTGTGAAAATTTTATTCATTGTCATTGTCACGGCGGTTTCTACGCTTGCGGCATATGAAGGGCACATAAAACAAAAGAGTTAAGCCAGAAACCTGATTTTGGAAAAAGTATTAAATTTATTGTAGACCTTCTTTTATGCGTATGAACGTAATTCAAAATGTTCAGAGAATATATCAAATGACAAGAAGAAGTCGTAATTTAGATGAAAATGGTATTAAATCACTAGAAAGAAGTGAGCATTGTGTGACAATAAGAAACTTAAGGAGTTGCAAGTGCAATAGGAAAATTGTTAGGAAGGAAAGTCTGGCGTACACTTAGTTAGTGATTTACCAAGCTACTAATCAAGATGGCGGTAGTAGTAGAGTAAATGAATAAAATAATCAATTAATGGTTTTAGTTTATGCTAAAAACATATATTTCCGGTTTTTTTTCAATTCATCAGGTTTTAAAATATGTACATTTATTTATCAAAAGATCCTTTAAAATATTATAGCGTGTGTAACAAAATACATGCTACTAAGAATCCGTACTCATGGTAACAAATTATTATCAAAATATATAAATTAAAGGTTCCGCAATAAAGAATACAAATATATTAATCTCCAAACTAGATAAAATTGTAAAAGTTATGTAACTCCCAAAATAAAAGCTTTCCATAAGCGTTTTCATCCGACTGAATATATTTGCATTGATCAGAATAAAGTAAATTA
The DNA here is from genome assembly GCA_963969285.1 of Odontomyia ornata. NCBI lineage: Eukaryota > Metazoa > Arthropoda > Insecta > Diptera > Stratiomyidae > Odontomyia > Odontomyia ornata. Next base: position 141,159,637 of record OZ017738.1, read on the forward strand.
GCATAATCGAAAGCTACGCAATAAAATGATACAACATTTTATGGATGTCTGAAATTTATTGTGTGGGCGAGATGATGTGTTGATTCTTGAAGGACTATCGCGATTTAGTGTCAAATATATAATCTTACCATAATAATAATTGTTAAAATTCAATTTGTCAACATTTGTGTTGAAGAATCATTGCCTAAAACATGAAACTTTAGACAGACAGTAGTAATTTTTGCAAATGTGAAAATCAAGCTTGGGTTTCTTTCGGATTTGATCTTGAACTTGAACGACTACGTGGGGCTTACTATATATTTTGCTATCATTGGTAGTAAATGGCTTCACAGGGACAAGGAGCTAAAATATTAATACTGTTAAAATGCATTGTATGTAAACTATACATAATGAGCAGCAATTGGTGAAAGTGGTGGTGATGTTTATTTTTCGAATTCATCATGCATAGATTTTTTACACATCAGTAGTCGTTGCCAATAATTTGACACGGGGACGACTTAGAGAAGCCAAAACAAGCCTGTTTACCCAATAAAGTAAGGTCCAATGGTTTTCAAGAAAAAAAAAAATAAAAATTAGCAGTTGTCATTGAATTTAATTATTTAGTTATTTCAATAGATTTTTAAGATTCTTTTGTGTTCTCTTACAAGAAGAAAATAATGAATTACCATTCATTATTTTCTTCTTGTAAGATTGCTTCGATTACATAATTCATTTATTTGTGTCGCATTTTACAACATGAGGTTTATAAACTGAGATCATTTTTGTATAGGGTGATTCATAATGAGGGTTAGTTTTTAATCTCAAATAAAAAACATAAAATTGAATTCTATGGTATAAATTTTATTGTGATTCAAAAAAAAATCTATCACATTTACTTTTAAAGATTATTTTGTTAAGGTGTTGGCTGCAACTACGCCGCAAATGGTCCATCCTGAGAGTCCAATTTTGGATGACGCATTCGATTCGTCACCGTCTTCAGCCGCACTCTCAGCTACATTCACTATATTCTCTTCACTATGTGCTGGATGTGATGAACTCGGTCGAGTATCATTCAATAATGTATGCTGGGTTTCAAATTTGCGGGTAGTATTGGCTATAGTGGCTTGGGAAGGTCGACGATGCACACGATAAGTTTCTCTAAGAGCACGGAAAACATTTCTCACAGAACCCTGATTCTCGTAATACAGCTGAACAGTTTGGATACGTTGTTGCTGTGTAAATCTTTCCATGATGATTTGTCAAACAATACTGAATAAAAATTACCTATTGAAAATCAAACCGCATAATGAATCAGCCTATACATTATTACGCTTTTAACCACCAAGGAAATTGCAGAAACTTATATCTCCGTTATATATCATTGGTACCTGCCAATATATATTTTTCTTTTTCCAATGAAAGCTGAGCATTGTATAGTTTATTTTTACACACTATAGTTTATTTTCACACAAAATTCGTAGTATTCGTTTACATTTAATTTAGGTTTAAGTGACAATTTCAGCGTTAAATTTATTGATTGACCTATTCGCTTTTTCCACTCCACCTCACTTCTCTTATTGGAGACAAAAGGGTAGAGGATCAGTGAAGTGTCTTTCTTAAACCAGGATTTTTACTATTTTTGTAATATTTCTACCAGGTTATTTATTTCTCTTTTTAATTTTTCGAGCATCAAAGTTTCCCACATTTCCTCTGTTCTAATTTTTTCAGAAAACACAGTTTTGGTTAACATTGTCCAGGCTACAAATTTCCCTGGCTTTTACGAAGCTTATATTAGTTAAAGTTTTCAGGAGAGTTTCAGAATTCTTCCAAAAGAATATACAAATTACTCACCCCTTTTAACGCTGCTGAAGACTCGGCAACTAGAGGAGGGAGGAGGACTGTAAAGTAACTTTAATTTGATAATTAATGTTACAAAATCAAAACAAAACACGGTAAAGCCACTTTCCTCCAATGATTACGCTCATTTTGGAGTACTGGCGCTGCATTCACTCTCTTCACTGATCACCGGCTTCTTGGATTCCAGTTAATAATAAAATTTAAGCCCAAATTTAAATTTTTACACCAATCCGTTAATGAGATTAACTATTCCTTAAAAGAAACTTCCTCTTTTCTTTGTTTATTCTCGTTTTTACAGATTATTAATTCTGACGCTTGACTATCTCTTTTTGATTGTCCACTGCATCCATTATAACTCGTACCCACTATTAAAGTGTAGAATTTTATTTTCAACACAATCTTGATGTTTAGATTATACGGGAATATATTGCAACCGTCAGTATTTTATTTTAGGTTCACTCCCTTCAATTTTGTTTTTCATTTCTTTAAGTCAATTAATCACAATGCGACAACGAAATTCGAGTTGTATGCAGGCCTTTCGTATTCACTTTTCATCTGGCATCCACACTCAACTTCCACTTACATACGCTACCAGCAAAAATTCACTTTTTGACGATTTGCAATTCACCCCCAAACTTCCGTCACCAATTTTCCCTATTCCTGTCGACTAATCCTCGTCGCCAAATCTAAATGAAAAATTGAATTGAAACTGAAATCAAAAATTGACCGCCATCGCCACAACTCATTTTCTCAATACACTTCAATCCCATTTCTCCGTACATCTTTTCACTTTCACCAAATGCAACAATTTCAATTGCATACTATATATGGCGATTAACATATCACCATGATAACGTTTTGTTATATGCAAATCGTGATACACAAGGAAATAATTACATTTGATGAAACTAAAAAGACTTTTCTTGCGGCAGGGATACTCGAATCAACGGTGCTATTGGGTGTACAACTTAAAAACCGGAATTTGATGCTAGATGTCCGTACTAACAAATATCGTGAAAGCTCGAAATTTATATATATGTCATTTTGAAGGTACATTTGACAGCTATTAAAAATCAGTCAACAAAACAATTTTATCTTGTGTGCATCATTATTATTTTTCACGTTGAGTAACTTCGAAAATTGGAGAAAATGACAGCATTTGCGGGAGGTTCTGTTGGGATACTTAGTTTGCTGCGTTTTTGCAAAGAAAACTACCGCGGAAAGTCATCGTTTACTTGTAAAAGTTTGTAGCAACGATTTTTTAGCGAAAACACGGTGTTTTGAATGGTTTCAACGCTTCAAAAGTGGCGATTTTGACATCAAAGACAAAGAACGCCCAGGACAGCCAAAAAAAGTTTGAAGACAAAGGATTGTAGACGATACTCGATGAAAATATGTGTCAAACGCAAGACAAACTTGCCAAATCGTTGGGAGGGACTCAGCAAGCCATTTCGAAACGTTTGAAAGCCGCCGGATATATTCAGAAGCAAGGTAATTGGGTCCCCTATGAGTTGAAGCCGAGAGACGTTGAACGGCGCTTCTGTATGTCTAAAATGCTGCTTGAGCGCCATAAAAAATCATTTTTGCATCGGATCTTGACTGCGGATGAAAAATGGATCCATTATGACAATCCCAAGCGTGAAGCCCGGCAAACCAGTCAAATCAACGGCGAAGCCAAATATCCATGGCGCCAAGGTTATGCTGTGTATTTGGTTGAATCAGAACGGGTCGGTATATTATGAGTTGTTGAAATGGGCCAGACACCAGACCTGTACCGAACACAATTACTACGTTTGAAGCATGCCATGATCGAAAAACGCCCATAATATGCGACCAGACACGAGGCTATAATTTTTCATCATGACAACGCTCGGCCGCATGTTGCAAGACCCGTTAAAAACTATTTGGAAAAAAGTGGATGAGAAGTTTCTGTTAGTAGGAAGAGGAGAATGATTTTTGTTAGTATAGTAATTCTGTTAGTGGGAAATAAAGAATGGAATTTTGTTAGTGGGGAAGAAAAAGGTATTAAATTTTTGTTTGTAATATAAGACATATGGTAGGAAATAAAATATTAATAATGATGGGGAATGAAAGGACATTCAGATTAAGCATTTCAATATAAAGAGAAAAAAGAAAAAGGGTCGCAACATTGCTTTATTGATTTTCCACCACCCTTTTAAAATGCTAATATTTTTGTCTTTTTCATATTAATTTCTTATCCAGTAAAATTAAAGTATTTCCAAGCGTTGTGATAATTTTTCTTAGCCAAACCAGTGTATGCCCTTCGAAAACCATATCGTCGGTAAAAGCCAGCATCACTTATTTGGTCAAATTATTAAGAGAAACACACTGAATTTCTTTGACTTGGGAATTCTCTACGCTTGAGGTGAAAATGGCAAAAATCAGGAGGGACAGAACCTCATCCTGTAAAATCCCTTGTCTTGTTGTACGTGATTCGGATAATCTCTCACTTGTTCTCACCTTGAGGTTGGCTTTGTTATACAGGTTTAAGAAATTGTTTATTACTTTAATGAAAAAACCTTGTGCATATGGTTTTTAGAGTTTTGTAATTTTTTTTTACAAAGACCTGCAAGTTTTGCGTCCTGTCTGATCGCCTGTCCATCCATCCGTCTATCTGCCTGTCTGTGGATAACAGCAAGTTTCCTCAGAAACTACAGAAACTAGAAAGATTAGAATTTATGGGATGATCAAAAGCTTAGATCTTACCAAACATTTCTAAACTTTTTAAGGGCGGTCTTCTCCCCCCTCTCTTTGCTGAAGTGACCCTTAAACATGTTTTTTATCAAATGTCGTCTTATGTGATATCAAATGAAAGGTCTTAATCTGAAATAAAAAAGTCATATTATGCATCAGGGAATCCAGGGCGAGACAAAATGTACGAACAATTTGTGTCCCTCCCGCAATTGGACACCTTTGAGCCGAACATTTTGAAAAAATCACGAAGGTAGGTCTTTATGAATACAAGAGCAACAATTGCCTTCGAAATCAAAATTCACTCAACTTTGTTAATAATAGTATGATTTGTCATTTTTAACGTTTTCTCCCATAAAATTAAAATGGTATCCTTAAACTTCTTAAGCAATTACATAGACTAATATACCTTGTCCTTACAAAATTTTACAGAAATCAGATGATACGAGAACGAGGGGAAGGCTCTTTTGGAATCTACAAAAATGGCGTTGAGTTGACTTTTCTCTTATTCTTTAAGCGGGACTGAAAAACGGGCTTAAGGAAAAATTTGGTTGGTTATAGAATTCTTTATTCTGAAGTCGATATGCGATGCAAGAACTTTGTTGTTCAAGTCCGCCCATTTATACACCCCTCTGTTTAATATTAACGTGAACATTTTGGTTATGGTATGTTTCAAGGCAATAGGTCTGTTATTTTTAAGGCTTTGTAAAAACATTTTACAAAGACCTACTAGTTCCGCGTCCTGTCTGTCCGGCTATCCGTGCGTCACAATTAGTTACTAGAAACTATAGAAGGTAGAAAGCTTAAACTGTGCTGAAAGTTCAAAAGTGAAAATTAACGCCTTATCAAACATTTCAACATTTTTAAGGGGGCTCCCTCTTATGCTGAAGTGACCCCTTAGAATTTCGTTCCAAATGTAGTCGATTGGGGTATCAAATGAAAGGTTTTGATAAGACCTCTTAGATTCTTAAGTAAAAAAGTCATTTTATGCATTAGGCGGTTCACAGGGAGGCGAAATGTGTGAAAAATATGTATCCCCCCCTAGCAATTAGCAAATTTGAGCCGAAAAATCAGAAAAAATCACGGAGATAGGTCTATATGAGTATAAGAGCAACTAACTACCTAAAAAATTCATATTCACACAACTTTGTTGACATTAGTAGGATTTGTCAATATTACGTTTGTCCCAAACTTTGGAAAGATTGCTCCAAATCTCTGATTTGTGATGTCCTGTTTTGATGTTGTGACCAGTACTTCAATATTTCTTCGTCCCAGTAGTACTCAAAGGATGTGAATATGGATTTGTTCATTGATTATAGCTCATGGGTCGTGTTGCTTGGAAGGCATAAACGCTTTATTTCGAACATTTCCGCAGCATCAGCGATCGAGTAATCCAAATGCCATCTTGTACCATCAAATATCAATATATAGGTACATGATCCAGGAAGCTTAAATTTAACGCGGTGATACTGCCTTTAGGCATCATTTGGTCAACTGCACCTGTTGGTAATGAGACTAACCATTCCGGTTTCATACGTTTTTTTTTCTTTTTCGTAGCACTACGTAAACGAAACTTGAACCAGAGACCTTCGGCTTACGAGCTTAGTGCTCTAACTACTAAGCCACGAGGACTTTCATACTTTTGATACGTTTGCCCTTATATAAAATCATTGGAGGGTCTGCGTAGCCAATAGCACTGCCACAAGAGACTATAGTGACGTTTTCAGCGTGCTCAGGGGCGACTACGTGTACCATTTTTGCACCGCATTCCACTTAAACTTCAGGTGTCTTATCTAACTTAAGCGGACTATATTATATATCCTCTCTGGTTTAAACATGAGCTCATCTTCTTTCCGTAGCTTTCGGAGCTTCAATAAAATAATCTAAAACGACATCCTAACTTAGCTTTTGAGCTCTATCTGGATCTAAATTTTGGGCCTTCTATCTACGAATATTCGGGTTTTGTTTCATAAAACTTCGAGGCCAATCTCTGCTGATCAAAGCACTTTTACTGCTGTTTTTCATATTCTTTGTTTCACCATATTTCTTCACGCACATGTGAATTACACGTGGAGTAAGAGGATATCCGACATGATGCGCGTTGCCAAGTCTTTTTCTTCTTGAATGTTTAGAAGTGCTTTCCTTCCTAACTTTGACTTCCATTTCTTTTTATCTCCAAGATATCGTCGCAGCGTTCATCTAACATCTTGAAGTGTTTGGACGCTGTTAAAACTTCCATTTTGCTAGTATCAACACCTGTCACCACCGTCTTCATGTTCGCTTTACTTCAAGTATCTCGTATTTCCCTTGATTTATAAATCAAAATACAAAAAACGTAAACAGAAATATATGAATAGAAATAAAATAAAAATTAACTACAGCATTAAAGATTTCATATCATCTGTTTAGTATTCTGAAATCCACTTTACATATGTAAAGATATTCAACAGCAGCTCAAAAATATCCATGGATATATCATAAACGGTAAATAAAACATAAATACAATCATCTTTTTGTAATTTTAACGAATCCATCGCGTGAGAAACCGACAAAAATTTTCAACCACAAATTTCTAACAGGGGTGTGAGGTTTTCTCGCAATGATGGCTCATAACTATGCTATTACATCATGCATACAAAAGCCTTCAAATACGTGCACGTGGTGTTTGCGACTCACTGATATTTTTTGTGGGAATGGCGGGTGGTCATATTTTCCGACTCGTCATATTTGACACAGGTACCTTATATATATATGAGTATATATATATATATATATATATATATATATATATATATATATATATATATATATATATATGTATATATATATATATATATATATATATATATATATATATACATATATATATATATATATATATATATATATATATATGTATACATATATATATATATATATATATATATATATATATATATATATATATATATATACACATACATATTTATACTCGTATATGGGATATAACGAAATTTGTGAGATCGCTAGAGGTCGCAGTTTTGTTCCGATTTTCATCAAATTTTTAGGAAAGGTATATTGGATAAATATTTCGGTTCAATTTTCAAACCAGCTAAATCATCCAAGTGGAAAATATGGCTTCCATTTTAAACGAAAAATCGTGATTTCTATTTTGACCAAAGTAAAGCTCTGATTTGGACGAAATTGGGTACAGAGGTTTATTAAACTGTATGACGAATTCAAATTCGAAACGTCTGAAACAAAATGGCGGTCACTTAAAGGTCGAAAAACGTGCAAAAATTTGTTGTTGTACTTGTTACAAAACCTTTCAACCAATGTTGATGGAATTCGTAAAAACTATAAGTATCTAAAGAACTTTATGAAAAAATTAGAGGTCAGGTCACACGAAACAAAATGGCAGCTATTTGAAGCTCGCAATTTTGATCCAATGTGTATAAAACTTGGCTTTAAGATAGAAAATAATTAGATCTAAAGATTTTGTCATTTTAATTATTATTCATGAGTAAATTTCAAAATAGCGGTTCTCAAATGTGCGATTTTTTCAGATTTTTTTGGCCTTCTAGTGGCCACATTTTCCAACAAATATTGCTGAAACTTGGGATTGAGGGTGACTGTACTAAGTTCTTGTATTGTATTGAAAATTGCCTAAGTCGGATGGAAACCACATAAGTCGAAAATTCGAAACCTAATACATCTAGCTGCTATTTTCACTATTCACGATTTGAACGAGATTTGGCATATTTATTGATGAGAACCTAAGACACAAACGTTTTAAGAAATCCAAAATTAAGTGCATGTATTCCAGAAGCTCAAAATCAAGCATGATTTGCAGCTTTAGTAGCAACTGAAATAATGAATACATTTTATGGAAACGTTTTTAATGGCTTAACTTGGAAGTATTTATACAATAGACCATATGTAGAGTATTGTAAAATATTTTTACTATTCCCTACTAAAATTGCAACCTGGCTGTCCGCCCCGTCCGTCCATCTTTTTGTCGGTCCGTTTGCTCACAGAAACTCATCTTCGAGTCAATCAGTAGCCCCAGGTAATCCACCGATGACTCCAATTCGATTTGTATGTAGCCAATACTGACCATCTTTACTCTAGGGATTCTCTTTTTTTGTCAAAATGACCACTACGGTTTTTTCCAGTGCTAAACTGAGCCCGCAACCAGTCATGCAGTCTCTCACTCGGCGCATTAGCACACCTATTCTAAGTTGCGCTTGTTCAACGGTACGCCCATCGACCAGAGCCGCAACATCATCCGCATAGCCAATCAAGCGCGACTCATCTGGCATCTCCAATCTCAGTAGCCCATCGTAAGACACGTTCCACAGGTCTGGACCAGAGATAGATTCGGCAAGAGGCCCAGCGGGCGCGAACACGGGAGGAGGCAGACACTAGGCTAGCAGCATACAGGTCCGGCGGGAAATATCTTCGCAGGCTTATTAATCAGCGCAAGGCCCGATGCTGGCAAAACCTCGTGGATGATGTAAATAGGGATCCGTGGGGCCTTGGCTACAAGCTGGTCATGGGGAAACTTGGTGCCCCACGGAAGCCTTGTATACATGACGCGGAAAAGATGGACGCGATAGTGCGGGGACTCTTCCCCGCCCATCCCGTCCATGTTGACGCTGTCCGTGGTGAAACAGGGGTCGATGCCCACTCTTCACACAGCTGGAACTGGAGGAGGCAGTCCTCTCTCTGAAAGCGAGGAAGGCTCCAGGTCCAGATGGTGTTCCAGCTGAGGTTCTGCAGCTCGTCTATCACCATTGTCCTGACTTGCTGCTCAGTACATTCAACGCTTGCCTACGGGACGGGGTTTTCCCGGTACGATGGAAGGTGGCGAGGCTCGTGCTGGTCAGCAAGCGGAAGGGAAATCCCGAATCGCCGTCTGCATACCGCCCGTTATGCATGCTAGACACGGCTGGAAAAGTGCTAGAGAAACTCATCAAGGGAAGACTCACTGACGCGACTCGTGCTGCTGGGGACCTATCTCCTCGGCAGTACGGCTTTAGAGGAGGACGTTCTACCATCGATGCGATTGCAGAGGTGGTGAACGCGGTCCAAAAGGCAGAGGCATGTAGTCACACCAAGCGACGGATCGTCCTGTTGGTGACACTCGACGTCAGGAATGCCTTCAACTCCGCTAGATGGGTGGATATTCTGGACACGCTGGAAAACTCTTTTCAAGTTCCAGAATATCTAATGCGGCTTTTGAGGAACTACCTAAAGGACCGAAGCCTGCTCTACGACACGACACAGGGCCAACGAAGGATGGAAATTACATCAGTTGTTGCCCAGGGATCTATCCTTGGTCCGGACCTGTGGAACGTGTCTTACGACGGGCTACTGAGACTTGAGATGCCAGATGAGTCGCGCTGGGTCGGCTATGCGGATGATGTTGCGGCTCTGGTCGCCGGACGCACCGTTGAACAAGCGCAACTTAGGCTAGGTATGCTAATGCGCCGAGTGAGGGACTGGATGACTGCTCGCGGGCTCAGTTTAGCACTGGAGAAAACCGAAGTGGTCATCTTGACAAAAAAGAGAATCCCTAGAGTAAGGATGATCAGTATTGGAGATATACAGATCGAATCGAAGCCAGCGGTGAAGTACATGGGGCTACTGATCGACTCGAAGATGAGTTTCTCTGAGCAAATCAGGGCAACGGCTGAGAAGGCTGCTTCGGGAATATCGGCCCTGAGTCGACTTATGGCCAACGTAGGGGGACCCAGCCCATCAAGAAGACGCCTCTTGATGAGTGCTGTAGGGTCAGTGCTACTGTACGGAGCAGAGGTATGGGGCGACGCTCTCAGCAAGGAGGTATACCGAAAACGATTGGCACAGGTACAGAGAAGAGGAGCACTGAGAATTGCATCTTCGTATCCAACAGTCTCCAACTCGGCGGTGAGAGTGATTGCAGGCGTGATACCTGTCGCCCTCCTTGCTAGAGAGCGCCGCACTATTTACCTGCGCCGAAACGAGGATGCGAGGGAGATGGTTGTCCGCGAGGAGAGACAACGCTCGCTCAACGATTGGCAGCAGTCTTGGAGGAATTGCACGAAGGGAAGGTGGACTGCGCGCCTCATCCCGGATGTGAGACCGTGTCTAAATCGAAGGCATGGTGAGACTGACTTCTATCTGACCCAGATTTTGAGCGGGCACGGGTGTTTTCAGTCTTACCTGCACAAGATCGGTAAGTCACGGTCTCCCGATTGTCGGTTTTGCCCAGGAGAGGAGGACAATGCCTGTCACACATTTTTTGCGTGTACCAAATGGGCCAGGCTGCGAAGGGAACTCTACAGGGAGACGGGAGAGCTCACCCCCGGATAATATAGTTGCGGTGATGCTCGAATCGGTTGACAAATGGAACCAGGTGGCACATTATGCTCGGGCAGTCCTAAAAGATAAAAGGGACTCGCAGCAGCCGGAGGTGCTGGGGCTGGGGGATCGCTCTTCTGGCACTTCCTCTTCCCCTCTCCCCTCCCGCTAGGAAAGGGACTCCCCAGCTTGAAGGCGCCCCACGGCGTAACAAAACGAGACCTGGCCCGAAGTAATGTGTCAGGCTAGGTTCTCAGATTGACAGGGGAGGTGTTTAGTTGGTAGTCCAAGGGTATCCTCCATGGGAGTCCTACACTGCCAGACTCGGCGGGCGTAAATGCCTTCACCTCCCTACCACAAAAAAAAAGGATAGATTCCTGGGCAACACCCGATGTAACCGCCATCTTTTGTAGCCCCTTTGTCGTGTCGTAGAGCAGGCTTCATACTTTTAAGTAGTCCCTCAAAAGCAGCATTAGATATTCTGGAACTTGAAAACACTCATCTAGCGGAGTTGAAGGCGTTCCTGACGATGAGTGTCACCAAAAGGACTGTCAGTCGCTTGGTGCAACTATGGCCTTTTGGACCGTGCTCACCACCTCCACAATTGCATCGATAGTAGAACGTCCTGCTCTAAAGCTGTACTACCGAGGAGATAGGTCCCCAACAGCACGAATCACGTTAGTAAGTCTTCCCTTGATGAGTTTCCCTAGCACTTTCCCAGCCATGTCTAGCATGCATAACGGGCGGTATGCAGACGGTGATTCGGGGTTTCCCTTCCTCTTGCTGATCAGCATGAGCCTTGCCATCTTCCATTGTATCGGGAAAATTCCTTCCCGTAGGCAAGCGTTGAATGTGCTGAGCAGCAAGTCAGGACAATGGTGATAGACAAGCCGCAACACTTCAGCCGGAACGCAATCCAGACCTGGAGCCTTCCTCGCTTTCAATGAAAGGACTACCTTCTCCAGTTCCGGCTGTGTGAAGAGTGGACAGCGTCAACATGGACGGGATGGGTGGGGAAAAGTCCCCGCACTATCTTAGCCATCTTTTCCGCATCTTGTACCACACATTGTCCACTAGGTCTTGCCAGCTTGCGAGCCTTGCTATTGTTAATCAATTTACGAAGGCAATTCCTGGCCGACTTATATGCTTCCACCCGGTCGCATGCCTCGACACGGTTCCGCGCCCGTTGAGCCTCACGTCGAAGCTTGTGACGCTGCCTTCGCTTTTCTGCGATTTCAGTTTACCGCCAGTACACTGGGGGTTCACCGTCCCGGGGCTTTTGACGGGGCAGAGAAGCGCAGCAAGTAGTCGTAATGATGCTCATAGTTGAGTTTACCACGCCTTGAGCTACCAATTCTTCCGTCCCCTCCGAACCTCCCTGCAGCGGCTCACCTGCTGTGAACACCTCGATGAACCTCTCGAGGTCCGTCCTTCTGATGTTCCATCCAGTTGGAAAAAGTCAAGAGCACGGACGTCATGGGACAACACCACTGATATCAAGCAGAATGCACTGATGATCAATGGTTGAGTGGTCCTCTAATACTTTCCAATTGTGTATCCTCCATACTAAGGACTCCGAGGTGAATGTCACGTCCGGTATGGTGTCCTCACAGTCAATACGGCGGAAAGTCAGCGTATATCCGGTGTTTAGTACGACAAGCGCCATCCTGGCCGCCATTTCCAGGATTCGTTTTTCCCACGGACTTGTTTAAGGCATGCCCCATTCGATTGCTTTAGTGTTAAACTCTCCCCCAACGAGCACGTTGCCCTTTGTGATCGGGACAGCGCCCTCCAGAGCATTAAGCTTGGCTTGAAAAGATGATATCGATATGTTCGGCGTTAGGTACACACTAAAGAAGGTAGTCTCTGAGCGCCGAACCCACAAGAAACCATCCCGCCGTCCACAGCTCTCCACCTGGAAATCACGTTCCTGAACCCAAATAGCGGCAGTACCAGTTTCGTCAGGATACCATAATGCAGGACTTTTGTCATGGTGTTGCTTACTTAGCAGTATGAAATCGACTTTCATGTCCCTCGCAAACTGCTCGAGCAAATTATGGGCGGTTGAACTGCGGTGTAGGTTTGGCTGCAGGATGCGGGTCATCGAAGTTCTGATTTTGCCTTGGCTTCCTGAAAAACCCGGCATTTGCCTGATCTCAAGACGTGTCCAAAATCAGGTCTTGATACAGCATCCTTGCAAAGAATACAGTGTGCCTCCTTCGTACACTCTTTTCTTTTATGTCCCATTTCACCTTATTTGTAACATAGGGAACTCCTATCAGGTCCTTTGCATACTTCAGCGGTGTGACCATAGACAAGGCATTTGAAACATTGAAGAGGCGTTGCTCTTCACCATATCCTACAGACAACCCACCCTATTCGTACTTTTAACTTGTTCAGGAATGGTTCGACGCCCTTTTCAGTCAAGTCAACTATTGCCATGTGTTGTCCCCTATTGTTTTCTGGTGTCAGTCTCGCTTTGATCCTTCCCACGCTAGGGAACTCCCCTTTAATGGCCTCTTCTACCTCGGCCAGATCCGTGACGCAGTCAATGTCTCTTATTTCACTCATTACCATTGGCTCGAGCGAGGCTATAGTTGCGCTTTTGCCGAGGGCTTTCCTTACTGCGTCGCAGTATTCTTCCTTATTGTCGGCCTTTGCTCCGAATTCGACCAGTATGGGGTCCGACAGCGTTGGTCGTACTACTTTAATGGTAGTGTTGGTGTCTTCGGGCCTTACGTTTCCCCTGATGCCCCGCAGCACCTCCACGTAGGATTGGCCATTTTGGAGTTTTACGAGCAGTGCCTACTGCCGGATCTTTGCCGGGGCTTCTGTCTCTACTGTTTTGCATCAGGTCTTTTTTCTTGTTGGGCGTCCGTGCGAACTTTACTTTCTGGCACTTTTTGGAGGAGTTTCTTTGCGGCTTTCTTCGCTCCTTTTATACGCACTGCCTGGAACCCATGATCTGGTGCTCCATGCCCACTAAGTGCCTCTTCCTTCCTTCTTTAATCCCGATCTCCTTCGATTAGGCTAGACGCCATTCTTTTAATGATTTTTAATGGTGAGCTGTCTGCATGTGGCCTTTAGATTTCACCCCCAGCGGTTCTTTAGCCTTCTGCTCGTCTTTGGCTTTTAACCAGCTCCTTCGATAATGCTCTATGCGGTCTAAGAACTCCTCTAGTACAAGGAGCCCAATCTGTACTACTTTGCTGATTTTTGGGCAGTTGCATGCAGATTGCATTCTTTTCAGAACGTCTCCCGCTTTTCAGAAAAGCCTTTCTTATTCGTGTTGCTGGGCGGCAATTGTACTTTGCGACCGTCCTTGTGAGAGGCTATCGGCTTCCGTTTCCGAATACAGTACTTCCGCCACATTTTCGACGTTTGCGATGCAATCACACAACGTCGCTTTATTTGCCTGGTCACTCGTTTCCTTTCCTTCCGTAATCTTTTCGTTGGCTTCAGGATGTTTCTTCATGATGTCGGGATTTACGACCCTTGCATCGGTCGCTTCGGTAACGATCACAGCAGTGACCATCGAATTCTCGATATTCTTTATATATTCTTCCACCGCTCGAACACCTGAAGTGTCCTGCAGTGTTTCCCGCTTATCCTTTATAGGACGCTCTGGCGTTCGCTTAATTTTTTTGCTGTGCCCAAATGCCGCAGGAATCTCAGTCTGGACTAGACTGTCTGCTAATCTCCGTTTTTCGTCCGTCTTCACTGTCATTGTATTATTTGTCATTTTTGTCATCGTTAGTACCACTCTCGATGTACTGTTAACATCGTTGCTGCAACCGCTAGTTGCATCGTCATTTTTATTATTTTTCATTTCTTTTTTTGGGCTTTTTAAGTGTTTATGGTTGCTCCAGTTTTATTGGGTCCTCCCTTGGAGCCACTATCTCCATTCGTGTGTGTAGTCGCCTTTGTGGTCCCATGATTATCTTTGCAGAGCAGGAAGCATGCGAGGGTTGGCACAAGCCCTAATGGGGACAAGTGCTCAGAGCCAGACTAGGGCTAATCGGGAGTCCGTCTGCACCGAACCTACACCAGCAACCCAATGGTGCGAGCTTCGGACGTACTCCAAGGCCTGAAAAGGTTTTACTTGGACGGAGACGGTATAATAGTTGAATTGGAGCCGTTCACACACGAATGTCTCCCCGGCGCTGCTGTGCAAAGCAACTAGGTCCAAACTATCATATCCACCAGCTTAAAGCATGAATTTTAGTTCGTTGTTCAAAGCTTAGTCCAGATCCAATCAGGGTCGTTACCTGTCATCCTAGGAGGCCATATCCTCGGGTCCGTGGGGCGGCGCTCCCCAAAGAATGCTAACCTCCAAGACTGCTCATGTCGACGGATATTCCCCCTGCGGGAATTTCCTCGGGTACGTGGGCGCGGAACTCCCCAAAGAATGCTAGCCTCCAACTTCAACGTTTAAGGTGCTTTGAACCTGGATTCAATTTAATGAATAACTGGAGATGAGTACCTACAATTAATACTCATAGGTGAAACAAGTCGAAGAGTTAGGAGAGAGCTCCTAGCAAAAGGGCTTTATAACTATTCTAGGATTCGAAAAAATTTGCCATAAATCGATGAACACAGTACACGGGAGTGGGAGTGAGTGAAAAAAAAGTTCATCAAAGGTAGCCGATATGAGTAACAAATGAAAGTTTCAAAACAGTTCTTAAACAGACAGTTTTTGCTTCAGTGGGGGCACAGGAGGAGGGAATACATGAAAAAAGTGTTTCCTCTCTCGTGAATGGACACCTGTGATGTAAAAAATCTGAAAAAATTATTCAGGGAAATATTTATGAGTATAATAATAACGAATACCTGAGAAGCCAAAATTCGTTCAACTTTGTTAGCATGATCTTCAAATTTCACATTTTCTCCAATAAAATCGTATTTTACATGTTCCTTGATGTTATTCGTTGCTGGTGGCTGCATTTTGTAAGTTGAGTACAAAACCCTTCTGACATGAGCGTAGGTCTGTCTACCCAACTTGTTATTTTTTTTGTTCAGAATTTGATTGAAGTTGTGTTTTAAGTTAATACTTAAATTTTTTTAATAAAAAACGGCCATGATTTACTCAATAATATCAATTTTTCATTTCTCAAAATGACCTCCCCCTTTCCTGTCCTTTTCCGTACATGGCAAGTTTTGTGTTTAGGGTGGCTCAGTATGAGCAGAGAGAGCCCAAAAAACCGCGACACGACTGAGCACTAGCCGACCTCAGTATGCTACCCCGGGCTACGCACCCCTTGGCTACTAATTAATGTCTGCAACTGCGGTGACTTCCGTGTTTGCTACATTTAGTTCTTTGCCAGTCTACCCGCAACTGCTCCTCTGACTATATTCTGCATATCGGTTGGTGAAGAAGGTTACTTAGATGAAGGCCTCCATTCGGGAGCAGTTTTGCTGGTAATCCTTCTTTTTCAGGAGCCTTACCTTTTCTAAGGTCATGTACTGCTGCCTGTACTTTGTCTCTGTTTGGTGGTGAGACTGAGGCTTTTTGTTCTGCTTCTAGAATGCTCACAGCAGCAGTAATTAGTGGAGGTTATGTAAATAGCTACCAGAAATATTGCAGCCATCTGTTTATCAAAATTGGAACTGCGCTTAGTCTACTCGCATAGAATTTGCGACCGAAATTCTTCATGACACTACAAAAATCGGGGGATTCAATAAGTTTGAACGAAAACATAAACTGACAACTGCCAGCAAACGTCAGTTGAAAGTGGAAAACATAAGAAGATAATACAGCCTCTGAGACGTCAGGCCGGCTGCGTTCGATGCGGTATAAATAAGACCAAATCCATGAAATAACCGGCAATGGAACTGAAACCGAGGAGGGTGGATTCTTGCAGATTAACTGGGGAAAATAGCGACGAAACGTTGGACCGAGGAGATAAAAACTTCTACGGAAAACGGAGCGGGTGCATTTTTGAACGAGTTAGTGGAAGAGCGATTAACAAAAATTTTGACGGCAAACGTACGTGGGGATTTTGTATAGTTAGGATAACAAGTGGTGTTCGATTGGAAGCTCAAGTGAACTGCAACAGAAATTTACAAGATGCCGGCGGAAGTATTCGAGCAAGGATAAGTTGAGAGGACAGCGCAGCCTTCGAAGAGGGTATTCAATGAGGACATTGTCGATGGTGGACTTCGTCTACAAGATCTCAGTAAGACTTGGAGATTGGATAAGTAAACATCTAAGGGGCTCCTTACGAGCGAATCAGCTGGAGTCGTGGATTTGCACTAATTGTGAGTAGTTTTGCGTTTGAATAGAATTTTATCCTAACTTGATACAATTACGAGATTGTGGTTTGAACTTGTTTGAATTTGATTGTTATTTTAAAATTTTAATTATAACGATGGAAGAACTGAATAATTTTTTCACTTATTTAGTACAAATCTTGTACACGTCGTTTCGGTTGGTGAATCCCCGAGAGAAATAAAGGTAAAGTAGTGTCCGGAAGAGTGAAGCAGCTATATAAGGTGATTGATAGTGAGTGTTAGGTCATGCGTAGTTGTAGAACCGAGGAAATGTAAGAAAAGAAGTGGAGGACTCCCGCTAGGGTGTAAAAAAATGGTGTTCGTAGGAATACCTTCCCTCTGAAATTTTACCGGCAAGCCGAGTTCTCGCTTGGCGACTTATCGGGGCTCCCTAGACAAGTAAGTGGTACTCCCACGCCTCTCTTCGGTCGAGTTTACCCGGGTCTGCAAGCCCCGCCGGAGCACCCTATTCCTTTTGGGTGTAACATAATTTTATCTTATATTGCTTCAAAAGTTCAATTCAATATACATCTCATGCATCATTGATTACATAAGTTTATATATCTTTCCCCTTTTATCAAGAAACAAATGAATTAAGCTCCAACTCTTCATTGTTTTGATTACCGCAGACTTCGTTTGCAAAACGGCAAAAATGTAGCCAGAACGTTTGAAAACTTTCAAATAAATTTAATTTGCCTTATGCGGCTTCAATTATTTTTGCGATAATATTGCAATTAAAACCATTTTAAAATAAAAGTTTGCGGCATAGCAACAGTTACGAAAACTTGCATTTTTTAATATCATATTTCAAATATATTGCCAATAAATAATAAACACGTAAATGAATATTTATGTCCAAGCATACTGAAATTTCGCTTTTACTTTAAATAGGCAAACAGTCTAAATAAATTGAAACTCCTATTATGTTAGTAACAATTATATAATTATTTAAGACCGAAAACTAGAATCACAAATTAAAGATGAACATTCAACTCAATTATGCAAATGATACGAGATCTCCGTCTGACTTTAAGCAATTAATAATTTACATTTGTTAATGATCCCATTGTTGCGAGTTATTCGCATGCATCGGACGAAAACTTTCGCTTAATGTTTGTTTATTTGAATTATTTTATTTCATGCTTATTAGAGCAATTATTGCTTTTCCCACTATTTAGTTAGGAATAATTGATTCAAGTATGCATAAGCAGTCATTCCACGAGCATGACTTTGTTTTTCATCGCATCTAAAGATACTGCAAGAAGCAAACGTACGAGTATCCCCGTGTTAGCTATGCTTTTATTTTTAATCGCTGTATCATCACTCGACATCACTTCAATGCATTCGCGAATGTAATGTTAACTTACCTGAAAAAATTGGATTTTAATACATACAACACAATTCAAATCTAAATCTTATCAATTTATTATCTACATATTTCCGTTTCTTCGTTTTAATGATCAAGCTTTCATCAGTTAGTCAGATGAAAATTTTTACTAGCGTTTCAGATAGACTGACTTATTTTAAACAAGAAGCCATACATTATTGCAAAATTAAAATGTTTATGGTTTTTATGGATGTGTTTCGAAAATTGGTTCGTAAAATTTCATCAAATGAATATTTGTGCGTCTTTGATCATTGTTATATGTTCATATACTCGTACATATAACACAAAATGTCTGATAACGATTTTCACGAAATCTTCTTTAAATTCATGTCACTTCAATTTTTAAACGATTCATGAAAACATTTCCTCAACGGCTTTTATACATAAATAATAGCATTTGGATTATGCCATGCTACATGTGAGCGCGTACTCATTTGTAACATATTGCTAACATACTCGTCTAACAGTTACCGAAAAAAAAACCAAACAAGTGTTAAAGAAAGGTAAACATGTGAGTTTCAACGGTAAAGTAGATTTACAATTGTTTTATGTTTGTATCAATTCTGTTAAGTTCGAATTGATTCATTGTTGATTTTATTTACATACAACTTAGTGTATGTAGTGTAGTACTATTTGTCTATATAATTTTGCAATATTGCACTTAACAACGTCGTTGAAATGAAAATTTGATTCGATTCACGTTGAAGATATGACATGATGATGTCTTGCGCGTACGTTTTACAATTCGTGACCAATATCGCGGAAATTATTCGGTTTTTGAATATGTCGACTATTATGTCAGTATGAATAATATTGTAAACATTATGGAATATTTATTCACGCGGCGGCTGCTTGTCGGCCAGCTAGATCGGAGAGGATTACGGTCGCGGGTCTCCGAATGGGTTACGCTCACTTACAATATTCAGCCACCTATACATGCCCGTATCATACGGAGAGGAAATCTACGTTACGTTATTCCGTATTTCTTCCTATAACCAGTCAAAGAACAAAATCTAATTTTTTACTTCGCGTTCCCGAATTTCCGACGCGGTACCGAAAAGTATACTACGTTAACTCAACCCGACGAAAGCTACTCTAATAAAAAGGCAAAACAACAAAGGTACCGCGTACCGCGTAACGCGAAACCAGCCTCAGCGGATTTTCTCAAACCCTAGCCTCGCGACGGTATACTTACCCTTCACCTCATTTCCCGCTGAAAAGCAGAACCACTGGAAAGGAAAGTCTATTTTTTCGTTAGCAATTCATGTTGTTTTCTATTTTGATTTCTTATGCCATACAGTTTCCCGTTTTTTCCTTATCGATGTTTTGTAAATATATGTATATATTTAAGAGGTGTATATAATTATTTATAATATTGTATGTAATGTTGTATGTGTATAATTATTATAGTTAGCAAAAATCACATATCATTGCACATTTACATAGCGAATACTCTCGTCACAGAATCATTTCATATTTTATCATTATCATTTAATCCTTTTCACTTATCATGTAAATATTTTTTTAATTGATATCAATTTTTCATTGTTTTTCTTTTTCTTATTCGCATCTACCAATATTTTAAATTATTTGTTTCATTTTCATTGTTTACGTTAATTCTTATTTTTTTTGTTTCTCTTACTTATTTTTAATTTCCTCAATTACAATTACTACGTTGCCACTTGTATATGGAAATTGAAAATGTGTGGCTAAATTTGATGTAGATTTTTATCGTTTTCGATTTTTTTTTTCATATCATGCATCGTCTTCAACTTACAAGTGAAAAAAAAATTTATTTTATTTATATAATTAAACTAAGGTATTGGCTACTTAACGTACATTAAAATAAGCTTTATTACCAATATATGTAGTTTCGATTCGCGTGAGTGAATTATTTTTTTTTTGTATTACTTTGGAAAATCAAAAGCAATATATAATATAATCTTCGTAGTGCAGACTCTGACACATTCTATGTACAATGATCCAATAAATAAATTGCTCTGAGCATGTACATATAAGATCTTGGACAGGCAAATTAACCATAACAAATCAAAGGGAAAAGATATTATTCAAAATAATAAAATAGAAAAAAAATAGAATCGTTTTAAAAACAGTCAACAGGTTAGAATAAAAGTTTTTCTTTTTCAACAACCGGACGTTTAGTGTCCTTTCTATCCAGCGGATTGCCGAGGCGACAAAGAATCGAATCATATACGAGGAAAACAAGATGTTAGCGAGGAAAATGGATGAGCGATTGATTCAAAATGGAAATGAAGAGTTTTGCACAACTATTTTTTTACAAGTCTGATCAAAGACTTTTCTTGTTGCAAGTTCTTTTTCTTTTTCATGCTATCCCACACCTCTGATTTTCATAACGGTTAACAATCTATTTTTGCTATTCTCGCTCTCTCATTCATTCTCTGCATTTTTTACTATTTTACTTTCTAGTTACGTTTCCAAACTAAATAACTGAAGAGTTAGCAATTCAGCTATGCAATTCTTTCGCTTTTCGCTTCACTTTTTCTCGTAGGTTATGTTTGTTTTACTTCAATTAGAATTCACGTCTAGTTTTTTTCATACACCTTATTATATTTTCCGTATAATTTGTTTCCATTTGATTTTATCTTTTTTTAATAAGTTAGACACGACATGATCTATGAGGTGTTGCTTTTTGTTATTACATTACTTTTTGGGGTAGCTATTTTACGTTTACGCTCATAAATTAGTTTTACAATCTACTCGCATGGAGTTTCACCTAGGGCATGTGTTTTCTTCCATTTACATATAATCCTACTTTATAATTTAATGAATTGGGTTTTCTTAGTTTAGATATAGGTAGTTTGTTAATCTACGTCTCCCAAATATTGTTTCTTTTACTACTTTACATACCTATTTGGCTATGGTTTTCATCAGAATGCTTTTACGACCATTACAATGCTAACCCAAAGCGCAATCCAGCATTTTACGAAATTGCGTCCTCTTACCCCGGTAGCATGGCAAAGATCAATCATGCAGAAGCTAGTAAGCATTCAAGCTCCATCGTGATTGTTCTCAATCACATAACCTTAACACGATTCTTGGGATAGATAAGACAGTGCTTGCATAACGAATCGTCAATGCTGACTTGAGACACTCTAGGGGTGAATCCTCATTGCAATCGTGGCAGACATGTGTCGAGCGTATGAATTACCAATGACGGATTGGCGAAAGCATCACATATTTATCGCCTTTTTATACACGACCACTTGCAAAACGGCTAAGCATTAGCGGCGCACTGATTTTATCGGTCTAGTGAGAATTAAGAACTAAGTTACATCACCAGTTACCCTAGTCCAAAAGCATATTTACCTGAAATGTTTACGTTTGGGTTTAGGTTGTAACACAGAATCTTCACTTTATCCACAAAACTCACAATAGAATTTGCACACAAAAATCCCGCTGCGATAAAAGCAATTCCTCTCGATGGCACTCGCTACCCACACACCTGCTACCATGTGGCTGTCAAAATTCTGTTGGCATCCCACGATAAAATAGACGTGGGATGTGCACTGGTCGCAACCAACGTAAAATGACAAGCCACCTAGCAGCAAAGTGTGTTGGTAGTGGTCACCAACGGCGTCGCCTGATTCATTACAAGCTTAAACAGTTTTTTTTTGTTTTTGCCCAAGCTCATCAAAGCTTGATGCGAAGAAGTTTTTTAGAATGCTATTGAATATCTACTTTTGAGGCCTTAGGACTTAGGTAATTAGAATTTGGTTGTAACTTAAGGACAATCATGCAACGTTGTTTTCCGGTAATTTGAAACTTATAACGCACTTTCCCACGGTGGAACGTTGAAAGTCTCGCAGAAAAATTGAAAATTAAAACAGCGAATAATAAAATTTTGAGTAATTAGATATAAACAAGTTGGGTAGACAGACCTATGCTCATGTCAGATGGGCCATTGGCCCATCTGAAGCAAAAACTGTCAGTTTAAGAACGGTTTTGAAAAGCTCTCATAGAGAACTTTCAGTTGATATTCATATCGGCTACCTTTCATGAAATTTTTTTCAGGGCCCACTTCTCTGTACTGTAATCATCGATTCATGGCCTATTTTTTCGAATCCTAGAATGGTTACAAAGCCCTTTTGCTAGGAGCTCTCTCCTGCCTCTTCGACTTGTTTCAATTGTATGTACTCATTTTCATGATACCTATGATTCCTGAAATTTTCATGCAAATCCTAGCAAAGCTGTAGTGTCTAAATCGATAAAAAGCGCATATGGCTCCATAGCCATATGTTTCCATAGTAATACAGGGCATATTGTTCCATAGTAACACGGGAAAATTCAAATCGCTACAACTTCGTTAAATACTATTGGATCTTTATG
Source organism: Odontomyia ornata (assembly GCA_963969285.1). Classification (NCBI taxonomy): domain Eukaryota; kingdom Metazoa; phylum Arthropoda; class Insecta; order Diptera; family Stratiomyidae; genus Odontomyia; species Odontomyia ornata. The sequence continues at coordinate 141,182,534 of OZ017738.1, forward strand.
AAACTTTCAGAAAAAATTTATCTTATAGAAAGTAATCTGTTTGCTAAATTTTATTGAATTTAAGGGTACCGTTTAGATTTTATTCAAGAAAACATAAAATAGATAAATCATACTATTACTAACAAAGTTGAGCGAATTTCGACTTCTCATGTATTTGTTGTTGTTGTACTCATAAAGGCCTACGTTTATAATTTTTTTCAGATTTTTCGGATGGAAGGTTTCCAATCGCGAGGGGGGGTACGTGAAAAGTTCGTACATTTCCCCTTCCCCTGCCCCCTTGGTACTCATAAGGCAATTTTAAGACTTGTTTTGAAAAGATCTCATTGAGACCTTTCCAATGACACCCTACTCGACTACCAATGGTGAAAAATTTTTTTTGAGGGGTCACCTCCCTATATGGGGAGACCCCCCTTAAACCCCTTTGAAAAATTTTTCCACCCTTGGACTTTCAAGAGGTCACCACTTCTGACCTTTTCACAAAGTTTCATGCCTGTAGCCTCTATAGTTTCGGAGAAAATGTGCTGTGACATACAGACGGACGGACGGACGGACGGACGGACAGACGGACAGACGGACACAGGTCGTGATTGCAATAGGGTTTTGTATTTTAGTACAAAACCCTAAAAAAGCAAGTTTGGTAAACAGACCTTTGCTCATGTCAGAACTTCTTCGAAAGTCAGTAGCCAGCAACGAATAAAGTCAAGAAACATGTCAAAGAGATGTGTACGTTTAAAAGAAAATCCATTATCCTGTGTTTTCATCTTTTCCATTTATACGCTATTATTTTGTTTTTTCAACAAATGCTCCAACATCAAAATTAGCAAAGTGGCTACTGCAGGAATTTGAACATATGGGGATTTCGACCAACAAATACTCCGTCAAAAATCGAGATGAATTAATTAAAAAGCTTATGAAGTACTTTTGCTGTCAAAGTTCTGTTCCCAAGCGTACCAGTGAAGCAAGCTCTCGCGCTCTTTGAAGATCAACTTATTTCAAAAGACTCAACAGTGGAAGGAAAAAGAAAAGCAAGAAAAATAATAAAACTGACAACATCGTGCATGTCGGAAAATTATTTCACCTTCAGTGGAATGTACTACAAGCAGAAGTCTGGAGCACCGATGGGTAATCTTCTGTCACCGTTTTTAAGCGAGATTTTTATGTCCTGGATTGAAGAAATAATGGAGCGAGATGGCATAATGCCCAAACTTTAGGTTTGATATGTAGACGATATTTTCGGCAAAGTAAATGAAAAAGACCTAAATGAATTGTTGCCGAAATTAAATAACATCCACAAAAACATCAATTTTACAATTGAGGAAGAAAGGAACAATTCCTCCATCTCGATTTGAAAACTATGAGGACTTGCGGAAAATTAGAATTGGACATATTGTGAAAAAAAATACAAGCACTCAAGGGACCGTACCAAGAACATCAAATCATGCATACTTACAAAAAAATGGCACCTTTCCGAGCATGGATACATAGGATGCTGTCAGTACCACTGAGTATGGAAAACCGGATGAAGGAAATAAGTTATATCCTAGATACAGCGAAGAAAAACGGATATGAAGCAGGGATGATCTCAGGTATGATGAAGAAAATTTAAGAAAGGAGAGAACGAGATAGCTTTACTATGCTCTAGACGCAAAATAGAAGGCAACAACAAAGAGAACAACATAGAGCAGCGGTCGTAAACTCAAAACTAACCGGAGACTTAAGCAGATTACTCAAGCAAGTTAACATCCAGCTAATTTCAGGCAGCGTCCAATTTCAACTTAAAAGTAGGCTCACAAATGCAAAGGATAGCAAGAATAAAGATGAGAAGTGCGGTGTATACAAAATTAAATGGAAACACTGTGATAAAGCATACATTGGACACACAAAACGAACGGTTAAAATAAGATTCGAGGAGCACACTAAGGAGGCATAATCAGCGATGAAGCGAGGAACCACGAGTAACGTTAAATCTCAAATAAAATGGGACGACCTAACGGTAGTGAAGGAATTAAGAAACATGTGAAAACTGGACGTGCACGAATCATTGTGGGTCATGAGACAGCCAACCGAAACGAGACTCAACGATGACCTAGGAAATGGATACTTTAGGCCCCTGGATATGGTGAAATTGCGTTAGATTGTTTTCTGTCGTACTAATAATAATTAAAATTACTCATGCAATAAATAATAATAATTAGGCCTTAAGCAATGATAAACTTATAAAAAAAGACTAAATCATTAAGCTAAGAATAATATAAAGATATAAAGGTAAAAATCCCAATAGCAACTAGACCTTAAGCAATTAGACATTAAGCAATTAGACATTAAACAATGAGACCTTAGGTTATTAGAATTTGGTTAGTTTAAAAATCCTCGAAAAGGCCTTGTAATCTCAGAAAATGATTGACACTGAAGAAGGGAGAAACTTACTCCCGAAATATATATTTGTCGAAAAAACAAAGTAATAGCGTTTAAATGGAAAAGATGAAAGCATAGGATAGTCTGGAAGCGCTAACCATGGGAAAAAACACAGAGTAGAAAATCCATTGTTTCTCCGTTTTCAACGGTTACCATTTTGTTGTAAACTAACAAAAATCACTCAAATCATGAATTCCCAAAAATATTTATTTCATTGATCTTACTTGAAAATTTTAAGAAGATCAAATCAAAACTGCAGTGTCTTATTCGATGTAAAGTCCATGAAATACCAAAATCATGTGTTATTGTTGTTGTAATTGGAGAAATTTCAAATGGCTATAATTTCCGTGTATACTATTTGATTTTCATCAAACTCACAACGTATGAGGACCTTCTGTAAGACTACTTAAATATTGAATTTCGTTGAGTTTAAGGGCACATATACGATTTTATTGGGGAAATGTGAAATTCGAAGATCATACTACTGTTAACACAGTTGAGTGAATTTCGATTTCTAAGGTATTTGTTGTTGTTCAACTCATAACACCTACCTCCATAACTTTTTTCAGATTTTTCAGATCATAGGTGTGCAATCGCGAGGGGGGTCACAAATCTTTCGTGTATTGCTCCCCCTGTGCACCCCTCGAAGCAAAAAAATCAGCTTAAGACCTGTTCTGAAAAGTTCTCATTCTCATTTGATACCCATATCGGCTGCCTTTGCGGATTTTTTTTTCGGGGGCCACTCTATATGGGGAGAACATCTTTTTTAGCCGAACTTTGAAGAGAGCACCACTTTACATTTACACACAAAATTTGATGTTTCTAGCTTAAGAAGTTTGCGAGAAAAATTATCAGTAACACGCTCACATTAATTATGACTATGACATCTTTTTCTTGTGTGCAGGGTGCGTCATCAAAATTCGGAAAGAACACGCAGTTTATAGTACTAATTATTTATTACATATAAACGAAAATTTATCACCAATTTTATTTTATCTTCATTCTAGGTATTCTCTTTAAATTTATAACTCAATGAAATGCCCACTTTTTTCAATCACCGCTTCAATTCTCCGCCTGATCGTGAGCACGCCTTCCTTAACTGCTCTCGTTGTAAATTGATGAATGCTGCTTCAAAAACGGTGTGTAGGGATGCCACATTAGGTGCCTGGACTTGTTAGTAACCCGCTCAATAACCGGATGTGACACGCAGCTTCATTCTTCAGTGAACTCAGAAGCAAGTAACAGCGGGCAATTCTTCTTGTTTCAGCAGCCTCGGACAGCAGCTGTCACGCCTTTGTTACGAGTCTTCGGCGACTTGACGCATAAAAGCTTCACTTACACCCAAAATGGACGCTATTTTTCTAAGCGAGCTCGCAGGATCCTCTGAAATGAAGTATTGGGCCCTTTGAACAACTTCCAGGGTCCTTGCAGTCTTCTCTTTCCCATGGGTTTTCCTTAATGGACTAGGAGAGCCTTCCTTATAATTTACGCGGCCTCATACTTTTAAGCAATATCAAAAACTATGGATCTCGGATATCCGAAAAACGTTATAATTTTGTTAGCGCTCGTTCAGCGCGAAGACTTCCAGTAACCGCCGCTCATCGATTATATTTCACACTTGATTGCACTAGCTCCGCTATTTAGAATTCACGCACGAATGCATACACGTCTACTCAGTTGAATTGACACTAAATGACTGTTGTTGTTGAGATCCACTACAGCGACAAATAATGTGAAGTTTCTCCGGATTTTTCTGATGCACCCGGTAGAATTAGTGAACGAGCATCTAGATCATATTTCTAGTTTTTTATGGTTGTTTATGAAAAGAAAATTTTGGAAAATAATAACTGCAATGCAAAACTGTGACTTCAGTGAGTGTATAATAGATCCCGAGGTTGAACTACCATCCAAACATTCCTTGGAAAAAGTCCATAAGTAGAATTACCCATTTGAGAAAGGAGCAGGGAACCCCTTGTTTCCCCAACCAACAGCTTTAATGATTCCTCATCCAAAGCCCCACAATTAAATGATAGTAAATGCTCTTGGGGTCTCACATTGGGTTGACTGGTTCCCCAATAATGGTTTATTAAATGCCGAGAAATGCTACAATAATAGCTGTGAATGCATCTGCAGCTCTGCTACTAAATCCTACTTACACCTCATTTGTGGGGACGAAAGAGGGTGACGGCGAGTCTTCCGCGCCTGATAACGAAATCGAAGTAATAACCGTGCGGCCGGGATTGAGGTTGGGTGACGGGCTAACTGCGCGTCTCTGGAAACGCTACAATGTTTTGAAACCTGGAGAAGGGCCTCGTAATGGATTGGACTTACGGAAAAAAGACTCTGGTATTGGCCTCTGGAAGGCAAATCACTCAATTACCCTGGTGCTGTTAAGGACCTTTCATAACAGGCCAGTGAATATAAATTAAAAATACTGACAAACACTGACAACTAGACTGGAAATGGTATTCCACAAATGAGATCGTACACAATATTCAAAAGTGGGAAGCCTACAGGGAAAGGAGAGTTTGGAGTGGCCTTTATTGTGGATAGGGAGTTCAAATCGCACGTTATTGATTTTAAGGCAGTTGATATGCGGTTGTTTATGATCTGTATAAAAGCAAAATTTCTCAAAATCTGGCTGATAAGTGTTCACGCCCCGACCGAAGAAAAGCGCGAAGGAAAGTTCTACAATCACCTGGAAAGACTAGTCAACTCATTGCCTATAGACACGTTAAAAATAATTCTGGGTGATTTCAAGGATTAGGTTGGCTAAGCGTTATCTCATTGGGGAATGACTGGACGATATAGCTCCACGATAAGACAAATGGCAACAGCCAGCGCCTGATTGACTTTGCAAGTAGCAGAAATCTAGTCATATATTCGACTTGCTTCTCACATCGACGCATACATCAAATCACCTGGGTATCATCGGAAACGAACTGGGTATTACCGGAAATGAACTGGGTATCACCGGATGGCAATACACATAACTAGATCGATCATGTGCTGATCCAAAAACGTTGAGCCTAGAACATACTTGATGTTCGTACATACCAATCGACGGTGTATGTCAAAGGCATATTCGGCAAAGAACACCCCGCTACAAAAATTTGGCATCGAAATACTCCAAACGGCTTTTGTGGCCGAAAATCTCATGGAGACCATCGACAACCAGCTGGCTCCCATCTTATCAGACGCATCGCATCGACAAGCAATGAGCTCCGCGTGGAGTGAAAGCGGCAACTCAGACCGTTGTCGAACAGAAAATCAGACATCAAACCCGGCGGCAGAGAAACGATTGGTTCGATGTCGAGTGCCAGAATGCGTTAAACAAAAACAATCAGGCGTGCAAGCAATACGTAGGCAGGAAAACCAGGACGAAGAGAGAACACTATGAAAATCTTTTGGAAAAGTAGCGAATATGGTAATTAGAATTAGGACAAGAAAATTCTATGCCGATCAATTCAGAAGTATGGATGTACGTCTAGCGAGCAACGACACAAAAAAAGCATAACAAGTCGGCTAGACCGAACCACACTCATGTCAAAAGGGTTTTGTACTTAACTAAAATAGAATGTTCTAATTCAAGAAAAACTTTTATGACATGCACAACAAATATATTCTTGCTTTAAAAGAACTCCCGTTTAACCAGCCAACATTTTGCTCCAATATTACTAAAATTATTAACTGATCTGAATCTTAAATGTATTTTTGTTATTCATCTTATCTGAAAATTTAGAGAAGATTCAATCAAAAGTGTAGTGTCTGATTCGATGGAAAGCCCATGTAGTAGAAAACTCATATATAATTGTTATAATCGGAGAAAATTCAAACGGCTGGTGAATTTTATTGAAACTTATAGAATAAAATTATATTTTGAAGAACTACTTAAATGGCTGATTTCATATGATTTAATAATACTGATACAGTTTAACTGACAAAAATGTTAAATTCTACCAATAACAAATAACTTAGAGGCTTAAATTCGTGGAACTTTGCTAATGTTCAACGAATTTAAGCCTCTAAGTTATTTGTTATTGGATCTAGCTCTACGATTTTTAGGGCTTTCCGAATTTTTTTTTACAAAAACCTACTAGTTTCCCGTCCTATATATCTGTCCGTTCGTCTATCTGTCCTTTCGTCCGTCCGTCTGTCCGGCATGCGTCATACGAAATTTCTTCGGAAACGATAAAAGCTACAAAACTCATACTTTGTGAAAAGGTTAGAAGTGGTAGTCTCTAAAAAGTTTCTACTTCTTCTTAGCACTACAGCTTCTCTTGGGCCTTCACTTCTACCAAACAGCGCCTCCGTCTGTCTCGGTCCATTGACCGCGAAATCCGAACAGCGATGTCGGACCAGCGTTGAACTGTCGCTGGTCTGAATCGGTCGACGAAAACAGTTCATCGCTCTCAAAAGTTTAGGTCTTATCAAATATATCAAAATTTGTTAAGGGGGTCCCCCTTTATAACGAAATGGCCCCTATCACATTTTTTCAGTAAATGTAGTCTGAAAAATAAGTCATGTTTTGCATTAGGAGTCAGATTGGGGGGTTTTTATTAGTCTAGGGGCCCCAGAAATCAAAATTCACTTAACTCTGTTAATAATGGTATGATTTGTAAATTTTGCATTTTCCCCAAAAAAAACCGAAACGATGCCCTTAAACTTTTTAAGGTTTTACATTTATATAGGTTTGTACAAGACCCTTCTGCCTACAAAATTTCATGTAAATCAAATTATAGCTAAGTGAGTTGTCGCCATTTCAATTATCTAAAATTAAAAAAACAAGAACACATGTTGATAGTTAATATATATTTCAGATCAACCAAGGTACTTATTTTTCTTCGGATTTTCATGAAAATTTAAGGAATAGTGATTTACTTGAATATGTTCAATGAGCTGAGCATTCAGAAATATTATTTAACATGGAACAAAATCGCGGCTGTTATGTGCTTATAAACGCATCTCTTGGATGAATTTGAACGATTTTTTAAACAAGTATTAGGTGAGTAATTCAAATCATCGATTCATGACATTAGAAAATTTATTTCAAATATTGAATACCCGATAATGTCGCATCACAACGTTGTTGCATTTGCATGCCCAACCTCGCGCTACAGTCATGGGTTGCATGCCCAACCTCGCACTACGTCGCATGCACGACCTCACATAAGTCCGCATACCCAATCAGCGACATTTACGATGAAACAACCTGTCGCCGCCCAAATTCGCATCCGATCAACAGCCACCACCGCAGGTTCAACTCACCATTAACCCAACCGCGTGCCGCCGCACCGACTAATGTCATCACGTGCCGCCATACCGTATCGTGAGTTTGTTCGTGATATTTGTTTCCACGACACTAAGAGGGAAGTACTGTGGTGGTCAACATAAACGACAAGTAGATGTCACTGACCACAGCAGCAGTCATCGCTGTCAGAGGACCGCTTCAAGTCACTCTTCATCCAGATCTGGTCGAGTCCGGACGTACCAAACGTACTCCGCAATTATTCATATAAATGGCGTCAGCCATATTGAAGTCGTATTTAGTTTTGTAACCTTTTGTTATTAGTTAAATATTGTTATATATAGTGACGACGCTCTATTGTATTGTGTGAAACCCAGAGATGTTTATGATACCTATCATTCCTGAAACTTTTATGGAAATCCTAGCAAACCTGTAGTATTTGAGTCGGTGAAAAGCGCATATTGTTCCAGAGTCGCATGTTTCTATAGTAATACAGCCAAAAATTTGTTCATACACTTCCCCTACTCCTGCCCCCCATGGTACTAATAAGACTTGTTTTGAAAAGATCTCATTAAGATCTTTCAAATGACACTCTACTCGACTACCAATGGTGAAATTTTTTTTTTTGAAGGCTCATCTCCCTATATGGAGAGACCCCCTTAAACCCCTTTGAAAAATTGTTCCACCCCAAAACTTTCAAGAAGTCACAAAGTTTTATATATAGTTTTGGAGAAAAACTGCTATGACATAGAGGCGGACGGACGGACAGATGAACAGAGGTCGTGATTGCAATAGGGTTTTGTATTTTAGTACAAAACCCCAAAACTGTACGTATGAAGCTGATAGGCTCTTCTCCTTTTGGATGTTGGCCAAATCCTTTTTTGCGCTTGAAAAAATTATATGGTCTTCTTAAAGCCTGAGTTCAACGTCAACAAGTTAGCGGAATTAAAATCAAGCATTGTATTTTTAAGTCCAGTCAATGACCATTTTTCCGTACGATTCTGCCGAGCAGCACCGATGCACACAAAAATTTAGACTTAGGTTCTACTTATCTTCTCCTTCAAATAAGACCTTTGAACATTTTTTTACATTCGAGGAGAGATGCTATGCATCCGCCGAGCAAAAGCGACCCCGGAGATGGATTGCACCTCTCCTCAAGGGTAAAAAATTTTTAATTGAAAATAAGTCGGGAATGGATAAATTTACTGATTCTAAGCAACTTTTATTTTGTTGAGTTTTTTTCCGAAAGTTAATGCTTTTCGGCTTTTTCACGAGTAAAAGTAACTTTTATTTGAACCAAAAACCCCACGTTGTGAGACGATTTTTCACGAATAACTCAAAAAGTAATATTTTATCGAAAATATTATACAGAATGAAAATATAGCGTATAAAAAAACAATGCTGGGTCTATGTGAAGTCTATAGACTCAATAAAAATGGAGTTATAGCTTGTTGAAGGTTGATTCTTATTTACCAAACCCTGAAATTGAAAGCTTCAACGTGAAATAACCGAAAAACAATGCATTTTTTGAGGACAACTTTGGAATCTTTTATGGAAACGCTTTCAAAGACCTCTATTCTTGTTCTTAGTAGAAGTCCCTATCATCAAAACTAACCGAGTTATGTCGAAAATAAAGCTGGCCCTTCATTTCTCAGAAAAAAAAAATGAAAATCACCCCCTAATTACCAACTCAATTGAAATAATGGTCAGCACTTTACAATTCACTTTATTTATGTACTTGCTCTAAAAGTTAGAGCGATTTAAAGTAATCAGTTCCTCGAGGGAGGGGGATATTGAATAAGATATGGCCATTTTAAGTTTGCGCATGTTCGTAAATACGGGTAATAATTTTTTCAAAACTAAGCAATTTAAACTGCTGAATTTTCTAGAGCATATTGAAAATACATAAATAAAGTGCTGACGATAATTTTTTGTTGAAAAGCCAATAAATCTCAAAATATGTACTATTTAATTGAATATAATCATGCATTTGAAATTATTTTAGAAACTATCTGCATCAGAGTAAATTTTTGAATTGGTTCAAGACACTCAAACAAAATAATAACGTGATGTACGGGATTTGTACTATTGAATATAGTTTTGTGTAGATTGAATATTATTTTGCTTTATTTTAAATAAATTTACATGAAGTGAAAAGCTCTACATGTTCCACTTTTAATGACCAGTTTACTATTTTGATAACCCAAAGCATATTTTTATAATTATAATGCACTTAGTTATAACGAAATATTCGATAAAATAAACCACAATTAACGTAAAAAGTTAGGTATAGCCACACTAATTGCGTCTCGATGAAAATAAAACAGCGCAAAAGTTAAGTAAAAATGCAAAAACAGTCAAGTATTATGGAGGTAGATCCAATAACAAATAACTTAGAGGTTGAAATTCGGTGGCTTGCAAATAATAATAAGATTTATAAATTTAAAATTTTCGCCACTAAAACTGTGAAAGTATCTTTAAATTAAATGTAACTAGACAACTAAAGTCCTGTGCCCTCCACACAGCTCCAGAACATCACAACCTATAGATATTCTCGGAGAGCTTCCATTGGTCCCAGCAACTCTGGATGAAATTTGTTCGACCAACAAGGTCCAGAAGAATAATTAAGCACCAAGCATCGATGAGATTCAAGTGAAGCTAGTTAAATATGGTGGGAGCGGTGTTCGGAAAGCCATCTACAAAGTTATTCAGCATATTGGCAAGAAGAACATATGCCAAGTGAGTGGTGCCCATCAATTACGTTCCCTATCCATAAAAAGGGTGACAAGTTACAGTGCGAAAGCTATAGAGGCATTTGACTACTTTGAATGGTGTTCAAAATATTTTCACCAACAGCATTATTAGGGAGTATCAAGGTAACTTTAGAGCAGGTAAATTAACGATAGGCTAAGTGTTCACTGTCAAGCAGGGTACTTGAGAACTGCTGTAGGCTCAACATAGACGTGTACGAAATCTTCGTTGACTTTAAGCAAGCATACGATAGTACTGATCGTAGCATACTGTACCAAATAATGCTTTACTTTGGTGTCTTAGCCACATAAGTCCGTCTTACTAAAATGACAATGACGTCGACAACCTCACAAGTCCGCATCAATAACCAACTCACCGATGCATTTGACACAAGCTGGCCCCATTGCTATTCAATTTGGCTCTGAAATCTGTCATAAGGAAGCCACCTGTCGACACACAAGTCAAGCCAAGTAGTAGCCTATACGGACGACATCAAGATTCTGTCAGGGTCATTAACAACCGCCACTTTTCCTGAAAGTCGACATGGAAGCAAAACTAGTGGGGGTAAAGGTCAATGAGAATAAAATAAAAATCATAATGCCATGGGGAAAAGTAACTCAAATACACATAATATCACACTTGGCGCAACAATATCAAAAATGTGGGCAAATTTTTATATTTAGGAACCAAAATAACGAGAATCTGTAAGGAAAGAGACGAAGTACGAAAGAAAGTACAGCTGGCCAAAAAAATTTTTATTCAGTATCTACTTGTTTTCCCTTTGCTTTTTGCTTTCTTGGAATCCTTGAGCATGCATCATTATCTTCTATGGCGTGGCAGCTCAAACCAAGCCTCATCTTCCAGACAGATTAATATCCTTAAAAATGGGTGCATATAACTTGAAATTGACCATTTCTTTTTAACGTGACTTGCATTTTGCTCCCATAATCATAACATAAAAGCTCTATTCTCTTGGCTGGAAATATTCACCAACTTGGTTCAATCACAAAACAATGTTTAAGGCACCAATTGGATTAGAAACAGCCTGCGAAGTGTAGTGGTTAGAGTGCTCGCTGCGCAAGTCAAAGGTCCTGGTTCGAATCCCGTTGATGACAACGAGATTCGTTTTGAGTGATTTTTTGGACGGACTTTAAACTTGTTAAATTATGATGCGTATTGGTTTAAAGTCAGTGCGTATCGCAGCTGATTGGACAGACGCGCAGCCAAAAAGCATGGTATTGATCATATCACCTTCTCGAGTGGGAATACATTTGATCAAAAGATAATGGGATACTCTAATTATCTCTAAGCGAAAACCCAAAATCATAAAAAATTGGTTTACAAAACCGTTCTGGTACTCTCCTGCTTCTTCGACTAGTTTCAAACTAGATGTATTTGATGGCATAGAGCATTTTTGATCGAATATGCTGAATTTCTTTTATATTGAGTCTACATGAGAAGAATAATCATATCGTAAATGTAACAATATTTGGTTTTGCAGAACAATTTAGTCTTACTGAGTTCCAACACGCACTAGATACAAGTGAATTCATGCCACGGCTGATAAAAGAGCGTATCAATGTCATCTTTAGATTGAACTTGGCTTCTTCTCCTAAAGAAATCATTACCGACTGTACATGATCCAAACAAGGATGGTAAGGCTGGTATGGTATGGTATGGTTAACTTAGTTTTATGATTAAACAGGATGTTTCAAGCAAAGTTTGACTGGCGATTCATTTACGCCAGTTAAAATTGGCTGCTGGGTATTCTAGCTATTTGTCAATATATACTTTGTTGATTTTTTTAGTATTTTAGACTAAAAGAAAGAAAGTGCTACTTTATCTCATCTTGTCGTGAAACTATTTCAATTGACTTTGTTTTTATTTTAATAATTAAATCATTAGTATTTCTGCTTACCATATTTTGATATTCATCTGATCACCAAATAAGTCAACTTACCTGTAAACAAAAGAAAAAATTAACATTTGTCGAGTTTTCAATTAAGCAAAAGATTTCATAAATATAAGGTTTTCCACTAAGGAAATAACAAATAATAAATAAATTTCAATAAATCAATTGTGAGGCATGCTGTGTGGCTAGTGGCACCGTCTTGTTGAAACCAGATATCGTTGATGTCAAGTTCATTCAATTCTGGCCACAAATAATCTTCCAACATAACACGGTAGCGCTCTCCATTGACGGTAACATGACTGTCGTTTTCATCCACGAAAAAATACGGTGCAGTCACAGTATTTTTTGGCGAATGCAACAGTGTCTCAAGAAAAACATGTGGGCTCATTGCTGACCAATAACGCATATTTTGCTTAGTAACAAAACTATTGAATCTGAAATAAGCTTGATCGCTGAAGACGATTTTTTGATTAAACTCTTCATTTTCTTCAAGCTTTGCCAAAGCGATATTGGAGAAGTTATGGCATTTTTAACCGACTTCCAAAAGAAAGAAGGTTATCAATTCATTGCGTATATTTTTTTTTTTGCTTTTTTTTTTGTATGTTCACGCATAACTTCTAAACGGAGATAGATAAAAGAGTCCTGTTTTTGGCAAATGATACGTCTTTCATCCAGTTAGGTTCCGTTTAAAGGATAAGAAATACAAGTAACGATAAAGGACTTTTATCCTTAAAACAAAAAAAATACCGACTTTCACCCCGATTTTTTAGCATAACTGATCGACGCGTGTAAGGGTTTTGATTATAGAGGTTTCAAATCAAGGACAACATATTGATCTAAAATGTATCGGAACAGAATTGAAATCCCTCCAAGGACTCTGTAGATATTAACAGTTAAATATGATACATTGATGTCGGGAAATTGAATTTAAATGATATTTCGTACGAAAAGTGCCAATTAGTTGGCACTCTGCAAGGATTTGTTGGAGATAGCGAGTCCTTTGATGACGGATGATAAAAATGATCAGTATCCTTAATTTTCTGCATAAACGGTACATATTAGTACATCATTTCTACCGGAAATAACCAACAAATTAATTCTAAATGTAGCAGAAATACAATTCAACAATAGTTAGAGGGAACATTTCAGGATCCTTTTCGCTTCCGCATTCATTCTTTGCTTACCAATGAGCTTGGTATAGGATCCTTCTCACATCCTTAGACGTAAACGTTACATAAAGGATTATAAAATTCCCGGAAGAAATAATAAGGATTGAGTGATTGCAAATTATAGAGTTGACTCGTTACTTTCCAGTGAATATTATATGTACATTACAACATACTCGTATGCCCAGAAATCTAAAATTAGTGGTTTCCATACTAAAAACTGAAGAGAATCGCAACCTAAAAAGAGATACGTTTCCTGCTATAATTGATCATAACTGTACGGATCAAGATGAAAATGCATACCGGGATTTTCATTGAACTATATGGTATGATTTTCTTCAAACTTTCATGAAAATTAGGTGCCACAGTTAACTGAAAACGAAGGCGATGGGTATCGAAGAAACGTGAACGAATGATGCGGTTAAGAAGGATATTTTTAAGTAAATTTCATGAGATTGATTGCGGAGTGAGCTGTATGTTCACATATATAAATAGTTATGTCTATATATATATATATATATATATATAATATATATATATATATATATATATATATATATATATATGTATATATATATATATATATACATATATATATATATATATATATATATATATTTATGTATATATATATATATATATATATATATATATATATATATATATATATTTTTTTTTTTTTTTTATGTATGTATATATATATTTATATATATATATATATATATATATATATATATATATATATATATATATATATATATTTATATATATGCATATATATACAATATATATATATATATATATTGTATATACATATATATGTTTATAATATCTATATATATATATATATATATATATATATATATATATATATGTATGTATATCTATATTATACATATATATACATATATATATATATATATATATATATATATATATATATATATATATATATATATATATACTTGTGCGTATAGATGGATATATATATATATATATATATATATATATATATATATACTTGTGCGTATAGATGGATATATATATATATATATATATATATATATATATATATATATATATATATATATATATGTATGTATATTATATATATATGTATATATATATATATATATATATATATATATATATATATATATATATATATATATATATATATATATATATATATATGTATATTATATACATATATATATGCATATATATATATATATATATATATATATATATATATATATATATATGTGGCTATGTGTGTGGTTGGTTGTATGTGAGTCTACATAGGATATAACAAAATTTGTGCCTGGGGGTCGCAGCTCTGCTTCGATTTACGCCAAATTTTTAGCAATATTTCTGTTCAGGCCAAAGTATAGCTCCAGCTCGTACCAAAACTAGTACAAAGATTTATTCAGTTGTGTGATAAAGATCACAATGAAGAATTCAAACTCGAACAATTTGAAACGAAATGGCGGCCCCTCAAAGGTGGAAAAAAATTGAACGATAAAAAAGCACTTCAGGGTCGGGTCAGAATATAAAAATGGCTGCTAGGTTAAGTTCGAAATTCGAAAATTTCTCAAAGCTACAATTCAAATTGGATTATTATGAAATCTAAAATTAAGGTAGACGTTAATGAGATCATGGATTAAATGTACCAGAGTTAAATTCGATTCCTATGAACGCTACAGATTTTAGCCGTAGTGGTTTTTGCATTGCAGTAAAAAATTATAATTTTAATATACGAGAACATGATACAATGTATTCAAGAAACTGAGTTTTGAATGGTTTGAAATGAAAAAAAATGCCACTAAAAAGGGTGAAATAAAAAACTTTTAGAAAAAAAAAGAAAACCGACTTCGGAATGCCCTAAAAAGGATGAAATAAATTTTATGGAAGCGGTGCCAAATGAATTTCCCCATTTCAACATAAATACTTCCAACATATGCACCATCACGAAAAAATCGGGGGAAAAATGATATGGCACCGTTTCCATAAAATTTATTTCATCCTTTTCAGGGCATTCCGAAGTCGGTTTTCTTTTTTTTTTCTAAAAGTTTTTTTGAATGATCAAGTGGCTTTAGTTCTTGAGTTAGTTTGATCTTGTGATAATGTAGGCCAAGATCCTTTCGCAATAATAACTTTTTAATCATTTCCAAACGTTGTTGGTTCGTAAACTTTACCATGATAAAAATGTTGACTTTAACTAACCTTTTGACATTGACAGTTTATTAAAAAGTTTAAGGGTGCGTTCATATATAGATATAATATAAAATTATTATGTCCCTAATGCCAAATCTGATATTACGCAACTCCACCGTAGATGTGCCCAAGCCCAGTTGAGAAAGGAAGAGCGATCTCCTTATTTCTCCAACCCATAGCTTCTATGATTCCTCATCGGAGTATTGGGTACCCAAACTATAATATCGTTTGGGTACCCAAGTTAAGTATTATATTGTAGCTAGTGATTAGTACTTAGAAAGGTAGCATGTTGCATACATCTAGGACAAGTGCACCGTTTCATACAACCTCGAGCTGTTGGAAAATATTTTAGTTACTTTGATTGAATTTCAACTTATAAAAAATCTCCAAGAAATATTATTTTCATATAGTTGAGACAACAATATACCAGGTAAGCATAATATTTATATCATGCAGTCTAAGCAAGAGAACCATAGTTTTCTCGTGAAAATTGAAAAACCAACATCTCCTGGTAGTTTGTGGTTGACGTTTTATAAGTTGTAAAGTAGGAAGTATAGTTGAAAGTGAGAAGATAGTAAATAGAAGAGCAAGATTGACGATATATTGGAGGAGAAAGAGACGGATAGAGGAGCAGAAAGAGATAGAAGATAGGAGGAGAAGGAGATTGGAGAGGAGGAGATAGACGATAGGAAAAGGAATTATGATGATACAAAAGATTAGAAGAGGAGTAAGAAAGAGATGGAAGATAAGAAAAGGAGGAAGAAAGGGCTAGAGTATACGATGAGTTTATGGACAGTTTACAAATATTGAGAAGAAAAAAGTCATAAAGGATTCTGGGTACTCTTTTGCTGATTTGGGTCAGCTTTAGTTTTTTCCATATTTTTTAAGTCTTATTAAATTAAAATTACTTCGCGGGAACTGAATATAGTACGAATAGTTCCTTTTAATTTACAGGATGTCGATGGACTTGACCAACGAAGATAAGCGAATTGCTTCGCTAGTTGTCCAGCTTTACAAAACCACTTGGAAATTAAATCAAGTTTTCCTAACAAGCACTAATGCTTAGCTGGCCAAGCACGAAGCAAAAATAGATTCGTAGCTGCAAAAATACAGAACTGACCAAACTTTTAGTAAATAGTAAGGCTAAATCTACTAGTAAATCTAAAAAAGACAGACCTGAGATAAAACAAGCTGGGTAAGTTGACCTAGGCTCATTTCAGAAGGGTTTTGTACTCAATTTACGATATGCAGTCATCAATAACGAATAAAGTCAAGAATCACGTCAAAGAGATGTGCATGTTTAACAGGAAATAGATTTTTTCTCCATTTTTAACAGTCGGCACTTTGTTGCAAAGTAACAAACATCACTCATATAATGAATTCACAAAAATTTTATATTATTGGTCTTATCTGGAAACTTTAAGAAGATCAAATCAAAACTGCAGTGTCTGATTCGATTTTATTGGGGAAAATGTAAAACTTGAGCATCATACTATTAATAATAAAGTTAAGTGAATTTCGACTTTTGACATGTTTGTTGTTGTTCATATACACCTGCCTCCATTATTTTTTTCAGGTTATTCAGATCACAGGTGCACCGGTGTTCCAGTGCACGCCTCGAAACAAAAAATGTCAGTTTAGGAAATGTTTTCAAAAGTTCTCATCAAGACCATTCATTTGATACCCACATCGGCTACCTCAGATGAAATTTTTTTCAGTGGCTATTCCCCATATAGGGAGAGCTACCCTCATATAGGAAGAGCTCTGAGAACTCTGTAAAATTTTTGAAGAAGGCACCACTTTACACCAATATGCAAAATTTTATGTTTGCAGTTTAGACGGTGCACGAGTAAAAGTGCTGTGATACACGAGCGGATGGACAGACAGTCGTAATTTTAGTAGGATTTTGTAAAACTATTTTACGAAACCCTAAAAGGGGAAAGTGATGATGTCCTCACGTCAAAAGTTTTGTGTCTCTCCTGAATTCAGAAGGCAAAATAGAAATTTACTGCATGATAAGTAGTAAAGATAAAGAGGATGAAATTTTCCCTGCCCCTCTACCACCAACGCCAGCCAAGAAAACTACAGATATGGCTATTAAACATGAACTAAAATCAACACTCCTGAACGCTTCAATTACACAATCTGCACC
Organism: Odontomyia ornata; assembly: GCA_963969285.1. NCBI lineage: Eukaryota > Metazoa > Arthropoda > Insecta > Diptera > Stratiomyidae > Odontomyia > Odontomyia ornata. Next base: position 141,200,395 of record OZ017738.1, read on the forward strand.
ACAAACATAGGAACCCAAAACAGTATCAATCATTTTTAAGAGAGTCCTCAAAATGACCTCAAACCCTTGGCATTATGAAAGCACATAACATCTCATACTCATTCGCCAATAGGGTCATACCAACAACATCTTCAGATTACAGACGGCTAACAAAATCATTAACTGACAATGACATACAATACCCAACATATACTTCCGGATGATAGGTGAATGTTGTTATTAGGGGCCTGTATGGCCTATCAGTTAAGAAATTAAGAAAGACTTACAAACTCAGCGCTTCAAAACAGTTGACGTTTATTATATTCAAATGAGGAAAGGTCTTTCTATGGTAGTCAAGGTTCTCCTCCCTAAGTCACAAACAAGCATATATAATATTAAATCTGTTTGCCACCTTATGTGCGTTATGGAGGCGCAACATCCTCGTACGGGGCAGGGTATGTGCCCCAATCACCATCAATTTGGCCACTGCTCAAGAAACTTTCATGAGCAGCGTCAATGCGTTAAATGCAATTTGCTTCATCAGTTCTCGGACTGTCTGGAGATGATTGAGGAGAACATCCAGCAAGCTACGGGGTCGTTTCAGAAATCTAAGCAATGTGATACAGTTAATGCAGGTTGCATGACACACGCACCCAAATCAATCTCATAACATGAGGCAAATGTTTGCCAAAATGCAAACACAATTTCAAAAAATGATGCGAGAGATGATGGTAAACATGATTCAAAACATGTTCGATGCATCTCAAAATGTCCTCAAAACTAAACACTCATAAGTTTAATGAGCCACGCTTCAATTCTGACGTAGAATGCGAATTCCTCGTTTTAGCATTCTGGTGAACTAAAACAATTTATATTCGATCATATTCGCAAGTTTAACATCATTTTGAAGTATCTTGGATCAGACTGGTACCCTAGGATACAATTCCGTATCACCACCTACATTATATACCAGGGACGAAATGTCAGTAACTATCTCAGTTATAGACCTACTCTTCAAAGACTAGAGGCCACAGCAATTTTGGTGTGAATTAATTTTCTAGAGTTCATTGTGATTTATGCTTACAGTTCTCCAGGAAATATAAGTTTCCTAAATGATTTCAGTGCATTTGAAGATACTGTCTGCATTTCAAGAGATCTTAAATACTATCCACTGCCAGAACAGTGATCTCCCAGCCCCAACACCCCCGGCTGCTGTGAGTCTCTTTTATCTTTTAGGACTGCCCGAGCATAATGTGCCACCTGGTTCCATTTGCCAACCGGTTCTAGCATCACCGCGACTATATTATCCGGGGTGAGATCTCCCGGCTCTCTGCACCTGTGGAGGTCCCTTCGCAGCCTGTCCAAGTTTCTGCACGCAAAAATGTGTGGCAGGCATTGGCTTCCCCTCCTGGGCAAAACCGACAATCGGGGGACCGTGACTTCCCAATCTTGTGCAGGTAAGACTGAAAATACCCATGCCCACTCAAAAGCTGGGCCAGATAGAAGTCAGTCTTACCATGCCTTCGATTTAGCCACGGTCTCACATCCGGGATGAGGCGCGAAGTCCACCTTCCCTTCGTGCAATTCACCCAAGACCACTGCCCATCGTTGAGAGAGCGCTCTCTTTCCTCGCGGATAACCATCTTCTTTGCACTGAGCCCACAGCACTCATCAAGTGGCGTCTTCTTGATGGGCTGGGTCCCTCTACGTTGGCCATAAGTCGACTTAGAGCCGATACTCCAGAAGCAGCCTTCTCAGCTGTCACCCTGATTTGCTCAGAGAAACTTATATTCGAGTCAATCAGTAGCCCCAGGTACTTCACCGCTGGTTTCGATTCCATTCGTATGTCTCCAGTACTAATCATCCTTACTCTAGGGATTCTCTTTTATGTCAAGATGACCCCTTCGGTTTTCTCCAGTGCTAAACTGAGCCCACGAGCAGTCATGCAGTGTCTCACTCGGGGCATTATCATACCTAGCCTAAGTTGCGCCTTTTCAACGGTGCGACCAGCGACCAGAGCCGCAACATAACTCACATAGCCGATCAAGCGCGACTCATCTGGCATCTCCAGTCTTAGTAGCCCGTCGTAAGACACGTTCCGCCGGTCCAGACCAAGGATAGATCCCTAGGAAATACCCAATGTAACTTCCATTCTTCTCTTGCCCTGTATCGTGTCGTAGAGCAGGCTTCGATCCTTTAGGTAGTCCCTCAAAAGTCGCACTAGTTATTCTGAAACTTGGAAAGAGTTTTTCAGCGTATCCAGAATACCCACCCATCTAGCGGAGTTGAAGGTATTCCTGACGTCGAGTGTCACCAACAGGACGATCCGTCGCTTGGTTTGACTATATGCTTCTGCCTTTTGGACCACGCTCACCACCTCTGCAATCGCATCAATAGTAGAATGTTCTGCTTTAAAGCCGTACTGCCGAGGAGATAGGTCCTCAGCAGCATGAATCGCGTCAGTGAGTCTTCCTTTGATGAGTTTCTCTAGCTCTTTGGATACTCGACTGCTGTCTCACCATGGACAGCGTCAGCACGGACGGGGTGGGTACGCAAGAGTGCCCACGCTATCTCATTCATCTTTTTCGCATCATGTATGCAAGGCTTCCGTTGGGCACCAAGCTTCCACAGAACTAGCTTGTAGCCAAGGTCCCACGAATCCTTGTTCACATTGTCAACTAGATCTTGCCAGCAGCGAGCCTTGCTGTTATTAATCAATTTGCGAAGGCATTTTCTGGCCGACTTATATACTGCCACCCGGTTGCATGTCCACTGTTTTTGAAGAGCAGTGAGAAGCAATTAAGCCGGGACTGAGCCCAATACATTTATCACAGCTAATCAATTCACCTTGCATATCCCCAATGCAGCAACACATTATGGATCAAGATATGGCTTTACACTAAACATTGGAATAGTACGATTTCATATAAAATGTTCAGTTGAATGTTTTCACCGAACTGTCTTCCGACCCAAAACCAGTCCTCTTTCTTATAGAAAATATCATCAATGATGTTCCTATGCAGAAAAAAATCACCACATCGATAAGTTAGCTTAGAGAATCTTACAAGCAATAGAGGGCCATACTCGTACGTTTATAACGCCGAGAAGAGAAACGAATCCCAATGAACTCCCTTAGAACATTAAATGACTGATAAGGAGAAGGAATCACACTCGGAAGAGAATTAAGTATACAGGTGACCCTATGCTACGCACAAACGCTGTTCGGATGACTAATGAAATCTGTGTATTTTGAAACGAGCAATGGGAGAGCTTTTTACAGAATCTCGAGCCTGGGAGTGGTAGTTTCTTTTTGTCAACAGACTCCTGAGAGATTCAGCGTGAAGACAGGAATACACCAAAGAACTTAGAGGAAATCAAGAATATTATACAAACGCTCAATGAACATAAAGCACCTGGACACGACGACATTATGAACACAATAATCTCTTGGCTACTGAACAATACTTCACAATAAATTACTGACAGTATCGATGCAATATTCCGTTTGGAAAAGTATCTCAAAATATGGGAATCAGCGGTTGTTATTGTTTACAAAACTTCAAAAGGAGCCGCAATTTACACAAAACTAGAGACCCATCAGTCTCCTTTCATCATTGTCGAAAATTGCGAAAAAGGTGGTTCTGCATCAACTAATAAGGTTGTATCCGACAAAAATATTATACTGGAAGAATAATATTGACTCAAAGCTAAGCAATCTACCGAACTCCAATTAGTTGGAGTGGTCTGGTATATCAAAAGATGCTGCAATTGCAAGAGTTCCACAGGCCTAGCTATGTTTGACATAGCTAAGTCCTTTGATAAAGTTTGGCATGCAGGCTTTATCTTCAAAATGTATCAGTTCATTAGGCCACTCAAATTATTGTCTGCTTCTTGGAAGGCTGAACATTCCGTGTCAGAATTGATAAACAACTCTCAACCCTGGGAACAATGAATACTGTAGTTCCTCAGGGCTCTCCCATATCACTGGTCCTGTACGATATGTATAAAGCAGACCTGCCCATACTTCCTCCAATAGTAAAACTATCACTATACGTTGATACTACCTGTATATTTAATACAGCACGACAAGCAAAAGCCATCACTGCACAGTCAAACTAAAACTCTTTGATATAATTGGCAACATACTTATACTAATAGTACCCTGGCATTCTTTCGAAGTTAACGAAACAGAGATGAACTCAGGTTCCAATTATCCGCCCAATAATATTGTAAAAAATTTATTTTTAAATCATACAGTAGCTGAAGGGAAGGTAGATGGGTAATGGGGTGCTTACAAACGTGAGGGAGTTGAGGTGCTAAATCGCACTATTTTTGGTGTTTTGAAGACGGATCAGGCAAGCGTTTACAAAACCGGCAGAAAAGTTTAGTTTCGGTAAGTTTTCCGTTAGTATATCACGTGCTTTTTGTAAGGTACACTCTCGTACACCTCAGGATTGAACAACAGTTTTTGTTAATATGACAGATTTTTCAGGAGAAATCATGTGCATTTCTTAACGGATAAAGATATAGTGGAGCTCTTGAATTGTAGCGATGATAATCTCTCCGATAACGATAATGGAAATTTAATGCCAATCGAGGGTGCTGCACAAACCACCATCTTGGAATCAGAAGAGAATGTTCGGGCAATCAAAGCAAATGACTCCTCGTGGTCTGGATATTTCTAATGACAAACTGCAATATGAAGGAGCTTCAGAGATTAGTTGTCTATACTCCTTTTTTGCGTGAGAGTTTTGGAAGTTGGTGGCAGATCTAACAAATGTATATTCGGCGCAGCAAAGAGACCTTCGATTGGTGAAAACAAGTCAAGTAGAAGTAATCAACTTCACTGGTATACAAATCATGATGCGCACGTTAAATTACCCCCAAGCGAGATTGCATTGGAGAAGAGACCTTGCTGTGCCCGCCATAAGCGAAACTATGACGTGCGATCGCTTCTTCGAACTCCGAAACCACATTCATTTCGCTGACAACACTGCAGAAAACCAAGATGGAGACAAGCTCTGGAAAATCAGGCCGTTATTATCTAAAATCCTTCGAAAGTGCCACAGTCTGCCTCAGTCAACACACATGTCCATCGACGAGTAGATTATACCATTTTCAGGAAGATTTGGCTTTCGTCAATATGTGCCGTCGAAATCTAATCCTTTAGGGTTGAAAAATGTTGTTTCGCCTGCGAGGGACGGTCTTGCATTGGACTTTGTCATTTACGTTGGCTATAACACGATACCTTCACAGGACATGACTAAACTTGGCTTAAATGGAAGCGTCGTCAAACTAATGTGCCGAACGATTGATCAAGATTCTGTTTTGTTTGTTAGATTATACACAAGTCTGAGACTTGCAGACTATTTGAACGGAAATGAACAGAATGTGTTCATCACAGGGACAGTTATAAGTAACCAGTTTGGTTAAGTTTCCAAAAAATAGAAAAATGACAAGCAGCTCAAAAGAGGCGAATGGGATGAGAAGGTGAGAACGATGGGAATGTCTGTGTTTTAAAGTGGAAAGACACTAAAGCCGTTACTATGCTATCCTCATGCACAGGAAGTGCAACAGCCGGGACCTGTAAATGATGATGTAGGCAGACGAAGCATAAAATAGATGTGGCACAGCCAGCCGTGGTTAGAAATCACAACAAATGTATGGGCGGAATGAATCTAAGTGATAGGGTAATCGCTTATTATCGCACTGCCATGCGAACTAGGAGGTGGAAAGTTCGCACTTTTAGCCATTTTATAGGTTTATGCAACATCAACTACTGGATAATGTACATATGGTGCTACGACGAAGAAGGAGTGCCTCCCAAGAACAGGTTAGGTCTGATAGACTACAGGCTGAATGTTGTAACAGCCATGATCAAATATGAGGGTGGAACTGTTTGTCCACTTTTTCTGCAAACAGGCACGAGCAGAGAAGCTATCGAAACACAGGCAAAATCGAACGCAAACGAGGAACCACAAAAAAAACATCAAACCGTCGTAGAACAGCCGAAACCAGAAGTACGCCTTGATGGAATCAAACACCTGCCGCGATTCATGGAAGACAAGTTCGCTTCAAAATGCAGGCATCCAACATGTTCGTCCCGTTGCCGAACAATTTGCATCAAATGCAACGTATACTTATGCATTTAAAAAAATAATTGCTTTGAAATGTATCTCACGGAAAATTGAGAAATATTGAAAATTTTCCCCACACAGATAAACCTGAGGTACACATTTGTGTACCTTCGTATTTCAAAAGAAAAACTATACAATTTATAGAAATAAACTGATTCGTTTTTAATTTGAACCATTTTCTAAAGGAGGAAAACTAAAGATTCCAAAACTATTGCTAATATCGGTTCTGGGTCTCAACAAATTCTGGTAATAGCAATTGTAGCTAATATTAATCAGTTTATGGAGGTTCCTGTTAGATTACAGCACTCACGTCTGAGAGCAATTAGACTCCTATAATTGTTTTGTGTGCATGCTAATCAAACGTAAATTTTAAGAACCGCATCCGATTTTAGCTCTCGAATTCTAAATGAAGGTAGAATATAACTTTTATTAAATCACCCAAATAAATTTAGAATTTTATGATCCACCAAAATGAGAGGAAATTTACTGTTAAAATTTTGTTTAACGGTGGTGCTCCTATCTAATTTTAGCACCTACAATATTAACGGAATCGCTTCACCTTGGATGTATGTTACATCGAATTGTATTTACGTAACCGATGTAATAATACTTAAAGATCATAGTTAAAAAGATAACTGGTTGCTTTTGATGAATCTTCAAATTTGTAATTTTCATCGGAATTTCAGATGGTTTTAATGACGTGCCTCAACTTTGAGATATGTATGCATGTGTAGTTTGGATATTTCGGCTTTGGGCTTGATTCAATATATTGAATGTAGTTTAGTAGTACGAGATTCCCTCGAATTACTCGTAGAGTTAATTTGTAGTTTTGGCATTGAAAACAAAGTAGATAGATACAATTTTTAAGGTATTTTTGTTTTACTTCGGGGCATGTTGATTGATGTGGGAAAATTTCAGTTATTGAACTTTGAAAGCGGCATTTAGATGAGATAAGCAATTTTACTGCATTGAGCGTGAATTTTATAAAAACCTTTAGATTAACGATATTCAGATTGTTTATATTGTATATTGGGTTAGTGTTACTAATGTCTCTTCGTTAGTTTTGTGGGCAGTTGAATAAAGTATGACTTTAATTGAAAGAGTTTTAATGTTGTTACAAAATGATTTGATGGCAAAAGAAATTCAGGACATGTTCCCCAGACACATTGTCGCCATGATGTGTAATATGTTATACAGGAACTCATTTGTTCTAACTGATGGAAATATGACGACAATGTGCCACTTCAAGGTCTTGAATGGTCTACAGCAGGGAACAGTTACTGCACCTCTGTTTTTCTCAATAGTCTTTCGCAAGCTATTGAACGGCTTCGTTTTCGACGTCTCGCCAAAGCTACCATTGGTAGCGTTTGCTGATGAAGCTACAATAGTTCAGAGCAATTTTCAAAAAATGTTTAATGATGTGCAGTTGTACACAGACAATTTGCGAATGAAAACCAATGGGCAGAAGTACGAAACAATTTTGTTTTTGTTGCAGGGGGCCAGTCAAGACTTGAAACGTAATTGGAAGGATTTCCACATCATGGCTGATGAACGAGTTCCACATAAATCCTGGGTTCGATACCTCAGTGCTCATCTCGATCAGCATCTGTGCTATACTGAACATGTCAAAACCATGCTCAGTAAAGCACAAAAAGTAGTCATGGCCCTTCGACGACTTTTTCATTCTAGATACATCGATCAAAAGGTCAAAGTTATCTGTCACAAGCCCCTGATTACACCAGTTTTGAAATATGGTTGTCAGATCTCGTACAACCAGAGTACTAGTACTATGGTAAACATTAAAAGGTTTCGAAAGGAAATGTCTTCGTGCATATACTGGTTTATACAGAAAGCTTGAGATGGATTGGAAGCACTATACATCGAATAGAAGAATTTATCAAACTGCTCAAATGACAAGAGTCGATACCTTCATATTGAAACTTTTACGGAATCATATCGCGAAATTTGTAACTATGAGTGAAAACTCCTGGATTTTACAGCCGTTCCATCCTGCAGACGGTTATATTGAGATTTGTCTCACTACTGGGTTCATACCACCCGAAGCATTCGTGTATTTGGACATGAATTGATTAGTTTTTAATGGTGACGGTGGCCCAATTATAAATCACATATAAAGACGGGCCACCGATAAGAAGATAAAATGTCCTCCGAATTTGAGTTCATGAGGCCAACAATTCCAATGGAGATACCTTTTTGCTATATTTGTTGAGGCTGGACGAGCTGAGATGGAGCAATCTAGGTATTGGTGGCTGAATGTCAACATTTAAATTATTCGTGTTGTTATTTTGTTTTGTGTTCTCCGTTGCATAGCTTTGAACTTCAGCTCATTATTGGTACACATAGTGTTATTATTATTAAAAAATCCTATTTACAGATTAAGCTAATCCAATTGCAAAATAAGCGAAAATTAAGAAGATACAAAAACAAAATTAAAAAGAAGGTTACGCTAATCATCAATATTGAGAGCAGATACTGCAGATTTAAAAATTCGCAAAGAATGCGGTGGAGGACCAGGCTAAAAATTATTGTAGGCTCTTACAGATCACACCAAAGGCGAGTGTAGATACGTATCGGTTTTTGCAAATGAAATGAGAAATTGATCGGGCAACCGTGTCCTGAATGGCGCACTGCATAGGTCCGATGGTAAGACGCCTCTGGAGAGCTTAAAACGGAAGAACAAATCTTAAAAATTGTCTCCTGAAATCGAAAGGTGAGATATGAAGGAAATTTAGACGTTCGCTGTAGGAGCGATAGGAAAGATTATATTCATATAACAGAGTGCGTGTGAGCTTGCACTGAATTGATTCAACAGCTTCCGATAGATAAATGAATCGGGGTGACCGTACTTGACAGAGGAGTGAAGCAACAGGATGAAAAGGTGAACACAGGTATAAATACTGAATGTTCTATGAGAGCATCGTAGTACAAAATTAGTGATTTGCGATGCTCTGGAGGTTATGTCAGCTATAAATACATCAAATTTTAAATGTGTATTCAGGATAACACCTAGGTCTTTATAATGATCCAGCGTTGATAGAAGTGATTCATTATTTGAATAGGCATTGACAAAATGCGTGCGCTTATTGGTGTAACACATATGCAGACATTTGGACATGTTGAGAAGAAGGCAATTCATAGAGCACCACCGAAAGAGGCAGTCTAAGCCAGATTGAAGGTCACTACAGTCAGTTTGTAAATTGATGACTTTAAAGATTTTTAAATCATCTGCGTAGAGCAGACAATCAGACGTCAACACAGTTGGTAGATCATTCATGAAAATATTGAATAGAAGAGGGCCCCATCTGACGAAAAAGAAAGTGTTGTTTCATCACAACAGCGCACCAGTCCACACTTGCGCCATTGCGATGGCTAAAATCAAGGAGTTGAAGTTCGTATTGCTTCCTCACGTAAACTATTCGCCAGATCTGGCTTCTTCGGATTATTTTCTTTTTTCAAATTTGAAAAAATGGCTCGGCGGCAAAAGATTTGGCAAGAATGAATAGGTAAAGTCTGCGGTTAATAACTATTTTGAGGACCTTGATGGTTCTTACTATAAAGCGGGTATCGAAGCTATTGAATATCGTTGGGAAAAGTGTACCGAGCTGAAAGGAGCATATATTGAAAAATAAAAAACATTTTTGCAATTTTTTTACTGTTTTCTTTGTCGAGTCGGATACTTTTGGGACCGCCCACGTATACCTCTTTCCTTAGTAAATTTATTAATTTTATTTACATTTAACAATTTCCCTATAATTTTTATTTCCCCATCATCTCAACCTACTCTTTTCCCTTATTTTCAATTACAAAAAATAGTAACATAGTAATAATTTTAATTTTCCCACTAACAACACATTAGTAACTCATTAATTCCCATTAACAAAATTTAATTCGATACATTTTCCTTCGCTTAGGTTTTTTAATCCTATTAGTTATTGTGTTAGTTTATTTAATTTTTAGTAGCAGCATTCGTTGCTTTGTAACAGAATGCGTCCAAATTTAGGTTGTCGTTGATTTCCATTGTGTTATATTTTATTTTTCTCAATTTAAAGTTTTAATTTGTCAGATTTTTCGGGCTGAGTACCTGGGGTGCCTGATTCGAACAGTGGTCTGTTTTTAGTAGAAATTTTTGATGAATTTGCAATTTATTCATGATTTCATGGACTGTTTAGAGTTGGTTTTGAGTTTGATATTCATTTATAGATCTTTGATCACGGGGTTCGCCGCAGTTGCAGTGCCGTCCACCGTGCTGAATTTATGTTTGATAGTCTTCACCGGCTAGAATAGCAGTCATGCTGTGGCAGTGTGGATGTTGGTTGGGGTTCACCGAATTTCAAGTCGTTGGCTATATCTCCCTGCACGGAATAGTTGGACTCCAATTAGCCAACGCTTTTGGCCCTTCCATAATCTTTCTGGATTTAGCTTTGGGATTTGTGCGGCTCTTGCCCGAGCCATTATGAAGTCCGTAGTGTTTCATAATGGTTTTGTAGTTGGCAATTTGTGGTGACAATTTGAGCGTAGTCCGCCTTCAGATTCCATGGCTATGCCAGGTACTGCTGCGGTTTGTCTGTTTTGTGATTTGTCTAAATTTTAACCTTTGTCCCATTCTATTACCTTTTATTTCCTTTTTAGGGTTTTGTACTAAAATACAAAACCCTATTGCAATCACGACCTGTATCCGTCTGTCCGTCCGTCCGTCCGTCTGTATGTCACAGCACTTTTTCTCCGAAACGATAGAGGCTACAGCCATGAAACTTTGTAGGAAGGTCAGAAGTGGTGACCTCTTGAAAGTTCAAGGGTAGAAAATTTTTTCAAAGGCGTTTAAGGGGGGTCTCCCCATATAGGGGGGTGACCCCTCAAAAAAAAATTTTCACCATTGGTAGTCGAGTAGGGTGTCATTGGAAAGGTCTCAATGAGATCTTTTCAAAACAAGTCTCAAAATTGCCTTACGCGTACCGAGGGGAGCAGGGGAAGGGGAAATGTACGAACTTTTCGCGTACCCCCCCTCGCGATTGGACACCTTCCATCCGAAAAATCTGAAAAAAATCATGAATGTAGGTCTTTATGAGTACAACAACAACAAATACATGGGAAGTCGAAATTCACTCAACTTTGTTAGTAATAGTATGATTTATCGATTTTATGTTTTCTTGAATAAAATCTAAACGGTACCTTTAAACTCAACAAAATTTAGCAAAGAGATGACTATTTACAAGATTGATCATTTCATAAAGATCGAATAGTATTTAACGAAGTTATAGCGATTTGAATTTTCGTGTATTACTATGGAGGAATATGCCCTGTATTACTATGGAAACATATTGCTATGGAGCCATATGCGCTTTTTACCGACTTAGACACTACAGCTTTGCTAGAATTTGCATGACAATTTCAGGAGTGATAGGTATCATGAAGATGAGTACATACAATTGAAACAAGTCGAAGAGGCAGGAGAGAGCTCCTAGAAAAAGGGCTTTGTAACCATTCTAGGATTCGAAAAAATAGGCTATGAATCGATGATTACAGTACAGAGGAGTGGTCCCTGAAAAAAAATTTCATGAAAGGTAGCCGATATGAGTATCAACTGAAATTTCTCTATAAGAGCTTTTCAAAACAGTTCTTAAACTGTCAGTTTTTGCTCCAGTGGGAGCACAGGGGGGGAAATACATGAAAAATGTGTTTCCTCCCTCGCGAATGGACACCAGTGATCTAAAAAATCTGAAAAAATTATCAAAGGAGATATTTATGGGTATAACTATAACAAATATCTCAGAAGTCAAAATTCGTTCAACTTTGTTAATAATAGTATGATCCTCGAATTTCACATTTTCTCCAATTAAACCGTCGTTGACATGTTTCTTGATTTTATTCGTTGCTGGTTACTGCATTTTGTAAGTTGAGTACAAAACCCTTCTGACATGAGCATAGGTCTGTCTACCCAACTTGTTTCCTTTTAATGGGAGCGTCGTTTTGAGAAATGAAATTTAAATGAATTTTAATCGTCACTTTTTAGTAAATATTTCACTTTACCTTCTTCCTTGCCGCTCATTGATTATTAGTTTCGACACAATTTAATCAGGTTCTGGGTTTATTTAGGTGAGAAATTTTTAAATAATTTATATTTTTGGCGTGTTTTATAAATATATTTTAAAATTTTATCATTCGAAGTTTAGGTTTTATTATTGATTTATTTAACAGAAAGTATTAGTAATTTGGTTGATTTATCTTTTGTTGATGAGAATTAATGAATGGAGTGTTGTTAGAGGGAAAATTAAAATTATTATTATATTTCTATTTTTTGTAATTGAAATTAAGGGAAAAGGGTAGGATTGAGATGATGGGGAAATAAAAATTATCGGGAAATCGTTAAATGTTAATAAAATTAATAAATCTACTGAGAAAAAGGGTATATGCGCCCAAAGGAAGGTGAAGATGTTACGGCGGTAATTTGAAATTGCGAATGGGAGAAAGCCGGTACGCTGGAATTCGCAACAACATGCCTAATTAGGGCTTAATGACTGCTTAAATTGAATTTATACTCAGGAGATTCAACTCAGGAATAAATAAACTTTAAAATGCAAACACAATAGCTGCGGTCAGTTATGTTTCAAGAATCCTTTTTTATTTTGCCACCACAAAGCTTACAAAATTTTAACCAACAAATTTATATATATATATATATATATATATATATATATATATATATATATATATATATATATATTTTTTTTTTTTTATAAATAATTTCTTTATTAGAATGTATACAGAGGCCTTATAATATAGTAGGTGTTCTGACAAAGTCATTTCACCATCGTTTGAACATTACTTAAAACTATGCATATTATCGTATTTCTATGTGATTATTACAATTAGCTAGAGGAAAATTTAGGCAAAAACCTCTACTGAACTTATACTAGCTTAACATAACTTAACTTTCTACTTTTAACTAGCTAAAATCTATGAGGCTAGGTTACGGCCAAAAGATAGGTGGTAGCAACTAATGATTTTCAATTCGCCAGGGCGAATTGGGCGAGTCTTTTGCTTTCGCGATTAATTTGCCACGGCGCGATGCAGCGAGCTTACGAATTGGACTAACGCCAGCAAGGCTGTGTAGCTCTTCAGAAGAGAAGTAAAACGGTTTATTAAGTACCATTTTCAGGTATCTATTTTGGGTGATCTGAAGCTTTGTTACTAGATATTTAGCACATTGGATCCAGGTAGGTGAGCCGTATAGGATGATCGGTTGGATTGCCATTTTGACGATGAGGACTTTGTTTTTGAGTTGAGACGTGAATTACGATTAAGAAAGGGGTAAAGCGAAAGCACGGCCTTAAACGCTTTGGAGCTAATTTGCTCAATATGTTTTCTGAAGGTTAGTTTTGTATCGAATGTAAGTCCAAGATATTTAAGATCCTCGCTCCAAGGAATAGTTTGCCCTAAAAAATTTATTGGTCGCTTGGGTAGGTGAGCAGGCTAACGCTTCCTTGTGAAGTATATTGACTTCGTTTTTGCAACATTTATTTAAATTTTCCATCTATGGAAGTATTGATAAGTAAGTTCTAACGCCGTTTCAAGGCTGGAAATAATGGAAGTTGGATCTGCGCCTATGCTGTATATGCAAATGTCGTCTGCGAAAGCTGCAACTTGGCAGTTTGGTAAAGAAGGGAAGTCAGACGTATAGATGTTATATAGAGATGGGCTTAGGCAGGTGTAATGAATCATGCGACGCCGCTGGTGACCACTACCAACACACTTTGCTGCTATGTGGCTTGTCATTTTACGTTGGTTGCGACCAGTGCACATCCCACGTCTATTTTGTCGTGGGATGCCAACAGAATTTGACAGCCACAAGGAATTGAAGTGTGGAGGTAGTGGCTGCCACCCACGAGGTAGTCCCGGAGTGTGAAAATTGAAACGGAAAGTGCAAAACCTGATTCTACGGCGATTATAGTGCATGTTGGCTATGTCGTAACGTCGATAAGAAATTGCGATACGGAGGAGAAACGACGCGAACGAAGTTTTCAGTGCAAACAATGTGGGAAAACATTCAAACGCTCAAGTACATTATCGACTCACTTACTTATACAGAGTGATACACGGCCATATCCTTGTCAATATTGCGGAAAGCGTTTCCATCAAAAGTCGGATTGCAGGAATTGGGAAAAAGAAGAAGAATACGAGTACGAGCCAACCGGAAAGGTATGTAAGGTAACCTAAAAAGTAGCATTTTAAATACGACTCCATTAGTGAGTTTTCGTTTCACCGCTCTATGTCTGTTTTTCCGGATTCCTCTTGCTATTTAGGAACAGACTATATGTGCAACGAATGGTGCCGTTTATTATGCCGCTACTCCACCGGCTCCGATAAGCAACATACCTAGGGATCAGTTAGCAGCAGTTTACCCACCAGCAATTGTGCCAACAATATACACATCTTCAATGCCGTACCAGCTGTGTTAGCAGTACTACAGTGTGCAAATGAATGTTCCCACCATTTGGCCTCAGAACTACCAAGGTAATTAGATTTGATTGTATAGATGATACGACGTTAAATTAGAAACGTAGGATACGGCCGGACAAGACAGGTATCACAGTGTAGCGCTAATGTATTATAGAGGAGCGCAGGCCGCAACATGGATTTGTAAGGATTACCAGATTAACATTTGAACGACCCCCTGAACGATTACACAATGGCGATGTCGAAGCATTATTTTCTTTAATGGATTATGAATTTAATAGATTAATGTGGAATTATCCAATTCGAATAACGTACCGATTAATACTACGTGAAAAAGAACTGCACTTTCATATCGGTGTTTACAACCCTAGTAAGGACTTAACCTTTTTATTCAATTTACTCCTACATACCTACCTGAAGGTTCCCGAGGTGGGTCGATCCCAAATAACAGGTTTACACGGTTGTACATTTATTGATAAGACTAGAGATGGTGCTACCTACCAAGAAGGTCGTGAAGTTGTTACAATAGGCGAATGGACAGATATAATATATCAACGTACACCACTAGAACAACTTATTGTGAAAGAGGAGGCTGCAAAAATACAATTTCCTCGACACAGTCATTTGGAATCCTTGGATGGACCAAGCCCGAGAGATAGCAGATTTTGGAGACGATGAATATCCAAATATGTTAGGCGTTGAATCTGGACATGTTTCAACTCCAGTTATTCTGCTGCCTGGAACAGCCTTTGAACTAGCTAAAACATACAGATTATTATCGAAGGTAACGTCAGTAGGAAATCAAAACGGAGTCACTAACCATCGAGGAAAAGGGGCGTTCAACCGAGCTAAAACGGATTAATTATAGATTTTGCAGTTTGTTGATTTCTACGGTTCAACTTGGTACTGCAAACTGTCCGTATTCTTAAATCGTAAAACTCAACTATCTTTAAACTGAACTTGATTAGCTCATTAACTCGCTCAAATTTCGGCTGATTCCTGATGGAAATCAACTATGACATTGCCAGCATACATAAATCGGAACACGTTTTTTTATAACTTTTAAATATACCTAAGGGGAAATCTGATTAATTAAATGCATGCTATGATTTGATCCCTCTACATGTTCGGGTGCTGGAACTTAATTATCGAGAGTTGAAATAATAGTCTATTCATCATTTAGAAAGCAAATGGAAGCAATATTCCTTGAGAATACAAAATGTGGTTGATAGATTGATAAATGAAACAAAGAAAAAATGAAAACTAGAAAAAATTGAGGATGATAGGGTTTTAGTTGTACTAAAGAGCAAATAGTTAATTTCTATTGAACTGTACAGTCAATATAAATATGACAAGATCTTAAGACAAAGAAAATGGTGGTGAGTCAGAACTCGCACGTAAATTTTGAAAGGAAAAATTAGCCTCCCTAATACTACACACCGCTAAAACGAAAGAAGGAAAAACTAAAGCAACTCCGAATGTAGATCGCATATTCTATTAATATAATTGCAACTGGCGAGAAAATTTACGTTTGATTATGTTATAATTAGTCACAGTTTTTTTTTGTGCCCGTTGAAGTTTTTAAAAGGGAAATTCTAGAGAATTCCTTGTAGAGTAAATACGTAAAGAATAACTATTTAATATAAGAAATGCCCTGTTTTGAATAGTCGTAAATGTCTTAGAATACAACCTGCGTTGTATTCTTCCAATCGGCACCTTTGAATAGTTCACAAAATTTTGTTCATGCATTTGCTTAGATAATTTATATATATTATTTTGTATTGCCTATTCATAAAGTAGATTAAAAAAAATATGAACTGCACGTCTGAGAATGAGAACTGTATTAGCCCAGCACAAGGGTAATATCATCATGTTTGAATGCGAGGAATTAATGTTGAAAAGATCTCTTTCGATAAAATTTTAATACCATAGAAAGGTTTCCACCGAATCAACTGCAAAACTTAAGTGAGCTAATTGAGGCTTTCATTTTATAAAAAAAAGGAAAAAATCCCTACCATTCCTGCTGTATAAATATTTTTTTTTTGGAAACTATTATCTTTCTATTCCTCTCTCTATCAGTCAATTTAATAGTGGAATGCACCCATTTCAATGATATTTTTTTAAATCGGAATTAACTTAATATTTCAAATCAACATAAATATCCCCACCAGTAATAAATTCAATGGCGTGCTTTTCAAAAATTGTATATTTCTTTATTGTTAGCCGATAATTTTGATAACGTGAAAGAAATCAACGTCCCTTTTGTTTCAAAAACGCAACAAAAAGAACACGTTAAGTAAAACTACAATTTAAGAATAAGACGCTTTTAAAATAATTATTACAAAAGAAAAAAGAACCAGAATTAACTATTTAGATTTACTTCAACAATTATTTTTATTATTAAATCACATTAAATTTTATGGTTTTCTTCCATGATTACTATGAAAATGATGAACTGAAGAAAATATTAAAACTGGAATGGAATTATTATAAAAATCTTAAAAGTTAAATCAGAGAATAAAAAAACTATGTATTGCTAACTTTAACAACGACTTTCCTTTCCAGTGGTTCTTCTTTTCAGCGGGAAATGAGGTGCAAGGTAGGTATGCCGTCGCGAGGGTAGGGTTTGAGAAAATCCGCTAAGGTCGGTTTCGCGTCGCGCGCGGTACGCGGTACCTTAGTTGGTTTTGGTTTTTCTTTAGCGTAGCTTTTTTCGGAATTACGTTAACGTAGTATATTTTTCGGTACCGCGCCGGAAATTCGGGAACGCGAAGTAAAGATTAGATCTTTGTCTTTTGACTGGTTATAGGAAGAAATACGGAGTAACGTAACGTAGGTTTCCTCTCCGTATGGTTTTGTGACGAGTTTGAAAACGGGCATGTATTGGTGGCTGAATATTGTAAATGTGCGTAACCCATTCGGAGACCCGCGACCGAAATCCTCTCCGATCTTGCTGGCCGACAAGCAGCCACCGCGTGAATGGGTTACGGTGCACGGATTGGTTGATCGGTGGGCACCATCCGTTGGCACTACTCAGACTTAACGTCTAGAACCGATGAGAGGTCGGTTCCGCGTTCGCACGCAGACTAAAATCATTACACAAGAGCCTTGCAGAACACCGGCAAAAAAGAAATAGTATTCTTATGCCACCTGTTCAACGCATGCCTTAGGCTCTCCTTCTTTCCATCTATCTGGAAACAAGCTCTAGTCATACCTATCCCGAAGCCTGGAAGAGATCCGCACTCTCCTGACAACTACAGGCCCATTAGCTTACTACCAGGATTAGGTAAGCTCTTTGAAAGAATAGTCCTGAAAAGATTAAATAATTTAATGGCTAACAATAATATCTTACCTGATTTCCAATTCGGCTTCAGAAACAGACATTCGACTGAGCATCAGCTCCTCCGTGTTACGAAGGACGTCAAAGCAGCGATGTACAATAAATTGTCTGTAGGTTTGGTGACACTGGACATAGAAAAAGCCTTTGATACAGTGTGGCATGATGCTCTGGTCTACAAACTTCAGAAATATAATACACCCCCATACTTGTTGAACCTTTTATATATATATATATATATATATATATATATATATATATATATATATATATATATATATTAAACGTATCTTGAGATATATTCCCAATTTCTGAATTGAGATATTGCAATGTTGTTTACCAAATGAATGAATTATTTATTTGCAATTAAAGACCCGTTTTAAGTATTGGAAATCGTTTCATATATTCACTCCTAAGCTCCATGATATTTGATCATCTTTTATGAAAACTAATCTCTTACATGATTTTGAACTATTAACAAAACGTATCGCTTTAACTTTCAGTAAAACTTAATTTTCCATGCGGAAAATTGTCATTTTCTTACATAACCTTAATAATCATCACAAAACTTCCTCGTACTGTTTAAAAATCGGAAATCTCATAATGGTAACAATTTCGATTTGTGTCAAATGCCACGAGGTAATCACAGATTCAGAGGAATTAAATAGCTTCTCATTCGGTAACTGCTTAATAATGGGAGATCTCAATCTGCATAGCCTGACTGTAAAAAAAAAACTTACATAATAATTATTAATGTTTAACATGCTTGTAATGTTTTGAAACCCGAGAAGCGTAAAAATGATAAATAATTCAACTTATCTTTCGTAGCTTCTTTGATTTTAACTTTGATATTAATTTTTCAATTCATTTGTTTTTTGTTGCGATTCAATGTTGTTATGCATTTCGTGTAACAATTTCAACTCGTTTTCTTCGACGTTCATTGACTTATTGACCCATGTGTTGCGAAGTCGGCAGATAGGCAAAACCGTTGAACAATTTTTCCAAAAAATTGTAATTGCCATAGACACTTTAGTGCGAAGCGAGTTTAGCTATTTTAATTTTATTGGATATAATTCACTCATGAGAAAGGTGATTGAAATTATGTTCAATGGGCGTAATTTTAATAGCTTACCTAAAAGATAAATTTTCGTGGGAACTGATGTAAAAAATAGATTAACAAGTATGTATTACAATTTAGATGAAATAAAATGAAAAAGCGGTTAACATACGTGTAAAAAGTAACAATAGAGTAATGAATTTACCTTGAAATACTTTTTATTGACCTGAATTCAACCCTTTACTTGTACCATTCGTCGCAAGTTAAATATTCTTCTTCATATTTATATCACTTTTACATAATCAAATAATTTATATCAAAGAAGAAATCATAAAATATAAGCAATACTTTTGAAATTTAAATTGCATTCAAAATGAGTTTCCCTTTCAAATAACATAAATGAATTTCAAAATGTGTTAATTCTCATCATAAATCTAATCTTTATGAAACAAGATGTATCTGGCGGATTCTGATAAAACCAGCGTGTTTTCGTGATGCTATGTACAATAAAGTGAAATATAAGTCTTTTAAATTATGGCCATACTTTGAGTGAATTGTGTTTTATTTTTAAAACTGGATTGAATACAAGTATTCCCTTTTTTGTAAGTGAATTTATTTTCAGATGAAGGATATAAATAAACTTAAGATGCAAAGATTAACGGTTGAAGCTGGTTCTTCCATCATAAGTGAGTTAGGGAAAAGAGGGAATAATATTCTCTGAAGGAGGAGCTGAGCCCATGCAGTGTATAATGTAAATATTTTTACAGTTGATAAGCTTGTGGTGATCATATTTATGATCTTTTTAAAATTGAGCCAGGAATCGGACAGAAATTACGATTATTCGCTGAATATCAAAAATTTTTTCTCCAAGCACCAGTGGTGCTTCCCGGAATTATAAATCAGTATAAATATTTTTCCCTATATTTTGTTTATCATGTAACATGTGTTGATAATATATTATACAAACTAGAAAGTATTTAAGCTATTATACGGTATTTGTTCATTAAACTTAGTGGATATGGTGAAGAGAATAATGCCAGTAATAATAATAATGATAATATAATAATCATAATAATGATAATAATATTAATAACAATAAGACTAATAATAATGACAATAACAGTCAAACTAATAATAATAAAAGTAATAATAATAATAATAGTAACATGCTCTAGTGAAAGCATCCTAAAGATTTTACCTGCAAAAACCAAGCTATATTAAAAACATATAAATTATTTTCAACCTTAATGACCCCAACGGCATCCTGTATTTTTCTAGATCTGATTATCAAAAATATTTAATTTTAAATTCTAGTTCCTTTAAAATACATGTAAATGAATATTTATAACAGAATTAGTGGTAAACAAGTTGGATAGACATACCTACACTCCTGTCAGTAGGGTTTCATACTAAAATTGCGATATGCAATCACCATCAACGAATAAAGTCTTAAAACATATCAAAGAGATGTAATATATGTTTAAAAGAAAATTCATTATTGATCCATTTTCGAGGGTCACCAATATGTAGCAATATAACAAGAATCACTTATATCGCGTATTCTCAGAAATATTTATGATGTGCTGCTTATATGAAAAATTTAAGAAGATCAAATCAAAACTTCAGCGTGTGATTCGATGGAAGGTCCATAGAATATCAAAATTGTGTATTATTATTTAACTAGAGGAATTTCAAATGGCTATAGCTTCCACCGATATTATTCGATTTGTTTCAAACTTACAGAGTATGAGGATCGTTTTTAATACTACTTAAATATCGAGCTATTGAGGTTAATGGTGTCCATACGATTTTATTCGGGAAAATGTGAGCTTTAACGATCATACTAAAAGGGATACCGGTTTGCGTTTTTTTTTCGAAAATTGAAGCTTTATTGTGAAAAATTGCTTTTAGACGATCGGAAATGGTTTGTTATGCGACGCACAGTAATTTTGCAAGTTTGGGATGGATCTTGGTCGAGCAATGTCTCCAATTCGTGATCTTCAAACTTTTTTGGCAGTCCGATGACTTCGGCAGCCTTTTTCTTCAATGAAGAAGTACTCCCCGTAAAAACACTTTATTCAGCACAAAATTCGACATTTTCGGAGTAAAAAAAGTATTGTTGTTTACGTTTCAGCTTAATCACACATACTGATTCTGAAACTATATGACAGTAGCTTTCCAACACATATTTGGAAAGGGGAATCACTAGAATAAAAATCAACTAACGCCATCTGTTAGAAAACCGCTATTATTTTTGACAAAGTTGATAGAACATAGACTTCTAAAGTATTTGTTGTTGTTCCACTTATAAAGGCCTGCCTCCATAGTTCTTTCCAGATTTCCCGGACCACAGGTGTCCAATCACGAGGGAAGGACACCAATTTTTCGTATGTTTTCTTTTCCCCGGCACTTCACGAAGCAGGTAACACTGTTTTGAGACATGTTTTGGAAAGTCCACATTAAGTCTTATCATTTGACACCTCACATGACTAGTTTCGATGAAATTTTCTGCGGAAATGGTTTGTTATGCGACGCACAGTAATTTTGCAAGTTTGGGATGGATCTTGATCGAGCAATGTCTCCAATTCGTCATCTTCAAACTTTTTTGGCTGTCCGGGCCGTTCATCGTCCTCCAAGTCAAAATTGCCACTTTTAAACCGTGCAAACCACTTCTGGCACGCTTTGCTAGAGCATGTACACCATACACTTCCACCAAGATACGATGTCTTTCGGCAGCCTTTTTCTTCAATGAAGAAGTACTCCCCGTAAAAACACTTTATTCAGCACAAAATTCGACGTTTTCGGAGTAAAAAAAGTATTGTTGTTTACGTTTCAGCTAATCACACATACTGATTCTGAAACTATATGACAGTAGCTTTCCAACACATATTTGGAAAGGGGAATCACTGGAATAAAAATCAACTAACGCCATCTGTTAGAAAACCGCTATTATTTTTGACAAAGTTGATAGAACATAGACTTCTAAAGTATTTGTTGTTGTTCCACTTATAAAGGCCTGCCTCCATGGTTCTTTCCAGATTTCCCGGACCACAGGTGTCCAATCACGAGGGAAGGACACCAATTTTTCGTATGTTTTCTTTTCCCCGGCACTTCACGAAGCAGGTAACACTGTTTTGAGACATGTTTTGGAAAGTCCACATTAAGTCTTATCATTTGACACCTCACATGACTAGTTTCGATGAAATTTTCTGCGATTGAGATGTAGGAGATACTCCTTCAAAAACGTTGAAGAATTTATTGATACCAAAACCTCCAAGGGATCATAATTTCTGATCTACCTGCAAAGTTTCGTGTCTGAAGCTGGTATAGTTTTGGAGAAACTGCTGTGATCCACAAGCAGATGGACAGATAGACAGACAGATGGGCAGATGGATAGACAAATCTAATTTCAATAGAATTAAAAAAAAACACACACACAAGAAATCTAACAAAACTATGTATGATTTGTACAACGAAATTTGATGATATTCTAACTTATTTTTTTAAATTCAAATGAAATGATTGATGTTGTACTCTACGAATATGGTACATAATACTTTTTTTTTTAATTTAAAGATTAGCTTATTTGTATTTAAGTTTTTAAACTGAAAAAGTCAATGAATGTTAAAGACCTTAAAAAAACATCTCATCTATAATCTGAAGTTAATTACTTATTAACTAGCAATATACAAATAAATAAAACTTGATCCAATAGAGAGTATATATAAACAAGTTACGTAGACAGCCTTACGCTCATGTCATAAGGATTTTGTACCCAATTTCTGCGAAATGCAGCCACCAGCACCGAATAAAGCCAAGAAACGTGTCAAGGAGATGTGCATGCTTAAAGGAAAATTAATTGTTTCTCTATTCTCAACTGTCGCCATTTTGTTGCAAATTAACAAAAATCACTCAAATTATGAAATCCTAATAATATTTATGTTATTGATCTTATTTGAAAATTTGAAGAAAATCAAATCAAAACTGCAGTATTTGGTTCAATGAAAGGTCCATAAAATACCAAAATCATGTGTTGGTATTGTTGTAATTGGGGAAATTTCAAATGGCTGTAACTTCCGTGTATATCATTTGATTTTCATGAAACTAACATAACATAAGGATCTTTTATAAAACTACTTGAGTATCGAATTTCGTTGAGTTTTAGGGTACTTTTACGAATCAATTCTGGAAAACGTGAAATTCGAAAACATACTTTTATTAACAATGTTGAGCGAATTTGGACTTCTAAGGTATTTTTTGTTGTTGTGCTTATAACCACCTACCTCCATAATTTTTTTTCAGATTTTTCTGATCATAGGTGTCCCATCGCGAGGGGGCGACACAAATTTTTCGTGTATTTCTCCTACCTATACGACACCCCCCGAAGCAAAAAATGTCAGTTTAAGATCTGTTCTCATCAAGACCTTTCATTTGATATCCATATCGACTACCTCCGATGAAATTTTTTTTTCGGACGCCACGACCCTCTATGGGGAGACCCTCTTAAATACCTTATAAAATTTTTTTTGTAGTTGAAGTTTGAAGAGAGCACCACTTTACACCTACTTCCGAAATTTGATGTTTCTAGCTTAAGTAGTTTCCCAGAAAAAGTGCTGTGATACACGGATGGACGGACGCCCGGACGGAAGGCCAGACGGACAGACAGGACGCGATTTTAGTAGGGGTTTGTAAAATTATTTTACAAAACCCTAAAAACAAGTTGAGTAAGTAGCAGAGTGCTCCTACCAGAAGGTCTTTGTAACTACCCTAGGGTTCGAAACAAGTTTTCTAATTGTGTAAATCGGTGACTTGAATTTTCATCCAATACTTGGATACGAAATTGTTCAAATTTATGCCAAAAGTGCAGAGTTTCCTTCATAAACACGTTACAACCGCCATTTTGTTTCACTTAAATAATTTTCCTGTATGCTCGCCCGAGGGAAGATATTCAAATTAAAAACTATGCCTTAAATTTTCATGAAAATTGGAAGAAAATAAAAGTGCCTAACTCAATTTGAAATGTGCATCACCCATCAACACGTGCGATTGTTGTTCTAAACTATATTATTGAAATGGCTATAAGTCACTTAATTATTATTGGATTTTCATAAAATTTTGTGAGCAGAAAGATCTTTTGTTTATCTATATAATAATAAATAAATAATTATAGTACCGTTTTGATTTTATGGACGAAAATTTAAAGTCTACAAATCATACTATTATTAATGAAGTTGGGTGAATTTCGACTTCTGAGGTATTTGTTGCCCTTGTACTCATAAGGACCGTGATTTTTTCAGATTTTTCGGACAAAGATGTCCAATTGCGAGTGGGGGGGGGGGATATAAAATCTTGATAGATTTTGCCTCTCCCTGGACCTCCTGATGCACAAAATAACTTTTTAAATTCAGATTCTATAAGTTCTCATCAAGACCTTTCATTTGATACCCTATTCGACCTTTTTTAAGGGCCACTTCGCTATAAGAGCGGACCCTCCATAAAAAATTTTGAAATGTTTAATAAGATCTAAATTTTTGAAAGACTACCATTTCTGATCTTTTCACAAAATTTGAGCTTTCTAGCATCTATAGTTTCTGAGGAAACTTGCTGTGACACACGGACAGACAAGTCGCGAAACTAGTGTGTCTGAAAAATTTTTTTTATAAGCACCTAAAAAATAATAGTCTAAGGAACAAAACGCAATTTTCATCGTCCATATATCATAGACAATGTGTTTCAGTTCCGTTAACTTTATCAAACTTTGAAATGGAGTATCTCTATCGTGAATGTTGGACTCTTGAATGCAAATTTGAAGATTATTCCCTTTTTCTCGGTAACTCACCTATATACATGATATATCCTCAAGCCACCCGAATCAAAAGTGTATTGGTTCCTATCAAAGCCTTACTACAGCTTAACAAGCCTTGTGCCTGAATGACCTACTACCGCATAACTATGTACATGTAGGCTGACTTTTGTCGCCAACTTATATGGCGGTATATGAAGAAATATGGAAGTGGTGACTAAAATCAAGGTTTTGTATGGTCTCGAGGCAAATGCCAACGATGAAATCCAGATGGTCCACGTAGACCATCGTAGCACTCCTTACAAAGTGAATTTAATTTCAGTTAATACATCCGTTCATAAAAAGTTAAAAGATTGGGAATTTGTTTATCTCCTCAAGCTAGCTGTCAGTGATAGGATTGACCGTGTGTTTCATTTGGCTTTTCTGCAAAGTGTAGATGTACAATGGACAGTGCAAGGTGAATTTTAAACATACAAAGACTGTAATTTGTACATTTTTCATGTGAAACATAGAATATATTACGCCGTACAAATATTTGCATTCTGCCGAAGTAGGTTGACAGGTCACAGCAGCTGGCCATATGTCAGCTATTTACTACAGATGATAATTTCACTTGAAAGGCTTGACACACATGTTGGTTTCTATCTTAATAAACAAGTATTTAGAAGGAATGAAGCCCGTTGTGGCATGTCTTAGTAACCGTCAGTAGGGTGTAGTAATGGAAGTCAACTCACTTGGAGAACTATTGGTTGTTACTCAGCCAGATATTATTTTAAAACAATTCAAGAGGACAGCAGAATACTCCTCTCATAAAGATACTCATCCTTTAAAATTCAGACAGTTACTTTACATGACTAATAAACAAACTCAAGAAACGCTTTGATTATATGCATATTAATAATGAGTTTAACAGAAAACTTATTTCACCCCAATTTTAGTGACCGTCATTTTGTTCTAATGTACCAAAAATTATTCAGTGCAGAAGTCTTCAATGATATTCAGCTTTTTTCGAATTTCCAAGAAGATCCAATCAAAGATGTAGCATTTTGTTTGATCGAATGCCGATATAGTAGGAAATCGGTGCATTGTTTTTTTATAATATATGAAAATTCAAATGGGTATGACTTCACTGAGTCATTCATAAAGTCATCTAACACATTTGGCAACAAGAACATAAGAAGGAAGAGTGGAACCAATCAAGCTGCAATGTGAAAACTGTCGAGCCATATCAATACTTTGTACGGCGTACAAAATATTTTCAAAGATACTAGAAAATAAAATCAGATCATATGCCAACAGTATTATTGGGTAGTATCAAGGGAGCTTTAGAACAAGAAGATTGACGATAGAAAAATTGTTCATGGTCAAGTGGATACTTGAAAAATGTTGGGGGTTCAAAATAGATGTTCACAAAATCTTCGTTGACTTTAAGCAAGCATACGACAGTATTGATCGTAACGTATTGTACCAAATAATGCTTTGCTTTGGTATCCCAGCCAAATTAGTCCGTCTTGCTGAAATGATAATGACGTCGACAGCCTTTCAAGTCCGCATCAATAGCCAACTCACCGATACTTAAATATCGGACTAAAGCAGGGAGATGGGCTGGCCCCATTCCTATTCAATTAGGCTATGGAATATGTTATCAGAACGCTATTTGTTGATACAAGAAGTACATTACCATGCATGTCAAGCCATGTGGTAGCCTATGCGGATGACATCAACATTTTCTCAGGGTGGTTAAGATATCGCCAAAGAAACTAGTAGGGCTACAAATTAATGAGAATTAAATAAAAACCATGATGCAATTGAAGAAAAATACCTCAAACACCCAAAATACTACTTTTGACAAATACAATATCGAGAATGTGGGCCAATTTGTATATCTAGGCACCAAAACAATGAGAACCGGTAATGAAAGACATGAAATACGTCACAAAATGCAGCTCGCAAATAAAATTTTTTATTCAGTTTTGACGATCTTGAAGACGTGCTGCATACACAGAAAAACGAAGTTTCAAGTATACAAATTTGTAATAAGACCTATACTAAGCTATGGGTGTGAAACTTGGACCCTAATTCAAGCATCCGCAATCAAATTGAGAGCCTCCAAAAGATGGGTCCTGAGGCAAATATTTGGAGCGACGCTGGACGGGAACCAATGGAGAATTTGATACAAGCATGAGCTTTAATGAAATTTTCGACGAGCTGGAGGTCTCAACGATTGTAAAGTTGTGGAAGCTACAATGGGATGACCACGTAAATTGTATGGACGAAAAACGGATACACAAAATGGCATTCGCTGGGAGAACTGAAGAGTGGAGGCCAGTGGGCAAACCAAGGAAACACTGGTCTGGCTCGGTTGACGAAGACAGTTCATCGCTGCTCGGATTTTGAAATCCGAAGAATGCAGTCAGTGGACCAAGATACTCAGTTGGAGGCGCTTGCTGCAGGAAACAAAGGCCCGAGAGGGGCTGTAGTGCTACTAAGAAGAAAAAGAAGAAGAAGATAACTGAAAACTTTCAGGGTAGGAGAAATCTATGCTGAACAAGCTAGATGCAACATTTTATTAAAGTTAAGGATACACATCCATTTTTAAGGGGAAAAATGTGAAGTTCGTAAGTCATTTTATTATTAATTAAAAACTGCGAGTTTCGACTTAGAACTTATATATTGTATTTATTCTTGTTGTTTTATTTCGACATCCCTATTTGGGGCTTTGTTTAAAGATAGTTAAAGTATGTCATTCTCGGGATCACATGAGCCCAAGAAGTGTTATGGTCAGTATCACGCTTTGCTGTGTGTCCAGTTAGTGATATATTTTGACTTTAAGCCACTATGCATCAGAATTGAATGGACTCATAATCCTTGCAAAAGATCACTTGAAATGAATATTGTTGTCTACATTGGGTTTCAAACTAGAAATCTTTGACTTAAGCGGCAAGCAGTTTAATTGCTTCACCACGTCGACTACTCAGTGTTGTTGTACTCAAAGAGAATCAACTTCATATTTTTTTCAGATCTTTTAGACCACAGATGTGTAATTGCAACGGGCGAGGAGGGAGCAGGGTACAAATATATTTTTCCAATATTTCCCTTAACTACGCATCCCTCAATGCTGATAATACTGTTTCGAGAGCTGTTTTGAAAAGTTTAAAATTATATTGACACCTAAGAGGTAATCACTTTTGATATATCTAGCAAGTTTAGTGTCTGTAACTCTAATATGTTAGTTCGAGTGAAAAACTGCTGTGACAGAAGGTCGGATGGAAAGGCAGGTTAAAATTTCGATACGATTTTGATACACAGTATAAAACTCACTCTAACTACCCAGAAACTTTGAGGGGATTACTTAGAGCCGTGAAAAATTGATTTTTTTAGGTCTTTGTAAAAAATTTTTTGACAAAGATCTACTAGTTTCACGACCTGTCTGTCCGTCCGTCCGTCCGTCTGTCCGTGCGTCACACATAATTTCCTCAGAAACTATAGAAGCTAGAATGCTCAAACTTTGTGAAAAGGTCAGAAGTGATGATCTCTCAAAAGTTAAGGTCTTACCAAAAATTAAAAAATTTTTAAGGGGAATTAGCCCTTAAAATTTTTTTTTATCAAAGGTAGTCGAGTGGGGTATCAAATGAAAGGTCTTGATTAGAACTCTTAGAATCTGATATGAAAAAAACAATTTTATGAATTAGGGGCTCCAGGGGAAGGCAAAATGTACCAAAAAACTGTGTCCCCCCCCTCGCATATGGACACTTTTGAGCCGAAAAATCTGAAAATTATCAAAAATGTGGGCCTTTATGAGTAAAAGGACAACAAATACCTCAGAAATCGAAATTCACTCAACTTTGTTAATAATAGTATGATTTGTAGATTCTACATTTTTGCCCATAAAATCAAAACGGTACAGTTAAATTTCTTGAAATTTTGCAATTACATAGGCTGATATAAGTTATGTACTTTTACAAAATTTAATTGAGAACGAATCATAATCAAGTCAGTTATAGCCACTTCAATTGTATTGTATTACAACAACAATTGGACGTGTTTATGGTTGATACATATTTCAAATTAACCTAGGCACTTTTATTTTCTTTAAATTTTCATGAAAATTTAAAGAATGGTATTTAACTTGAATAAGTTCAATCGGCCGAGCATTCAGAAAAATGATTTAATCTAGATGAAAATGGTGGCTGCACTGTGCTTATGAAAGAAACTGTGCATCGTTTGCATAAATTTGAACGATCTCATATCCAAGTATTGGATGAATAATTCAAGTTATCAATTCACGCTATTAAAAAGCTTGTTTCTAACCCTGGGATGTTTACAAAGACCTTCTGGTAGGAGCACTCTCCTGCTTACTCAACTTGTTTGTCTTTACATTAGTAGGCATTCCAGGAACTGCGCAAGCGAGAGCGTTTTTCTGTTTGATGTATATTTTTCATAGTGCCATTTAGCAAGAGATGCCCGATTGCATAGAAACGTTCGCACCAAGCTCAATCAGTTGTTCCTGAGTTATTACAAAGAGAAAATGACATTTAATCATTTATTATAACCTCACGTCAATTTTCTGTTTTCGAAATAAATATTAATTACTAACAAATTGGCGTTGCGGGTTTATGCCACAAATAGCAACCAAACTTTCGAAGATATAAACAAATTTAGTTTAATAAGACCAATGATGTGTTTATCATTGTGTCTACTACGTTGAAAATAACGGTTTCGCGGAGAACGCTTTTTAGGGTTTGTAAAATAATTTTACAAAACCCTACTAAAATCACGTCCTGTCTGTCCGTGTGTCACAGCACTTTTTCTCGCAAACTACTTAAGCTAGAAACATCCAATTTTGTATGCAGGTGTAAAGTCGTGCTCTTTTCAAAGTTCAACTACTAAAAATTTTATAAGGTATTTAAGGGGGTTCTCCCTATAGAGGGGAGTAGCCCCCGAAAAGAAAATTCTTCAAAGGTAGCCGATATGGATATTAAATGAAAGGTCTTGATGAGAACTTTTCAAAACAGGTCTTAATTTGATAGTTTTTGCTTTGAAGGACGCGCAGGGAGGGGAAATACACGAAAAATTTGTGTTTTTATGGGGGCTAGGTGTTTGTAAGTACAACAACAACAAATTCGCTCAACTTTGTTCATAATAATATGATATTTGAATTTCACTTTTTCCCCAATAAGATCGCATCGGTACCCTTAAACTCAACGAAATTCAATATTTACGAAGTCCTACTAAAGCTTCTTAAACTTTGTAAGTTTGATGAAAATCTAATCATATACATGGAAGTTATAGCCGTTTGAAATTTCTCAAATTATAACAACAATAACACATGATTTTGGTATTTTATGGATTTTCAATGGAATCAGTCACTGCAGTTTTGACTTGATCTTCTTGAAATTTTCCAATAAGGTCAATAACATTAATATTTTTGAGAATTCATGATTTGAGTGATTTTTGTCGGTTTGCAACAAAGTGGCGACCGTTGAAAGTAGAAAAACAATGGATTTTCTTTTGAACGTGCTCATCTCTTTGCCATATTTCTTGACGTTATTCATTGCTGGTGACTGCATTTCTGAGAAGTTGGGTACAAAACCCTTCTGATATGAGTGTAAGTCTGTTTACCCAACTTGTTTAAATTTACCATCAATTATTGGTTTTCAGAAAATACATTGCCATTTAATTTTTTCACAAAACTCGTTTGAGGTCGATTTCTACACTTCTTATTCAAATTCAGACCGTCAAAGCCAAAGGCACTTTATTCAATACTAATCCCTATCAATTTACAAATAATATAAAGCCCAAATGGCTCCTTAAATTCAAACATCATCAACCAAAATATTTAATTAAAATTATTATCTATTTTATGATTCAACTGAAAAAAGAAGAAAAAATCAAGCAACGCTATTCAGAAATTAATTATAATACGCAACAGTGAACCTTTATCTTACATCTAATATGTTAACACATAACCTAATTTTAATAGAATTCAATCAAAAACTTTGTCTTACAAGGTTCTTTCGAAAATAAACGAGTCTTTTGCCATGAAATTTTTTTTAGTGGCGCCATCTGTGAATGAGATAGGGCGTTGAAAAGTTACATCCCTCCCGGACTTTCAGTGAAAGATTGGTGACATTCAGTTAAGTGGAAGCGAAGTTATTGCGTCTAAAGCGACCGCATGTTTGTGTCATCGGTACAAAAATTTGTTTCGAACAAAGAGCTAATATTAAATTTTGTTTAAAAATCGGTAAAACGTTTACCGAGACATTTGAATTGATGAAAAAAGTTTATGGCAATGATTGTCTATCTGGTGCCAGAGTTCATGAGGGGCTTACACGTTTCAGAGATGGTGGTGAGGACATAAATAACGATGAACATACGGGCCACCCAAAATCAGTGGTCACCAAAAATCTTTCGAAATAGTGCGTGAATTTATCAAAAATGACCCAAAATCATCGTTAGAATTCATGGAATCGGAGTTGAATATTTCCAAAACATCGATCAAAGGTCGATATAGTAGAACATTTTTGCATTGTTTTTGTTGTAATATACAAGGTGTTTCAAAATAAACGAGACTTTTCTCATAAAAATCCACTCTTTTGACTGATTTTTTGACTAGAAATTGCATTTTAGCCATCAATCACTCATCTTTTTCGCCTGATGTGGCTTCCTGTGACTTGTATCTATTCGGAAAATTGCATTTGGCCATGAAAGAAAAACGCTTTGCGTTCGTAGAGGACATCCAAAATGCTTGTATCGACATCCTGAAGGACAATCCGGTCAATGACCTGAAACAATCTTTCGAAAAGCTTTCGGATTGCGCAAAACAGTGTAGACTATTTTCAATAAATAAACTGATGATGAAAGACATTTTATCCAGTTTTGACGATTGAAGACCAGCTGCATATACAGGAAAACAAAGCAAGTATACAAATCTGTGATAAGACCTGTGCTGTGCTACGAGTGTGAAACATGGACCCTAACCCAAGCATCCGCAAACAAACTGAGCGCCTTCGATAGATGGGACCTGAGGCGAATAATCGGAGCGGAGGTAGACGAGTATCAATGATAAATTTGAAACAAACGTGAGCTGTATGAAATTTTTGACGAGCTGGAGATCTAAACGACTGTAAAACTGCAAAAGCCACAGTTGGCTGGCCACGTAAATTGTATGGATGAACTACGGGTATCCTAAAAGGCGCTTGTTGAGAGAACTGAAGAGTGGAGACCAGTGGGCAAACTGATGAAACACTGATCTGGTTCAATAGACAAAATTGGAGGACCGAGTCAGTTAGAGGCCCTTCTTGTAGGAAGCAAAGGCTCGAGAGAGCCTGTACTGCTACGAAGAAGAAGAAGACATACTGGCAAATGAGAGTTCAGAGTGGCCTTTATTATGGCTAGGAAGTTCAAAGTGCACGTTATTGATTTCATGGCAGTAAATGAACGGTTGTGTGCGACCCGTATAAAAGCGAAATTCCTCAAAATCTGGGTGATTAATGCTCACGCCCCAACCGAAGAAAAGGATGAAGTAACGAAGAAAACGTTCTACAATCACCTGAAAAGACTAGTCGATTCATTGCCCACAAACGACGCAAAAATAATTTTGGGTAATTTCAACGCCAAGGTTGGCAATGAGCTATCTCATCGGGGAACGACTGGAGGATATAGCCTCCACGATGAAACAAAAGGCAACGGCCAGCAACTAATCGACTTTGCATGTAGCAGAAATCTAGTCATACGTTCGACTTCCCACATCGACGCATTCATAAAGTGACGTGATTATCACCGGATGACAACACACAAAACCAGATTGACCATGTCCTCATCCAAAAAACTCAAGCATACTTGACGTCCGTACATATAGAGGAGCCAATTGTAACTCAGATCATTACTTGATCACATTAACCTATCGGTTTCGAATGTCGAAGGCATATTCAGCGAAGACTAGCCTGCTAGAAAAGTTTGACATTGAAACGCTCCAAACGGCGTCTATGGCCGAAAATTTCCAGGTGGCTCCCATCTTATTAGACGCATCGTAAAAAACAAGCAACGAGCTCTAGATGGAAGTGAAAGCGGCTATTAAAACCGTGGCAAAACAGACGATCGGACATCAAGCCCGGCGCAAGAGGAATGGTTGGTTCGATGAGTGCCAGAATGCGTTAGATAAAAAGAATCAGGCATACAAAGAATATGTAGGTAGGAAAACCAGGACGAAGAGAGAACACTATGAAAATCTCAGAAGAGTAGCGAATAAGATAATTAGAATTAAGAAAAGAAAATACTATGACGACCAATTGAGAAGCATAGGTGGAAGTTTAGTGAGCAATAACACAAGACAAGCATAGTGAAAAGCCAGAAACGTAGTTATCAGCCCAAAACCACGCTCTGTCGTGATGACATCGGCAGTATCATCGTTGTCGTGATGACATCAGCAGTATCATCGCTGATGAAACCAAGATTAAGGAAAGATCGGCAACATATTTCAAGAATCTTCTTAATCCTCCGCACAGCTCCAGAACATCGGAGCCTATAGATGTCTGCAGAGAGCTTCCATTGGCTCCACGAGTTCTGGATAAAATTTGTTTCATCATCAAAGACCAAAAGAATAATAAAGCACTAGGCATCGATGATATTCCAGTGGAGCTTATCAAATATGGTGGAAGCAGTGTTTATAAAGCTATTCACAAAGTCATGCAGCACATTTGGAAAGAAGCGCATATGCCGAAAGAGTGGAGCCAATTAATTACATTCCCTATCCCCAAAAGAGGTGACAAGCTACAGTGGGAAAATTATAGGGGTATATCACTGGAACGGAAACGCTGGTCCCCATCGGGCCAAGAAAATGTGCTACCATGTTGATAGCCAAGAGGGCCAGGGTGAAGAATAAGTGGTTCTTTCACTTAGGAGACCAGCACTATTATGCTTAAACCATATTATTGGGGAGTATTAAGGTGATTTTAGAGTAGATAGATCAACATAGACCAATTGTTCACAGCCAAGCAGGTACTTGAAACATGCTGGGAGTTCAAAATATGACAGTATTGATCGTAACGTACTGTACCAAATAATATTTTGCTTTGGAATCCCCTCCAAATCAGTCCGTCTTGCCAAAATGACAATGACGGCGGTGACCTCCCAGGTCTGTATCAATAACCAACTCACCGATGTCAGACTAAAACAGGGAGATGGGCTGTCCCCATTGCTATTCAATTTGGCTCTAGAGTTCCTGCCAACAAATGTAACCAGTCTCCAACAGCTGATGGACCAAGGGGTCATTGAGTGCTTCAAGAGGAAGTATCGTCGTAAACTACTTTCGGAAGTTCTTTCCAAACTGGAGACTGATGACAGCTTAGACCTTATGAAAGTGCTGAAGTCAGTTAACATGAAGGATGCTGTGTACATGTTGGCCCAGGAACACGACAAAATACCATCATCGACGTTTGCAAAGTTTTGGAAAAAACTTTGGCCAAATATAGAAGACAAGTTCGGCCAAGAAAACACAACAGCAGATGAGCCAAACAACATTCTTGTTAATGAACCTGATGACAATGCAGCTCTTATGCACGACCCTCAGCTACAGCCGAGCTGTGGTCGTATTGTTGAAGAAGATGTTTTGGAGTGGATGAAATTTGAAAAGGAGCTAGACAACGAGGTTTTAAACGATGACAAAATCGCCGAGTATGTAATTCGCCAGGAATATGAGAAGGATAACTACACAGATGCTGCTGAAATTGAAGAGGAAGATGAAGAAAATGAAATGAGCCACGCTGAAGGCAAAGCAGCTTTGCAACTGGCAACTACCTATATCGAACAGCAAAACGAAGCAACTGCCGTCGATGTAATGTTTATTAAAAAGTGGCGTGACTTTGCACATCAAAAATCATTAGAAAAGAAAGTTCAGAAAAAATAACAGATTTTTTAAGTGCTTAACAAGCCAAATCTCAATATATTTTTAAATTTTATTTTATCTTATTTTATCTTTTATTTTTTATGTATGTTTAATACTATATATGTCAGAGTGTTAGTCTGTGTTGTACGTTACTGTATGTGCAACTGTTTTGTGTCTGCTATATTTTCCCTATACTCACCGATTCACAATAGTATGCACAGTATCACTGTTTCATCACAGTATCACTGTTTCATTGGTAACTTTGAAATCAGTTAAGTAGTTATTTTTGTATTGGTAATGTCTGCAAACATTGATTTTACGAAAGGTCGAAAAACGTGCAAAATTTTGTTGTTGTAATGGTGGTCAAAGCTTTCAACAAATTTTCATGAAATCTGATAACTTGAAAGAAATTATAAGTACCTAAAGAATTGCGTGAAAAAACTGGAGGTCAGGTTGCAAAAAACAAAATGGCGGCCAGTTGAAGGGCAAAATTTCAAAGGCTTTTAAAAGTCGCAATTTTAATCTGACATATACGAAATTCGGTTTCAAGATACACATTATTTAGGCCTACAGTCTTTGATATTTTGGTGATCATGCATGAGCAAATTTCAAAATGGCGGCCGTTTAAATATGCGTTTTTTTCAGGTTTTTGTGGCCCTCTAGCGGTCACATTTTCCAGCGGATTTTGATGAAACTTGAGATTATGGATCTCTGTACTATGTTCTTGTATTATGCAGGAAATTATTAAAATTGAATGAAAAATAAAAAAAGTCGAAAATTTAAAGCCTAATAATTTTAGCTGCCATTTTCTTTAAAAATTGAATTATTTTGCCCTGTCTAGAGTGAAACTCCTATTTGAAAGAGATAGTACATTGATTGATGAGTTCCTAGCATACAAAGATTTAAAATAATCCAAAATAAAATGCATGCATTCAAAATGGCGGCCCCCAAAGGTCAGAAGGCAAGCGCAATTCGCTATTTTAGTGCCAACTGAAATAATGAATATTTTTCATGATAACGTTTTAAATGTCTATTCTTGATAGAATTTATAAGCCAGACCATTTTTAAGATATTGTAAAATCTTTTTAACAATCCCCTTAAAAAATTATAAAATCGCGACTTGTCTGTCTGTCCGTCCGTTTGTTCGTGCGTCGAAACAAGTTTTCTCGCAAACCACATGAGCTAGAATGAGGAAATTTTCTACGTAGGTCAAAAGTGGTGCCTCTTGAAATTTGCAGTGCAAGAAAATATTTTAAGGCATTTTAAGGGGGGTCTCCCCATACAGGGGGGTGGCATACAATTTTTTTTATTTCTGTAGCAGCCAAGATTCTCAACAGATTCCGTTGAAACTTGAAATTATAAGTTATTAAGGCAAGTTAATTTAATTTAATTATGCAAATCGAATGACAAATAAAAAAGTCGAAAATTTACAGCTTAATATTTTTAACAGCCGATTTCAATAAAAATTGAAATGACGGCCCTCATAGTTCAGAAAAAAATTGAAAATGCATATATTAATGGCAACGCAAGTGCTGATTAAACTTTCATGGAAATCTTTTGAAATTAACTATTCGAGCTATTTAAGCCTTTGTGTGGTTACCACTGTGAACTGTGTATACAGCAAATGCGAGAAGGGCGAAACCGGTATTTATATGTTTACAACAATTTATTATCCGCCGATTTTCAATATGTAATCCATACGTATGCAACTCAATTTATTTAGCAAAATATTTGCGCCCCGATAAAAGGTCTCTAATAACGAACGTGGCCAGATTTTTTTTATGTAAATAAATACCCATGTGGTACTACGAAAATTGCAGAAAGAAAGTGAGTAGTAGGCAAGCAAAATTTTTTTTCGAAGCTTTATGCTACATACGAGAAATTTACCTTTCCGGCTGGTGCTGCCAACGGGGATTTTTTTCATTTTCGATCATTCCGTAATTAAGTTGATTTGTAACCAGAAGGCAGACAAAGCCTAGCTCGAAGTAATAAGTCAAATGGTTCCTGGCTAGGTTCTCAGCCTGATAGAGTAGTTGTTGGGTGGGAAACCTGGAAGCACTGGGCATTTAGGAGTCCCGTATCCAGGAGGTAAACAACCTTTATCTCGTTACCACAAAAAAAAAAAAAACACCAGGTAGTATATACTCATGCAGGATTAAAATGACAGACTCTTGAATGGGATGTTGAATATCAAACTTATTTAATACGTACTCGACAAAAAACTTACATTAAAACGTTTCAATTTTTCAGAACATTTCCTTATCTAACTTCTATATGTTCTGAGAAAAGGCCTTACAGCGTACACGCACCAATCTTAAAAGTTTTTCAGATTTTCGGATCACAGGTATCCGACCGCGAGCTAGGAACCTTTTGAATATTTATTGATACCCAAGCTTTGAAGGCGTTATCATTTGTGATCTTCGTTCAAGTTTAGTGTCTGCAGTTGCGATGTTTTGGAGAAAAACTACCGCAACACCAGACGGACAAAACCGATTTCAACAAGGTTTTGCAAGTAGTATAAAACCCTTAAAACGGAGCTAAAAATTGGGGAAATTTAATAAAAGCCTTTCTATTACAGACATATGTTTGGGATTCCAGAAGGACTCACCAAACGGAAAAAAGTAGTGATATGGCGGAAATTGCACCAGAAGTAGAAACCTTAAAAGTTGAATATCTTCAGGAATTTTAAAGTATTTATATTACATACAAAAAAACGTGCTGTACTTTCTTGATCTTGTCTGTTAGTTTCCGGGTTTTGACCATATAAATAGAATTTATGC
This sequence comes from Odontomyia ornata, assembly GCA_963969285.1. Lineage (NCBI taxonomy): Eukaryota > Metazoa > Arthropoda > Insecta > Diptera > Stratiomyidae > Odontomyia > Odontomyia ornata. Next base: position 141,237,849 of record OZ017738.1, read on the forward strand.
TCATATTAAATGCCCATTAGTAAACGCTCATTCCGACAAAAAGACGCATTTGGATGCATCAGATGAAACATTTAACGGATGAGATATTTTGTCACATGCAGACGATGTACTGCTCCAACATAAAGAAAAGATATAAATTACACTTCCCAAGGTGTACTTTTTGTGCAGTACATCGTAACGTATCTATGTCAAACCTTGTCTTCCCTCCACCTCGAAGAATGCTGGTCATCGAGCAGAAGAAGAAATAATGGCCACCTACTTACTGATACAATAGCACATTTATGTACGATCACTTCATAACACTAAATATTGAATTACTTTTTGTTATAAAAATGCGACGTATCTTTCACCATGCCGACATAACAATTACTGTCTCTCAGGCTTGCAAGTAACATCGTACCGCCTTTGGTATCAAATGGAACTTCTTGAATTCACTCGCCATCTTCAGCATCATCAAAACATTTACTGGACCGAAGCATTATGCGGTCTTACAGCTATGCACGACAAAACCTTTCTCCAACTTCCATTTCTTTTTCAAGTATCTTCTGGTCATTGGGTTTAGGGCACACATTTTCAAATAGATTTGATCATGTGTGTCTTGTTCAATTGCAGGTTTGGTCGTTGTCGTCGTCGTTAATTCCCTTCCAAGGGGGCGTACACAACTTTCTTCATTAACATCCACTAAACACCTTAATAGTAGGCCTCTATTCATTCACCGAATCCATTCATACTTCGTTTGTACAATGATAGCAGATATAAATCTGTTGTTGATTAATGATTAAAGATTTTAAAGAGGTAAAAATGGATTGTGCTTTTATTGTTACTGTTAGTGAGATGGGATTTGATACTCATTATGAAGGAGTATGGAGTATGCAGATATCTCCGAATCTGATAGTTTGGTGCTGGGCGTATACATGTGGTTTCTAGGCTTTGCGGGAATGAATTTGATGCACTGTTTTTATCCGTAAAGCATCTCATTTTCGAAGTATTTAAACTAGATTTACTTCAATTCACTTTCGAACGTCTATTTGACTTTTTTGTGAGTGGAACAGTATCTTGACTTTCTATTTCAATTCGCTTGTTGAGTATTATCTAGTTTGATTTGTTAAAACGTAATTTCAAAGAGTAAACGGATATTAAGACTCCGATAATTTCGAAAGAGTTTGTGATTTAATATTGATTCGCTTGTCAATGAATTGGGAAAAAATTGAGTTTGATCAAAACATCGTACAATAGAAACTTTACTATTTGGTAATAGTATTTTCATTTGTACGTCAAATTAGTCTAAACTTTAAGTAATTTTAGAGAAATGTTTTATGGTGCAGCATTTTACAATTTACGAAATTTAAAACACGTTTGATAGTCAATTTACAAAGATTTTAGTTCAAGTTGAGTAAGCAGGAGCGTGATCGAGCCAGAAGGGCTTTGTAAACATTTTAGAGTTCGAAACAAGTTTTCTAATGACATGAATAAGAAATCGTTTAAATTTATCCCAAAGATGCAGAATTTCATCCATAAGCACACATCAGCCGCCATTTTGTACTAGCTGAAATAAAGTTTTTGATTGCTCGGCCAAAATATATTCAAATTAAACACTATTCCTCAAATTTTCATGAAAATACGAAGAAAATAAGTGTGCCTATTTGTATTTGTGTCAATTTGAAATATGTATCAACTATCAACATGTGTTACAGTTGTTGAAATTCGATACAATTGAAATGGCGATTACTCACTTGATTATGATTTGACACAAATTGTTCGTACATTTTGCTTCGCCATGGATCTGTTGATGCATAAAGTAACTTTTTTGTTTCAGATCCTAGGAGTTCTAATCAAGAACTTTCATTTGAGCCCCAACCCGATTGCATTTGATAAAAAAATGTATGGGCTACATTAGCATTAAAGGAGACCCCCCTTAAAATTTTTGATAAGAAGCAAATTTTCGAGAGATCATCATTTCTGACTTTTTCACAAAATTTGAGCTGTCTAACTTCTAAAGTTTCTGAGAAAGTTTGCTGTGACTCACGGACAGATGGCCAAACGGACAGACAGTGTAGCGTTTCCCATATGACAGATAGTTATTGTGTTCACCGCCAGGCATTCGAGTTAAGATAGCAGTTGAGAGAACAGAGACACACGCGAAGCATCGAAGCATCACAACTGCGAAACAAATATTTTCCAGTGTATATTATTATTGTGTGTTTTTATGTAGTGTAAGTAAACGTTATTACAAAAACTATTGCCTTTGCATAACATTGGTGACCCCGACGTGATGTCTGCAAAAGGAAAACCTGCACATGATACAACTAAAAAGCCGCTTAAGCCGAAACTGTTACTTGAACCGAACCCACCACAGGAGCCGCAACCGACACCAGAATCATACAGGAGCCACCAGTTAGCAACAACGACATCACAAATGTTTGCGTACCACCGTTTTGGACAACTCAACCAGCGCTGTGGTTCACCCGCGTTGAGGTACAATTGCGAGGGTGCAGAATAACTCAGACGCCCTAATGTTTGACAAGATTGTCAGCGAACTTGATTGTACCTGCTTGGACGCTATAGCGGACATCATGGAGAAACAACAGGAAACGGGCAAATATGAAGCACTGAAAGCAAGATTAATCAATGTTTACGCACCGTCCGAAGAGGCTCAAGTTCAAACTCTTTTCACCGGCATGGAATTAGATGACAGCAAGCCATCACAATTGCTACGGTGCATGCATTTAACTGGAAAAAGCAAGATAAGTGAATCATTTTTGAAATCACTTCAGCTACGACGGCTGCCCGCGGATGTATAATCAATTTTCGCCATCGCAGAAACAACGGATCTCACCCGCCTCGCAGAAATGGCTGACAAAATTCTAGGTGTCAGAAGGCCTAACGAAATTCGTGAAGTCTCAGATTGCCAAATATCAAAAGGAATTTCAACCAATACTGCAGATTTAGTTACACAGATCGCAGAATTAAAAGCATTAATCCAACAATTACGAATACTACCTGCTCGAAGGTTCACATCACCACGAAACTTCAGAAGTCGAAGCCGTTTTCACAATCGAGAACACGAAAGAAACATCTGTTTCTATCATCGAAAATTCGGAATAGCCGTTCGTCATTGTACCAAACCATGTAACTTTCAGGCCCCATCGATGTCGGAAAACGCCTAGGAGCCCTGCGTATTGAGACGGCTCACAGTCGCTCCGCAACAAACCGTCTTTTTTTCATTGACAAACTAACACAAATTAAGTTTCTAATCGACATAAGTGCAGATGTGTCAGTCATACCTCGACTTCCATCAGTTAAAAACAACACAAAAACAGAATTTAGCTTTACGCGGCCAATAAATGTCCGATCGACACTTATGGTGGAAAGTTGCTTACATTAAATCTCAATTTACGGCGACTATTTACGGGGCCATTTATAATAGCAGACATTGCACAGCCAATTATAGGTGCTGATTTCCTAAATGAACACGGCCTCTCTGTAGATATTACAAACAGACATCTTGTAGACTCGAAAACGAAACTTACAACAGCAGGAACTGTATCAACTCTACCCACAGGATCTTTCTCTACATTGATCGAAGAATCGCGGTTCCACGCATTACTGAAATTATTCCCAGAAGTAACGAATCCTGTTCTAGCGGATACTACACAGCACTCTGTACGACACCATATCATCACTACTGGCCCCCCCGGTAGCAGAACGCCCGAGACGACTACCACCTGGCAAACTGAAAATAGCTAAAACAGAGTTCCAGTACATGATGAATCAGAACTACTGCCGCCCATCGAACAGCCCATGGGCTAGCCTTTTGCATCTTGTGCCCAAGAAGGAAGGTTCTTGCACCCATGCGGAGATTATCGTAAACCAAACGCGATTGCCATACCCGATCGCTATCCCATGCGACACATTCAGGACATAACATCAGATCTCACAGGTAAATATTTCTATTTTCTAAAATAGACTTGCTTCGAGCATACTATCAGATCCCAGTTGCAGATGAGGATGCCCCAAAGAAGGCAGTGACAACAGTGTTTGGCCTATTTGAATTTACGGTAATGACTTTTGGCCTCCGGAATGCCGCCCAAACCTTTCAACGGGTTGTTGACGAAGTGTTGCGCGAATTGGACTTTTGTGTCTGTTATCTAGATAACATTGTTGTATCATCTAACTCAATCGAAAAACATATGGACCAACTTCGCATCGTACTTGAACGATTAAAAACTTACGGAGTGAAAATCAACGTTGCAAAATGTGTCTTTGGCGTCGAAAAAATTGAGTAACTGGGGCACAAAATAAATAAACATGGCATTTCACCACCTGATTCGCGAGTTCAAACCATACGTGATTTTCAATTAACAATAACAGTCAAACAACTACGCCGCTTCCTGGACATATCAAATTTTTACAGGAGATTCATCCGTTATGCTGCTAACCTACAAGCACCGCTCCACCAATATCTCCGCAATGTAAAAAAAGGCGACAAATGTGTTATTCTTTGGTCACCCGAAACCATAGAAGCTTTTAACGATTGTAAGGAAAGCTTTGCGAAGGAGACATTGCTAGTACATTTTTTCCATCTATGCCATTACAACTTGTCACCGACGCATCTGATGTTGCAATCGGATCAGTATTAGAGCAAAAAGTAAATGACAGTTGGTTACCATTAGCTTACTTTCAACGAAAACCGTATCACGCTGAATCACAGTACAGTGTTTACGACCGAGAGCTGTTGACTATTTACAGCAGTTTAAAACACTTTCGACACTGTCTCGAAGGCACCCAGTTTGTTATCAAAACGGACCAGTAACCGTTGATATATGCGTTCAGTCAAAAAACAGAAAAATCTTTGCGGAGACAAACTAGGCACTTAAGTTTTTTATCGGAATTTTGTACCCAAATTGTCCATGTTAATGGAGAGGAAAATATTGTAGCAGACACGCTATCAAAAATCAAAGCGATCAACCTGCCGTCTTCATTGACAACCCACGAAATGATAGATGAACAACGTAACGACACTGCACTTCAATCATTTCTCACTGGAAACAATTCATCACTTAAGCTGCATCTACTACCTATAGAGGAACATGAAGGTTTATATTGTGATACATCGACGAACAATATTCGGCCATAGGTACCATAAACACCTTCCACAGATGCTCCCACCCTGGAGCCCGCACGATGGCTCGAGCTGTGCAAAGAAAGGTTGTTTGGCCTGACATGAGGAAAGATATTCGAGCCTACACATGCACTTGTATACCATGCCAAAGATCAAAGATTGGAAGGCATACAAGAAACGATATCCAGGAGCTCTTTTACGGAACAACTTTAACACTTCCTGGAGAATTCTTTGTGATCGATGACAATCTGTTCGATCCGCACGCTTTTGGATCCATGTTAAAACAGCAGATGCGTGAATTGCGAGCTGTTCTAATTAACCACCGCAATGATCGAACGACCTTCGTAATTCATCAATTAAATTCATATACACACGTCTTCTTAAGAGTTGACAGCGTAAGGAAATCGCTCTGTTAACCGTAGTCAGGACCACACAAAGTGATCAAACGAATTTCAGATGTACTGTTTACGATTGGCATCGAAGGTAGACGTCAACGTCTCCACTAAACGACTGAAGTCAGCCTTCATTACCATCGCTACTACTCAGCAAACCGAAGCTCCGTCAGACTCCGTAACGAAGCTGTCAAACATATCCGCCTGCAAAGCGCCATCGTGATAGTGGGAATGTCACTCAAGAGGCAGCAGTGTAGCGTTTCCCTAAGATTAATAAGGACTGGATGGGCTAAGCTCATATAAAATGCATCAGAGAGCATGCGACCGGTTTCTGCTCTCTTCCAAGTGAACAGTCTGTCATTTCCTCCCCGTCTGCCTCTTGCTGGTCACTTTCTTGTTCCAAAAGTTGACCAGGTGTGAACTGACTGTCAAGTTGACTGATGCAAATTGGACGACAAATTGGCCAATTTGCAAGTTTCGTCGCGAATTTTATCCAATATTAAAACTGTGGAAAGTGTTCGCGATCTAAATTTGTTCCAAGTGTTTAAACATTCGATTGGAGTTTGTGATTCAAGTTACTTTAACGTGTGACACTGTGTAATTAACTTAGAATTTCAAAATGAAATGTGTAGTGCCTTCGTGAAAAAATCATAGTGGAAAAGGGTCTGTAGGTGTTTCCTTTCACAAGTGAGTAGTTATTACATTAATGTTTTGCATGTTTTTCATACAATGCTGAAGGTTTTTCAAATAGAAAGCAAATTTTTGGTATTGTATGAAAATTTGTTTACATTGAGCAGCAGCCATGTTTGCTTGTGCAATTTGGCTCTCTCTGAGGTTGTGAACAAGAGCGAAGCAGTAGGAAAAGTGGTCGCAGGGGTTGTTGCAACCATATTGTCACGTGGTTGTCCACTCCAGTATTATTTAATTACTCAATGGCGTTTCCTATATTATAGATAGTTATTGTGTTCACCGCTAGGCATTCAAGTTAAGATAGCAGTTGAGAGAACAGAGACACACGCGAAGCATCGACGCGTCACAAATGCGAAACAAAGATTTTCCTGTGTATATTATTATTGGATGTTTTTATGTTTGTATGGGTAAATGTGGGTGAGATGCCACACCTGGAGAGATGCCGCACCTGGAGAGATGCCGTACGTGCTTTAAAATCTCACCCAACCCATATTCACGTACGTACCATATTGACGCATGGACCAATAATTTTTTTTCATGTTTTTCAACGGTATTAAGCCTGGCTCATTCGAAACAATGCGCCATGTATATAAAAGGTCATCAATCGCAATGAGCAGAGCAATTTGGACCGAAGACCAACTCCGTGAGCTGCGTTTATGTACCACCTCGAGCATTAAACCATAGAATGATATCATTCAACATGGAGAAAGGCAGTCTTTGGCCTCAAGGCAAGTTGAACTGTTTTTATTGAAATTGGTATGAAACCTATTTTTTCGTGAATTTGCAACTTATCTTAATTTCAAAATGAAGTACTTTGCAGGTATAATAGAAAAAGTAAATGAAATCCGATAAGTGGAATGTATTAAATGGTTATCAGCCCCTGGATTTGCTTCAGACAGAAAAACTGTCAGAGCCATTGCCTACGAATTTACCGAAAAGCTAAATATTAGACACAAGTTTTGTGAACGTACAGTAATGGCTGGAGTCACCTGGTTACGGTCTTTTTCAGAGAAGAATCTTGAAGCATCACTTCGGCAGGCGGAAAGAGTTTCGCTCTTCAGAGTTAGAAGAATGAATATTGATGATCTCAAAGATTTTTTTGATTTGCTGGCAAAAGTAATGGCGTTAAATCGTCTCTTAGAAAAGCCCTCCCATGTATTTAATATGGATGAAATGTGTATGCAGCTTCTAAATAAATCTGGAAAACTTATAACGTCAAAAGGAAATAAGGACGTTCATTTACTTACTACGAAAGAACGAGGGGAGAATGTAACCGTAGTTGCGTGCTTTAGTGCAAATGGTAGCTTAATTCGACCTGTGTTGCTTTTTAAAAGTGTCAACAGAAAATCGGAACTTTCTGATGGTCTACCAGAAGAATCCAATGTATATCTGAATGAAAAATCACGATTTATCAATTAAGACCTTTTTCTATGTTGGCTGAAAGAGCAGTTCATACCGCATAAACCAAGTGGAAAGTGTTTACTCATCTTAGACGGCCATACCTCTCATTGCTCCAACGTCGAAATGCTGTCTACATAGCTGTCGTCCACATGCTCTTCCGCCTTTATATAAGAGTTTTTTTGGCCGCTTAAAGCCTATTTTAATAAACAAGCGCAAACGTGGATGCGGAATCATAGCAGTCGAAATTTTACTAGATATCAAGCTGGTGATGTCATCGGCAAAGCGTAGCTTAAAGCCACTTGCGTTTGAAACGCTATGAGTGGATTCAGAGCTACGGATATTTGCCCATATGACACATATGTGATACCAGGCCAATTTTTCTTAACGTCGAAATCTGGAACTGTTAAAACGACATTGTTGGATGCTGGAGGTATTGTCTCAACAGATGGAGATGATGTTTTTGCAGTTCCGGCTTCCATACCCTTGATAACTACAGTGCAGCTCGTTCTTGATGCAGGGCCAGGATATTTATGTGGAAGCAATAAGAAATAGATGCGGCGTCTCCATCATTTTAAGGCAGCGTCTATACTGAGGGTCGAGTGGAGACGCCGCTTTGTATTGATTTTGAAAATAATTTATTTCATGTTTAGACCACACACAAGAAATATATTATTTAATTTTGATAATCTACACAACTCCGCCATAGACAGTTCCAAGCCCGTTTGAGAAAGGAGGAGGAAATCCCTTGTTTCCCCAACCCATAGCTTCCATGATTCCTCATCCCAAACTCCCCCAATTAAATGGTAGTAAATGCTCTCGGGTGCACATTAGATTTACTGGTTCCCCAATAATGTAGCAGTAAATCCAGAAAAATGCTAATGACTGTAAATATATCTACAGCTCTGCTACTAAATCCTACTTACACCTCTTCTGTGAGGACGTGAAAGGGTGAAGGCGAATTTTCCGCGCCTGATAATGGAATAGACGTAATAACCACGCCACTGGAATGAAAGTTGGGCAACGGGCTCCGCATCCCTGGAAAACTTTTAAGTGTTTCGAAACCTGCAGATAGGCCTCGGAATGGACTGGACTCACAGCGATGACCTCGGAAATGAAAAAAGGACTATAGTATTGGATCCCGGAATGTTAGATCACTCAATTACCCTGGTGCTGTTGAGGACCTTTTAAAGCAGGCCAGTCAACAACAGTTAAAAATACTGGCAGTCCTGGGAACGAATTGGACTGGAAATAACATTCAAGACAAGAGATAGCACACAATTTTCAAAAGTGGGAAGCCATCTGGAAAAAGAGAATTCGGGGTGGCCTTCATTGTGGATAGAGAGTTCAAGTTGCACGTTATTGATTTTAAGGCAGTCAATGAACGGTTGTGTGCAATCTGTATAAAAGCGAAATTCTTCAAAATCTGGCTGATAAATGTTCACGCCCCGACCGAAGAAAAGGACACAGTAATGAAGGAAACGTTTCACAATCACCTAGAAAGACTTGTCATTGCCCACAAACGGCACAAAAATAATTCTGGGTGATTTCAACGCGAAGGTTGGCAATGAGTTATCTCATCGAGGAACGACTGGAGCGCCTGATTGACTTTGCATGTAGTAGAAATCTAGCCATACGTTTGATTTGCTCCCACATTGACGCATTCATAAAATGACCTGGGTATCACCGGACGGCAACACACAAAACCAGATCAATCATGTTCTGATCCAACAACGTTGAGCCTCGAGCATACTTGACGTCCGTACATACCGAGGAGCCAATTGTAACTCAGATCATTACTTGATCAAATTAACCTATCGATGTCGTATGTCAAAGGCATATTCCAAACGGCGTCTGTGGCCAAACATTTCACGGAGACCCTCAACAACCAGCTGGCTCCCATCTTATTAGACGCATCGTTAAAGACGAGCAACGAGCTCTGGATGGAAGCGGAAGCAGCGCCGTGGCAGAGCAGATGATCGGACATCAAGCCCGGCACAAGAGGAATGATTGGTTCGATGACGAATGCCAGAATGCGTTAGACAAAAAGAATCAGGCGTACAATGAATATGTAGGTAGGAAAACCAGGACGAAGAGAGAACACTATGAAAACCTCAGAAGAGTAGCCAATAAAATAATTAGGATTAAGAAAAGAAAATACTATGACGACGGATTGGTAAGTAGAGATATAATTTTAGCGAGCAACAACACAAGACAAGCATACAAAGTAGTGAAAAGCCTGAAACGTGGTTATCAGCCTGAAATCACGCTCTGTCATGATGACATCGGCAGTATCATCGCTGATGAAACCAAGAATAAGGAACGATGGACATCATATTTTAGGAATCTCCTTAATGCACCGTACAGCTCCAGAACACCGAAGCGTATAGATGTCTGCGGAGAGCTTCCCTACCAACCCTGGATGAAATTTTTTCAATCATCAAAGCCAGAAAGAATCATAAAGCACCGGGCATCGATGAGATTCCAGTGGAGCTTATCAAATATGGTGCCAGTAGTGTTCCTTAAGCTATTCACAAACTCATCCAACAGATTTGGAAAGAAGAACATATGCCGAACGAGTGGAGCCAATCACTTATATTCTCCATCTACAAAAAAGTTGACAAGCTACAGTGCGAAAATTATAGAGGTATATCACTACTTAGAACGGCGTACAAAATATTTTCCCAAATCTTAGAAAATAAAATCGGATCATACGCCAACAGTATTAGTGGGGAGTATCAAGGTGGTTTTAGGGCAGGTAGATCGCCGAAAGACCAATTGTTCACAGTCAAGCAGGTACTTGAAAAATACTGGGAATTCAACATGGACACACACCAAATTTTCACTGACTTCAAGCAAGCATACGACAGTATTGATCGTAACATACTGTACCAAATAATGCTTGGTTTTGGCATCTCAGCGAAATTAGTCCGTCTTACCAAAATGACAATGACGTCGAGGACCTCCCAAGTCCGCATCAATAATCAACTCACCGATGTGTTTGACACAAATATCGGACTAAAGCAGGGAGATGGGCTGGCCCCATTGCTTTTCAATTTGGCTGCGGAGTACGTCATATGGAAGCTACCTGTGGAGATGCGAGGTACATTACTATACAAGTCGAGCCAAGCAGTAGCCTATGCGGACGACATCAACATTTTGTCACAATCATTAACAACTGCCAAAGAAATTTTCCTGAAACTCGATAGCGAAGCAAAACTAGTAGGGCTACAATTCAATGAAAATAACACAAAGCTCATGACGCAGTCAAAGAAAAATTCCTCAAATACACAAAATATCACACTTGGCAAATACAGTATCGAAAATGTGGGTGAATTCGTGTATTTAGGCTTCAAAATAATGGAAACGGGCAATGAAAGAGACGAAATACGCCAAAGAATACGGCTCACAAATAGAATATCCTATTCAGTATTGACGATCTTGAAGACCAGCTGCGTACACAGGAAACAAAGCTCCAAGTACACAAATTTGTGCTAAGACCTATTTTATGCTATGATTGTGAAAGATGGACTCTAACCCAAGCATCTGCAAATATATTGAACGCCTTTGAGCGACGGATCCTAAGGCGAATAATTGAAACGAAGCTAGACGGGGACCAATGGCGAACTCGATACAACCATGAGCTGTATGAAATTTTTGACAAACCGGAGGTCTCAACGATTGTAAGATTGCGGAGGCTGCGATGGGTTGGACACGTAAATCATATGGACGAACAACGGATACCCAAGAAGGTATTTGTTGGGAGAACTGAAGGCTGGAGACCAGTGAGGAAACCGAGAAAGCGCTGGTCTGACTCGGTTGACGAAGACAGTTCATCGCTGCTCGGATTTCGGAATCGCAGGACGTGGTCAATGGACCGAGACAGTTGGAGGCGCTGTTTGCAGGAAGCGAAGGCCCGAGAAGGGCTGTAGTTCTAAGGAGAAGAAGAATCTACACACCTTCAAGTTTGTAGTCAAGAAAAAACTTATAAATAAATCTACTTTTTCGAAATTATTTCACTCAAAATACTCGAAATATGGGCCTAAACTAGGCCCAATGAGAGCTACAAACTATGAAATAAGGTTTCGATATTATGGCGGGCCAAAACAGAACTTGAAAAGGGCAATAAATATATCTATTTAAATTTCACAGCAAGATACCCGGAAACCTCAAATTTGACAAAAAATTCATCAAGAATGATTACTGACATTTATCTGTATCAATAAGTAATGCACATTTGTATGAAAAAACCCAAATTTTTGGTACATTTCATCTTCCCTTAGACCCTCTTATTCATAAAATGACTTTTTTGTTTCAGATTCTAGAAGTTCTAATCAAGGCCTTTCATTTGATACCCCACTCGACTACATTTGATTAAAAAAATGTTAAGGGCTAATTCGTTATTCGGGGAGACCCACTTAAAAATTTTTTAAAATTTTTGGTAAGACCTTCACTGTTGAGAGACTATCATTTCTGACCGTCTCACAAAGTTTGAGCATTCTAGCTTCTGTAGTTTCTGAGCAACGGACAGACGGACAGACTGGTCACGATACTAGTAGGTCTTTGTAAAGAAATTTTTTATAAAAACATAAAAAGGGTGTGAAGCTTGAGTTCGCAGAACCTCAACTTTTCATTCCATACAAGCGATTCGATTGGGCGCAGTAAATGCTTATCTTGATGGAAAATTGAAGGGGATTTCGATGAATAGATCGAAAAATCTTTTTTTTTTCCTGAAATCGATGAGGGAGTCGCATGAATAAATTCAATCCTGGATACGGTTATCTCAAAGATCTCCATTAAGAAATCCTCGACAGCTTACGTTTATCGAGATTAACCAAAAGACATCTTGGAGCTTCATCGTAGATGTAGTCGGCTTAGAAAACTCATTGCAAGAATTTACCACCGCAATTTAAATATGGTCAACCGGGAGTATGAATGCATTCAGCTAGTGATTACGTCTCTAAGCCGAATGATCTCGAGGAGAACAACTGCTTTTGCTAACGAGCAATTTGAACAGGCCCTGGAAAGTATGAAACCAGATCCTAGTATGTTTCTTCATATCAATAGGATAACTGGTAGAAAAATGCTGCCTGCGGTCCTCACTTATGATGGATCGATACTCATGGATAACAAAGCTATCGCTAACTCTATCGCAAAACATTTTGCGAAAGTTCTTCAAGGAGAAGAAGCAAGTGAGGACTCTCCCGTTACTTTGTGTATGAGCAGCACTACAACGAATTTCAACAGGGACCGTGAGAAATTGAGCTAGACCAGGTTCTCTGATTCAAATCCCTCTGATGCACCTACTGGCCATGGTCGGTTCGTCAGCCCTGAAGGACTCACTTTGTTGGCACTGGCGAAAAATTCCAAAAAATTGGCAGGGGCCGATGGAATCTCCAATTATATGCTTCCCCATATTTTTTTGCTCTCCTCTTGATCATTTTAAATAATTGCATTAAAATTTGCTACTTCCCTCAGCAATGGAAATGCGTAAAAATATTTGCAATACCGAAGAAGTCGGTCAGTACTGACATAGCTGATACTCGTCCGATTTCGCTTCTTTCAAATATTGGTAAGCTGCTTGAAAGGATAATACTTGAACGCATCATACGATTCTCAGTGGGGGTAAGAAATGTGCCGGAAAGACAATTGGGTTTGAAAAAAGCCCACTCCACGGTGGATGCTATGGACGTGTTCCAAGCCAATATAGCGACAAATTGGCGCAACAATAAGCTTGTTGTAGCTTGCCTGATCGGTATGAAGAAAGCCTTTGACTCTGTATGAATCAATGGGCTTCTCTATAAAATGATAAACTTTGGTTTTCGAGCCCATATTACAAAAATTATAGGCACCTTCACGAGGGGACGAACTGCCTTCACGGTGGCTGGTGGAGCTAGGTCAGTCCCATTTTGTCTTGACTCGGGGTCCCACTGGGGTCTATATTACGCCGATTTATTTTCAACATATTCATCTCTGACGTGAAAGAGACAAATATGAGCCTGGAATCCAGGTAAACGTCGTCGCTGACGAGTTGTTAATGAGGCCATCTGAGCAAAATTTGTGCTTTAGTAGGATGAGGCTCATAAAATATTTGGATCTCTTACTGCATATTTTCGGAAATAGGCAATCAAGCTAAATGCAAAGAAAAGTGAATTAATTGTGTTCAAGGACCCCCCAAAAACTTTGGTCGTCGTAAAAGAAACATCTTTGACTCCAGGATTAGGTTAAGTGGGCAGATGGTGCACTGCTCTAAGCAAATGAAGTACTTCGGGGTGGTTTTCGACAGGGAGGCTACCTTCAGTGCTCACGTAATAATAATATTTTGAAAAAAGTGACTTATGCCTACCACCTTCGTATACCTCTTTTCAGAAAATATTCAATAGCGAGCAAGCGAGCCAAGGTTTTGGCTTATAAAACCTTGATTCGTCCGATCATCTCATATGTGGTGATGATATGGAATGGAGCTCCGAAAACAAAATGGGGCAAGATAAGATTATTGGAGCGACAAATCCTTCGGGCTTGAACAGGCCTATACAGACAGGAGGACGGATGATCTCACCCCAACGAGGCGCTGTACCAGGAGGCAGGAATGGAATCAATCAAATCGTATGCGGAAAAGCTGGTGGAATCAGGAATCAGGAGAGCCAAGGACCACAAGGCCGGAGTAGTCAAGAGAGCAACGAGCAACCGCTCAATGGATGCAGTGAATGAGTAGTTTAAAGGTAGTCTTAAGGAAATAATGTACTTAATTTTAGAAACTCAATTTTTAAAGCTGCAGTTGTTAGAGCAAATGAATTTTACACCACTTCTTTTTAAAGTTTATTAATGTTTGATAATGTTGTGGGTGTCAACATTTTAAAGTTTTGTTTTATCGAAAAAATTAATATTGTAATCTAAGAAAAGTAAATTATTATTGAACTCCGGAAAAAGCTCTAAGGCAAAATCCGCATGAATATTGCTAGGTTATGTTATTTATGAATTGTATATAAGTTATAAATCAGAAAAAAAAATCAGAAAATAAAGATATTAAATCTCATATACTTTAGACCTTGAATAAAACTTAACCGAGTCGAAACGCATCTGCTTACCGAAATGAGCAAGGGCCGACAGCTTTTCAAGATTTTTAAACATTGCTTTATCTGATAATCGTATTGTGTATAAGTACCAATGGATTCCATTGTAATGGCTGAAAACACAACCAATTTCGCAAGTCTTTGATTAAAAAAGTGCGGAATTTTCCGTAATGTTTTCATCGTGATAGTATGGCTCTATTTTAGAAAATCATAAAATTTAGAATATAGTCTTACTTTCCTAATAATCATGACTCTACTGAGTTCATTGATGAGAAAATGCAAGTTTTCCTCTATACATCATTATCATCAATTACGCTCCACAGTCCAATTGAACATAATAAAATTTAATAACTTAATGAGCAGACACCCACCTTATCAAATTATAGAATGTAATCGTTAAGCATCAAATCAATTACTGAGCATTACGCTGATGAGTGTTAAGTCCAAATACAGTATGTAAGCTTCTATTATCTGTTGTATAATCAAATATCTTAGAAATTGCTTTGCTTTGAATTTAGTTGTTACAAAATTTTCAGCCGATTATTTAGTATTAACGAATATCGAATAACTGATTAAAATAAACACCTTTCACATTTCTCATAGACCATGAAGTACTTTGACCACGTTAAGATCCCAATAGAGTGATTAAAGTGGATTGAAATAATCTAACTGTTCAACAACATTATTCAGTTCATAGGAAAGAGGTTGTTTGTTTCGTTTAATCTTCTTCAGTTAATATTTCTAAGTAGAGCTGAAACATGATTAAGGTGGATACAGTTTTGAAGAAGTAGTTAAAAAGGGTTGGTTATAAAGTAGATCCTATCAAGTGATACATCACTATTTTGAAAACAATAGAAGAGTTAGTTTGAGAAGATTAGAGGGTATGCTGATCATTTCAGTCTATGAAAGGATGTTCATAGTATATTGGAGTAGAAAAACCAATGGCTTTTATATGATGGTGTAAACTTAAAATATCTTTATGTATCTTGTAGCAATAAGCAATTTCAAATATGAAAATGAAACATATTTAGTGTATTGAGAAACATCAATCATTGTATGGCCCGGTATCCATGATGATTTTATTACGAAATGCAATAATTAATATTTCAAGAGTATTGCCTGCTTATATGGACTTACAAACAATAGCTGGAAATCCGTTATCAGAAAATGAAGTAAAAATCGATCAATTTGGCAAACTCTTTGAATTCGGTTTTCCTAAAAACCAGCTACAGTTTTTTTAAAGATTGACAGTCATAACAATAACCATCAGGGATGCACTTGAGATAACCTAAAGCTGGCTTTCAAGTTTATTTGATTTCGGGAGCTTCTTCCCTTGATGAAAAACAATAAAATGTTTTTAAGTAATACGCATATAAAGTATATGGATAGCTCAGTACGTTACAACTTATCAATAATTTGTACCAAAGACAATGAAAAAATTTATTAGAGGATAGTCTCTCACTATAAAATACGACACTTTCATGGTGAGAATACTTCATTTCTTTCTGTTTGAGTTACTAAAGGTATTTAATCAGCACTCAAATTCTTTGCATTCAAGGTATTTGGAAAAAACGCAAAAAAGAATAGATTATTATTAAGGCTTTTTTTTTAAGTGTTATCATTTTTCTTTACAAAATATTTATTTTGCTTTTTAGTCTTTTAATCACTAGGCAATAAGGGTTTCAGTTTTTACTTGCTTTGATTTACCTGAGACAGTATTTTAAGTTCTGCCTTGGAATCTGTGGGTATGGGGGAGCATATCGAGTAGGGGGAGCTCTCTGCCGCTAAATCTAACTTCACGCCGAAAGTAAGAAAAAATTTGCAGCGTTTCTGTCAGAAGTTTGGGGAGGGCTTTATTCTGGACTTGCTTGCTAGTTGCAAGATGCAACTGAAAAGGAGCCAGAGTTCAACATGACGGTGAACAGCTCCTGATGAACTTCAGTCCACCCAAAAACGGCTGAGGATCATACAAGCCTTTTTAATTTTCTAAAGTGTGCGAAGGTGCAACCACCTAAACTTTTCCAGGAGAGAGAAAATTGACTTTCTTTCTCAAAGGCGTGCACAACTCATACGACGAGAATGATATCGTGGCGAAGCTGAAGGAACGAATTGGAGAAAGTATCCTTCAGCAAAAAGGTTCTCCACTATAACTCTAAGAAGGAAAAAAGGACGCTTTCAGCTTTCTTAGTCTAGTTCAAACCAGACTTTGAAGTGAAAAATGCGACGGACATACAGTTCCTATTGTATCAAAAGATATAATGGGAATGTATGCAGAGAAATTGCACTTTCCAGTGCTTCAATTGCCCAAGATTTGGTCATGCCACTTTTAACTGCGGACTAAAGTCGGCTGCGTAAAATGCGACAAGCAGCATAACATAAGTCCATTGAATGTCCTATGTCAAGGGACGAGAAAAAAGACGAGATCTTGTGTGTGAACTATAATGCTAAGGGGCATTCTGGGAATTTCAGAGGTTGTCTTGAAGCACAAGAAGTCGAAGAGAGGAAGAAGAATCTCCAAAAGAAAAAAGAGGTTAGGAGGGATTTCATCATCGACTCTGTAAAAAATACTATACGTGAAGGGGTTTCATACTCTAGCCTTTTGCAAGGTGTAAAGAAGCAAACTATACTTCAGCCTACACGGCACCCAAAACTGCAACCAATGCAAATACGGTTTTGATTACTGACTGCCAACAATTTTTCAGGAGTGGCTTGTTCACACTCATTCAAAAAGTGAACTCTTTCATCCCCCATTATGGAAAACTCGCTAATTCTACTGAGAAAAAGCTGGGTACATAGAATTTGCCTTCGAAGTATGTTGTCGTGATGAGTTCTATCAAACTCTGCTACCTCAATATATGTTCATTAGCTCCACGCTATAATACTTGAATGCACATAGACCAGACTTTTTGTTCATGTCAGAAACAAGACTCAAAGAAACACACAGGGTGATCAATAGATCGAAAAACTTTTCTATTCCGGAAATCGATGAAGGAATCTCATGTAAAAATTCAACTCTAGATACGGTCATCTCAAAGATCTCCATTGAGAAATCCTCGACCAATTACTTTTGTTGAGATTCACCAGAAGACATCTTGGAGCTTCATCGCAAAAATCTACCACCGCAATTTAAATATGGTCAACTGGGAGTAGGAACGTATTTATCTAGTGATTACGTCTCTAAACCGAATGACCTCGAAGAGAACCACGGTTTTTGCTAACGAGTGATTTGCACAGACCCTGTAAAGTACCAAACCAGGTCCATGCATGTTCTTTCACATCAATAGGATAACTGGCAGAAAAAGGCTGCCCCGGGGTCCTCATTTAACATATGATGGATCCACGCTTATGGATTACAAAGCTATCGCTGACTCTATCGCAAAACATTTTGCGAAAGTTCTTTAAGGTGAGGAAACAAATGAGGACTCTTCCGTTACTTCGTTGGTGAGCAGCACCACAACGAATTGCGACAGGGACCATGAGCAATTGTGCTTGACTGGGTTCTCTGATTCAAATCCCTCTCTGATTCAAATTCCTCTACCCCTCTCCCCTCCGGCTAGGAAAGGGATCCCTCAGCTTGAAGGTGCCTCACGGCGTAACAAAACAAGACCTGGCCCAAAGTAATGTGTCAAACGGTTCCAGACTGGGTTCTCAGGTTGACAGGGGAGGTGTTTAATGGGTAGTCCAGTCGTTTTCTTGCGAGCATGGGAGTCCCACACTCTGTGCATAAATGGCATTCACCTCCCTACCACCAAAAAAACACTTTGTCGGACCTACTGGCCATGGTCTGTTTGTCAGTCCTGAGGGACTCACTTTATTGGCCCTGGAGCAAAATTCCAAAAAATCTGCAGGGGCTGATGGAATCTCCAATTATATATTTAAAAGGCTTTCCCATGCTTTCGTTATTCTCCTCGCAATCATTCTGAATAATTGTATTAACATTTACTACTTCCCTGAGCAATGGAAATGCGCAAAAATATTTTCAATACCCCAGAAGTCGGGCAGTGCTGACATAGTCGATACTCGTTTGATTTTGCTGCTTTCAAATATTGGTAAGCTGCTTGAAAGGGTAATACTTGAAGGCATCCTACAATTCTATGCGGGGCAAGAATTTTGCCGGAAAGACAATTTGGCTTCAACAAGGCCCACTCCACGGTGGATGCGATGGCCGTGTTTCAAGCCGATATAACGAGAAGTTGGTGCAGCAATAAGCTTGTTGCAGCTTGCCTGATCGCTGTGGACAAAGCCTTTGACTCTGTATGGTCCAATCGGCTTCTCTACAAAATGATAAATTTTGGCTTTCCAGCCCATATTGTAAACATTATAGGCAGGTTCATAAGGGGACGACCTGCCTTTGTGGTGGCTGGTGGGGCTAGGTCAGACCCATTTTGTATTGACTCGGGGGTCCCACTGGGGTCTATATTAGGCCCATTCCTTTTCAACCTATTCGCCTCTGACATCCCGGGCGTAAGAGAAGAATATACGCCCGGAATTCAGGTGAACCTCTTCACTGACGACTTATTATTTTGGTCATCTGAGCACAATTTGCGCTTTGCTAGGATGAGGCTCCAAAAAAATTTGAAGCAAATTACCGGAAATAGGAAATCATGCAAAGAAACGTTTGATAATTGTGTTCAAGAACCCCTGGAAAAACTTTGGTCGTCGTGCAAGAGGCATCTGTGACTTCGGGGTTATGTTGAATGGGCGGCTGGTGCACTGTTCTAGGCAAATAAAATACTTGGGGGTGGTTTTCGACAGGAAGGCTACCTTCAGTGTCCACATTGATAATATTTTGAAAAAAGTGACTTATGCGTACCATCTATTTATACCTCTTTTCAGGAAACAGTCAACAGCGAGCAAGTGACTCAACGTTTTGGCCTATAAAACCTTGATTCGTCCGATCATCACACGTGCGGTGATGATATGGAATGGAACTCCAAAAAATGGGGCAAGATAGAACTAGTGGAGCCAAAAAACCCTCGAGCTTGCACAGGCCTATACAGACGGAAGGACGGACGGTCTTAGCTCAATGAGGCGCTGTACAAGGAGACAGGAATAGACACAATCAAATCGTATGCAAAAAAGCTGGTGGAATCGGAAATCAGGTGAGCTAAGGAATAAAAGGCAAGAGTAGTCAGGAGAGCGATGGACAACCATTCAATGGATGCAGCAAACGACTAGCTTGTGTAATATATGAGGTTTTATGAAATTTTATACATTCATTTACAAGCTACAGACTTTAGAGTGATGCTACCTCATACATTGTTTTTTGATGGGGAAAACTTTTGAATGGTCATTGCAATAGATAAAGTACGAGATGGAAAAATATAAGGTGTATATACTGGAGGCGCAAAAAACAAATTCGCTTGGTAATGATATCAATGACATGCAAAAACACACTAGCTTCAAAAGTGACAAGTTATCAGGCATCCATGAATATGGTGTGTCATTTTTCGTGGTCAATAAATATATACAAACAATTTGTACCGAATTTCAGGGCAGTTAATGAATGGATGTACGCTATGCGCATCAAGATGAGATTCCTTAACACCTGGTTGGTTAACTGTTGTACTTCTGGTGGAAGCAACGAAGAAGTGACCAAGGATGCGCCTTATAACATACCATAGACAAACTGCCCTCGCACGGCATCAAAATTGTTCTAGGGGACTTTAACGCTCAAATTATAATGGTATTGCATAGCCTGCACCCAGAGACCAACCTAAATGGAGAGCGTCTAATAGGCTTTGAATCAGGCAAAAACCTCATGATAAGCTCCACCTACTTCTTACACAATGAGATTCACAAAAGAATGTGAACATGCCCGATGGCTGCATGCATAACTAAATAGACCACGTTTTCATATGAAAACGAGGGGCCACCAGTATTCTTGATAAACGCTCATTCAGTAGATAGATATCCTGGCAAAGCTACCAACACTAGAAGAGATACAGGTGGCCATACTCCACGCCAGAGGATCACACCTACACAACCTCCTTCATCGGTTAATATGAAGGATATGGACAGAAGAGCAACTACCGCATGACTGGTGAAAAGCATCTTATGTCCCTTGCATAAAAAGAGAGACAAGCTACGCTGTGAAAATTACAGACGGATTGGTTTGTTGAATATATCATACAAAACACTATCTACAGTCACTGAGCGAAGACTGAAGCCCAATTATGAAAAAATCATTGGAGTGTACCAAGGTGGTTTTCGAAGTGGGCGATCTACTATTGACCAGATATTTTAAGTAAAACCCGTACCTACTCAAAAGGTGTTGGGAATATAATATTGATATAAATCAGCTCTTTGTAGATTTCAAGCAAGCATATCCTGTACAAAATAATGCTTGACTTTTGCGTCCCAATAAACTCGTTCACATGACCAAGATTAAAATGCTGAGCACCGAGCCTCAGGTTAAAGTTAACGGAGATTTGACTGAAAGCTTCCCAACAAACTCAGGCTGGAAATAGATGAATGGACTTTCTCAATGTTGTTCAATACTATCCAGGAATGTGTGGCCAGGAAAACGCTAGTAGACATCATGAGTACACTACTCTACAAGTCCACGCAATTGGTACTGTACACAAATGACGTTAAAATGATGTTCAGATTCATTCCAGGTGTGAAGGAAGCGGTGATACGGGTGGAGTTAGAAGTGAAAAGTCAGCCTCGTGGTCAAGAAAATCAAAACTGAATTCATGACCCGAAAAAGGAAAGACAAACCTGACCTGAAGAGACTACAATTTGTGCGTAGGGTTTTGAATACTTAGAAATCAATCTTGATAGAAAGGGCAGAGAAGAGACACATAAATGGAAAAGAATTGACACAGTAAAAAAGTCTACTTTTTGGTGTTTCCTATGCTGAAATCCAGAGATGTTCACAGGAAAAATAAGATTCGCTTATACAAGTCACTAATTAGCACTATGCTGCATTATGGATGTCAAACTTGGAGTATTACAAATGTTTGTAAAAAGGCCCTGGCCGTATTTGAATGCAAAGTGATCAGGAAGATGTATAACTTAGTAAAGCGTGGAGCAAAGTGGATACTTTGTTACAACAAATTTATGACGACCCACCTGTATCCGCATGTAAAGCTGCGCAAAGTAAAATCAGCAGGGCATGTGGAGAGATTGGAAGTGTACAAGGGAAACGAACATTCAGTTGGGAAACCGAGGAAACGATAAAAAGATTCAATAGACGCTGACAGCAGATCTTTATTTGGAATTTCCAATTGGCGAACGAGGTCGCAGGACCACGAAGATTGGAGGTGACTACTATTGAAGGTGAAGGCCCGAATCGAAGTGATCCCATAAATAATGATTGCAGCCTTCTGACTTTGAAAGCATGTGAACTTATAAAGCAGTGATAATTAAAAATTGATGTGGTAGGAGTATGCTATTATAAAAGGGTTTTTGTAAACAAATCATTATATTACAATATATAATGTCCTCCGAATAGCATCAAAATAACTCAGACACGGAATTCATCAATTAAGTAAAATAAATGAGAATATATGTATGGTTATCATATAACTCCGTTCACATCTATTTTTAAATTTTCAAGGATATTCGAAAATTTCTTTATTGTCTATGTTGTTAAGAAATATGCATCACCCTAGTATCATATATTGTTCCGTTGCAATTGTGAGCTTTACAATTGGGTTAATTTCGGTATTTTTTCGCTTCAGCACTGCAGCCCCTTTTGGGCCTTCGTTTTAAGATAGGTAGAGTATGTCGTTAGCTTGATCCAATGTATCAGCTCTCCAGAAGGTGACATGTTCATTGCCACATTTTGCCTGTATGTTCGTTGACTCAGCTGCGATACGTTCTGATTTTAAACTAGTACGTAATTATAAATGAAGGGGCTTATAGTCCGTATAAAGAATCACTCAAAACAAATCTTGTTGTCATTAACGAGGTTCGAAACAGGGAGCTTTGGCTTACGCAGGGAGTACTCTAACCACTAAACTAAGTGGACTACGGTACTTATGGGTTCATTTTACTAAGGACCCAATTATATACTTTTGATACGTTGAAAAATATCCGATAAGCAGATAACATAGTTGACTGAATTTATGCTTTTAGGTTAGTTGCTGCTTTTTTACCGATTCCACAAGCCATGCTCAGCGGCAAATATCAGCCAATATATATTATTGTTTGTTCGCACTGAAAATGAAATTTTCCAATCAACTTAGAGTGCGATTGTTTACATTATTTTTGGACAACGTACCTGGAAAAAAGCAGCAAAGTGACAAGAATCTTTGGGTAAAAACCAAACGGTGGATTCCATGTCCTCAACAGCAGGTAGCAGCAATTTTCTTTGAGATTAGTATTAGAGAGCGTATAGGAAAACAAAAAAGGCATGTGCATATTGGGGAGTAATAGAAAATTTCATTATCCTTTTTTATTTACCTATACAAATCACAAATGTGCTGTTCCTATTGAACTTGACTTCATTTTGCATTTTGTTCAGTAGAAGTTTACTTAGTTGCTAGAAAATGGGGAAGTTTGTGAAGCATTTTCACACACATACAAAACATTTCAAACAATTTTTTTAATTACTCTAAATGTGGTGATATTGATAGTGTTGCAACTGGGATTGTTTCAATTTATTGATAAGTGCTAATGAGTGGAAGTTTCCCCGTAAGCCTAATTTTGTAAAATTACCTTTCAGTCTTGGGTCATGTCTGATAAAGGTAAAAAAAAACAATGCTGAAGAGGGGATTCATATCTCTAGAAGGGAAAGTGCAAATTTTGAACTGTTTTTCAAAAGGGGCAAAAGCATCGCACATCGCAAAGGTACTAAATTTAAACAAGGCAACCATAAAGAAAAGTGAAAAAGAAATTATGAGTGCTGTTGCCGCAAGATCTTCAATATCAGCGAAATATGCGACTCGTCCACGTGTATCAATAATAGAGAAAATGGAAAAAGCCTTAAACATTTAGATTGAAGATAATTGTAAAAAAAAAAAACAGATTCCATTGAGTAGTAACATAATTCAATAGAAAGCGTCTGCTATATATCAACATCTGAAAGAGAATGGAGAACCCTCGCCCAACACAGACTCCGTTGCGAATAAGGCTTGGTTCGAGAAATTCAAGAAACGGTTTTCACTTCACAACATAAAAATATAAGGTGAAACTGCATCTGCTGATCCTGGAGCTGCAAAATTATATCCAGCGAAATTACAAAAAATTATTCAGGAGCACGGATACACAGCACATCAAGCATTCAATGCCGATGAAATAGGGCTTCATTGGAAAAAATGCCGAATAGAACTTTCATTAAAAAAAATGAAAAACTGCGCCTGGATTCAAAGTTTCAAAAGATCGAGTTACATTGCTTTCATGCAGCAATGCGTCAGGCGACCTTGTCACGAAACCCATGCTAATTTATAAATCATTAAACCTTCGTGCACTTAAAGGTGTAAACAAAAATTATATTGGAAATCAAATTCAAAAGCTTGGGTAATTGGAGATTTATTTCGAGATTAGTTTCTACATATTTTTTTCCAGAGGCTGAAAATTATTTGAAACAAAAAAAATTTTGACTGCAAGTTGTTTTATTAATCGATAATGCACCAGGTCACCCATAACATGTACATCATCCTAATGTGCGAGTAGAGTTTCTACCTCCAAACATTACTGCATTGCTACAACCGTTAGATCAAGGCATAATTTATGCCTTTAAAACTTATTACATTAGAAGATCATTACAATGGATATTAGAGAAAACAAATTCAGAGACTATTGATGTAAAGGAACCTTGGAAGCAATTTTCGATTAAGAATTGTTTAGAAACAATTTCTTTGTCGTTAAAAGAACTGAAACCATCAACATTAAACGCGTGCTAGAAAAATGTGTGGCCAGCTGCAGTTAAGTGGAAAATGTAATTGAACTGATAGGAAGTGAAATAGGCGACATAATAGAACTTGCTAGATCAACCGGAGAAGAAGGATTTTTGGATATGGCAGTTGAAGATCTTGAGGAATTGTTAGTCGAAGATGAAATTACCGAAGCGGATTTAGTCCAAATGGTATCCGAAGTAAAACCAATTGATTCTAAAAATGATGACTCTGAAGAAGAATGTGAAATTAAGAATTTTTCAATAACACAATTACAGGAAGATCTTGGTATAGCAAAAAATCTGTAATTACTTTTCTTAAACTTGGACCCTTCTCCAG
The DNA here is from genome assembly GCA_963969285.1 of Odontomyia ornata. NCBI lineage: Eukaryota > Metazoa > Arthropoda > Insecta > Diptera > Stratiomyidae > Odontomyia > Odontomyia ornata. Next base: position 141,262,708 of record OZ017738.1, read on the forward strand.
AAAGAAGTTCTCAATTAGTAAAATATTTGAAAAAGTAATATAGTAAAATATTTGAAAAAGTAATTAACTCTCGCTTAACATCCTTCATATTAGATAACTCTATCCTAAACTCCCGCCAATATGGCTTTCAGAAAAACAAGGGAACGTTTGACGCTCTACTCTCGGTAACGCGATTCATCAACGAGAGACTTGATGTAGGGGATTATGTTGTTGCCATTTTTGTGGATCTAAGGAAAGCGTTTGATACGGTCGATCATGACCTCTTACTTCGAAAACTAGAAGCATATGGTGTTCAAGGCACAGCAAATAAACTATTTCAAAATTACCTAAAAGGCAGACTGCAGAAAACAGCATTTAATAGTGTTCTGAGTGACCCGGCACCAATGAAATCAGGTGTTCCACAAGGCTCAATACTTGGCCCAACCTTGTTCCTGCTATACACTAATAATTTAAATAGATGCAGGCTAAGTGGTAATTACTTTTTATATGCTGATGATACAGTGCTTCTTTACTCGGGACGCGATAAAAATGACATCGGAGACGCTATCAACGAGGATCTAAATTCATATAATTTATGGTTGAAAGAGAATAAACTAGCGTTGAATATTTCAAAGACAAAATATATTATCTTTAAGCAAAAGAACAGGGAAGACATAGATGTTGATATAAAAATTAATGGTGAAAAGCTGCAAAGAGTGCTCGAACTTAAATATCTTGGCCTTACTATCGATCACCGTCTGACCTGGCTCCCGCATATAAATAACTTAAGGAGGCAATTAGCACCAATAATTGGATTGTTACGAAGATATGAGGAATTTCCAAAAAACATCAAGCACCTTGTTCTGAATGCCTTCGTACTGTCAAAAGTACATTACGGAGTGGTAATTTGGAGTCAGTCCTCAAAGCAACACCTAAATATAATTTCCAGGATATTAACCAAGGCGTATAAAAATATACATAATCTCCCAAGGCTCACACATAGTGTATCAATCATGTAACGCATTAACTTTTAACCAAATCATTAAAATGGAGAAAGCCAAGTTTATCTTCAAAAGTTTAAATCTCAACTTGTCGTCACAAACACCATTTATTAAAGTCTCACAAAAGAATCAATACAGTACTAGGAACGCAAACCAATTTGTAATTCCTTTTGCAAGGACAGATCGCCTGAAGAACGATGCTACAAATGACGCCCTTCGTATATACAACAATCTTCCAAAATCAGTTAAAGAAGCGAATTCTCTTATGGTTTTCAAGAAAAGACTTAGGAACTATTTAATGAATAACAATTGAATCTCAGTGCAGAAACTTTCAACATAGCATCTTAGGTCAATTATTGATCCTATCTTCGAGATGCCTCGAGAAACACCTACTATTATTATAATATCAGTCCAGTAATTTCAACATAGCATCTTAGGGCATTGTTGACCCTATCGTCGAGATGCTTGAAGAGACAGCTATTCTTTTAACTCAGAGTTTTTTTTTACTGCGTCGAATTTATAATTTTTTTTATCTCTGAGAGCTGATCACGATATGGACAAGACAAGATTAACCGGAGGACTTCACATATTTTTGTGTGCCCCCTTATACCGATGTGTTATACATTGCCTGGGTGGCACACCTGAGGAAACGACGAAATGTGAAGTGCAGATCGCACGAGCGTAGTGCGACGAAGAAAGTGTGATGGAGACAGTGGAAGGGAATGGAGGTAAAAAAAAAAAAAAAAAAAAATTCCAAAGGGAGCTGCAAAATTGCTTATCACGATATAGCGCAATTTACAACGACCTTGTTAGGGCAAGTAAACAAAGCAAAGTAACAGACTTTTTTAAAAAGGCAGGAGTTACTCCACATGAAGGAGAAACCTTAAAACAACAGAAAATATTTCTTCGCCAAATAAACTGTCTCGATCCATAGTGCTGAACAGCGATGACGTTAAAGTCAATCAAGTAATGTTTTTGCTAATATGTTTTAATTTGCATTATTATGTGATTTAAATAGAGTTTAAAAATAAAATTTGAAGTAAAGTAAAGGAATCTTTCTATAACCTACTAGAACATTACTCTTGTTTTGTGCTGGCTTCTAGTCTCGTATAACATTGTTTCGCACAGCACGAGAGTTTTCAGGAACGTATCTACTGTGTTGCAGGAGGGATACCTGTATAACAATACTCATGCACTACTGCAGAACGAGCCATGACTGGCGGCTGAGCATCACAACATATTTTTATAGGCAGCGTTTGAGAAAGGAGGAACTCCGCCATAGACGGTCCCAAGCCCGTTTGAGAAAGGAGGAGGGAACCCCTTGTTTCCCCAACCCATAGCTTCTATGATTCCTCATCCCAAACCCCCCCAATTAAATGGTAGTAAATGCTCTTGGGGTGCACATTGGGTCTACTGGTTCCCCAATAATGTAACATTAAATGTCGAGAAATGCTCATAACTGTAAATACATCGACAGCTCTGCTACCAAATCCTACTTACACCTCCTTTGTGAGGACGTAAGAGGGTGAAGGTGAATCTTCCGCGCCTGATAAAGGAATTGACGTAATAACCGTGCCGCCGGAATGAGGGTTGGCCGACGGGCTAACTCCCCGTTCTAGGAAAACCTTTAATTGTTTCGAAACCTGCAGATAGGCCTCGGAATGGATTGGACTCCTGACAAAGACCTCGCAAACGAAAAAATGACTAAAGCATTGGATCCTGGAATGTCAGATCACTCAATTACCCTGGCCCTGTTAAGGACTTTTTACAACAGGCCAGTCAATATCAATTAAAAATACTGGCAGTCCAGGCAACGAATTGGACTGGAAACGACATTCAAGACATGAGATCGGACACAATATTTAAAAGTGGGAAGCCGACTGGAAAACGAGAATTCGGAGTGGCCTTCATTGCGGATAGGGAGTTCAAATCGCACGTTATTGAATTTAAAGCAGTCAATGAACGGTTGTGTGCAATCCGTATAAAAGCGAAATTCTTCAAAATCTGCCTGATTAATGTTCACGCCCCAATAGAAGAAAAAGACGGAGAAACAAAGGAATCGTTTTACGATCACCTGGAAAGACTGGTCGACTCATTTCCCACAAACGACACAAAAATTTCAACGCTAAGGTTGGCAATGAGCTATCTCATCGGGAAACGACAAGAGGATATATCCTCCACGATTAAACAAATGGCAACGGCCAGTGCCTGATTAGCTTTGCATGTAGCAGAAATCCAGTCATACGTTCGACTTGCTTCTCACATCGACGCATTCATAAAATGTCCTGGGTATCACCGGACGGCAACAGACAAAACCAGATCGATCATGTTCTGATCCAACAACTTTGGGCCTCAAGCATACTTGACGTCCGTACATACCGAGGAGCTAATTGTAACTCAGATCATTACTTGATCAAATTAACCTATCGATGTCGTTTGTCAAAGTCATATTCAGCGAAGACCAGCCCGCTACAAAAATTTCACATCGAAAGGCTCCAAACGGGGTCTGTGGCCAAAAATTTCACGGAGACCCTCGACAACCAGCTGGCTCCCATCTTATCAGACGCATCGTTGAAGACGAGCAACGAGATCTGGCAGGAAGTGAAAGCGGCTATCAGAACCGTGGCACAACAGACGATCGGACATCAAGCCCGGCGCAAGAGGAATGATTGGTTCGATGATGAGCGCCAGAATGCGTTAGATAAAAAGAATCAGGTGCACAAAGAATACGTAGGTAGGAAAACCAGGACGAAGAGAGAACACTATGAAAATCTCAGAAGAGTAACAAATAAGATAATTAGGATTAAGAAAAGAAAATACTATGACGACCAATTGAGAAGTATAGATGTAAGTTTAGCGAGCAATAACACAAGACAAGCATACACAGTAGTGAAAAGCCTGAAACGTGGTTATCAGCCCAAAACCACGTTCTGTCATGATGACAGCGGCAATATAATCACTGATGAAATCAAGATTAATAAAAGGTGGGCATCATATTTCAAGAAGCTCCTTAATCCTCCAGACAGCTCCAGAACATCGGAGCCTATAGATGTCTGCGGAGAGCTTCAATTGGCCCTACCAACTCTGGATGAAGTTTGTTTCATCATCAAAGCCCAAAAGAATAATAAATCGCCGGGCATTGATGAGGTTCCAGTGGAGCTTATCAAATATGGTGGCAGTAGTGTTCACCAAGCTATTCACAAAGTCATCCAGTACTTTTGGCAACAAGAACATATGCCGAAAGAGTGGTGCCAATCAATTATATTGCCTATCTACAAAAAAGGTAACAAGCAACAGTGTGAAAATTATAGAGGCATGTCACTACTTTGTACGGCGTATGAAATATTTTCTAAAATCTTAGAAAATAAAATCGGATCATACACCAACAGTATTATTGGGGAGTATCAAGGCGGTTTTAGGGTAGCTAGATCAACAACAGACCAATTGTTCACAGTCAAGCAGGTACTTGAAAAATACTGGGAGCTCAACATAGACGTGCACAAAATTTTCGTTGACTTCAAGCAAGTATACGACAGTATTGATCGTAACGTACTGTACCAAAAAATGCTTGGTTTTGGCATCCCAGCCAAATAAGTCCGTCCTACCAAAATTACAATGACGTCGACAACCTCCCAAGTCCGCATCAATAACCAAATCACCGATGCCTTTGACACAAATATCGGACTAAAGCAAGGAGATGGGCTGGCCCCATTGCTACTCAATTTGGTTCTGGAGTACGTCATACGGAAGCTACCTGTCGATACGCGAGGTACATTACTAGACAAGTTGAGCCAGGTAGTGGCCTATGCGGACGAGATCAACATTTTGTCACGGTCATTAACAACTGCCAAAGAACTCTTCGTGAAACGCGAAAGCGAAGCAAACCTATTAGGGCTACAAATCAACGCAAATAAAACAAAGGTCATAACGCAGTCTAGGAAAAATACCTCAAATACACAAAATATTACACTTGGCGAATACAGTATCGAAAATGCTAGCAAATTTGTGTATTTAGGCGCCAAAATAGTGAAAACCAGCAATGAAAGAGACGAAATACGCCGAAGAATACACCTCGCAAATAAAATATTTTATTCAGTATTGAGGATCTTGAAAACCAGCTGCATACACAGGAAACCAAAGCTCCAAGTATACAAATCTGTGATAAGACGTGTGTTATGCTATGGGTGTGAAACATTGACCCTAACCCAAGTATCCGCAAATATATTGAACGCCTTTGAGCGACGGGTCCTGAGGCGAATAATTGGAACGGAACTAGACGGGGACCAATGGCAAATTCGATACAACCATGAGCTGTATGAAATTTTTGACGAAACGAAGGTCTCAAGGATTGTAAGACTGCGGAAGCTGCAATGGGCTGGACACACGAACCTTATGGAAGAGCAACGGATATCCAAGAAAGTATTGGTTGGGAGCACTGAAGGCCGGCGGCCAGTGGGGAAACCGAGGAAACGCTGGTCTGACTTTGGTCGACGAAGACAGTTCATCGCTGCTCGGATTTCTGAATTCGAAGACGCGTTCAACGGACCGAGACAGTTGCAGGCGCTGTTTGCAGGAAGCGAAGGCCCGAAAGGGGCTGTAGTGCTAAGAAGAAGAAGAAGAAGCCCCCATAAAGTCAACAGCAGGTAGCAGTAATCAGTAATTTTCTGCACAATGGGTATTAGGGCGCATGCAAAGTATGCAACGACAATTGATGAGAATCAATTTTAGGGCAAAATTCAAGGGTGCACACAGTTGCTATCAGCGCGAACGCTTAATGCGGACATCAAGCAAGTCCATGTTGTACGGATATATTGTTTACATTTCATTTTCCAAGCAATCTACTAGGCACCGCAGAACATGCCATTAACATGGAAAATTTTAAAAGTTGACACCACAGGGTAAATAAGCTGTGTGGGTATTATATGAGTGTACAATGCTGAGCATACTTTCTTGCTAGGGCAGTGTTGTCCCTTTAAGCAACACTTTTTAGGCAAAATAATATTTTGCAATAATTCACTATGTACAATGTAATAATATTTTTGATTGTATGAAGACATGAATATTTATTTGATCAAAATCTGACATGCAGCGTTCCAAGCCCGGGGTGTCCAGTGCGGCGCCTTTTGGCCAGTGCGGTCTAGGGGCGTTCACCCCCATTAAGGCCGGCTCTGTCATTCACAATACAAGCATTTTATGATGAATTAAAATATGACGATGAAGCGTTTCAGTAGTCAAATTCTATATATTGGCAGACACATATTTAATATTCAATTATTACCAATTTTGACTATAGTAATACACAATCATTCATATTAAGAACTAATTCTGTGTAATGTTCTCTTCTTATTCATATCCTTACCTATATGGTTCATGAAAATATGTTAGATAATTTTGAGTCCAATTTTCGAATCGGCTAACTTACCTGAAAAAGAGAAAAAGGGTAAAGTTAATAGTTGTCTTAATAAAATATAAAAATTACATCTTAATAAAACATAAAAATTAAAATAATTTAAGTTTTTATGACAAACATTCTCAAAACCGATAAATTTCAACTATGGTTATGCAAAACAACTTATGTTGACATCATAAATGTACCAATAACTATAATTTTTTCTCATCGCCAAAAGCCAAAATAATGAAATAGTCATTGATGGCATAATGCAAACCCACATCCTTGAGAAGAAAACGTCATAAACCTTCACATGTAGACTCTTATAAAATATGCAATTTCCTATTAACATAAAATACGACTAGTCAAATAAATCACGATCGCTTCAAGATAGTGTTTTTCGATAAGATGATAGCGTCCGAGTATTACACAATGTTGGGACCTAAATACCTTTTCCTTCAGTTTTATTGCATGCCTACAACCAAACTTATCACCAATCGAATCTGAAAAAGTTTCATAATATTCATTCAAGATTCACAATGACGATTGACCAGTTTACTCGTATCTAACATAGTGGTCAAGACGTGCTTGAAGATTGTCAGATCGGGTCAAAAAATCTCCTCGGTGTCAATTGGTATCCTAAATACAAAGCAAATGAAATGAAATTTCACCTGATTAAACATAAACGATTGGAAAACAAATATCAAATTCGAGTTACTTCACATATCAACCTAAATTACAATATTTTTATCATTCATGAAATTGATCGACGTAAGTAGATGCATGAAGATCTGTTAATCTTTCTGATAAACAACCGCCAAGTCAGTTTTACGTATCTTTCATTTATTTCACTCAAGCGCAGAAATAAGTTCCGATGAAACGTTTGGTGAAATGCAAATATGATCAGTTGTTAGTCGATTTTTTTGTTAAAACGTGGCTTTGTTGAACCAATGTGCTAACTATGGAGTCAGGCAAATTTACCAGACTATTATAACCAGGGATTTCAAAAAGAATAGATTTCATCGTTTACTATTTGCTTTTAATTTTGTACATATAAGAGAACATATTTATTTTAGCATGATAGTTTTGGATGCTCTTTTGGATCCAAAATCTAGTGTTTACCTCTATTAGCGTCAAGATTATCATAATAATTGCGTTTGTATTCAAACCCAATGGTGTTGCTGATCATATGACTGCTTGAAAGTAATACACACGCTCCAGTTCTAAGTATTTTCCAAATAAAATAAATAACTCAAGCTGGATCAATTTGCAAATTCTGGCAATGACTACTGTATTTTTATAGCTAAAGTGCGAAAAATACATGTCAAGTATCGGTTTGTGTACAAATATGTAGTTTGCAAAAAAATGCTACCAGGAAATAAAATAGAAGCCTGAAGATGTGTGTACTGCCATTTCTGTTAGAAACAAGTTGAGTGGACATGAGTACGTTCCTGTTAGAAGAGTTTTGTACTTAAGGTGTGGTACAAAACCACCAATAATGAATAAAATTAACATGAATTTCAACGACATGTATTTCAAAACTTGGTGTGAAGAAAAACCAATGTTACTACTTTAAGCGGCAGCCGTTGTGTTGTAGTACACTATAACATATTTTGACGATATTTATTTCATTCAACTTTTCTGAAAATTTTGTGAAGATCTAATCATAACTTTACAAAACAAAATCAAACAGCTACCAACTCCGTAAATATGGATCGATTTGTAAGAGACCTATTATCGTACATAGTAAGTATGTATTGTATTTAAACACTAAATTTCAAATGAATTGAAGATGCGAACATAGGAGGGACCTGTCAATGTGAATGCCGCAGTTTTGAAAAGTTATCATAAAGAGCTTTTACTGTATAGCCCCCAGAACTATCTTTTGTAAAAATGTTTTTAAGGACCCCGTCTTCTATGAGGAGAGAGGGAATTACTTCTAATAGATGTAAATACTAACAAATTTTGATTTAAGGAAATACTCGTACTATAGTTGCGAAGAAACCACTGCTGTACAGACAGACAAGTCATGATCCTAATTGAGTTTTGTGAGTAGATTTTTCTACTTAAAAAGCCTCTGGGCAACTTCTGATTGAATTATATTAAGATATTTTTTTCTTAGAGTTAAATTTTGGAAGTAAGCGGCAGCAAACATGTGAGTTAATTGTCTCAAGAGGTGATATTGTACATCTAACTTTCAATTTAGAACAATATGCAAATATAATAAACAAGATTTTCAAAATTTGCGGTGTACGATAAATACTTTGAAGAAAATATTTATTTAAAGTCCCATTGCAACCACGGAAGTCACCGCAGTTGCTGACATTAAGAATTAGCAGAGGGGTGTGTAGCCCGGGATGGCATACTGAGCCCGGCTAGCGCTCAGTCGTGTCGTGGGTCTTCCGGGACACCCTCTGCTCGTGCTGAGCCACCTTACATAAAATAACTAGCACAAAGGGGAAAGGATGGGAAAGAAAGGTCACCTTGAGAAATGAAAGATGATGAGTTTAATCTGACATGGCCGTTTTTTATTTACAAATTATAATCTGAATAGAAAGTATACGAAATAAAATCAGTTAAAACAAAACTACTAAAAACACCTTTCAAAATGTGAAACAATATAAAAACAAGTTGAGTAAGCAGGAGAGTGCTCCTACCAGAAGGTCTTTGTAAACATCCTAGGGCTAGAAACAAGTTTTCTAATGGCGTGAATCGATAACTTGAATTATTCATCCAATACTTAGATATGAAATCGTTCAAATTTATACAAAAGATTCCTTCCTAAGCACAGTGCAGCCGCCATTTTAATCTAGCTTAAATGATTTTTTGAATGCTCGCCCGATTGAACATGTTCAAGTTAAACACTATTCCTTAAATTTTAATGAACTTGAAAGAAAATAAAAGTGAAATTTTAAATATATATAGGGTTTTCCAATAAGAGGTGTTATTTTGAATAGATCTTCTGATTTAACACCTTGAGACTTCTTCCTTTGGAGCCACGTGATAGAGAAGGCCTATGCCGATAGCCCAGCGTCAATTCAAGATCTCAAAGATGAAATTCGTGAGGCTATCGAGGACATAGGGCAGCCACTTTGCGATTTGGTTATGGAAAATTTCATGAAGAGGATATGGTCCTGTAAGCATGTCGTAGTGGTTATTTGCCCAATGTTAATTATTGCTACCAACGGCATATCTTCTTCTTTATGATGAACTAAACATCTGATCATTTGTATAAAAAAATGGCATTTTTCTTTTAATATCAAAATAGCACCTCTTATTGGAAAACCCTATATGAACCATGAACACGTGTTTTCGTTGTTGTAATTCCATATAATTTAAATGGCTATAACTCACTTGACCATGATTCGTTCTCAATTAAATTTTGTGAACATATATATCTTATGTCAGTTTATATAAGTTTAAAGGTATCGTATTGATTTTATGGGCAAAAATGTAAAATCTGCAAATCATACTATTATTAACAAAGTTGAGCGAATTTTGATTTCCAAGGTATTTGTTGCTCTTGTACTCATAAAGGCCCACGTTCGTGATAATTTTCAGATTTTTCGGCTGAAAGGTGTCCAATCGCGAGGGGGGGGGGGGACACAAATTTTGGGTACATTTTGCCTTCCCCTGGACCCCCTTATTCATAAAATGATTTTTTTATTTCAGATTCTAAAAGTTCTAATCAAGACCTTTCATTTGATACCCCACTCGACTACCTTTGATTTAAAAAAAATTTTAAGGGCCAATTCGTTATTAGGGGGGACCCCCTTAAAATTTTTTAAAATTTTTGTTAAGTCCTTAACTTTTGAGAGACCGTCGCCTCTGACCTTTTCACAAAGTTTGAGCATTCTAGCTTCTATAGTTTCTGAGGAAATTAGCTGTGACGCACGGACAGACGGACAGACGGACGGACGGACAGACGGACAGACGGACTACTGGATAATGTATTTAAAACAAGTTGAGTGAACAGACCTACGCTCATGTCAGAAGGGTTTTGTATTCAATTGACAAAATGCAGTCACCAGATCGAATCAAATCAAGAAACATGTCAAAGACGATTTTATTGGAGAAAATATGAAATACGAAGATCATACTATTATTAACAAAGTTGAACGAATTTAGACTTCTGAGGTTTTAAGTATTGTTTTACTCATAAATATCTCCCTTGATAATTATTTCAGATGTCCATCCGCGACGGAGGAAAGACATTTTTCATGTATTTCCCCCCTGTGCCCCCACTGAAGCAAAAACTGACATAGTTTAACAACTGTTTTGAAAAGCTCCCATGAAAACTTTTATTTTATACTCATTTCAGGGGCGACTCTCCTGTACTGTTATCATCGATTAATGGCCAATTTTTTCGAATCCTAGAATGGTTACAAAACCCTTTTGCTCGAAGCTCTCTCCCACCTCCTTGACTTGTTTCACTTATGAGCATTAATAGTAGGTACTCATCTTCAGTCATTCATTAAATTGAATCAAGTGTTCAAAGCATGCACCTTAAACGTTGAAGTTGGGAAAAAATAACTCAAAATTATTCAATCTTCGCATTTAAAACAGCCACTTTTTTGTTTTACGATTACTGATGCCACTAGCTGAACCGATTCTCAAAGATATTCATGATACCTATCATTCCTGAAATTTTCATGCAAATCCTAGCAAAACTGTAGTGTCTGAGTCGGTAAAAAGCACATGTTGTTCCATAGCCATATGTTGCCATAGTAATAAATGCAGCGCATATTGTTCCATAGTAATACAGGAAAATTCAAACCGCTATAACTTCGCTAATTATAATTCAATCTTTATGAAACTTTCAGAATAGAGCCATCTTATAAATTGTCATCTGTGTACTGAATTTTATTGAATTTAAGGGTAGCGTTAAGATTTTATTCCAGAAAACATAAAATCGATAAATCATACTATTACTAACAAAGTTGTGTGAATTGCGACTTCTAACGTATTTGTTGTTGTACTCACCAAGGCCTACATTCCTGATTTTTTTTTCAGATTTTTCGGATCACAGGTGTCCAATCGCGAGGGGGGGGACACAAATTTTTCGTATATTTCCCCTCCCTGTGCGCCCCTCGAAGCAAATTTTGCCAAACTAAGGCCTGTTTTGTAAAGTTCTCATCAAGATCTTTCATTTGATACCCATATCGGCTTTTTCGGGGGGTCACTCTCCTATATGGGGAGACCCCCCTTAAATACCTTATAAAATTTTTTTGTAGTTAAACTTTGAAGAGATCACCACTTTACACCTACACAGAAAATTTGATGTTTCTAGCTTAAGTATTTTCTGAGAAAAACTGCTGTGATACACGGACGGACGGACGGACGGACAGACTGGTCGCGAAACTAGTAGTGTTTTGTAAAATTATTTTACAAAACCCTAAAAAAAGGAAAAAAACCAAAATCGCACTCACTTCTTTCCCCGTAGAACTCCGAGCGCCCGGTGCAATACAGCAAAAGAAGCGTGGGGCCGCTCAAAATTAAATTGTAATTTAAAACCACTACACCAGAAAAAAAAACGTAACGGCCACTTTTATCCGCACTAAGTGATTCCTCCACTCCGTCTACTTACGGCAAATTTTCATTTCACTTTTAATTTCTAGTTAGTAATGTTTTCCTAAATTCATTCGTTTCACTTCTGATTTTTTGTTGTTTATCTTCTTTTTTTTCACTGAATTTGAAATCAAAACTTTTGACAACAATTTTTTTTTCTTTTTTTTCTCGCACAATTTTCGTTTTCTCGCACTTTAAATTTCTAAAAATTTCCTTTTTTTCACACGGCACAAAGTCAAATCCCTTCCCTTCCCAAAATCCAATATTCACCTCACTTTTTCAATCCTTCCACTCATCTCCTTCGTCACTAAAACTTCAAAAAGTCTATTCAGTTCCCATTCACATTCTACCCCCAAAAACTCCCTTTTTCCCAATTTTAAAACACCCAAAAAATCACTTTTATCCCGAATCGAAAACTCCCTTATCTTCACCAGCCAAATTCTCACTCCCCAATCCTAACCACTTAATCCCACATTTCATCTTCATCCAATCCGATCCCGCAATCCTTTTCATTTTCAAATTGCCACTGCCGCATCTGGGGAACGTAATCGAAGTTCATTATACTTCGATTCCGCTACCCACACATCTTTTGTTCCATATCGATAAACTCAATAGTATTCATTGTTTTCATATGGCAATTTGCACAATCCAAGAAGCGCTTGATTGAATGCAAAGTGTCACATATACATTATGGAAGTTATTGGTTTTGCCGATACCCCCAAAAAAGTGCTTCCCTGCGCCCGGGGGAACTTGAACTCAGGGTACCAGCAGACCCCTGATCGAGAACTCGCGACGCAGCTAATGGTGTCATGGATTGTTGATCTCCCAATCATCTCATAAGCAACTTCAACGATGCCTTTGGGTATGAGTTTGAACTTTGTTAGTAGGGGAACGTGAATTCATTTTTGTTAGCATAAAAAATAAAATTTTTTAGTGGGAACTAGTGAATAGAATTAGTTAGTATGAAGGAAACGAATTAGGTTTTGTTAGGGAAAAGGTATCGAATGAAGTTTTGTTAGTGGGAATTAATCAATGGAATGTTGTTAGTGGGGAAATTGAAATTATTAGTATATATTATATTATTTTAGTTGGAAATAAGGGAAAAGGGTAGGATTGTGACGATGGGGAAGTAAAAATTATAGGGAAATTAAAAAAAAATTTTAATAAAATTAAATAAATAACAGGGAAAAAGGCATAAATGCCCAAAGGAAGATGAAGATGTTACGGCGGCGGTTTGAAGTTACGAATGGGAGGAAGTTGGTTCGCCAGAATTCGCAACAGTCCTCAAAACATATTTCAATCCTCATTTTCTATGAAAATATGACTTTGAACATTTCTCTTTTCGTCTTAAAATATGTCAGGAAGAACGTAAGATTTTGTGCCAGTATTTCGATAGCACAGCATTCACCCGAGTAAAAATCGGAAATGTGGAAACACTGGAGTTTGGTCCTAATGTAGCATGCCTAAGTTAGGCATGCCTAATGGAAGTCTCATCATGTACGCCCAACTTAAGCAATTTCATAGATTTCTCATTTTAGTGTTATTTAGAGAGTGAAATAAATGTTCAAATAAAAATTTTGCTACTGAAAGTGAGATTAGACATTTTTCACTTTTTGTTAGTTTAGGCAGACCTAATGCGGGCCGGGCGGGGCCCTAATGCAGCATTTCTAAGTTGGGCTTGCCTAATATGGGCCTAAATAGGCATGCTTAATTGAAGCCAATTGGAAATTTTGCATTTCATTGTAGTGCAAAGATTGAAAAAATAGCCCAAATGATAATTTTGCAATCTGAAGTGAGATTAAGGATTTTTTTACTCTATGCCAGTTTAGATTTGCCTAATGCGGGCTTAATAGGGATCTGTTTAGGCATGATATTAAGAAATTTGAAAGAAAGAAGAACTACACTCCAGAACCACTTTTGAAAGGGAAGGATTCCTTATACTATAACATTTTAATTGGAATCATGTCACTCCACGCGTTAAAGGAATGGTACGAAGAATTAATTTGTCTAGTAGATTCATCATTAGTACAAGTAATGTGATTGTCAGTGATAAGTAATGCTATGGCTAGAAGATCAAAAAGAAAGAGTACACGGCAGCTATTCAAACAAATACTTCGCCACCGAATTTCAAGCTCCATTCTCATGACGAGGATTGGCCGTAACTTTCGAAGTTAGAGAAGCGCAAACTTCCAAAGAATGATTCTAGGATGCACACTTTAATCATCTTTAATTTTGACGACAATGATTTCATCCACCAGAGCCACCATCGTTTTCTTTCTACCATCGTCTCAGCCCTTTTTTCGAAACCATCATTCATTCGCGACTCATCACCAGCATATTTGTCTTCAGGAAAAGTCTTCACTGTTCATTTCTTAGTCATTTTGTTGCTCTGCTACGGTGATGTAAGTTCTTTTATATTCTTTGCAACTTAACATTACCTTTGAATTTTTCCGTTGCTCCTTTTTTGGCGTTAGATTCAAATGAATAAATAAGAACTCTAATATTTTCCGTAAAACGCCAATATTTATTAAAACCCGGGCAGACATGTGTTTCGGAAACAAGTTATTTCCTTCTTCAGTGCCGTGTTACTGAAGCATAATCCAAAAATTCTTGTATTTATACATCGTTACTAAATTACAAAAGGTATTTTAATGAAGTAATAATAAAACCATTAAAATTACTGCTTGGAAAGGTAATTAGAACATTAACCCACTCTTATTATCCTTCACGGTGTCATAAACTAGATGAGTCATTGAAGCATTTAACATATTGATCCGATCAAACTACTGTATGCGTTCCCTAGATCCGTATTAAGCCCTAAATCTTCCGGTATCCTTGAAATCCACAAACTTTCCGCTGCATCCAACCTTCTCCAATCGTTGATTTCTCCGAGGATCTCCACGTTGTGTCATTCTATTTGATACGTGCTCTCCATAATGTGTCTTGCAACCGTTGATCTTGCCCCATTTCGTCCTTTTGTCGCTGCTACTTCCGCTTCCCTTATATGCTCGTGGAATCGAATTTTCACCAGTCGTTTTGTTTGGCCCACGTACATTTTTCCACACTCTGGGCATGTTATCCTGTATATACCGCTACGTTCATCCTTTTGTTTACTGTCCTTCGTAGTCCCTAGTTTTTGTTCCAATTTGTAGATTCGTGACGAATGTGCTGTTTCGATACCCGCTGTCTTCAGTATTTGTTGTAGCTTCCGTGAATGTGAAGAATAAGCCAGCTTCATTCTCCGCGTATTTTGGACCGGTGTTTTGAAGAATGTCGTAAAAGAGTTTCTTCATGTGTCCCATGAAAAGATCGCTCAAAAGTGGTGACAATGAGTTCCCCATGGCAACCTCTTTGGTCGTCTTGAAGAAATTTTCTCGAAATGAGAAATAGCTCTCATTCATGCACAGAGTTGCCAACTTCGAATACATTTTCGATCTCTTTTTCCATTCCAAGGATGAATCTTTTTGTAAAAGCCAGTCTTCAAACAAGGCTAGGGTCTGTTTCACGGGAACACTTGGAAAATGTGATTTCACATCAAAGGAGACCATGATCTCCTCTTCCTTCACAGCATCAATCTTCTGTAGCTTTTCAATCAGATCCTCCCTGTTTTTAACAGAATTTCTCACTTGTCTTAAATGGTAGTTTTTTGCATTCTTCTGTTAACCACCTGGCAATTTTTGAAGTTGGTGCGTTTTTGGCAGCAATGATCTCCCGCATTTCGTTGCCACCTTTGTGTATCTGCATTCGAGGTTGGCAACTCTGTGCATGAATGAGAGCTATTTCTCATTTCGAGGAAATTTTTTCAAGACAACCAAAGGGGTTGCCATGGGGAACCCATTGTCACCACTTTTGAGCGATCTTTTTATGGGACACATCGAAAACATCATCGAAGAAAAAGGTTTAGCACCTAGAGTATGGTATCGTTACGTGGATGATATTTTTGCAATCATTGATGCTCACCAAGCAGACATTTTACTGGAACAATCAAACAACATCCACAAAAATATCAAGTTTACGATGGAAGGGGAAAACAATGGAGAGCTACCGTTTCTTGATGTGAAAATTATAAGAAATAGCGGTTACCTAGAGTTTGATGTATATCAAACGACGAGGCACACACAGAGGACAATACCTATCAACTCCAATCATTCCTACAACCAAAAAATGGCGGCATCCAACACGATGATTAATAGAATTTTATCAACTCCGTTGACAACTGAACGACACGCCCGAGAAGAGCAATTCATAATTGAAACAGCACAGAAGAATGGGTATACAGCGCAGCTAATCAAAATCAGAATAAGCAAGTTAGATGCGCATCGATGAAGAAACTCTTTTACGACATTCTTCAAAACACCTGTCCGAAATACACGGAGAATGAAGCTGACTTATTCTACACATTCACGGAAGCTACAACAAATACTGAAGACAGCGGGTATCGAAACAGCACACTCGTCACGAATCTACAAATTGGAACAAAAACTAGGGACTACGAAGGACAGTAAACAAAAGGATGAACGTAGCGGCATATACAGGATAACATGCCCAGAGTGTGGGAAAATGTACGTGGGCCAAACAAAACGACTGGTGAAAATTCGATTCCACGAGCATATAAGGGAAGCGGAAGTAGCAGCGATAAAAGGACGAAATGAGGCAAGATCAACGGTTGCAAGACACATTATGGAGAGCACACATCAAATAGAATGGCACAACGCGGAGATCCTCGGAGAAATCAACGATTGGAGAAGGTTGGATGCAGCGGAAAGTTTGTGGATATCAAGGATACCGGAAGATTTACGGCTTAATATGGATCTAGGGAACGCATACAGTAGTTTGATCGGATCAATATGTTAAATGCTTGAATGACTCATCTAGTTTATGACACCGTGAAGGATAATTAGAGTGGGTTAATATTATAATTACCTTTCCAAGCAGTAATTTTAATGGTTTTATTATTAGTACATTAAAATACCTTTTGTAAATTAGTTTGTAATTTAGTAACGATGTATAAATACAAGAATTTTTGGATTATGTTTCAGTAACACGGCACTGAAGAAGGAAATAACTTGTTTCCGAAACACGTGTCTGCCCGGGTTTTAATAAATATTGGCGTTTTACGGAAAATATTAGGGTTCTTATTTATTCATTTTAACATTACCCTGAAAGTCATATAAAAACAAGAAAACGTTTGCAATTACTCAGTATCACTTAAAAAAACTCTAGTCATGGAAATGTAACTATGAACTGAAATGGCCCTAAGAAAAAAATTAATATATTGTTATGAATTCTCGATACACCAGTTCCTCGGCTAATACAGCGGGCCTTGAGCGTTCCTCCGGTGATATCTCCACTGGAAAAACACTTGTAACCAAAACAAGTTAGATAATGCAGATGATCTGCGCGAAAGAAAGATGGCAACCGAAAATTTGGTTCCAATGTAATAAAACGCTGAAAGGTTCAGCAGCCGTGGTCTTGAATTTGGGGTTTTCACCTTAAGAAAAAGATCCGTTACCGGAAGAGGTTATAAAAGAGCCAACAACAGCTGGAGCGGTCTCTTTTGTGGATTCTTGTGTGGCAAGGAAGGCGTTTTATCTTTTTGGCGTGAACAATAATCGTGATGCTCGTCTTTCGATTGTCTATCAAAGTGGACGGACAGCGTGGGAGTTACATAAAAGATTGTTAGTTTAAGTGCAATGTGCGATAAATTCTCCGCAGAAAATCTGAATCTACATCAGGAAGGCAAAAATTTAACGCAGAAAGTGAATCAATTACAACAAGTGGAACTTACAGTAGAATTGGTAATCAATGGGATACTAGTGCTGTAGTTACGAAATTTAGACAAATACCGGAAATCAATAGTCAAAGTAGCCAACCATTCAGATCCAAACGTAAGGTGATCAAACGACTACATACAATTCTATTGTTGTACGTTTCGCTACAGAAGATGCGTGGGACTTATGGGTAATTAAAGTCTGCGTAGTGTAGTGGTTGGAGTTCTGGTAACGTAAGCCAAAGGTTCGTGGTTTGAGTCCTGTTCGTGACAACAAGATTCGTTTCGAGTGGTCCTTCTTCATCATCTTTTGTGCGACAGCCCAATCATCATGGTTCCGCAACCATGTCAGCCAGTTGTTTGCTCCTAGCAAGGATCTGCTATCAGCTTCTATCGTGTCTTTCCATCGAGTCCTCGTCCACCCACTGGACGTCTGCTTTGCGCTCTACCCATCAATGCTCTTTTGGGTAGCCAGTTTTCTTTCGTTCTTTTTACAAGGCCATTCCATTGCCATTTACGTAGCTTTACGCAAAAGGAAAGATTTGGGTCGTCAAATAGTTCATACCTGTACAACTCATCGTTGTAACGCGGTCTCCACTCTGTTCCTTGTTTCACTGGACCGTAGATTTTCCAGAGCACTTTGCGTTCAAATACATCCACTACCTTTTCGGATTCACTCGTCAGGGTCCGTATTCCACTTTCATATAACAGCACACTCTGGACCTTAGAATGGAAAGTGCGGAGTAATCGGCTTTATTTGCAGCGTTTATGCGTCGTTTTGTCTCGCCCTTTTTGCAATCTCTTCTATATAGGTTGGCTCCAAGATTCACAAAATTATCCACACTTTCAAGGCTGTAGTCGCCTACGGTCGCTGCTTGGATTTCGGAATTGGAGGGCGCGGTCAATGGACCGAGATAGTTGGAGGCATTGTTTGCAGGAAGCGAAGGCCCGAGAGGGCCTGTAGTGCTAAGAAGAAGAAACATGCTTCATTGTAATAAGTTTCGAACTCAAAGAAACGTGCAATATATATACCCTGGAAGATTTAATCTACTACCGGATTATATTAAGAGCACTAACTCATCAGTACTTTTTAAAATACACATAAAAATGGCTTTTAACATTATGAGTTGAAGAACATTTAAGAATTTCCAGTTTGTTATTTAATTAGCAGACATTACATCAATTATTTGAAACTTTAAATAAATTTCAAATACATAAGTACAGTTAATATTCAGTTATTTTGTTTATTTGATATCCGCAGGCCAATTTTCTTTTTTTAAAAAGCCATCACGCCTTGGTTTGTTGTGTGAGCAGACGCGTTTCGACTGCTTTGAGTCATCTTCAGGGTCCGAGGGTTCAACCACATTGCGATCCAACTGTCGTATCGAGCGATTTTTGCACGCGAAAATGAACACATTGCGACAAGATTTGCAAAGGTACTTCAGGCATATGCAGAACTAATATGCTCATTTGAAGGTATGTCTTTGCCAGGAATACATGCGTTAGCTCATTTGTGAGCGATGCAAGAAACTTCCCTGGATGCCAGCGTCAAATGTCCAAATGATGTGCACCTGCGCGAGTATCACAAAAACTTCCTGCTACACTGGTTTTAGGAAAAATTGCAAACTCTTGCGACGGCCAACCTGGCCAGGGTTGACGTAAATGGCAGTGTCCGCGCTAACCCTGTGTAACTTGCGACAGTAGTGCAACTATATAGTCAAAGTTTGACCCATCCCTAAAAGATGTGCGGAAGGAAATGACTCTTTGTTGGTGTAGGATGGGTTAAGCAAGTAAGTATTTACCCCCGATTTCAAAATTGCTTGGGCTTGCTCTTTACAACGAGGGCCTATCCGACATTGCGAAATACTTTTTAATATACTGTTAATGATGAACTTGCATTATGTTGATTCAGAAGAAATAGATAAAACATTTTTATATAGGTATAAACATCATGTGTGGTCTGTCAATAGTATCTGCATTTGGAAATGCTTATGCATATGAGTCATATGAAACATTTTCGGAAAAGATCAACCTAATTTAAATTTGATTCTAGTTATTTAAAACAAAATCAGTGTGATGTAGTGGTATGGGTGCTTATACTTCCCATAGATGACAACTAGATTTGTTTTAGGTGGTTCTTCGGATGAACTATAAGCCCGTTGAGCTATGATACGTAATGGTTTTAATCAGAACGCGTCGCAGTTGAGTCGACGAACAGATGGCCAAAGTGTGATATTGACCTTATCACCTTCTTCAGTGCCAATACATTCGACCAAGATAATGCGATAATCTAACTATCTTTAAGCGTAGGATTGAAAGGAGCAGTAGTCTTAGAATAAACAAAACAATTCAAATTTCTAATTATTAAACAATTTTAACACACAAGTAAGTACCACACAAGGTAAGTTCTTGACAAAAACTAAGAAATTTTTGACCACCATGTCATTTAATAGGAGTGGATGCAGTAGAAGCTGCAGCCTGGTAGTCGACTTACTTTGATTGACAATCAATATTTGTTCGTGACTCTGTAGTGTTTTCGGATGACTGTAACAATTTTCTGCTGCTTCAGCGAGTGAAGATATTGATGCTCGCCAAAATTGGCTTTGTCTGAGTACACGTGGATTCGCTTGCAGGCTAACACTGCGGTGTCGTGAGGCGGTTTCTTTTTCCCCAGCGCAAGGGCCTACTACAAAAAATTTCGCCTTTATGGATTTTTCGAACATAATATTAAAGCTTGGTGGTGTTGAGGCCGATGTAACCTACCAAAGGAATGAACTATAGAAGACGTGACTGAATGGACTCGAGACAATTTCATCCTTACTCTGAGCACTTGCGACCCCCACTAAGAGTGGGACATCCAGGTGGAAATGGAAATGCTAACAACTTTAAATACATCTACAGCTCTCCTTATAAATTCTATTTATACTCCCTTTGTGGGGACGTAGCAGGGTGAAGGCGAATCTTTCGCCCCTGATAACGGAATTGAAGTAATAACCAAGCTGGCAGAATGGAGGTTAGGTGACGCGCTAAATCCCAGTCCCTGGAAAACCCTACAATGTTTCGAAACCGTCATAGGCGGTCCCAAGCCCGTTTGAGAAAGGAGGAGGGTCCCCTTTGTTTCCCCAACCCATAGCTTCCATGATTCCTCATCCCAAACCCCCCCAATTAAATGGTAGGAAATGCTCTCGGGGTAAACATTGGGTTTACTGGTTCCCCAATAATGCCGAGGAATGCTCATAACTGTAAATACATCTACAGCTCTGCTACTAAATCTTACTTACAACTTCTTTGTGAGGACGTAAGAGGGTGAAGGCGAATCTTTTGCGTCTGATAACGGAATCGACGTAATAACCATGCCGCCGGAATGGAGGTTGGGTGACGGGCTAACTCCCCGTCCCTGGAAACCATTTAATTGTTTTGAAACCTGCAGATAGGCCTCGGAATGGATTGAACACGGCAATGACCTCGCAAACGAAAAAAGGATTTTGGCATTGGATCCTGGAATGTCAGATCACTTAATTACCCTGGGTCTGTTAAGGACCTTTTACAACATCAATTGAAAATACTGGCGTCCAGGAAACGAACTGGACTGGTAACGACATTCAAGACATGAGATCGCACACAATATTTAAAAAAGGGGAAGCCTACTGGAAAACGAGAATTCGGAGTGTCTTCATTGTGGATAGGGAGTTCAAATCGCACGTTATTGAATTTAAGGCAGTCAATGAACGGTTGTGTGCAATCCGTATAAAAGCGAAATTCTTCAAAATCTGGCTGATTAATGTTCACGCCCCGACCGAAGAAAAAGACGAAGAAATGAAGGAATCATATTACAATCACCTGGAAAGACTGGTCGACTCATTGCCCACAAACGACACAAAAATTATTCTGGATGATTTCAACGCTAAGGTTGGCAATGAGCTATCTCATCTTAAAACGACTGGAGGATATTGCCTCTACAATGAAACAAATGACAATGGCTAGCACCTGATTGACTCTGCATGTAGTCGAAATCTAGTCAAACGTTGGACTTACTTCCCACATCGACGCATTCATAAAATGACCTGGGTATCACCGGATGGCAACACACAAAACCAGATTGGCCATGTTCTGATCCAACAACGTTGGGCATCGAGCATACTTGACGTCCGTATATACCAAGGAGCCAATTGTAACTCAGATCATCACTTGATCAAATTAACCTATCGATGTCTTATGTCAAAGGCATATTCGGCGAAGACCAGCCCGCTACAAAAATTTCACATCGAAAGGCTCCGAACGGCGTCTGTGGCTGAAAATTTCACGGAGACCCTTGACAACCAGCCAGCTCCCATCTTATCAGACGCATCGTTAAAGACGAGCAACGAGCTCTGGATTGAGGTGAAAGCGGCTATCAGAACCGTGGCACAACAGACGATCGGACATCAAGCCCGGCTCAAGAGGAATGATTGGTTCGATGATGAGTGCCAGAATGCGTTAGGTAAAAAGAACCAGACGTACAAAGAATACGTAGGTAGGAAAACCAGGACGAAGAGCGAACAGTATGAAAATCTCAGAAGAGTAGCGAAAGAAAATACTATGCCGACCAATTGAGAAGTAAAGATGTAACTTTAGCGAGTAATAACACGAGACAAGCATACAAAGTAGTGAAAACCTGAAACGTGGTTATCAGCCCAAAAACACGCTCTGTCGTGATGACAGCGGCAACATTATCGCTGATGAAACCAAGATTAAGGAAAGATGGGCATCATGTTTCAAGATCCTCCTTAATCCTCCACACAGCTCCAGGACATTGGAGCCTATAGATGTCTGCGGAGAGCTTTCATTGGCCCCACCACCTCTGGGAGAAGTTTGTTCCATCATCAAAGCCCAAAAGAATAATAAAGCGCCGGACATTGATGAGATTCCAGTGGAGCTCATCAAATATGGTGGCAGTAGTGTTCATAGAGCTATTCACAAAGCCATCCAGCACATTTTGCAACAAGAACATATGCCGAAAGAGTGGAGTAAATCAATTATATTCCCTATCCACAAATAAGGTGACAAGCTACAGTGCGAAAATTACAGAGGCATATCACTACTTTGTACGGCGTACTAAATATTTTCTAAAATCTTAGAAAATAAAATCGGGTCATACGCGAACAGTATTATTGGGGAGTATCAAGGTGGTTCTAGGGCAGGTAGATCGCCGAAAGACCAATTTTTCACAGTCAAGCAGGTACTTGAAAAATACTGGGAGTTCAACATATACGTACACCATATTTTCGTTGACTTCAAGCAAGCATACGACAGTATTGATCGTAACGTACTGTATCAAATAATGCTTGGTTTTGACATCCCAGCCAAATTAGTCCGTCTTATCAAAATGACAATGACGTCGACAACCTTCCAAGTCCGCATCAATAACCAACTCAACGATGCCTTTGACAGAAATATCGGACTAAAGCAGGGAGATGGGCTGGCCCCATTGCTATTCAATTTTGCTCTGGAGGACGTCATACGGAAGGTACCTGTCGATGCGCGAGGTACATTAGTATACAAGTCGAGCCAAGTATTAACCTATGCGGACGACATCAACATTTTGTCACGGTCATTAACAACTGCCAAAGAACTCTTCCTGGAACTTGACAGCGAAGCAAAACTAGTAGGGCTACAAATCAACGTAAATAAAACAAAGTACATGACGCAGTCGAGAAAAAATACCTCAAACACCCAAAATATCACACTTGGCGAATACAGTATCGAGAATGTTAGCAAATTTGTGTATTTAGGAGCCAAAATAACGAAAACGGGCAATGAAAGGGATAAAATACGCCAAAGAATACGGCTCGCAAATAAAATATTTTAGTCAATATTGACGATCTTGAAGACCAGCTGCATACACAGGAAAACAAAGCTCCAAGTATACAAATCTGTGATAAGACCTGTGTTATGCTATGGATGTGAAACATGGATCCTAACCCAAGCATCCGCAAATATATTGAACGCCTTTGAGCGACGGGTCCTGAGGCGAATAATCGGAGCGAAGCTAGACGGGGACCAATGGCAAATTCGATACAACTATGAGTTGTGTGAAATTTTTGACGAACCGGAAGTCTCAAAGATTATAAGACTGCGGAAGCTGCAGTGGGCTGGACCCATGAATTGTATGGACGAACAACGTATACTCAAAAAAGTATTCGTTGGGAGAACTGCAGAGTGGAGGTCCGTGAGGAAACCAAGGAAACGCAGGCCTGACTCGGTCGACGAAGATAGTTCCTTGCTGTTCGGATTTTTATATAGGAGGACGCGATCGATTGATTGAGGCTCTTGGAGTCTTTTTAGCAGGCTGTAGTATTAGAAAGAAGAGAAGTTCTGCTGAAGTGCATATCTAAAATCGGAAAATTCTCAACACTTACCGTTTTAAACAAAACACCTGCAGGCCTTTGTTTAAAGTGAATAAATAATGACGAATTTGATTAGCACCTGGACAGAGCATATAGACTTACAAGCAATTTCACCAGCTAATCGGCCAAATTAAACGGGAGGGAAAATGTTTGGATGAAGCAAGTTAAAAACTTGCACAAGGTAGAGAGCTCGTTTATCATCATTTTTTTTTCCATTTGAGATAAAACACAAACGCGCTATATACTTGGGACTAAGCTTTCATGTAGATAATCGGTTTGCGGTTGTGTTTGCATGTACGTACATTTAATGAAACGGGAAGTTTTTGCCCGTCGGATCAAAACGAAAGCTCATCATCTTGCATTCCATTCAAGCGCCTATGCAGGGAAATATTTGCCGATTCAATCTCTTTCTTACGTTTCCACATGAAGGCGTTTGCGAACGCTTATAAATACTCAAAATGATATTTGAAGGTCAAATACCGTTGGGTTGGGAGTTCGTTCTAAGTGAATCCGCTTGATACTTCATACGCTCTCATCTGAGCATACCGAAGGAAGTTCTTCTCGCGGGCTTTCTTGTTTTATGATTTCATAAATCTTTGCAATCTCTTGCAAAACTTGTTCAAAAGGCTCAATTGTTATATAATTGTAGTGATTATATGAGGTTCAATAAATGTCCGTAAAGGACTGCAGCGATGTTCTG
The DNA here is from genome assembly GCA_963969285.1 of Odontomyia ornata. Lineage (NCBI taxonomy): Eukaryota > Metazoa > Arthropoda > Insecta > Diptera > Stratiomyidae > Odontomyia > Odontomyia ornata. The sequence continues at coordinate 141,287,501 of OZ017738.1, forward strand.
CTGCCTCAGCAGAGGAAGGTGTTGGTTCCTGCCGAGAATGCCCTCGTCTGGAGACGCGTGAATGCGCTGGCAGGCTAGCATTGCGGTGTCGTGAGGCGGGTTCGTTTCCCCAGCACGAGGACCCACTACAAAAAATTTCGCATTCACGAATTGCTTTCCGAGATCAAAAGAAAACGACCGAAGTCGCAAAGTTGTAGATAACCTCACCGAAGGAATTATGACTTGTTACGAGAACAAGTGAAACCTGACAAGAAAGGCGAACTTGGGGTGACCTCGTCTTTACCCAAATAAATTCAGGGCCCACAAATGAAAGAGGGGCAACCGGGTGGTGGTGGAGCCCCTTCATACCCACCCAACCGGAATAAATCCATTGTTAACTTGTTGAAGTGACCTGGTATTCCTCTTCTGAGTGGAAAACTCATACAACTTGAATTATATGATATTTCCCATCAGAAGGGGAGTACCCCGGTGACCAATTTATGTCACAGAATTATACAATTGAATTGCATAACTCTATGCCATAAAAAGGCACTTTGCTTGGGCCACTCAACCCATGAAGTCACCTGAAACAAAAGAAGGAATTAATTTGTACCCGGCGGCTGGCTCATATTTTGGGGTGGAAGCCTGCCACCGTACCGGGTCCTATACCCGACTAGAAAAAAACCGGAAGGGAAAGACCGATTCTTTTAGCTCAATTCATCATTTTTTTATTCTTTTTTTCTTCAATTATAGCAAATAATAATAATAAATACATAGAGTATACCATCTTAAAATAAATTCATCTCTAAATCTCACTGTGGCGATACCGATGTTGGCAATAATTAGGGACTACATGGTATCTCTGCTTTATCTTAATTCTGATTTTATTTCATCTAGAGATTTTTATAATAATTATTATTTAGCAATAGTTATTTGATTTATACAACAAATCTCCCGGTTTTGAAATAGTTTACTCAGTTTATAATACGAGTCAGCTGAGGGTGAATTTACATAATCGGTAACGCTGGACTTCAAATTCATTAAAGCATCTTTTGTTCTGTTTGCTAGATTTAAAATTTCTCTTGATTTACTATCAATAAAAATAAGTTCTAGTTTATTGAGTACATCAGATTTCAAATTTTCATTTACTAGTTCCTGGATGAGACACACCTTTTGGCTTTCAGATGAAATCTTATAAAAACACCGTAGTAAAATTTTTAAGAATACTGCTTTTAAACTTATCGCAAATATAGGATTAGTAAAGTAAATATCCAAATAAAATTTAAAATAATATCGCCACACATTTTCATTTGCGAACCGAAATATCATGCACATAACATCACAGCATACAAGACTGCGTAGATAGTCGGTCGATAGAATACCTTGCAACATCAAGTTTTCAAAGTAACTCAAAACGTCGGGACGACTTGAAATTGATATGATTAATGCCGCAATTGTCGATACCAGCTTTTCATAAACATTTCTTTTCATTTATATAAGCGAAATAGTTATTATATATTTATAATAATTAATTAAAAATTTTATATAGATAAAATTTATATAAATATTAAATAAATATTATAATATTATATATTTTTTCTTTCAAACTTTTTCTCGTGTTTTCAATTTCCTGGTTGTCTGAGTTGTTAGATTTTATCGTTGAAATCAGACAAATCAATATTTTTAAATGCAAATTAAGTACGTACTCTCTCGCTCATTGCTTAATTTACAATGAAAATAAAAAAATAATGGATGATGTCTCCATTCTTTTCGTCATTGTTTCTGTACTAGAATATTATGTATATGATGCGATTATTAATCAATCGGTTAATTATGCATACCTCTATCGAATAACTATAAAATAACTAGAATTCTTTTTAATTTTATGTCCGTCCTTATATGCATTCAATTTCTTGTCGTACCTTATTTTAGGCGGTATTGGTTTTGTTTCTAAGCTTTAAACGTTAAGATTTTTACGAAATTTAAGTTTGTTTTCTATAACAAAATATAATTTTACAAAGTTTTTAAAAACAGTCTCCTTTAAATTGCGATTAGTCTAAGCAACAATTTTATGTGGTTGCATCCATTTCTTCATAAAAAATTAAATTTTTTTATATATTTAATGTAATTTTATATATTGAATAAATATTAATTTTTATATATATTTTATATTTAAAAAAAAATTTAATAAATATATAATTATAAAATATTAAAAGGGTACTTACAATACCTTTCCCTCGACGACGAGCGCTCGTTGACGAAGTGGGGTGAGCAAGTCCTGGAATTTTACTTTTGTTATCTTAAAAGTAACAATGTAATTAGACAATGATCTAAGGCCGCTCGTATTCATTTGAGATAACTAAAACCTTGGCTTTGGGATCCCGGGACTTGATAGCACGTAATGCAGAAAAACTGGCTGTTCCGCCACTAACTAATAAATAAGGAACTTCTTTTGGTAAGTCTGCTGAGCTTGGAGGTACTTTAACGGGCATCAGAAGTCCTGCTGCTAAACCGCTCTTGCCATCTGACTTACTCTTAGATCCCCGATTACTCAAATAATGTGCCGCTGCTGCCGCTCCGCCCAATGCCAATAGTCCAATTAGCAATCGTGAACTCTTTAATACAGTTGGGAAATAAATCGCAAAAGGAATATTATTGGCCGTGACTACAACTTTAAACTGATAATTGAATTGATTATTTATGCAACGTTTTATTCTATATAAAACTATTGTCGAACTTTTCGCCGAAATAGGTAGGCAACTTGTCGATCGATTGCCCTCAGAATTATGCGTTACAATCATGAGTGACGAACTTGTGATGCATTTTGCACATTTTTCAATCCACTTGCGTCCTTTTTTGTCGCTTTTAGGGTGGAAGGCGTACCTTTGCCAAAAGATCCTTAAAAACACAATGGGCAAAAATAATTTGAACTAATTTGGCACTCATTATTATATACTCCAATTAAAGTAATTATCACCAACTTTAAGCAGGAGTGCGAAGGTCACGGCTGTATGGGTAAGAAATCTCTTTTAGTTCATCATCGCGGATTAAATTTAATTACGTTAATTTTCACTGCACTTAGTATCATCCTCAAACGGCCATTGAAACTTTGAAGTAAGACCACCTTATTGTTCAGGGAGACAGTACTTGTATTAGAATGCGCACTCAATTTCAAATTAACGGGATACAAATTATCAGCTAATAGATAATCCGTGCAAGATACAAATTAAGATCGGAATTCCACGAAAATCAAGGTCACTAAATCCTCCAAAGCAATCAATAGCGAACTTACTAGCTTCCATTTTAAGACTCCTTCAGGACAGGTCAGATAGCGCATTCAATTTCACAACTTCACGAAAGAAAACAACGGCATGTCCCTTCTCCGGGCTCAGATTTCTCTAATACATCCATTCGAGGAAAATTAACTAGATTAAACACCAGTTTAAAATCGATCACATTCCCATTGCGTTTGTGTCTCCCTCTTTTCTCCGCTGCTGCTACTATTCATTCTATATCAAATGAAGAAGATTCAAACCCATGGGAAATTTGCACAATGTACCGCAATTGAAGATATTCGACTCCATTGGCTGCGACTTCAGATCAAAATTCATGCACTAAGTAACTGTACGACTCGTCACGTATGCAATCTTCTCTAGCGACCGACATGTGGAAATTCTATACAAAAATGATCACATCGCGGGAGATCGGAACTCGGGAAGATGATTTCTTGTTGATTCCATTCACTTCCACTCCAGTTGCTGCAATCCTCGAGAAATTCCTTCATCAAACCACTATCACCACTCCTCGAACAATCCCGCTCGACATCCGTGCCACTCTCCACGTTTTCTCGTCCCTTTCAACTTCCCAACTCCAATCGCGGGGCCGAGCCATCGAACAACGAAACAGCAATGGAAAATCGCGCAAAGTTTCGTTTAATAGTGCCATCTATGGGTGAACCCGCGGTGGTGATAATGCACACTCGTTTCGGTTGTTTTTAAATTCTAAGTCGTCTTTTGTAGATTCGCTTAAGTTATCAATTGAAAGCAATTTTCGTTTATAATAATTAGGCGTAATTAAGTGGGAAAAATCGGAAGAATTAGGCAAATTTTAAGGGGTTTAAATGATACAATGATTTTAGCGTTCATATAATTTAAAAGGTTAACCGTTTCGTTCTAAGCATTTGTATCCCGCGTTACACCGCAATTCGTTAAATTATATTCAAAAGATATTGTAATAAAATCACTACACATTAAAATATTAAACAATTGTAGAATCTTGTTTCCCGGGAGTTAAGTACAAAAGACATTTTCTGGACCTATTTTCCATGCAAAGAAAAAAAAACGAGTGTTGCGATGGGGAAGGTGACTGAATCGACTGAATCCTTGTTAAATTGCGTTCGTGCTGTGTGCCTGTGTCAGCGCTGGCTTTTAGAGCCATAGCTCCTAGATTACTACATAATACTAAATCACCTCTGAAAGAACGATTGGTAATTATTTAGTTTAGGTGCCATACTCCCGATTTTATTGAAATTTCAGTATGTTATACAGTTTTTCATGCTGAAATAATAGAATATATATATATATATGTATATATATATATATATATATATATATATATATATATATATATATATATATATATATATATATATATATATATATATATATATATATATATATATATATATATATATATATATATATATATATATATATATATATATTGGGCCCGGAAAACATTCCTTGACATAGTTTTTAAGGTTTGAAAATTGGGAAATGTACACTATCGTGAAAAGTTGGTATTTTGCACATTCTTGATGTTGGAGAGGATTGAGAGTGGGTTGTGGGAACGATGTTCTAAATTTTTAAATTTTTATAATAACATCATAATTTTTTCATCAAATATATAAAACCACTATTCGAAAAATATATGCCAAAAATAACTTGAAATAGTTTTTTCACAATTCTTTTCTTCGATTCATTAAAAAGTAAATTCCTTAGAAAGAAAAACTAATTTTCATTTCGAATAAAAAGACTCTGGCAAGAACATTTACCACTATCCATAATCTCCAATAAAATACTTCTGTTTCAGTGGAAAAAAGAGCAAACAAAAACCACCTGCAGACACCATTAAATTGAATCTCATATACAACAGCTTTATTATCACTGCAGTCGTCAGCGTGAAGTGCAAGCAATCAACCTGCGCAAGAAATAGTTCACAGTTTACCAGAGAACTTTCTCTCCGACTTGCACGTACTTTGTCTTGACGCGATTGTAGAACAAATAATAACATTCATTCACTCACCACTCCATTCAGTTACAGATACACTTTACATGCTCCATATTTGCTCGAAATGATGATGATCACCATCGGCACCAGCGAGAGAAGAAAATGATAATGATTTACTGTAACAAATAATTGAAGTAGAATTGGGACGACCACACCAAACCGCAAAGGGAATTGTACTCGTATTATTGATAACTTTTCAAAGATTCAAGATCGTGTAACTTGTTCGTTTGGTGCCCAAGATTAGATTCAAATATTTCAATTTCATTTTGAGTTGGAAATTTTTCGTCTAATATGGGTCAAACCATAATTGGTGGAGTTATTACCGAAATTCGAAGACGGAATTGGTAATAATTCCCTCATCAAGAAAATATTTCTTTTAGTGGTAGAGTACTGTTTGTTTTATTGCTGATTAATAATACATATTTTGGTTGATAATGATTCATGGACTTCTTAAGATTGCATAGTAGCGGTGAAGTTGTTTGGTGTGTCGTAATTTCTGATGCGTCCGATCGTTTGCATATGCATATGTAAAAGGCGGTTTCAAAAGCAGTCACGGCAGTTGGAACATTTGACTTGAAGATTTGTCAGATGGACCAGAGTGTGAACCGAAGATGTATCAGATTCATATGGGTCTTTTGAAAGAATTTATTAGACCGGTTTGTCTATTTTGAATATCTCGTGCGGCTTTGATGTCATTTGACTGATTATTGCTGCTAAGTTGTTTGTGCTAACAGGGTGGCTTCGAAATTTATGATACCCAATTTTTTCATTATTGCTTGGATAAAGTACAGTTGCTCTCATTAAGAAAGAAGTTGGAATTGCAATTTTTACTTAAAATAGAAGGGGTTTCGAACTATATTTGTAAACCGGGTCATCATGAAAAAGATAATTCTTGTGAAAACAATACCAACTACCGAGTACCCATTTAAAATAGATTCGTTGGAAAACAGAACTTTAAGAGGTCAAGCTCCGACTTTTTTACAATTATATAAATTCTTCTTATATCACTTTTGAATAAATAATAATAATAATAAACTGAGGACGCTATTTGGTTCGAATATGGTTTTCACTACGCTGCACTGTTTCATTGAATTTGTTTGATTGAACCAATATTTATCCAAGCTGCAAATTGTAGGCTTTGTCGTGAATAAATTAAAAGTGTTTTTAAAGGCATCTGTAAACCAGTCATTTCATAACTTTTTTGTCGTATAGGAGGAAAAACAGTTGTAATTTCAGCTGTTTTACTTGATATGTTTAATTGAATTTGTTAACAGGTTGACTGCCAACTAGGATATGGCTTGTAGATTGCGTTCTTTGCTAGGACGCCAACTAATTGCTACTAATAAGGCTGATGGTGGTGGAGTTTTAGTTGCAGTTAGCAGAACTGTACCTACTTCTCTTTGTTCTGATTTTTGTCGAAATTTCTCTCCCTCATAATATATAGCTCCTGATTTCGTCTATTTATGTTCTCTGTAATTCACCATTAACTGTTTATGATACGTTTTTTGATGATCTACTTCTTATCTAGTTTTGCGACGCCATCACGCCAAAATATTGGTTTGCGGGGATTTTAACATACCATACATATAGTAGAAGAATGATCCTATGCCTTGTATCTCGTCAGTTGATCCTTTTTCTATAACTCTGTCATCTTCCCTATCTCATTGCTCCTTTTATCAATTTAATCATGTCCGCAATCCTAATGATCGTTTCCTTGACCTTGTTCTTTCAAATGTTTTAGTTAGCTGCTTATCTGTATCTCAAGCCTCCTCATTTATCTATAGACCTTATAGTCGATGAAGTTAAATTTAACAAACCTCATACTGCTCCAAAATTTAACTTTTTTAAAGCTAACTATGAAGCGATTAATACAGAACTACTTTTAGTCAACTGGTTAGATTTCTTTAAAGGCCTCAATTGTGAGGCAACTTTGGATAAATTTATATTTATGACTTTATTCGCTGTTTTGCACCTCCTCAGATATCCCGTAAAGTAAATCATAAACCTTGGTTTTCAAGGCGAGTGTTTTATGCCTCACGAGCAAAAGATAAGGCACATCGTGTCTTTAAAACAATCGGCACTATTGAAGCTTGATCCAATTTTAGCAGGCTGTGTGCTATTGCAAAGGAAGAGATCAAATATGCTTTGAAGAGTTTTTTCAGATAGTTCTCTCATGGCTAATAATACAAAGCTTTTTTGGTCTTATATTAGGTCGCTGTAATTTTCTTCTTCCAGTCCTACTAAGTTCCGTTAGAATAGTGCAGAAGTTTCATCTCCTCAAGAAGTTACTGACTTATTTGCCAAAGTTTTCTCTTCGACTTTTTCTTATCCCGCTGCAGCTTTGCATCCGGTTGTCTTACCTAATCGTCTCCCCTTCCCAATTTCCTTTATTTGTACAGATGTATCTGAATCTTTGATCACTGGTCTTGATCCTAATATCAGCCCTAGGCCAAACATATTTGTGAAGTCATTAGCCTCATCGCTAAGTTTTTCTTTATCTCTCCTCTTCAATCTAAGTTTGTGTACTGCTTCTTCCCCTAACCCTTGAAAAACAGCTAATATTGTACCTATTTTAAAAGAGGTGATCCTACGTCAGTTTCCAACTATCGCCCTATTTCCTGCTTTGCACAGTTATTTGAACGATTGGTTCATAATCAACTTTCAAACTCATTGGCCCCTATTATTGCTCCAGAGCAGCATGGCTTTCTCAAAAGATACTCCACCACCTCTAATTTAATGGAGTTCACAAATAGTATTGCAAGAGCTTTGGAAAACCAACTGAAAGTTCATGTTATCAACTCCGCCATAGACGGTCCCAAGCCCGTTTGAGAAAAGAGGAGGCAACCTCTTGTTTCTCCAATGCATAGCTTCCTCCCCCCCAATTAAATGGTAGTAAGTGCTCTCGGGGTGCACATTGGGTTTACTGGTTCCCAAACACTGTAACATTAAATTCTAATAACTGTAAATGCATCTACAGCTCTGCTACTAAATTCTACTTACACCTCCTTTGTGGGGACGTAAGAGGGTGAAGGGAATCTGCCATGCCTGATAACGGAGTCGACGTAATAACCATGCCGCCGGAATGGAGGTTGGGCGGCGGGCTAACTCCCCGTGCCTGGAAAACCTTTACATGTTTCGAAACCCGCGGAAGGCCTTGGAATAGACCTTGCAAACGAAAAAAGGACTATGGCATTGGATCCTGGAATGTGCTGAAATGGCGCTGTTAAGGACCTTTTACAACAGGCCAGTCAATACCAATTAAAAATACCGGCAGTCCAGGAAAAGAATTGGACTGGAAACGACATTCAAGATATGACATCGCACACAATATTCAAAAGTAGGAAGCCTAGTGGAAAACAAGAATTCGGAGTGGCCTTCATTGTGGATAGGTACTTCAAATTGCACTTTATTGATTTTAAAACAGTCAATGAACGGTTGTGTGCGATCCGTATAAAAGCGAATTTCTCCAAAACCTGGCGGATAAAGAAACGAAGGAAATGTTCTACAATCACCTGGCAAGACTGGTCGACTCATTGCCCACAAACGACACAAAAATTATTCTGGGTGATTTCAACGCTAAGGTTGGCAATGAGCTATCTCATCTTAAAACGACTGGAGGATATTGCCTCCACGATGAAATAAATGACAACGGCCAGCGCCTGATTGACTTTGCATGTAGCAGAAATCTACTCATACGTTCGACTTGCTTCCCACATCGACGCATTTATAAAATGACCTGGGTATCACCGGATGGCAACCCACAAAACCAGATCGATCATGTTCTGATCCAACAACGTTGGGCCTCGAACATACTTGACGTCCGTACATACCGAGGGGCCAATTGTGACTCAGATCATTACTTGATCAAATTGAACTACCGATGTCGTAAGTCAAAGGCATATTCGGTGAAGACCAGCCCGCTATAAAAATTTGACATCGAAAGGCTCCAAACGGCGTCTCTAGCCAAACATTTCACGGAGATCCACGACAATCAGCAGGTTCCCATTTTGTCAGACTCATCGTCAAAGACAAGCAACGAACTCTGGATGGAAGTGAAAGCGGTTATTAGGACTGTGGCAGAACAGACAATTGGGCAAATGATTGATTCGATAATGAGTGCCAGAATGCGTTAGACAAAGAGAATCAGGCGTACAAAGAATACGTAGGTATTGTAGGAAAACCAGGACGAAGAGAGAACACTATGAAAATATCAGAAGAGCAGCAAATAAGATAATTAGGATTAAGAAAAGAAAATACTATGACGACCAATTGACAAGTATAGATGTAAGTTTAACGAGCAACAACACAAGACAAGCATACAAAGTATTGAAAAGCCTGAAACTGGTTATCAGCCCAAAACCACGTTCTGTCGTGATGACATCGGCAATATCTTCGCTGATGAAATCAAGATTAAGGAAAGATGGATATCATATTTCAAGAACCTCTTTAATGCTCCACACAGCTCCACAACATCTGAGCCTATAGATGTCTGCGGAGAACTTCCATTGGCTCAACATACTCTGGATGAAGTTTGTTCCATCATCAAAGCCCAAAAGAATAATAAAGCGCCGGGCATCGATGAGATTCCAGTGGAGCTCATCAAATATGGTGGCAGTAGTGTTCATCAAGCTATTCACAAAATCATCCAGTACATTAGGCAACAGGAACATATGCCGAAAGAGTGGAGACAATCAACTATATTCCCTATCTACAAAAAAGGTAAAAAGCTACAGTTCAAAAATTATAGAGGCATATCACTGCTTTGTACGGCGTGGAGAATATTTTCTAAAATCTTAGAAAATAAAATCGGATCATACGCCAACAGTATTATTAGGGAGTATCAAGGTGGTTTTAGGGCGGTAGATCAACAATAAACCAATTGCTTACAGTCAAGCAGGTACTTGAAAAGTGCTGGGAGTTCAACATATACGTTCACCAAATTTTCGTTGACTTTAAGTAAGCATACGACAGTATTGATCGTAACGTACTGTACCAAATTATGCTTTGCTTTGGAATCCCAGCCAAATTAGTCCATCTTACCGAAACGATAATGACGTCGACAACCTCCCAAGTCCGTATCAATTACCAACTCACCGATGCCTTTGACAAAAATAGCGAACTAAAGCAGGGAGATGGGCTGGCCCAATTGCTATTCAATTTGGCTCTGAAGTACGTCATAAGGAAGCTACCCGTCGATACGTGAGGTACATTACTATTCAAGTCGAGCCCAATAGTAACATATAAATCAAAGCTCATGACACAGTCGAAGAAAAATACCCCAAATACACAAAATATCACACTAGGCGAATATAGTACCGAAAATATTAGCGATTTTAGGTATGTAGGGGCCAAAATAACGAAAACGGGCAATGAAAGAGACGAAATATGCCGAAGAATACAGCTCGCAAATAAAATATTTTATTCAGCATTGACGATCTTGAAGACCAGTTGCATACACAGGAAAAACAAGCTCCAAGTATACAAATCTGTAATAAGGCTTTTGTTATGCTATGGATATGAAACATGGACCCTAACCCAAGCATCCGCAAATATGTTGAACGCCTTTGAGTGACGGGTTCTGAGGCGAATAATCGGAGCGAAATTAGAGGGGGACCAATGGCAAATTCGAAACAACGATGAGCTGTATGAAATTTTTGACAAGCCGGAGGTCTCGACGATTATAAGACTGCGGAAGCTGCAATGGGCTGGCCACATGAATTGTATGGACGAACAATGGATACGCAAAAAGGTATTCTTTGGGAGAACTGAAGGCCGGAGGCCAGTGGGGAAACCGAAGAAACGCTGGTCTGACTCGGTCGACGAAGACAGTTCATCGCTGCTCGGATTTCGGAATCGGAGGATGTGTTCAACGGATCAAGATACTTGGAGGCACTATTTGTAGGAAGCGAAGGCCCGAGAGGGGCTGTAGTGCTAAGAAGAAGAAGAAAACAGAATTCAACGCATCATTTCCTTACCTTAAGGAAGAAGCTTGAAACACTGGATACATTGAAAAGTGGAAGAAGTGTAAAGCATGTTGCTAAGGAGTGTTGAGTAGGAAAATCGACAGTCTCGGATATTAAAAAGGATAAGGAAAAAAGTTGGAAAGTTAGAAATATTAAGACTGCAAAAATTTTCTTGTGATAAAATACCTTACTTTTCAGTTATGCAGTCAGAGCTGATAGTAGCCTATGTTCCAGGAAAATTATGAAATCCGCCGAGTACGATTTGATGGAGGAGAAACTTTTTTCCTGGCTTCAAAGAAAATGGTTGCAACACACTCTAATCTCCGAAATCCTTGTTTGTGCAAAGACAAACGAATTTTTTGACGAAATTTATGGAGGCAAACGTATGTTTTTTGCTAGTAAAGGTTGGCTTCATAATTTCAAAAAACACTTTGCTTCAGATCTCTAAAGTTTCCCGGGGAGAAGTTAAGCAATGACTGCAATGTTGGGAAGCCATTTAAAATTAAATTTAAGGAAAGAGTAAAAGAGATGAATTTGCAGCTATGTCAAATTTATAATGCAGATGAAACCGCCCTCTTCTGGAAGTAGAAAAATTGGAAAAGAAGGAATGATTCTTCCAGTTCGTTTCAATGCCACTTGGAAGTATCGACTGAAACTCTTGATGATAGGCAAATTCAAAAGCCCAAGAGCGCTGAAAGGACGGTCTTTACCCGTGGAGTACGTCAGTAGGAAAAATGCTTGGATGACGGATGTTTTGTTCAAAAAATGGTTTCATACCTCATTTGTCAAGCAAGTCAGACGTTATTTTAAAAGTGAAGGGTTGCCAGAAAGAGCATCACTGTTATTGGATAATGCGACTTACCATTCAACAAAATCCGAGATAAGAATCGATGGTGGCTAAGTCTGTGGCCCAAACCGCCATTCGAATTATAAAACTAAGTTATCGCAATAGTTTTCTTTGTCATATTTTGGCTACCCTAGATGACGATTTTATGAAGTGCATCAAACACTTCAATCTCAAAGATGTTGCAATAATTGTCGCCAACACATGGAACTCTGTCACAGAAAGCACTTTGTGAAAATGTTGGGATAAACTTTCAGGAGATGAATGGAAATCTGAAGATGAATTGCCTATTTCCGCATTGAGGGAACATTTGACTGCTGGGTCTGAAGAGAATGCAAATATCGACTTGCTCAATGATATTTCTCCTGATGTCTACCAATTTTCAGAAGTTAACGGATGGATTGCAGATGACGCGATTCAAAAACTGAGTAGTGAAGATGAAGACGGCGAAAATCAAATCGATAAGCCACTTGTCGAAAACACGAAGGTTTCCCATGCTGAAGCTGTGTCTGCACTTAACAAATGCATTGAATATGCAGAAAAGAAAGAGTACAATATAAATGAAATATTGTGTCTTCAAAAATTTAGAGAAAAAGCCAAGCAAAGATTACAAATTTTTTCAAATAACTACTGCTCGATTAATTTTAGCCCAGTTTGTTGATTTATATTCTAATTTTACAATTATGAATCTGAGCAAATAAAATTTTTGTGCATTTAAATAAAACGATTTTGGTTTATGCAAACGGTACTTAAAATATTAGTTTATGAATATTCTCGGTCATCCAGCTGATTTGGAAATTCGGACAATGTATAGAGCGAAGCTAGACGGGGACCAATGGCGAATTCGATACAACCATGAGCTGTATGAAATTTTCGACAAGGTCTCAACGATTGTAAGACTGCGGAAGCTGCAATGGGCTGGCCACGTAAATCGTATGGACGAGCAACGGATACCCAAAAAGAGGAAACCGAGGAAACGCTGGTCTGACTCGGTCGATGAAGACAGTTCATCGCTGCTCGGATTTCAAAATTGGAGGACGCGGTTAATGGACCGAGATAGGTGGAGGCGCTATTTGTAGGAAGCGAAGGCCCGAGGAGGGCTGTAGTACTAAGAAGAAGAATCCACCGAACGTAACTGTCCGAATTATCAAAGGACCAGCATATATATATATATATATATATATATATATATATATATATATATACAGGGTGAGCAAAAAGTCCCTTTCCTGCAGGATTCCAATCGCAGTACCAGGTCCCCAGGATGGAGATGCTGGACCAATTGTGTTTTGTAGGGGTAAAGGTGTAAGTCCGTTTTTAGAATCGTGCGGAACGTGCCTCGCTTTATAGCCAACTGTGCTGAACGTCGTCGTGTTGATGTTTCATCGTTTCCTCCAACACTTTGCCTAACAAGCTGTATGTTTTCAGCCGATCGTCCAGAACGTCTGCCCGTATGTTCCTCATCTGCAACTTTCCCATATCGCTCAAATTTGGCCACCATAGCACGTATAGTTGGAGCTGCTGGAGGTTTGCAAACTCCATCAAATTGGCAGTATGCACGTTGAGTGGCAGTTACTGAACGGCTGTTTTCCAAAAATAATGACACTAGTTTGTGCGATGGTGTACCTTTCCATATTGGAATGTCCCAAGCTTAATGTGTACAAAAGAAATAAAAATTTAACAAATTACTCACAAATGTAACAGTTATTATTTTTTTACATCGGAAAGTTACTTTTTGCCCACCCTGTACATATATATATATATATATATATATATATATATATATATATATATATATATATATATATATATATATATATATATATATATCTATATATATATATATACCGATCGAATTCCACTAAAGCATCTCGGTGTTTCAGATTTTCCGATGACAAACAATTTCTGTTTTACTGTTCCGCTCATATTTGCTGCTACCATTATGGTGATTCGATCCTTTGACAACTTTCCGCCGCTTCAAGTTTCACCTTTGAAATTTATAGTTCTATCTGGCATCAGTTCATAAAAAAGTCCCGTTTCATCTGCATTGAAAATCTCATCGTTAGAAAACTGTCTTCTTAAAGTTGGCCCATACTGTTGAAAGCCATTCTTTTGTTGGGCTTTGATCAACAGACTTTGATTCACCGGCAATTTTTTCCATGACAATGGAATGTCGTGCTTTAAAGCAATTTATCCAGCTCGCAGTGCACGTGGAATTGACATTACCGAAAAGCCTTGCAAAAAAATTTGCTTTTTCTTGTAGCATGGGACCGCTTATAGGTAATCTTTTGTTTCTCATGACGTTGAACCACCGTATTAAAGCATCGTCAATATTTCCATGCGTTGATTTCCGGAGTCTCTTTGGTTTGATATTGTTAGAATCAAACGATTCCTTAACTTTATCCTTGTTTTTATATATCGTTGAAATGGTCGAATGACCAACGCCAAATTCCTTCGCATTCTCCATTTTCCAGCCGGCATATAATTGCACCTTTCTCTTCTATTGTGAATGCTTTCCGATGTTGACGAGCCATTTTTTGCACAAAATCACTAATCAATGTGTTACATTTCACTAATAACTTGCAACTGTAAATACGAGACAGACGCTTTGATGACGTGAAACGATAAAGCATGTCAGTGGGACAACAGCTAAGAACTTCGTCATTATAACCGGCTAGATTTTGTGAAAAATGCGTCATTATTAAAGGTATGTCAATATATGCGGAATCATTCTAACCGAACTTATTCTTATGGAGTTCGCATGAAAACCAAACTTCTACTAAAATTACGTCATAATAAATGGTTGGTCATTGTAAGCGAAGTCATATTAAACGAATTATACTGTATATATATATATATATATATATATATATATATATATATATATATATATATATATATATATATATATATACGAGGTCTGTTCAAAAAGTATCCAGAATTTTCGTTTTTTCAAAAAAATATTTATTTATTCGTCTAAATCAATGTGGTCCCCTTCGAAGTATTCTGCCTAGGTATATTACACTTATGCCAGCGTTTTTTCCAATCTTCAAAACACTTTTGATATTCACTTTTTGGTATGTCCTTGATCACTCTCAGCGATTCGGCCTTTATTTCTTCAAGCGAGGAAAAACGCCAACATTTCATGGGTCTCTTCAACTTTGGGAGCAGGAAAAAGTCACACGGAGCCATATCTGGTGAATATGGAGGTTGGGGCATGACTATGGAACAAGCAACGACGAGTGAGCAGGTGCGTTATCGTGGTGGAAAAGCCATGAATTCTTTTTTCATAAATCGGGGCGTTTTTTCGGATTGCTTCACGCAAACGTCGAATAACTTCAAGGTAATACTCCTTATTAACCGTACGACCTTGGGGTAAGAACTTTTGATGCACTTTGCTATTATAATCGAAGAAAACAGTAAGCGAAACCTTGACATTTGATCGAACTTGACGTGCTTTTTTCGCTCTGACGATGAATGCTTCCAGGTGGACGATTGTGCTTTGGTTTCGATATCATAACCGTACACCCATGTTTCATCACTAGTTATGACCCTTTCAAGCAAACTTGGATCGTCGTTGACGTCATTTAACAGCTCCTGAGCAATGTTCATGCGATTGTTTTTTTGTTCAAAATTCAGCAATTTCAGCAAAAATCGCCGAGCTCATAAAAACACGTCGAACCTTAGCGACTACCACAGACAAAGTAAACAGTGAATATGGCTGAAAATTGTATCATACTTTGGGGGCATGTATACCAACACAATAAAAAAAATTTTGACTATCGGATTCTCCAGACCCGCGAAATTTAAAAATTCCGGGAACTTTTTGAGCACACCCCGTATATATATATATATATATATATATATATATATATATATATATATATATATATGTATATATATATATATATATACATATATATATATATATATATATATATATATATATATATATATATATATATATATATATATATATATATATATATATATAGGGTAAGATGGGGTAAAACCGCCGGTGGGTAAAACCGCCATTTGGATTTTAAATTCAAATGAATCGCCGAAACGAGTAACCGTTTATAATGTACATTCTGATCGATAATGCGTGGTTTTTGCAGTCGGTCGGGATACTGCTGCTTTGTTGTGACAATTTCTATTGCGTCTTTTTTGTTCCACTCGACGGTGGCAAAAAATTTTTGTTATTAACATTGCTCAATCAAGTGTACATAAACGGCTTGAAAAAAAAGAGGTAAGTGTCCGCTTATAGTACGAACCTTGATACTGATGTACATGTATCAAGTTAGCCAATATTTCCAAAATTGTACAAACTAAGTAACCTCGACAAAAAATTGGCGCGTGGGGTAAAAACGCCGTGAAAAGGTGGGGTAAAAACGCCACACAACTTGATAACGGAAAAACTCGTTTTAATCGAGAATGAATGTTTTTCAGCATCATGCCTCGCAATTACGCAAGAAAAAAACCAAAAATTGATGAAAATATATTTCAACGGGCAATCGAGGAAGTTCAGGAGGGCAGCAAGGTTGCAGTTGTTGCCGAAAAATATGGGATTCCCCGAGAGACTTTGCGAGACCGAGTTAACAAAGCGCACAACGCTTATTTTGGCCATCATCACCAGGTAAAGTGTCAAATATTCACAATTTTGGTCAATTGAAACAATATGTAAAGTCATGATTTTGACAAATCCAATATTATAACATTTCTTCTCAGTTTAAAACTATTTTAACCATGTAATTCTTATTTTACAGATTTTTACTGACGACCAAGAGGCATCGCTTGAGAAATATCTCATAACAGCAGCAGCTATGTTTCATGGTTTCTCTCGGACAGCAGTTCGACGACTTGCTTATGACTTCGCTTCGACACTGAAAGACAGAAATCAAATGCGAAGGAAAATTCCGCAAAACTGGCATGGATCGAAGCCTGGAGATGCAGGTATAGCTTCAAAAGACTGGCTTTATGGCTTCATGACTCGTCATTCCGGGATATCTTTGCGCAAACCGCAAGCAACAAGCCTCGGTCGAACCACTGCTTTCAACGAACACAACGTTAACATGTTCTTTTCCAATTTGAAAAGCGTGATTGAACGCTTCAAAATCCGACCCGAAAACATATGGAACATGGACGAAAGTGCTTTGACGACTGTGCAAAAACCTTTATCAGTTGTTGCACAACGTGGTGTGAGGAATTTAGGTTCAATCACATCTGCTGAACGTGGTGTTTTAGTTACGCTTGCTCTCGCCATTTCTGCCGGAGGGGTCTGCATGCCACCTTTCTACGTATTTCCACGAAAGAAATTTAAGAATGACTTCCTTGCTGCTGCTGGCATCGGAGCTGACGGAGCAGCTAACCCATCAGGTTGGATGAAAGGGGAGGAATTTTTGAAATACCTGGCACATTTCAAAAGATACGCTCGCTCAACGCTAGACTCACCAGCTCTTTTGATTTTGGACAACCACGAATCACACATGACCATCGCAGGCTTGGATTTTTGTAAGGAGAACGGAATTATTGTTCTGTCTCTCCCACCGCATACGAGCCACAAATTACAACCACTTGACAGAACTGTTTTTGGGCCTATAAAGAAATTTTTCAATGCAGCATGTGACAACTGGATGCGATCACCAGAAAATGCTGCAAGAACTATTACAATGCACGATATCCCTGGCATCGCTCGTGAACCAATTCAGAAGGGCGCTTCGATTTCGAACATCCAATCTGGCTTTAGAGTCACCGGAATTTGTCCACTGAACGAAAACGTTTTCACCGAAATCGATTTTTTGCCGTCTCAAATCACTGATCGCTTAGAAAATGAGCATCAACGCCCGAGGACCCCAAACGAGTCAGTCGAAGAGCCGGAAGAGGACGACAGAGAAATCAATTTTGACGCAGTTTTGGAAAAACTGCGTCCCTTCCAAAAGGCCGCACCTCGGAAGTCCACGAACCGCGGCCGAAAGCGCCGAAAAACAGCGATTTTGACCGATGAAAATGAAATGGAAACACTGCGAACGGAACAAGAAGCGAATGCGAGAAAAAAGAAAGAACAAATGACGGCTGCGGCTGCACGAGCAGAAAAGAAAATTTCAAAACGGGTTTCAAAAGAGGCAGACGAGAACGAAATGACACAAAATTCTTGCCAACGTCCCAAGCGTGGTCGACCAAAAAAAATCGACTACGTAGAAGACAGCGATGACACAGAGGATTAATTGTGCCTTGCTATTTTTTTAAATTTCAATTTCTTATTTTTACTTTTATATATTCGTTGTAACATGTAATATCCATTTGAATTGAATAAAAAATTTTCTCAGAAGTTTTTGACATTATTTGGGTACTTAACTACACTGAAACCAGAATGGCGTTTTTACCCCACTGGGTGGGGTAAAACCGCCGTTTTAAACTTTTCTTCTGAACGATCACAACTGTTTTAAAATAAAAGCTACATAAAAACTTTCTGAATGAATTATGCAGCCAAGGGATTAAACTTTCAGAAATATGGTTTGGTTCATTGATCATTTTATAAATGATAGTTTGACATCGTCAAATAAATATTACTGGCGGTTTTACCCCATCTTACCCTATATATATATATATATATATATATATATATATATATATATATATATATATATATATATATATATATATATATATGCATGTATATATGTAGAGGATATAACAAAATTTATGCGTGGAGGTCGCAATTTTGCTTTGATTTTCGCGATTTTTCAGAAATTAAATAGCTTTGTTAATCATTCACATGGTTAAGCGAAAACAAAATAGAGGCTGTTTTTAGAGGAAAATCCGTGACTTCTGTTCTGACCAAAGTATAGCTCCGATTTGTACCAAAATTGGTACTCGTACAAAGATTCATTCAAATGTGTGATAAAGCTCACAATAAAAAATTCAACGTCTAACCTGTAATGTGACGCCTACGCCCGGGAATCGAAGTGATTCCGATCCCGAACCCTGGCAACCGGCCAGATATGTATGACTTCGAAGTGCAAGCAGACTTCATCTTTCGTGCGGATATCATTGCGCAGAAAATATTTTTTTTTTCAAATATTTATATCTGTGGATATAAATATTTGCAAAATAATATTAATTAACCATCCGATACATTTCGAAGCATATTTATCTGGCAATGCCCCCCACAGTTGCCATCAAAACATCGAATAGATAGAAACGTGGGAACTGGTTGGAAGTGTCATTCGTCATATAACCTTCAAAGTGTCAGGCTAACTCGAAGACGGGAGCTGGTAAATTTTATTTAAGCAGTTGGAATCTGAGTATAATTATTTTTTTTGCTTTAAGGGCGGAAGCGACCTTCTTTCGTGGGCCGACGGAATTTTTAGTGGAGTCATCCGCTCCACTGCTTGAAATTCGACGGAAGTTGCTGGAGCACTGGTAATCAGGACGGAATCCCCTGGTGGAAGGGCGCAAGAATTTGCCTCTCATGAAGTTTATCGAGCATTCGAAATTCGGCAAATATTCTCCTGACGTTGGCGGCGACAATAGAATTATATGTGAAGAATGCATCCGATCAGTTAGAATTTATTAAGGTATGTACACTGCACGTGCCAAAAAGAATGCAAAAAGGCCTGACTAGTGCCAGTGGGGCAGAAAGCGCCAATAAATTTAAATCTTCAAAACACAAAACTTTTTAGAAAAACAAAGATTAAGAGCATTATGTGTAGTTTTAGCTGGGCCGGGGACAAATTTGATAATCGTAGTTTGTATACAATCACGAGATAAACCTCCAGCAAATTAAAAGCTTGCTTCTAGCGCATGATCAATCTGTTCTGTCACCAAGAGTTCTCCCAAGAAGAAAAAAGCACACGGGAAAATCGACGATATTTTATTTAAATCCTTGCTTTTGCAAGTAAAAGCATTTGGATGATGATTGAATGAGCAAAGTTTGAATTATGAGCTTACATAGTCAAAAGGAGTCGAAGAAAGAAGAAGGATATAACGGTGCAGTGATAAATGAAAACGCAGTTATAAAGACGGTAGGGGAGAAAATGTATACATTATATGTATAGAAAGTACCAGTGTCAAAAAAAAAAATGACCTTGAAAGGGTTCAATCGCGAAGGAAAGTGTGCGTTGTTGTCAATGTTAAGAGAAAAGTGCATTTCTTTTAACTGTAAAGGATGGGAATGAAACAAGAATGTTTGATATTACAACAATGATCGTAATCGTCTCTATAGCTTTTTAGATTAGAAGAAGAAAAACAAACAAACATAATATCTAGCACGTAAAAAGACTGATAAGATTTCATTATTCAATGATAAAAAGGAAGCACAAACAAGGTATCGAAATGAACGTCAAGCCAAGCAAACAAGTGGAAAACGAATAAGGAGGATATTCATCATCAAATAAAGTAAATTGAAAATTTTGAGAATTCGGTACGAGTTTACCGAGGGGTACTAAAATCGAAACTAAAACTCATCTGTCCATCGGTTGATTCCTGTATCACCGGAAGTTTTCTTGGAAACAAAAAAAAAAGTTACAGAAGCCATTATGAATTTCTTCGAATAATTCAAAAGTGGCGATATCTCAAGTTCTGGAAAGATAAACATGTTATAAAGGATCCATGGGTCCCCATATGCAGAGATCAGGTATTAAAATTCTCTGAAAAACTGAGGAACCCCGAAGAGGCGAACTACATTATATCTTTGACATCTCGAAGCCGAAAAATCTGAAAAACTTGTCAAGTAAGGCCTTAGCACAATGATCAAGGATTCGTCAGAAGTCACGGCTCGATTAAATTTGTTAATAATGACCCTATGCTTATAAAGTCTCTTATATAACCAAAATTTCAGGAACTGGTATCTTCTAATAGATTCGCGCGTCACAGTATATAAGATAAGCAGTAGGATACCCATTTTTCGTTACATACACTCAAAGATTTTTTGAGATTGTGCCTGCAGTTGCCCTTGGAAAATTATTATACATGACAAAATAAACATAAGGAGCTCCTCAAGAATCAACTGTTTAACATGTAGCAATTCATATCCTGGCGCATTTCGAGGTAGCTTAGAGGATTTAAATGGCATCTTGCTCGCAGGTAGAAATTTAAGTGCACAATAGATTTTCATTTGGGTGCATGATAAATGATCAAATTATTCAACTCATTACTCGCCAACAAATGAGCCTTTGATTTATGTATCTAGAATTTTAGATTGAAATAGTAGGTAATATTCATTGTAGAAAACTAAAACAATGAATAGTAAAACTAAACGTTGTTACAATAACATTGTGCCTATTAGTAGTCAGGTGGTAAACAACACAATAACTTTTTTTTGTGTACATAAATAGAACACATTATCCAGAATTTTCCACTCAAAGCAATTACTGTGTAAATATACATTCTTATATAATTGTTAAACATTTCTATTAATATCTATTACAATTATTTATTTTTTCCATTTTTCTGTTAAGATTTGTTAGCTCACAATAAAATATACCTCTGTTAAATAATTATTAAGGAAGAATATCAAGGACTTATTTAAAGTAATAAAGAAGGATCTATCTATAGATGTAAAATTTTCTAATTTTAAATCATTCTTATTTTTTTTTTAACAAAATAATATCGTCCTAGTTATTTATAATAATAATAATTTTACTCTTTTTTTGTCTAAATTTGTAAACTCTGAATAGTAGACCAATTTATTATTTGGAAATTAAATTTTTAATTATTAGTACTAATAATGAAAAAAAAATGAACATAATGAAAGGATTTAGATAAAACGAATGACAAGAGATGAAAATGAAATGAATAAAATAAGGATGAGAAATGAGAAACACAAATATTAATTAATGAATGAAAAAGAAAAAAAGTTCGTTATCTTATTGATTGATTAATTTAAAAAAATAAATATTCTTATTATTATTATATAAATATATATTATAGATGAAGGAATTGGAAACATATTTAGAGCAAAGAAAACAAATTGAAGGCTTTGAAATTAAATTAAAATGAATTGCTAACAAAAAAACGGACTTTCCTTTTCAGTGGTTCTTCTTTTTCCAGCGGGAAAGGAAGTGCAGGGTAGGTATGCCGTCGCGAGGGTAGGGTTTAGAAAAATCCGCTGAGGTCGGTTTCGCGTCGTGCGCGGTACGCGGTACCTTAGTTGTTTTTGGTTTTTCCTTAACGTAGCATTCGTCGGGTTGAGTTAACGTAGTATACTTTTCGGTACCGCGTCGGGAATTCGGAAACGCGAAATAAAAATTAGATTGTGTTCTTTTTGACTGGTTATGAGAAGAAATACGGAGTAACGTAGAATAGGTTTCCTCTCCGTATGGTTTTGTTTGTAACGCGTTTGAAAACGGGCGTGTATAGGTGGCTGAATTATGTAAATGAGCGTAACCCATTCGGAGACCCGCGACCGAAATCCTCTCCGAACTAGCTGGCCGACAAGCAGCCACCGCGTGAATGGGTTACGGTGCTCGGGCTGGTTGACCGGTTGGTACCATCCGTTGGCACTACTCAGTCTTAACGTCTAGAACCGATGAGAGGCCGGTTCCGCGTTCGGACCTAAAAAGGTAAAAATCATTACAAACCATCTGAAAGAAAGTGGCGGCCGCTGGAAAGTCGAAAAAAGCTGAACAATAAAATACATCAAGGTTAGGTCAGAATATCGAAATTGCAGCTAGACAAAGTTCGAAAACTTCTTAAAGCTACAATTTATATTTTGTTTTTATGAAACCTATAATCAAAGTAGACGTTGATGAGATCTTGTATCAGAACTAAATTTAATTCTTATGAATGCTGCAGATGTTAGCAGTAGTGAGTTTTGCATTGCAGTCAAACAATTATATTTTAATATACATACTACAACGTATTCAAAAAAACTGAGTTTAAAAAGATTAGAAATGAAAACAATTTGCCACTAAAAAGGGTGAAATAAAAACTTTAAGAAAAAAAAAAGAAAACCGATATCAAAATGCTCTAAAAAGGATGAACTAAGTCATGTGTTAATGCCAAAATTTCTACAACCAGAGAAAAATCTTTTGAACTGATTGTATAAAAGCTTATGTATGATCATAGGGGATGTAATACATTTAGTGGTGTTAAATTACATTCGATTTTAGGATTTTAAAAATTATGTTCTAAAATTGTATGCATAGAACAAGTTTTGTGTATGCTTAGGCCACTTTGTTTGAAATTGATAATTTCATATAACCACCCTGTTGTCGAGCCGGTATGATGCAATATACGGCTGCCTGGACTGGTGTCATCAAAATCTTCCTCAACAGGTTGTACCAAAGTTATTGTAAGATTATCATAAAGAAAAAGAATAACGCTATTTAACATTCAAGGTCATCTATCGAATTTCAATTTAACCATAATAAATTTTAATCTCTGGGCCCATAACACTAGTGTTTAAAATAACATCATAGAGATGATAATTTGGATGTAAAAGATACTCATAATTACACTTCCAACTGTTTCCATGCATTCATCATGGATAGAAGATTGTTTCGGTTGCGTATTATTTTTCTTAGGACTATTGTCCAATCGCTGAATCATGGAATCAAATACGAGTACAATAAAGCATGATGAAAGATTTATGAACACATATTTTATTAGCGACTAGTTGACATTTAAACTCGAAGTGCT
Organism: Odontomyia ornata; assembly: GCA_963969285.1. NCBI lineage: Eukaryota > Metazoa > Arthropoda > Insecta > Diptera > Stratiomyidae > Odontomyia > Odontomyia ornata. Next base: position 141,311,216 of record OZ017738.1, read on the forward strand.
AGAATTCTTCGAGTTTGTAAACATGAATTCCCTATTCAGTATCTACAAGATTAATCTTTCGCGTAAATTTACGTATATAAAGTATAATGTAACATGTCTATTGGTTAACTGGGAGCGCGCATTTGTGTTGCCGATGTTACTTTGCGGATTGATGGATATTGAGAAAAGGAGTGGTGGTGGGTAGTGGCAATTGATGGACGACCGTTAAGTTAATAATTTTCAAAAGAATCACTATTGCCATTATTTTTCTTCCCTTCCAAGTGAAACGTTCAGCTTTACCAATGATCCTCCAAAATATCCCCTTCCCCTTCTACAAATTGATTCCCTAGTCCAACAGCAACATAATATTCGACATATTTTCAACTCGATCATAATTAGATTGTCCCATTTCCGTGATATTTGAAAATTGGATAAATGCTTTATCCAATTGATTTGTGCACTAATGCGCTTTCACGCGGCAACAAAAACCTGCGCAGCCCCACGACTTTGGAGGTTCTTTTCCGAACACTCATTGCTCACAGCAGGGCCTCCATTGGATTCACTTACGCGGTAGGTATTCCATGTTTGCTCAGATAGTGGATGGTCAATTGAAGAAAAGATACCGCAAATCGAAAACCGACAATTATTGGTGTTGATTGGAAAATAGGTTGCGCTTATTTGCAACAGGAAAGTCATTTACAACATTTTCTAATGATGCCGCCGCGACGGCTCTCCTATTGTTGCTAATAAGCTCAAATGTTGCTCGGGAATATTATCGCATGGGTATGTGTGAAATGGTTCGAATAGATTTGGATACCCTAATTTGTGATCAATTTATGAGCGGCAGTAAATGAATTTCTCACGTATTTCAACCCGAAGCAACAGATGTGTGTCAGGAATGGTTTTGATATTCAATTCGCCTAACCACAACACACTTTATGCGCTGTATTATTATTGTTCGATTTTTTTTTCCATAGATTAATCGATGGTAAATAGATATAGAGTTGGGCTTTGCAGTTTCTGGGTTTATGGAGCTAATTGTCCGTAATATTCAATTGGGGGACCACCACGGTGCGTTTAAAAATAAACCCACGTTTAATCTAGGTAAGAACATTCTGTTATTTGTAGGTCTTGGGGTTATCGGGCATCGGTTGGATTATAATGAAGATGACGTGAATGATGTTTGGGCGTGTGTCTAGTGAAGGTAAGAATAACAGGAATTCTTTCCTTTGTGATAATGAATGTTTTGCGGTCTTGATTTGGCGAGATCCGTAAAAATTTGATGATGAGTCAATGAATAACTGTTAGTATTACTTGAAATTGGGTAGAGGGAACCCAAGTTTAATGTTCATTCCTTTATTTTTGTTTTATTAATCTATTGAAAACTGCTGCACAGGAAATTGAAAAAAATGAAGCATAAAAAAGTGCAGGCAGTAGCCTAAGCAAGAAATAAAATGCACCACGGAATTTTTATATTGGATATTCTAAAAAGTATTCAGCCTTTTTTGTCACTAGATGGTGTTCGTTGCCATATACCAGGAAATACTAATCAGATTGAGCCAAACTGATATGCGTTTGACTGGTGACATTCCAGTCTACAATTTTTATATCGACAGTTTTGTATTTCCTGTCAAAAGTTGTATTCATTTAAAAATGAGTGAAGTTTCTGAAAAAATTCGTTATATTTTACAATATCACTATGATCAAGGGGAGAATGCATCGCAGGCTCGTGAAAAATTGTTGGTGTCTACGGTCAAGATACTTTATCAAAAGCCCCAGCCAAGAAATGGTTCGCTCGCTTTCGTTCTTGAAATTTTGATGTCAAAGATGCATCTCGCGCATGTCGACCAATCACTGAAAAAGTCGATGAAATCTTACAAAAAATTGAAGAAGAGCGACAAATAAGGAGCCATGACATTACTAAAGAACTGCATATCCATCACCAAACAGTTTTGAACCATTTGCTTAAGCTGGATACACAAAGAAACTCGACGTTTGGGTGCCGCATGAATTAACACAAAAAAAATTTCCATTTACGAAATGCTAATAAAACACAACAAAATCGAGCCGTTTTTGAAGCAAATCATTACGGGCATTGAAAAATGGGTAAGATGCGAGAATTTCGTTCGAAAAAGATCTTGGTCAAAATAAGGTGAATCATCACAAATGACTTCAAAGCCAGGATTGGCACCAAATAAGGTTATGCTGTGTGTATGGTGGGATTGGCAGTGAACAGTTTATCATGAGGTGCTAGAGCCTGACCAAACACTCCGGCTCTGTACTGTCAGAAATTAACCAGACTACAAGACTGCCCCTCAAAGCAAAAAGTGAAAAATTAAGACCTGTTTTGAAAAGTTCTCATCAAGACCTTTCATTTGATATCCATATCGGCTATCTTTGATGAATTTTTTTTTCAAGGGCCACTCCCCTATATGGGGAGACCCCCCCTTAAATACCTTATAAAACTTTTTTGTGGTTGAACTTTGAAAAGGGCGCCACTTTACACCAGCATACAAAATTTGATGTTTCTACCTTAAATAGTTTGCGAGAAAAAGTGCTGTGACACATAGACGGACAGACTGAACGGGATTTTAGTAGGGTTTTGTAATATTATTTTACAAAACCCTAATGAAAAAACAATCAAAGGAGATGAATAGGAATTTTCCTTTGAACATAATCACCCAAGGTTTAGAATCGAAGCAGAGAACATCATATTCAAAGGTGTTACAGAAAACATATTCTTCTGTGTTTTATTAGTTTTTAGTTTTTATATTTATTCTTTGAGCTTCCTTGCTCTCTTATATAGTGAGTAGTGTTATAAGTGTTATTTTAAAAGAAAAAAAAAACGTTTGTAATGATTTTTAAGTCTACGTCCGAACGAGGAACCGACCTCTCATCGGTTCTAGACGTTAAGTCTGAGTAGTGCCTACGGATGGTACCCACCGGTCAACCAATCCGTGCACCGTAATCCATTCACGCGGTGGTTGCTTGTCGGCCAGCTAGATCGGAGAGGATTTCGGTCGCGGGTCTCCGAATGGATTACGCTCATCTACAATCTTCAGCCACCAATACATGCCCGTTTTCAAACGCGTCACAAAACAAAACCATACGGAGAGGAAACCTACTTTACGTTACTCCGTATTTCTTCATTTAACCAGTCGAGGACAAAAATCTAATTTTTACTTCGCGTTTCCGAATTTCCGAAGCGGTACCGAAAAATGTGCTACGCTAACTCAACCCGACCAAAGTTACGCTAATAAAAAGGCAAAACAACAAAGGTACCGCGTACCGCGCGCGACGCGAAACCGACCTCAGCGGATATTCTCAAACCCTACCCTCGCGACGGCATACCTACCCTGCACCTTATTTCCCGCTGAAAAGAAGAACCACTGGAAAGGAAAGTCGTTGTTAAGGTTAGCAATACATAGTTTTGTTCATTTAAAATTGTAGTTTTCTTATATTTATTTTCAAAATGAGAGATTTATATTTGATGTAATGTCAACAAGCAAATTAAAATCAAAATTCAATTCAATTTGTCCGCAGTCAAAATTTTGTTTCTTCTACCAATTAAGATATATTTTTGGTTGTTATTAATACTGAAGTATAAAGTATACGTGTAATATGAAATATGATTAGAATACTTCTTCAAAACTTCATCTTTATTGTTTTTAGCACGAAAAAGCATTAAATTATGCAGTCTAGATAGCACACACTCAAAACATTGTGCGAAGGAAAGTACAATTAAAGCAACAAAAAAACAATGGTTTACCATAAAGGTTTACCTTACATTTTGAACAAGCATATTGCGATATGCGATGAAGTAATGATTATGTAAATTAAACATTCATTACATAAGTACTAAATAAAGAAATGTACAAATTTGGCAGTAAAGGAAGAGCATTGAATAAACATTATTCAAAATCGTACTGCGGACTATACCTCAACCTTGAGGTTGATCAAGTTTAGGAGTAAATTTTAATTGTAGACATAGAAATTCATATGTTATAACATATTCAAATTATTACAGAATCGTTCAAATGACAAATTACTATTTTAGGTTCTATTGTCGTTGATGAAATCTTGATTTTAGTTTCTTTCTAAATTCTATTCAACTGTTGAATGCAATTCTATGTTATAACCAGTCTCATTTGAATTCAGTACAGTTCCTCTTTTTCGCCGTTTTCCCTTTTCTTAGGGATGATTATGTTAATTTATTCAAAAATAAGTAAAACTGCCCATTTCATAGTTCAAATAGGACGTATGGCCATTAATTGTGGAAAGGGTTCATTTCGCAGCTTCAAAAAAAAAGAAATTTTGAAATAATATATTAAGCGTAATTATGTACATTACTTTTGGATAAAACCTAAAATAAATTGTATGTCGCACATATTAACAGGAATTCAAAATATATAAATCGACTACTTTAAGAAATTGGTCAAATACAAAACCAAGTAAGCGTGGTTTGGTTATTTTAATCAGTTAATAGCGACTTTTCTTACAATTTAGCACAAATTTCATTTAATTTTGATGAGTAAACATGAATCACAAATAAAATAACTAGATGGTTTGTAATTTAACTTTCGATATAGTTAATACGAAGATCAATGTCTTTTATATTAAACGCATTCTACGTGAAGTAAAATAGTTGTGGAGTTGCATTGTTGTCAATCAAGTTTTATCTCCAATTTTAATCTCTCACGCCAAACATTACCATCTACAATTGAAATATACATCTGGGCATTCAAGGAACAAAAATCCCTCAATTTTCTTATTGACGTCTATTCCAAAACATAGAACTGCATAAAGGTCCCTTTTTTTCTAATCGTATCTACTTACAATCTACTATATTTAATTAATTACATTTCTGTTCGATTAAAAATAAAGATGAAAATTATATATGTCGGTGAATATGTGTAAATATTTGATAATTAGGTACATAAAAAAATGAATGAGTGTAAAATATAAAACGTTATATGAATAGCGAATATGCATTAATCCCTTGGTTGTGAATATTTGGATCGACGCTTGCTAGCCAATTGGGGCAGATTTGCATGATGCTTGCACACATGTACCCCTAAATTACCTCTTTGTTTTGATTTATACGGACAATAAGGACATTGATGTGACGGTTCCTTTCCACCGCACTCAACATTTTCATGACGTCGTAGGGTCGTTTAATAATCACTATATGTGAAGCATGGAATATTAACGGATCACCAGGATAAGCTATGAAATCTGCGCCAAAGGCTTCACCTGATGTTGCGTACATTCCCTTCTCCCAGAAATCGAGAAACAAGCTATATTTTAATGAATTTTCATTGTTGTTTGGAAGCTTTACAACGTAACCTTCATGTGGAAAAGGATGTTGGTAAGGAATATCGATCAACGCACTTTGTTTATCGAATTCGAAATTTGCAGATACTTCAGCTAGGACCTCATCGGCACTTATATTTATGTCTTTTGCATCGACACCAAACCGTAGCGGTTTTTCTCGCTTGCCAGTAATTACTTGATCAATATTTTTCGAAGTATCAGCGAGTTTTCCATCTTTAAGACAAGTTATTGGCTTTTCTATTCGTTTGCTAGCTAGATTTTTGTAAGATAATTTTTTTTAGGGTTTTGTAAAATAATTTTACAAAACCCTTCTAAAATCGCGTCCTGTCTGTCCGTCTGTCTGTCCGTCCGTCCGTCCGTCCGTCCGTGTGTCACACCACTTTTTCTCGCAAATTACATAAGCTAGAAACATAAGATTTTGTAAGTGGGTGCGAAGTGACGCCCTCTTCAAAGTTTCAAGACGAAAAGAAATTTATAAGGTCTTTAAGGGGGGTCTCCCCATACAGCGGAGTTGCCCCTGAAAAAAAAAGTTTTCATCGCATGTAGGCAATATGGGTATCAAATGAAAGGTCTTAATGAGAACTTTTCAAAACAGATCTTAAAATGACAAATATTGCTTCGAGGGGTGCAGGGGGAAGAGGAAGTTTACGAAAATTTGGTGTCCCCCCCCTCGCGATTGGACACCCTTGACCCGAAAAATCTGAAAAAAATCATGAATGTAGGCCTTTATGAGTAAAAAAACAACAAATACATGAGAAGTCGAAATTCACTCAACTTTGTTAGTAATAGTATGATTTATCGATTTTATGTTTTCTTGAATAAAATCTAAACGGTACCGTAAATTTAATAAAATTTAGCACACAGATGACTATTTATAAGAATGATCTTTTCTGAAAGTTTCATAAAGATCATGTATTTAACGAAGTCATAGCGATTCGAATTTTCCTGTATTACTATGGAACAATATACGCTGTATTACTATGGAAACATATGGCTATGGAACTATATGCGCTTTTTACCGACTCAGATACTACAGCTTTGCTAGGATTTGCATGAAAATTTCAGGAATGATAGGTGTCATGTATATCTTTGAGAATCGGTTCAGCTAGTGGTATCAGTAATCGTAAAACAAAATAGTGACTGTTTTAAATGCGAAGAGTGAATTATTTTTAGTTATTTTTTCCCAACTTCAAAGTTTAATGTGCATCCTTTGAACACTTGATTCAATTTAATGAATGACTGAAGATGAGTACCTACAATTAATGTTCATAAGTGAAACAAGTCAAGGAGGCGGGAGAGAGCTCCTAGCAAAAGGGTTTTGTAACCATTCTAGGATTCGAAAAAATTGGCCATTAATCGATGATAACAGTACAGGAGAGTGGCCACTGAAGAAAAAAATTCATCAAACGTAGCCGATATGAGTATGAAATAAAAGTTTTCATGGGAACTTTTCAAAACAGTTGTTAAACTGTCAGTTTTTGCTTCAGTGGGGGCACAGGGGGGAATACATGAAAAATGTGTTTCCTCCGTCGCGGATGGTCATCTGAAATAATTATCAAGGGAGATATTTATGAGTATAACAATACCAAAAACCTCAGGAGACGAAATTCGTTCAACTTTGTTAATAATAGTATGATCTTCGTATTTTATAATATCTCCAATAAAATCGTTTTTGACATGTTTCTTGATTTGATTCGATCTGGTGACTGCATTTTGTAAATTGAATACAAAACCCTTCTGACATGAGCGTAGGTCTGTTTACCCAATCTACATGCAGTTTTTTCAAGTGAGGCCGCAAAAGTTTCGTCTGGAAGAAGCTTCCAAAATAGGCTACTTTCGTCTGCATTGTACATTTTTGTATATTTGCTCCAGCAAAAGCTCCATGTTTTGGATTTTCACATGCAATTTTCGATTGAATGGTTTAACGAACTCAGGTCTAGCTGATAGTTTTTCTTTTATTTTTTTCAAAAAATGTATGCCATATCACGTTTTAAATTTTTTCAACCAACCCTCACTTGCATTAAAGGAGGTATTGGTTTCTGTCAAAGCTTGCAAAGCAATTGCCTTGCCTTTTCTTTCATTATATCACCGTTTATTGCGCAATATCCATTATGCTGTTCCAAAAACCAATGATGCAACTGTTTTTTCATGATTGACAACTCAGCTTTTTTTAAAGTTCTTCTTTTTCCTGGTCCTGAATAAGTATTTCTTATCATTTTCAAGATGTTCTCCTTTTCTCTTCTTGTGGCGCAAACAGTCCTTTTGCCATATTTTGTTGCTAGATCTATAACTCGAGCTCCAGTAGCTAAATCGTCAAGAAGACGGCTGTTCTCTGCTCGTGTGAAACACTTGACTTTTTTGGAAATTTTTACAATCAAAATTAGGTAAAACACAAAAACACAACCACGCACTCACTGAATTACTAGAAAAGTGAAGAACATAGCACACAGAAAAATATTTCCATAGCAAACTCCAAGGAAAATAAATAAGTAGCATTTTTGATATCAAAAGATCTATGAAATTAGTGCTTACTTTTTGATACATTCTGTGAAAAAGAAGAAAATTAAAAATTTCTTTGCAATTAAGTATCAATAATTTATTTTATTTTAGAAATGCACGACGCGTTTCGTTGAACTAGTCAACATTATCAAGTGCAGTAACAAAATTCAGCTTAAGCTTACGTATTTATTGCAAAAAACATGAATGGAAAAAACAATTTACTAATTACTTAGGTTAATGCCTCAAATAACCTGGATCTGAAAATGTCAGTTTGCTCATTAAGAACCATAAAATCATTAGTTCTAAGATGCCTATGTATCTCTAATGCTTCCAAAATATTTAATTTATGGGACTTGGGTAGGTTATGGAGGATTTGTAAATTTTCAATGGAAGGAAATTGATGGTTGGTTTCTAGGAAGTGGTTTGCGAAATTAGAATTGGTTTTTTGATGAATGAAGGATTTAAAATGCTCGTTGAACCGAACTTTGAAGGATCTACCTGTTTGGCCTATATATCCACTATTACATTCACCACACGTAATTTTATAGACCCCAGATTTGTCAAATTTATTTGTGGATTGTTTAGCATTATAAAAAAGGGTTGATAGTTTTTGGCTAGGCTTGAAGGCAATTCGAAGATTATCCCAAACCAAAATTTTAGAAATATTATTAGATATTGGACCAAAATATGACAGGAGGGAAAATTTTTTATGGGCTTTTTCTGCTAACTTCGGGTAGATTTTACAAAGTGTCTGTTCCTTCTCTTTTTTATTTATAAGATTATCAATAAGTTGCTTAGAAAAACCGTTATTACGAGCTATTTCTTCGATTGTTCGAATTTCGGAAGTCAGATTTTCTCTGGAAAGTGGTATGGAAAAAGCTCGGTCAACTATTGATCGATATGCTGAAATTTTATGGGACCAAGGGTGGCATGAGTCGGCTGGGATTTGGTTCGACCAACAGTGTCTTAAGGCGAATATTGTTCCGAACTATGTAAACATAAAGACGCTATCAAATAGCGTGTCCGCAGAAAAAGCTACCAAAGCAGCCCAAAGAATCTGGATTAAGGAAGAAGCCCGAACATGGTTCGTCAGGAGGGATACAATTTTGCACTACATAAAAGTACTACACTCCGAGCTGACCTTCAAACTCCATCCGGCCGAATTCGATGGACTAGATGATCATGTTAGATGTAAAATTAGCTTAATTATTTATAACAAATTTGTTAACCAAAAACATAAATTAACAAAATTAATAAATCTCCAAAAACCCCGTCCTCCACAAAATGACAATCATCCTCCAACGAAAAAATTTTTTAGTCGTGTCATCAACTTATCACAGACTATTTTCTCAGAGACAGAGATAAATCTCCTCAATAAAGGTCCAAAATACAACCCCAATACAAACCTTAAAAATGTAAAAGAAACCCTAATTGCCGATGCTGAAGTAGTACTTTTCAACCACCCGGACTCAGTTTTAAAGAAAGAAAAAATCAAAAATATTATAAAAAATTTTCCTCATACCTCAAATTCAAACCTTACCGCGACCATAAATTCAATTTCACTCAAAATTAAAAACAATGATCTTATATTCACGAAAGCTGATAAAGGCAATTCCACTGTCATTATCGAAAAAGCACATTATAAAGAAAAAATCCTTGATTTCATAGAAAAAGAAAATATCACTTTACTCAAAAAAGACCCCACAAATAAAATTCATAATGGCCTTTAAAAACATTTTAAAACGCATTGAGCACATCTTCTTACAAAACGAGAAATTCCGACTAATTAATATGAACCCTATGTCCCCAAAACTCTATGGTCTAATTAAAATACATAAAGAAAATAGTCCCATAAGACCAGTTGTCTCGTTTACAAACAGCCCCTTGAGACAAACAGCAATTACTATTGATAAAATTTTTAAAGGTATCACGAATTTCAACGCTTCTCATAGCATTAAAAACTCTTCAGACCTGGTCAACAAACTAGTCAACCTCAATATTCCTGATGACTGTTTTCTCGTATCGTTTGACGTAAATAACATGTTTTCAAATATCCCATACAAAGATTCTTTAGATATAGCCAAGAACCTCTTGGCCTCCAAAAACATTGACCCCATCACAGAAATGGAAATCAGAAATGTCCTGGAATTTTGCCTTAGAGAAAACTATTTTCAATTTGAAAACAAATTCTACAAACAAGAAACAGGGCTAGCTATGGGTTCTCCTCTAAGTCCTCTTATGGCAGACCTGTTCATGGATAATATTGAAACCGCCATTTTAGAATCTGAATTCGCTAATCAAGTCATTTTCTGGTACAGATACGTTGATGATGTCCTTATTGGCTTTTTAGGCAATAATCACCAACTGACCCAGCTTTTAAACTTTTGCAATAGCATACACCCATCCATCTCCTTTACAGCTGAACTGGAGAATAACCGGAAAATTAATTTTCTAGACTTGACTATCACCAGAAACAATTCCAACAGCCTGGAATTTAACATTTTTAGGAAACCTACTTTTTCAGATGCAACTATCCCAGCCGACTCATGCCACCCTTGGTCCCATAAAATTTCAGCATATCGATCAATGGTTGACCGAGCTTTTTCCATACCACTTTCCGGAGAAAATCTGACTTCCGAAATTCGAACAATCGAAGAAATAGCTCGTAATAACGGTTTTTTTAAGCAACTTATTGATAATCTTATAAATAAAAAAGAGAATGAACAGACACTTTGTAAAATCTACCCGAAGTTAGCAGAAAAAGCCCATAAAAAATTTTCCCTCCTGTCATATTTTGGTCCAATATCTAATAATATTTCTAAAATTTTGGTTTGGGATAATCTTCAAATTGCCTTCAAGCCTAGCCAAAAACTATCAACCCTTTTTAGGGTTTTGTAAAATAATTTTACAAAACCCTTCTAAAATCGCGTCCTGTCTGTCCGTCTGTCCGTCTGTCTGTCCGTCCGTCCGTCCGTCCGTCCGTCCGTGTGTCACAGCACTTTTTCTCGGAAACTACTTAAGCTAGAAACATCAAATTTTGTATGTAGGTGTAAAGTGGTGCTCTCTTGAAAATTCAAATACAAAAAAAATTTTATAAGGTATTTAAGGGGGGTCTCCCCATATAGGGGAGTGACCCCCCGAAAAAAAAATTTCATTGAAGGTGACCGATATGGGTATCAAATGAAAGGTCTTGATGAGAACTTTTCAAAACAGGTCTTATTTGGCAAAGTTTGCTTCGAGGGGCGCACAGGGAGGGGAAATACACGAAAAATGTGTGTCCCCCCCCCCCTCGCGATTGGACACCTGTGATCCGAAAAATCTGAAAAAAATCAGGAATGTAGGCCTTGGTGAGTACAACAACAACAAATACGTTAGAAGTCGAAATTCACTCAACTTTGTTAGTAATAGTATGATTTATTGATTTTATGTTTTCTTGAATAAAATCTTAACGGTACCCTTAAATTAAATGAAATTCAGTACGTAGATGTCTATTTATAAGGTTGATCTCTCCTGAAAGCTTCATAAACATTGAATCATATTTAGCGAAGTTATAGCGGTTTGAATTTTGCTGTATTACTATGGAACAATATGCGCTGCATTTATTACTATGGCAACATATGGCTATGGAACAACATGCGCTTTTTACCGACTCAGACACTACAGTTTTGCTGGGATTTGCATGAAAATTTCAGGAATGATAGGTGTCATGAATATCTTTGCGAATCGGTTCAGCTAGTGGTATCAGTAATCGTAAAACAAAATGGTGGATGTTTTAAATGCGAAGATTGAATAATTTTGAGTTATTTTTTCCCAACTTCAACGTTTAAGGTGCATACTTTGAACACTTGATTCAATTTAATGAATGACTGAAGATGAGTACCTTCAATTAATACTCATAAGCGAAGCAAGTCAAGGAGGCGGGAGAGAGCTCCTAGCAAAAGGGCTTTGTAACCATTCTAGGATTCGAAAAAATTGGCCATGAATCGATGATAACAGTACAGGAGAGTGGCTCCTGAAAAGAAAAATTCATCAAACGTAGCCGGTGTGAGTATGAAATGAAAGTTTTCATGGGAGCTTTTCAAAACAGTTGTTAAACTGTCAGTTTTTGCTTCAGTGGGGGCACAGGGGGGAAATACATGAAAAATGTGTTTCCTTCCTAGCGAATGGATATTTGAAATAATTATCAAGGGAGATATTTATGAGTATAACAACAACAAAATCTCAGAACACGAAATTCGTTCAACTTTGTTAATAATAGTATGATCTTCGAATTTCATATTTTCTCCAATGAAATCGTTTCTTGATTTTATTCGATCTGGTGACTGCATTTTGTAAATTGAATACAAAACCCTTCTGACATGACCGTAGGTCTGTTTACCCAACTTGTTTATAATGCTAAACAATCCACAAATAAATTTGACAAATCTGGGGTCTATAAAATTACGTGTGGTGAATGTAATAGTGGATATATAGGCCAAACAGGTAGATCCTTCAAAGTTCGGTTCAACGAGCATTTTAAATCCTTCATTCATCAAAAAACCAATTCTAATTTCGCAAACCACTTCCTAGAAACCAACCATCAATTTCCTTCCATTGAAAATTTACAAATCCTCCATAACCTACCCAAGTCCCATAAATTAAATATTTTGGAAGCATTAGAGATACATAGGCATCTTAGAACTAATGATTTTATGGTTCTTAATGAGCAAACTGACATTTTCAGATCCAGGTTATTTGAGGCATTAACCTAAGTAATTAGTAAATTGTTTTTTCCATTCATGTTTTTTGCAATAAATACGTAAGCTTAAGCTGAATTTTGTTACTGCACTTGATAATGTTGACTAGTTCAACGAAACGCGTCGTGCATTTCTAAAATAAAATAAATTATTGATACTTAATTGCAAAGAAATTTTTAATTTTCTTCTTTTTATTTTTGATATCGTTCATGTTACTTCGTATGAGTTGTGAGCTTGTTTACGTTACAAAAAGGAGAATGTTGAAAATATTGTGTTCATGTTATGCGGTGCTCACGCGAGCCGGTGTATATGCAAAATCCTTAAAAAATGCCTGCATTTCATAGTTTTTTTTCATAGATGAATTTTTGGCGATAATTGACCCTTCTCAAAACAAGAAATATCCTGTAACATTGTGACCCTCCGCGCGAGAGTTCCTCCAGCTAAGGACCTCGGACCCAGCTTGCCATCGAAGACGATCGTAGGAGGTGCCACTCGCTTATTCCCTGGTCCTAAATAGCCGCAAAGCGAGAAACGCGGCCACCGAACACCCCTTACACAGCTAAAAATAACACACCCTGTTTTCCTCTAACGGGTAAGGATTCGTCTCAACCGGGGCGGCCACTTTGCACATTTTTGCCGGGTTCAGATTACCTGACGTAACTCGCACCGAGCGAAAACCTGAACACGCGCTAAAAATCACAAATCACACTCGAACTATACTCCCGACCACACCCGAGCCAGGTGTATAATTTACCTCCGTAACAATTAACGATTTAATTATTTATTTAATGATGATGTGCAATAATTTTGAAAATGAACTTTAGACAAGAAACAAAATGCAAAACTTAAATTACGCCTGCCTATTTGGGGGGGTCCGTGAAGTAATTTGCGTCGCGAAGTTCTTCTGCCAGCGCAGGTCACTTATCTTGGTCATTAATTATTCCGCTGTCGCTGTTGTAAATTTCTACCGTCAATGAATTCCAGGAAAAAATTCTTATACCTCGTCACACTCGATCCTCCGTTGTCAACCCTTGTTCGCCAGAAAAGAGAGCCGTTCTTTGTTTCCAGGTTTTTCATCGGCTCGGTTTCAGCCAGCGAGCTATTAATTTTATTTCTGGGCAATTCAACTTTCAATTACGATACCCCAACTGGTGCTCATCGGGCAATTGAAGTCCGAAATTTCCCTTCACCTAGTACATTCGCCCATCAGGTGGAAGTGTCCGATTGGCAGATTTAGCTTAGAGGTAATCAATTTTAAATGTAGTACTCAATTTGATCTTGATATCTGCGTTGCAAATCGTCGTATGAGAGTGAGCTGCTAGAGATGGATCCACGTGCGTTGATGCCTAGTTCGTGATTCTATTTCGCACGTTCGAAAGCTTTGATAATGCATGATCTGAATAGTTTCTGGTGCAAGACAAAAGCGCTAACGGGACCTGCGTCCAAATAACGAACTTCTGTTCCTGGCCTCATCCCTTCTAAGCTCGCGCATCCTTCTCGAGGTACATATGCATCATCCTTTGCACAAACAGCGAGGATCAGTGACGTATCGAATGGCCCTGAGAAACATCAAATGTGTACATTCATCCATCATTCCACGCTTAAACTTTAATGCTTCTCGTTCCCACCACTTTGTTCTGGTAATGTCTATCTTTTTCGCTTGTCTTGTTGCTACAGCTGACGGCAATTTCGGTGGAAGTGAATGTATCAATTTCATTTCAGCCGATGCTTCGTCTGTTTTTGCATCACCATTAGCAGGGATTTGTCGTACAGTGGAATTTGATGAAGCAATGGCTTTGCCTAGAGTTTCAGTGCTTATTTGTGTGGGATTTTGCAAAAAAGTCATTGTGCTGCATTTCAATTGGTATTTCCTTCTGAATCAATTTGATCTTTGCATCCAGTTCATTCACTGCGGAATTCGTGAGATAGTTGTAAGGAATTGTTCTTAACTAACTTAATAATATTTGGATTTGTAGCGGCTAAATTTGCGGCGGGTGTAACAGTGTTCAACGTTAGTGCTTCTCTGAGATCTTGCTGCTGATTATTTATTGACTTTGGATAATTTTTGACGAAATGCTACCATTTTCACTAATCTTTCGCGATATTGTCCATCTGCAAAATATTGTGTTTCAAGTATATTACAATTTATCGATTGACTTATAACACCCGCTGTGAACACAGCCACTGCCGTTGACCACGATAAACATGGCGCTAATACTAATGGTTTTGGCCAATTTGTTGCTGCTAATGAGGTCATATGTCCACCCATTGATAAGCCTGTGATTCCTAAGGGCTTTCAACCGTTTCGTTCGCACCAGTGTAATAGTACTAAACACTTCAAAACCAAGCGTCCTCCCATTACAAATATATCAGACACATTGTGTAAGTTTAATCGCATTCGATCTTCAGGCTTCCTTACACCATAGAATGGATTTGCCAATATTATTGCTCCCATGCTGGCTTCCCGTAACAATGGTTTGGCAATAAAGTTCCGTCTTCTCCAATAGTAATGATCCCCAGTACCAGCTAAATGCAAGCAAACAGTTTTATGAGTCGGTTCTCGCAATTTATTTGGCAGAGACATTTGAAATTGAGCTTGTTGCACCACTTTTGGAACCAAACCGGGCAATTGCAGTTCCAAAGGTGTCCTGAATTCCCCTTCTACAATTGAACATTCTGATGTCTTTTCCTCTTAAGTTATTTCCAAGTTGTAGTACAATTCACGATTGGAGACGATTTTACGGAATTCAAAGGGTCTTCCAAAGTTTTCAGGTCCACCCCAGGCTTTTTCGAAGAACTTTGTGATAAGCAAGCAGCGGTAGATGGCATCGAGACGGCTTGTTGGCATAGTTTTGAAAGAAGGTCGAAACAGGAAAACTCCTCTGCACTTCCTCTCTGTTGTTTTGCTTTGCTTTCTTTTTCTCACAAAATTCCCTCTTCAACGAACAAACTTCGAGCTTCTTCTAACCGATTCGATTCGCACTGTACAAGTCACTGTCCTTTGAATTTAATACTGGTTTAAATTCATTCTTTTTATATTTCATTTTTGAATCGAGATCATTCGTATCGATTGGTATGTCTTGTGTTGAGTCTGTTAGTTTCTTACTATTACTATCTAGATAGTTTGGCTTTGATAACCCATGATGATGGCTGTGGGCGTGGGTGGTTTCAACTAGAACGTCGGTTACGGATGTGTCAGCATCGTCATAGCTATCATAATCATAATCGTCAGCATCGGGATCAATTTGTCCAAATCCTTTTTCTTCCTCGCGTTTAAATCGTTGAACCTTATTGGTGATTTTCTTTTTCGCTCTTGTTTATTTTTACTTTAACATTTTTATTTTAACCTTTTTAACCTTGGCTTGGGCAGTTTTTTAACGACCGCATGAAAAGAGTGCAAAGGGTTTCCGTGACAACATTTCGAAAGCACGTAATTGCAAACGATATATGGTATACTACAGTACAGCAAGCTGACCTACCTCCATGTCATGACATCAAGTCGTTATGAGATATTAAAGCCAGGTTTTCTATATGAATAGTAAAGCTGTTTTTTTTTTTTTAAATGAGGTCTACACAAAAATGAAGAAAAGCTAGAGCGAATGGTTTTCGTTTCATCCTATGTGGCTACACATGCGGCGACATGCACTTTTATCGTAATATTTTGTCTTCTTGAAATTTCAATTCCAAACGCGAAAATGAATTACGAGTATTTATTATTTCACTTATTGCACCATGAATTCTATTGAATCATATTGGTTTGTTTTAATAACTTACAGGTACATACTCGGTATTATTTTCTTCTTCGAAAATTTGTTAATTCATGGAAAAAATCACAATTTCTCTGTGATGAAAAGGTTAGCTGGAAGTATAAAATATTCCAATATTATAAATAAAGTAAGAGGTGTTATTTTGACTAGCCCACTATTTCGGTAGATGTCACTTTTGTAGCTGTAGTTTTGTGACATTTGACAAGTAGTAACTATGTCATTGATAAAAATTGAACGATATACACTTCAACAATGCATTTAAATTATTAAAATTCACTATAAAAATGGTGAAAATTCGGCAGAGACAGTTCGTAAAACATGAACATTTTTGGGTCGTCGTGAAGCACCTTGTCAGACCGCAATACAGAAATTGGTGGAAAAATTCGAGCTGTTGGGACAACTTAGTGATGTGAAGAATAAAACCCGTGCACGTCACTCAAGAACAGCCGAGAATATTGCTGCTGTAACCGAAAGTGTTGAAGAAAACCCAGGTTTGTCCTTTCCTTGTCGTTCTTTGGAATTAGGCATTCCACAAACGTCATTACACCGTATTTTGCATAAAGATTTGGGTCTTAAGGCTTATAAAGTTCAGTTAACACAAAAACTCAAGCCGGTCGATCATCAACAACGTCGTGTCTTTGCTGATTGGGTCCTTGAAATGCATGAAAATGATCTCAAGATGGAACTCGTGAGGCTATCGAGGGCATAGAGCAGCCACTTTGCGATTTGGTTATGGAAAATTTCATGAAAAGGATATGGTCCTGTAAGCTTGGTCGTGGTGGTCATTTGTCTGATGTTATTTTTCACTATTAACGGCATATCTTTCTCTTTATAATGTAATAAACATCCGATCATTTATATTAAAAAATGGCATTTTTCTTATAATATCAAAAGAACACCTCTAATTGGAAAACCCTGTACTTGCATACTATACTGCTCTACTGCTATACTGCTCTTTATATGTATACCCTGATTGAACATCAACGAGCTACAATGTTTTGGCACTTCTCCTATTTCAATAAACTGGGAATATGTAGCGATTTGTACAAAAGGAATGAGTTTATAAGTAACTTTTAATTAGATTTGAGTTCATCTTGTTAAAAAATGATTCTTCAATGCGATTATTTATTGCGAAATCATAACGAAGAATAGTTATTACACAAGACAATTGCCAGCTTTATTTTTTCAAATTTTTGTGTGTTACACGCTAGCATGTTTACTTACTGTCCCGTGCGTAGACTATCTGGTAAATCAAAAAGTTCCCGTACATACCTGAAAATAAAAGAAAATTTACATTAGAACTAGCTCAACTAAGAGGACTTTAAAAGATATGATTAAAACTAATTTGCTTACATAGCGAATAGTTTTAAGACATTCTGCAACTATATTTGTACGTAGACAGTAACAATTAAATTTAAATAAGTACTTTTTATATATTCCGAGAAATTACTCAGATACTGACGCAATGCTGAGACAAAAATTTACTCGTATTCAGACGCCACCAAATAAAAAAAATCGCTGCATTAAAATCACTTTATATCAGCGCCACATTATTCCCATGGTCAATGACCGATTCTTGCGTGATCTAGCTACACGTAAACGTCATATAAGTTATGTGATCACACTATCTAATCTAGCACAGAGGCTTCTAAGTTCTTCCAAAAAAAATTGACGTACCAAGGAGAGATCCTTCATCAGAATCCAAGAGAATTTGCGACTTTGTTATCAATACGTTTAATATCCCTCAAAAGAATTTCTAGTACTGAAATAAAACACTAACAATAAAACAAAAAAGTTTCAGCAGACATCATAAGATACACTCGATAAGCTTTTGCTGGCTGTGAGGTTTTTTGAAGATATGTAAAGTACCTTCATCTCGTACAAGTAAAAGAAATTAACTTAAAAGTTCAAGTCGCCAAGTGTTTTTTACCTCAACGACACTTTACGTCGGCAAGTGCTCATTGAGCGTTAAGGTAAAGGTGAAATGGATAGTAAAATGAAATTGCACGAACGAAGTAAATTATCTGAAAAGACTACCAAAAAGCATTGAAATTACCTAAAGTCACAAAAAAAAAACTTAAAACATACACTTACGATGCGCTGTTTTAGTAACGACTTTTCACCATCTTAGGTTGCTACGAATAGCTTCCTACAATCTGTAAATTTGATAGTTTTACTGGCTACTTCACTTAGCAATCTACGTGGGTTTTATTCGTACTCAGTTGTCTATCTCATGTACTTGCACAAAGGAAGATTTATTAATATTTTTCAATGAATTACATTGAATTTGCGATTGTAATGTCTGTTGGTTTAAAATAACTTTCTTCTTAGACTTTCGTCAGCCCATATACTCGTATGTCAATCTTTCCCTCTTTCAACGCATTAAAAATTATGCCAAAAGTATTATTGGCTTATCCTGTAGAAAAATTCATTCCTTTTTCATGTGTTAAAGCATATAAAAGATATGTTTGGCCAATTGCTTGCAAATATTTTGCACTTTCCACCCCTTTTTAGGTCTAATTGTTTTTAGGTAAAATTGTTTTACAAGGACCTACTAGTTTCGTGACCTGTCTGTCCGTGCGTCACAGCAAGTTTCCTGAAACACTACAGAAGCTAGAATGCTCAAACTTTGTGGAAAGGTCAGAAGTGATAGTCTCTCAAAAGTTTAGGTCTTACTCAAAATTTAAAATTAGCCATTAAAATTTTTTTTATCAAAGATAGTCAAATGGGGTATCAAATGAAAGGTCTTGATAAGAACTTTTGGAATCTGAAAGAAAAAAGTCAATCTATGCTTCAGGGAGGCAAAATGTACCACTATTTGGCACCCCGCTCGCGATTGGATGACACTAAGTTGAAAAATCTAAAAATAATCACGAAGGTAGATCTTTATGAGTACAAGCGCAACAAATATCTTAGAAATCGAAATTCACTAAATTTTGATAATAATAGTATGATTAGTAGATTTTATATTTTCGCTCATAAAATTAAAACGGTACCTTTAAACCTATAGACTAATATTAGATCTTCATGCTCAAAAAACTTCATGAAAATCGAATCGCAATGATGTGAGTTATAGCCATTTATATTGTATGGAATTACTATAACAATAACACGTGTTTATGGTTGATGCATATATTATGAAAGTAGGAACAGATGTCTACTCGTATTGCGAAGCATGTCAAAAATACGCAATATCAGCGTACGTAACGAGGCTTAGGGTAGCCAAGGAAACAATTGATCGTCTTTTCAATTCATTCCTAAAACTTAATGATCAATTGGTAACAGCGAATAATGAAATCACGCAGCTTGTGAGAATTGCCGATATTGAGCAACCTGGAAAATTAGCTGGTGACTAGAGACCTGAAATTTTGAATGAAAATATCGAAAACGAGGGGCTCACTACGATACCGAATACGCCAATAGCTCCCCGTAACCAACCAAGCGAAAATTCACCTTTATTCACATCTGCGAGGTCACAAATTATCACAAAAAGCCAAGCTCAAATACCTTCTCGTCAAATTGAGCAGTCTTCAATACCTGGCATTAATTCTCCCTCTTGCGAACAAACATCTCAACAGTTGCAGCCAATCACCTACGCTTCACATGATGCAACTTCTATAAATGAACCTGATGTAGCTATTGATGAAGAAGAGGCTCTTCGTGCTGTCGCTCCTCCACTGCAGGTATTTGTTTCGAGGCTAGCATATAAAACTACTGTCGAAATGTTAACTAAACACGTGAAGCGTAAGCTTGGATCATCTTTTCCCATATTAGACTGTGTTAAGTAAAAAAAAGGAAATCGTCCTCATCGTCAGATCGCTTCCTTCAAAATTAGTATTTCAGCAGAATGTAGCGCTTTGTTGAATCAAAATTTGTGGCCAGATGAAACTTTAGTAAAGCGTTTTAGTCCCCCCAGAAGTCGAAATTTTTTGAGAACTTCACATCGAAAAATCAACGCATAACAGACACTAAACCTTTGAATAATATTAACTTTTATTATCAAAATGTAAGAGGCTTGCGGACCAAATTACATAGCCTTAGCGTTTCATACATTCTTGCAAATGATAATATTATTTGCTTAACTGAGACTTGGTTAAAGAGTGATATACAAAGCTCGGATTTTTTCCCAAATCACATTGTCTATCGGAGGGGCCGTGATTTTAATCTGACAAAGAAATCTGATGGTGGTGCAGTACTGGTTGGTGTTGCTGAGGATCTTTCCTGTGAGCTTTGCGACAATTTTCATCCTCCAGACTTAACCGAGCACGTTCTTGTCAAAATCAGTACTCTTTCCGCCCCTTTGTTCATATTCTGGATCGATCTTCCCTGTAACTCTTCTTTTGACTTTTACGATTCACTATTTGACTCATTATCATCATATTGTCTTTCACTTCATCCGACTTCACGTATTATTATTTGTGGTGACTTCAATCTTCCTTCCATAGAATGGGACTTAACATCATATATTGATATCTTGTCTTTTAATCAACAGGCTGTATTACTATCGAATTTTCTTTCCCAATCTTCCCTTAACCAATTCAATTACGTTCTAAATATAAACAATCGGATGCTAGATATTGTAATGTCTTGTAATGTCTGCAGACATCGAGTCCATAATTAATACTCTTGACACAAGCATTGGTCCTGGACCAGACGGAATTCCAAATGTGTTCGTCAAATCTCTGTCCTCTTCATTAAGTGTTCCTCTGAGTTTAATTTTTAACGCCAGCTTGTCCTCCGGAGTTTTTGCTCGCTTCTGGGAGACAGCCAACATCTTCCCAATTCATAAATCCTGTGCTCTTTCGTGTGTCTCCAACTCCCGTCCAATCTCACTTCTATTTGGTTTCCCGAAGATCCTAGAACGTTTTGTTCATAATCACATTTATGAACTTATATACTCCTCGATATCTCCTGCTCAACATGGCTTTCTTTTAGGTCGGTCGACGACTACAAATCTACTTGAGTTTACTCACATTGTTGGTGAAACCATTAATAAGGTTGACGTTGTTTATACTGATTTTGCCAAGGCGTTTGATAAAGTAAATCATAACGTACTGTGTAAAAAGCTAACACAACATAGTATTTCTGGTTGTTTGCTCTCTTGGCTTATCTCATACGTAAACAATCGTTCATGTAGAGTAAATTTCTGTGGAGTGTTAGCTCACTCCTTCTTCCCACAGACTGGAGTCCCTCATGGATCCATCCTGGGGCCACTTTTATCCCTAATATACTATACGTTAACGACTTGCCCTCTTTAATAGATGCTCTATGTCTTCTCTATGCTGATGATTTTAAAGTTTTAAAAGTGATTAGATGTATTGATGATTGAATTTCCCTCCAAAATAACCTTAGCGTCCTATGCAATTGGAGTGAATCAAATTTTCTTTCACTTAATGTGATAATTTTCATAAAATTACTTTCTCTTTAAAACCGAACCCGATCTCATTTCCATATAGCCTACACAATGAGCCGCTATCTGTAGAGACCAAGTTCAAAGACTTAGGGGTGATCTTAGACACTTGACTCAAGCTCGAAGAGCACATCCTCGACATCATGTCACGTGCTTCTCGGGTTTCCGGATTTGTTCTTCGTCACTCTTGCATCTTTGGAAATATCCTGTCTCCAGTACATCTTTACATACGAACTGTTCGGCCCATCCTCGAGTACTGTTCCCAAATTTGGACATCGCATTATAAGTACTTAGACTCACTGCTGGAATCTGTACAACGGAGGTTCACACGAATATTATTCTTTAAATTAAAAGTCCCGTACCAATCTTATGAAGAAAGACTTTCTTTTCTGCAACTCCCATCATTATCATCTCGTAGACACTTTCTTGCTGAATGTCTCCTATATAAGCTTCACCATCATCAGTTGCATACAAATATAAGAGAGTTATTGACAATGTGGACTTCTAATTATCCCTCTAGAAATGAAGGATCTTATCAAATTCCATTTGCAAGAACGGAAAAATTTTACAATTCACTACTGCTGCGTCTGCCAAGAAACCACAATGCTATGGAGTTTGGCTCGTACCCTCCATCTTTAGTAATTTATAAGCATAGACTTAAGAATTCAATTTTAAATACCTAGCCTATATATATATAACGTTTTACTACGCCATACTTTTATTTTTCAAGATGTATTCTCCGCTGTCAAGCTTTATAATACTGTTACATGTACAAATAATTACATGTACAAATAATTCTGCGAGCTACTGTCGCAATTGTTTTCATCATCATTAAGAACGTCAACGAATGAATTTACTCGTACCCACGAGAATCCAACAAGCATGATCAACATCTGCAAGTGACGTCACTCCATTCATGAACTTGCTCGAACCTACCAGGTACCTCTCGGTAGAACATTCGCCAGTGTGCGAGAAATGGGTGAATAGGTAGAGACCCTATATAAAGGCGAGCTGAATGAATGGGGGGAATAATTCATTCGACCGCGATAAGAACTGCGATAGTAAATTTATGGGGTGTGTTTCGTAATAGTGAAGTGATTTAGAAGACAATTGCGATAATAAATTTATGGACAAGTGTTAGATTCATTTTAATAGTGATAATTAAAATTATTGAAAGTGTTAACTGATTATTGTGCATTAAATAAACACTTTTAACTTAAATTAAAAGACATTGCGTTTTCACTTTCCCGGAACATTAAAATTATAGGCCGCGAACCAATAACACGCGACAATACTCTCGTTTGAAGTATTTTAGAGTGTAGTTCTCAAGTTTGGTCCCCACACTTCCTGATCTAGAATATGTTCAAAGAAACTTCACTCGCTGTCGTTTTTATAAGTTCAAGATTCCCTATGTTCCCTATGAAGACCGACTTACTTATTTACATCTACCTTCATTGAAACCACGTAGCATTTTCCTTAATGAATGTCTTTTATTTAAACTCTATCGCCACCTGATTGATTGCCCTAACTTGGTAAATCAAATAAGTTGGAGGAGCACCGGCAGGAATCTGCGCTCCTCCAATCTTAACATCCAATTTGCGCATACTGAGACCCATTATCATTCTGCCATGATTCGTTTGCCTCGCGTGTGCAATCGATTAGAACTTGGTACTTTTCCTCAATCTTTAATAGCATTAAAGCATTTACCTAGAAACAAACTGCATTAATTGTTATCATTTATGATTAATTACTTAATTTTCTTGACTATTTTTGTCCATTTTACCTCTATATATATATATATATATATATATATATATATATATATATATATATATATATATATATATATATATATATATATATATATATATATATATATATATATATATATATATATATATATATATATATATATATAAATATATATATATATATATATATATATAAATTAATATATATATATATATATATATATATATATATATATATAAATTAATATATATATATATGACGTAGCCATTCAACCAGAAATGAGCCTCATCGCTAAAAAAAATCTTATGAAGCTTATGTTTCAAGAAGTAATTAGAGCCTGAAGTGGTAACACCCATTATTAAATTTAAAGTCTGTGACAAAAAAAATTTTTTTCTTTAATTAAACAAAAATCGATTATTTTTGTTGCAAGAAATCTTGGAAAAATCGATTTTGTAGATATATATATATATATATATATGTATATATATATATATATATATATATATATATATATATATATATATATATATATATATATATATATATATATATATATTATGTTGTACTTTTCATTTATATTGTTTGAACCTTTCTAGTAATTGGACTTTGGTCTGTGAGTTGGTCGAAATAGATAAACATGTAAATAAATTCATCAAAGACCTACTATATAGATGAGCTAATTGCGTGCCTCAAAATGACTTTCCAGCGTGTACGCTCAGATTCACCATTCCAAAGAACTGATGAAATGATGACAAAGTACAAACTAAGGTCATCCCTAAAGCGAGGAATAAAGCTATGGCTACGCTGGAACTCAAAAACGGGATATGTATATATATGATGTAAACGTGTACACAAGAAAGGAGGAAAGACAACAGTTTGGCCCTCTTGGTGAAAGAGTGGTTAGAAAACTTTGCAAAACCATAAGAGAGAAGGATATTACCATATGATGCTACCGATTATTTACATCTGTTGAATTGGTCAATTCTTTGAATTTCGCTTGTGTGGGAACCTGCATAACGAATAGAAGAAATGTACCCAAATTTGAAGGTAATCTGTCTCAAAAAGGTGATTCAAAAATGTTGTGCTACACTTTTGGATCATTGGCAACCAAGCGGAAGGACACGAAGGAAGTTTTAGTCCTAAGTTATTGCCACAAGAATACAATGGGCTTTTTCAGACGCAGCATTAAAAGTGAGCGTTAAACAGGTTGTATAGGCAAGAAGAGTGAGAGGCATTGAAGGGACCTGATGGTAAAAACAAGCCAAATATTTATAGGGTGAGCGAGCGTAACGCACATACACAAACGCATTTTGTTGATCATTTTGTGGGGGAAATTTTATACAAATGCCGATAATCATTCCGAATTGAACATTCGGTGAATAAGGTAGTCGTCATGAAACGATTGCCTTTCTTTAATTTGCGTGCAAAGACGGATGCGTGGGCGCGAGAAGCTACGCGTTATTCAATAAATTTATAAAAGTGGAGGCCATGTTCAATTTCAGGAAACAACACAACGAATATCACGATTTCAATAAAGATAAATCACCTATTGTAAATCTATAGAAAATTAACAGTACGCATAATCTTCATAGAATCACTTTATAATAAGCAAGTTTACAACACATCAAGAATAATATGCGACTAAAAAATATATTCAAATATGGAATATATTTTTCGGAAAGCGGAATAAACACGGAGAATTCAAATAAATCCAATAGAAGTTTGAATCGACAAACTTTAACAATCAAAATACATTTTTCATTCCAGTTTTTATTACCTCGTGCACAATTCAAGGCTAAAACATCAATTCTCAATCGCTTATCTCTCTGTCTTCGCTTTCATGTTGTGTGCGCGCTGTTTAACGATCAAATGATCCTTTTGACACATACACTCGCAAGACGTGTATATTATACAAAAATAGGTCGGCTGAACTATGCAACGTGTAAACATAAAGGCATAAGCGCGAAACCTGTTCGGATATGGGTTTTTATCATTCCCGTGTGAAAGAGCCAAATCACTGAAGTAAAAAGAGCTGCAAAAGATGGTTCCAGGCAAGTTGTACCCTGCCCAAAAGCTATTGCATTTTATAAAGAACATATGGGCGGAATTGACCTTGCGAATCAATTTTCAGCATTGTATGATCTAAACAGAAGGTCAAATGAATGGTGGAAAAAGTGCTTCAAAAAATGTTAATGTCGGCATTTGCTAGCTCGTGGATTGTATACTAAGAACTGCACCGCAAGAAAACGCCCTTCATCGAATTTTCGGTGAGTCTAGCGGAACAACTAATAGGTTTTGGCAAAGACCGAGCATCATTCCAACGAAAACGTCCAGGTATCAGGTTATAGTCCTAAGCATAGTATACTCGACTAGTAACCACACTCCATCAACCCTCCGGAAAAATCCGAGCACAAGCCGAACAGTGAGCCATAAATCTTCGGTAGCAGGTAGGTAGGTCAATGCTGACGCGAGGATTGGCGCGAATATAAACATATGCTTCGACGAGAGATTTCAGGATTACCATATCTCAAAAAATCAACAACTTTGCAGAAAAACAAATTCATTCCATGCAATCTTTTAGTTTTTTATTAGGATCTGGCAGCACTCCTATGTTCTGAAATGCGTAAAAGAACACGTGCGTCGGAAATTTTATTTGCATTTTGTTATGTTTCTTGAGCGCGCCAAACATAGGATCAGCTGTAATGCCCCGGATCAGCTGACGTGCCCCTGGGAAAATTCAAAAAGTGTGCAACACAGGGTGAATGAAAGGTGTGGGTACTAGTTGAGTATACTATGGTCCTAAGCAATCATTACTGGTCAATAAATTTGTATCTCTAGGTAGACCATCACTCAGGACTAAAGAAATGTACAATATTGGCGTCCACTTGCCAACAGAAGGCACAAACCGGCGCAGATGCTGTCATTGTGCAAACCGAATAATCGATGTTGCGTGTGCAGCAAAGAATGCTTTATGATGAACCATATATAGATATTTTAATTTTTTTATATTTTTTAGTGTAAATGAAGTTAATTGATGAAAAAATGCAAATTTTTTTCTTCACTGTAGGGATATATTTTGCTGTGCAAAGTTACTAGTGGGACATATATGTCCCGCGACTATTTCACGAACACCACGGAACGGAAAAATTTAAAAAAACTGTAGTCCTTTTAAATGTTCTACTTCACAATCCTGGATTAGATTCAGTAGCTTTGCTATTTGTTACTTAATTTTTTCTTCTTTACAGGAAAACAGATTTATTGCATGATTGATTTATATACATTGATAGCAAGAAAATTGGTCCGGGGCAATTCTTCGGGAGGATTATGAGACCATCCAGCAATGATATGGGTACAGTAACCATTAGAGTAGATACTCGGTTAAACATGACCTTGACCTTATCAGCTTCTTGAGTCGCTTTCCGGTAAAAAAAATAATTAAAAAAAAAAACTCAAATATATCCAACATTAAAATTCGGTCTGGACTGCAAGTATTGCATTAACTTCAAACATTCCAATAGAATTAAAGACTGATTGATGTACATTGTTGTCAATGGCATCTTGAATTATTTCAATCTAACTCTTCTTGCAGTTTTTAAGCTTTTTAAGCTGGTATGACGAGTTTTTTTTGATCAAACTGCAAGCTAACTACAATACGGAAATTTTAATCCTTTACTTCCTAACATTTATCTGTATAAACATCATTTAGTTTCGCATAATTTGATGTAAGCACTGGAATGATAAAGCATCTTTTGGGCGTCAAACAATAGTCAAAATCAGTATGATAATACAAAGTTTATTACAACCGATCCTTGAAAGTAACTTCAACGATGTAGCCGTCAAAATTTTTTCGAACATAAAAGAGCTACTAAACCTCTAAAAATTCAGATAAATATTTTCAAGCTATAATAACATATATTGTATAAGTTAATGTATTAATATCACGCTTCGACAAGAATTTACGCATCTTTCACCAACTGCAGCAAAAATTTGAATGAATGAAAGTTTCGTATTTGAAAAGTTGTAAATTCAGAAAAATTTCATTTTTTATAATTACTACATCTAATGCGATACGTTTTCAATTAATGTAAGCACTTATTAAATTTGTACTGCAATTTTCCTTTACGTTCGCTTTTCCACCTGTTTCACCGTCAGAGAAAAATCAACTCCACGAGTCCACAACAATGGGCTTTCTCTCCGTCACTGCGTTCGCCATTCACACGAGAAGAAACAATAACGTGTGAATCACATCAAACAGATACTATTAATATTACAATGCACAATTGTAAGCTTAAATAGAATTAGAAAAAGTGCTACAAAAGCGTCCAAATAAAGGTTATTAACTAATAGTCGAATTATGCGGAAATTTGAAGAAAATTGCTGATTAAGCGTTCAAGTTCAATTTTGAATTATTTTTTGCACTAGCACAATCCATCTGTCTGCACTTGCTCGACGTGAGCAACAACCGTAGAAGAATGGAAGGTGAGGATGTTGGCACTTGTCTTGCCAATGTCTTAACGTTAACTCAATTTGTGTTTGAATTTTAATAGATTGTGCATGTACTTTATCAGGAAGGTTTTGATTAGAAAAAAAAAAAAAAATCAGACGTATAACAATAACAAGCTTTTGGATTTAATTTTTTGCTGCAACTTGATTAAGCTAACTAAAGAGGAAAATTATTGTAAACTTGAAATGATGCTTTTAAGGCCATAGCAAATTTTGGTAATTAAAGTTTGCCGAATGATTATTTTCAATTTTGATGTGATTGTGTATTCAGATCAAGCCTAGCCTAGGAACAGAGGAAGATTTGGCATGATTCTAAGTTTTTGGGTACATAAAAGTTCAAGACATCGCAACATTATATTTTCTATATAGTTATTCTAAGTTCAATAATTTCAACTTAACTTTCCTTAATCCATACAACCAATGAGGAATCACCAATGACCTATATTCTCAAATAAACGTTCCGTTCATTAACGAACAAATAAAAACTAAATCTTACCTATTCATAATCCGTAAGCTTTCAAAAAAGCATTTAAAGAATTTCTTTGACTGGCACATGCGTACATCGATTGATACTTATACTTATTTGATTTTTCGAATAGTGTTTGGGTCTCGAGGAAGAGAAAAGATTGAGATACAATTGATCATGATTGTTCAGTGTCGGTTTGTTTGTCTTTACCATTTATTTGCATTATACCGTACGATACGGTAATTTTTTGCAGATTAATCTTTTGACCAATAGATTGATCGTTAGAGCAAGTTTCCGTTGAGAAAAGTGATTTGATTTTTATTCACCATAATTTCTAAGTAATGCACTCAAATTAAAAAGGTTCGAATAGCTGATTGTCGAGAAGAATGATGTCTTAGATATGAATTAAGGTCAATTGATTGTTTGAAGATTTTCAAACTGATTGTGCTTAATTACGTCATTTTATCAATCTGATCTTATTATGATGATTGGGCCCCAATTCAGAGAATAAATAGGACTAAGTCATAATTTTGGTGTTTGTACTATATATACAATAAAGTTATATCTAAACTGAGCTCTTTTATTTAGCTTTATTTAAATTAGCTGTTATTTTGCTTTACTGATTCTAATTTATCAATCCTAGATTCAAAAATAAAAAATAAAGAGACATATTAATTTGAACTTTTCAAAAATTCTGGCAATTTTTTTGCCCGGAAATCATGAGTTGAAGCAAAACTACGTATTTTTGAAGTCATTGAAACTTTTGATGAATATAACTTCACAAAATATTGCTTGATTCCTTTTTAATTTGCTGCGCGTAGAAAGGCCTAAATTCATTTATATTGTATAATAATTTAACATTCAATTAAAGTTTTTTTTTTTTATCATGTGACCCTTTTCGCATCAACTTAGTGTAAATCCATACATTCATACACTCACAGGCACAATTAACCGTTCACCCTGTAGTTAATAGTTTTCCAAACCTATAAAATTTAAAACAAATTTGATGAATGGTTGTTGAAAGCAATTTTTTATACAACAAAACGAATGAAAAATTTATTAAAACTTATTTAATAAAATTTTCCCCCACAAAATCGATTTTTCCAAGATTTCTTTCAACCGATTATTTTTGTTTAATTAAAGAAAATTTTTTTTTTGTCACAGACTTCAAATTTAATAATGGGTGTTACCACTTCAGGCTCTAATTACTTCTTGAAGCCCGTTTGGAAGTCCATCCATGACATCCTGAATGTCCGACGGCGGGATATTGTGCCACTCCTCTAAAAATGCGGTCTTGAGCCCTCGTAAGGTAAAAGGCAGTGGTACTCTTGCCCGAACAAGTCTTTCAACGTTGTCCAAAATGTGTTCAATAGGCGTAGTGAAAGAAGGTAGATTAAATGTCCGTGAAGAACTTTTTATGGCTCACAAATAAGAGTGGGGCATCCAGATGGAGGTGGTGCCCCCTCGCACTCTCCCAACCGGATCAAGATCCAAACGTAGATGTGGCCATATATTTCCCATTTCACGGAGAGAAAAATGTGTAATGATTTTTACAAAATGAAGCAATAATATTCATTACACGTTATATTTCCTACATTTCAGTGAAATTTACCACCAATTCTCAATTTCGTAATAAAGCTTATCAGAGATGTAATCATTATAATTGCGATTGTAAAATCCTTAATTCATTGTACTGTAGTGATTGAAATCATTGCACGCAGTTTCTTTTAAAATCTTATATTTGTAGTAATTCTTACAACTCAATCCAATGAAACCAAAAAAATCACTTGACGGTTCTGAAATTAATTTCATGTGTAGTCAAATGTTTCTAAGCAATGGTGAAATTCATTTCATATGTAGTCAAATGTTCCTATGCAGTAATGAAATTCATTTCATATGCTGTAAAATCTTCCTACGCAGTGACGCTTCTTTCTTGAACGGATCGGTTTATGCTGTGTAGTTCGTAGTTCGTGCATTAGTAGTTGATAGTGACACCGGTGTTGATAAACAATAGAAAGCGTTACCTAATTGTCTTGCAAGGACCCATTGAAATGTAAGTATAGGTGTATATTTAGCCCTTTTAAATTCACTAATTTACCTACACGCATTTGATAATAAGTCAAGGCCCAAGAAATGGAGCAAGTGCAAGAATCTTTGGTTAGTCCTGAAACAGTGTCAAGTGTAATTTATGTTCTACAATCGGAAAGTGATCTTTCGGATACATATAAATTGCGTGGTGAATGGGGCTTATTCGAACTGCAAAGTATATTCCAAGGTTGTCATTCGTACCTTAGCAATTTTTCAAGTTGTGTTCTAACTATTTAACTGTAGAATACAAAATTGATCGACAATGTCTGATAGACATAACAAATTCTGATATTGATGTGTTGATTCCAAAGGATCTACTTCATTTACGAATAAAATTTAAAGCAAAATTACAACAGTGGAGGATATCAGAGGTGAGGTTTTTCTTCTTTCAAACTGTTACTAAACTTAGCCTGAAATATAGGGATATTGTTCGGCTTCTATTGCGGATACTCTGAGCTTGAACTCAAGTTTTCAAAGTGAAGTTTCCAAATGGGTTGAAAATGAATCATTTTCATCATCCTCTCCTGGATCTCCGAGTAGCTCCTGTCCAAATGTTCGAAAAATCGACAATTTGGTAAGTTAAATGTTAATAGCAAGTTAGTTTTTGATTTAATTTTGTTGCATTAAGATGTTCAGCAAGTATTGTTTACGAATAGTAAAGGAAAACTGTTGCTTTTAGAAGCTAATGAAAACAAGCCATTTTCTTCTTCGCAGAGGAAAACCCTAGTATCTTAATTAGTTGACTTCTGCATAGATCAAAATATTTCTTTAGGGACTGAGCTATGTGAAGTTTAAGCTACCAAAATTCAACAACTTTTCCCACTGAAATCAAAGGTCTGTCAAATAAAGCTGCCCACGTTGCAAATTTGTATTATTTTCAAAACTCAACAGGAAAGTTATTTTATAAAAGCTGGATTGGCGGGAAGAGCTCGAGGGCCTTTATACAGTAGTTACAACAACAGAATGAAATATCTCCGAAAGCAAGGAATTCTGAAGGGAGTATTCAAAAAGCCTGAAAAGAAGATTTCAGAAGTGAAACTACCAACAGAAACTTCTCAATCAATTGACTGTTAGTTTTTGAAATACCTTTTTGATAAACCAATTCAAAGTAAAATCTTTTCAGATCTGAATTTGAAAAACTGGCTACGGTTTAACATAGAACCATTGGAGGTAGTTGAGATAAAGTGGATTGATTCTTATGCAGGAAGGCGATCAGATATTCTATTAAAACCAATGATAGACATATTCAAAGAATGGCCCCTCTTGACACAATCTAGAGCCTTGCGTTTGGTATGAATATAAATAAAAAATCCTTTTTTTATATTTTTTATTTAAAAATTAAATAGTATATGCGTATGCTTTGAAGAGTATATACTTTTGCTTATGTTAATATTTCTTCTTCATTTAAATTCTCATTGTTTCATTTTTAGATCGAATTAGATTTTGTAAGCTTGTTTGAAGAGACTCGCTCACTATCACTCCGGACAAAATGGATAGCGTTCTGTACTAAAATATATAGTATTGCTGCAAACGAGCAGCATTCAAGAGTCAGAGAAATCTTAGAAAAAGTTAAAACCGATGACATTAATAAAGGTAAATAGTTTCATGTGCGTTGAAAAAAACTGACGTGGTTTTGTTTAGATCCAAACGCTGGCTTAACATTCGAGTTCCTGCATTACTTACTACCATCAGCTAAAAAAATCAAGCTGAAGGACACCAATGAGGCAAAGGATAGGTATTGGCACACTTCAGTGAAAGATTCGATTGATAGTTGTATTGTCAATGTCAACAATCAAGCTGATATTTTAGTGGCTTATAGGAAGTTAGGTGATAAGTATCACACTTTAGGTGTGCGGCTGCAACCACTAATAGTTACTTGTGAATCACAATTTTATATTGTAGTTGACAATATAGTCCATAGAGTAGAGTCATTTTTATCATCCTTGGATAATTTGTTCAAATTATTTTATGTGCTAAACATCGAATATCCTCAACAAAGCATTAATGTTTGGTACTTTATCCAAGAATATTTTTATGGGATCAAACTAGAAAACACTTCATCAAACGTTAATGGTTTGTTGAATTCATTCAAGTTTTGAAAGATTCGCTATGTTGACGCTAACTTTTTTATTTGCAATGAAAAATTCTGTTTCATACGAAGCTATACCAGTCACTTTAAAAATTTTCACAAACACGATTTAATTTTAAATTATGACTGCACGCAAGGCAACTGTCCCCAAAAATTTTCTTGCTTCAATAAATTGAAACGTCGTATTGTCAATGTTCATTTAAAAGGAAATAAACCAGATACATACGAATCTCCACAAAAAAAAAAAGAACATCTCAAAAACGTCTGACCAAAATTTTGATAAAGCAGTAAGAATAGAGATAATGCCAAGAAATGCTGATAATGATTCGATGCAAATGACAGTAAATGATATTTCTGCTCCCATTAAAATTCCAGTTTGTACTTCAAAAGAAAATTACTCAAATGACTTGAATTCTTTTTTCTTGAGTTTTGTATTAAAATTGATAGATACGAATAATTTAAATAGAAAAGTAGCATTTCGGATATTGCATGATATCAAAATGTATCTTTTCGATCCGATCATAGAATTAGCTAAACATTCGACCGCTTCAAATGCTTTAGAAAAGTAAATCTAGACAACATGAACACTGAATACAAATTGATTAAACTATTAGAAACTAAAAATCTTATGAAAATGCCCCAAAACATTACAATCTCTACGGAAATGCAAACCACAATGAAAAACGGCATTCCTTCATTGAATTATTCGAATGTCAAGGCAACTCTATTGTCAATACCCCTCATAATTACGAACTTTTTTAATCGGCATAATTTACTTCAGGAAACCGCTCAAATTACTCAAAATTGTGCAATAAATGAAAAAGATATTGATGACTTTGCTTCTGGAGCAATTAGGAAAGATATACACTTTCGCTTATCAAGAGAAAATAAGATTGCTATCCCATATTTTTTATATTATGACGACTTTGATCCTGGAAACATATTGGGTTCCCACTCATCTGCCAATTCAATTTCCGCGTTTTACTTGAACTTTCCTACAATTCCACGTCATAAATTTTCCTTACTACAGAGCATTTTACCTGTAATGTTAATGAATGCAAAGTACTCGTATATGAAAAAGTATGAATATGAGGATATTCTCCAAAGCCTTCTAAATATTTTGTTAGACTTAGAAGTAAATGGATTGACATTTTCTGTTAATGGATCTGATACTAAAATTTATTTTTTACTCGGCCTTATTATTGGTGATAACTTGGGCATCAACTCAATTCTCGGATTTTCTCGCTCATTTTCTGCAGTATACGAGTACTACTGCCGCATATGTAAATGTTCAAAATCAGAAACTCAATATTTATCAACTGAGATGAAAGAAAAGCTGCGTAACATAGAAAACTATACTGAAGACCTATTAACGAATAACTTCCAAAGTACCGGAGTGTCTACGCCCTGCGTATTTAACAATTTACCATCCTTCCACGCTGCAAGCAATTACAGTATTGATATAATGCATGTTTATTTGAAGGGCTCGTTAAGAATGATATGTCTTTTATAATTTCAAACTTCATAATCGACAAATGTATTTTACTTTGGCAGACCTTAATGATAGAAAACAGCTATTTGATTATGGATCTATAGATTCTGGATGTATTTCACCTCCTATCAAAGTAGAAGCGATTCATAATAGTTTAAAAATGTCAGCCAGCGAATTAATGTGCTTTGTTCACTTTTTCGGGCTCATGGTGGGTGACTTTGTTCCACCAACCGATGAAGTATGGCTTTTCTTTCTGAATTTGCAGAACTTAATTGAAATAACTATGAAATCAAGATTTTCTTCATGTGACTTGATACACCTTGATGCAACTATTAAATATCACAATGAAAAGTTTTGTTCATTATTTAAGCTTCTTTTGAAGTCAAAAGCTCATTTTCTTACTCATTATTCTACAGTTATAAAAAAAATCTGGCCCGTTGAAATTGATGTGGAGTGTGAGGAATGAAAGCAAACACAAAGAATTAAAGCAATATTTTACAAACAATTCCTCTCGAATCAATTCTTGCTATTCTCTTGCAATAAAAATTTCTTTGAAATTAGCTTACTTATTTTTGCAAGGTGATACCAAAGATATTTTAATCTTTGTAAAGAAAAAATCAAAGTCTTCTAACAAAATTAACTATTCTGATAAGTTGCAAGATTTTAATATAAATTTTGAAAATGCAATATTAGCTACTGAAATAGAATACAAAGGTACTGTTTACAAAAGTAATTATTTTCTTATGAAATCAAAAAGAGAAAATATTATTTACAAAATTATTGAATTTGT
The DNA here is from genome assembly GCA_963969285.1 of Odontomyia ornata. Lineage (NCBI taxonomy): Eukaryota > Metazoa > Arthropoda > Insecta > Diptera > Stratiomyidae > Odontomyia > Odontomyia ornata. The sequence goes on from OZ017738.1 coordinate 141,346,121, forward strand.
TGTGTACCTAGATAAGGCGATAATAATTGCTGAAAAGTGTGCGATACTTTTCGATAACCATTTGAATTCTTATAAAATTAAGGAAACTACTACTAATTGTTTAAGTTTTAATAATATAAGCGAATTTGACTACTTTCCTGCCTTACAACATTCATTGAATAAACAATATTATATACGTTTCAAAGAAATATGAAATGTAAAGCTAACATGAAGACGAAAATAAATTCTTTTAAAGCAATGTTTCGCAAACTTTTACTACTATCATTCTTCAATGGCACATTTCGTTATTTTTATAGCATTGCAATGAAATTTCGCTCAGTATCTTTCATTGAAATGTAATAAATTCACATAAGTGCGTGGTATAATTCATTGCATTTGTTGTGAATAATATTGCTCTCCTATGTAAAAATCATCGTAATTGTAATACTAAATAACAACACGAAATGATGAACTTCCCGACATAGGAAGGTGAATTTTACTACAGTGGTTGTAAGCATTATCATATTATGGGATGTGAATATTCATTAACGAATAATAAAAATTACAACAGTTCAATGACCGATTTAACTTCTGTGCTAATACTTATTACAATAACTGCAATGGGGTCAAATATTATTGTAATTGCAATGCAATTCATTACAATTTTCATACCGTTCACTACATTTTTTCTCTTCGTGTTGAGTGGAAAACTCATACAAACATAATTCACATGAATTTTCTCATCAAGTGAGAAATATAGACGTGGCCAATTTACGTTATAGAATTATGTGATCGAATCACATAACTCTATACCATAAAAGGGCACGCGAGCGGAAGGCCACTCTACCCAGCAAAAGCCCCTGTTAACAACAAAAAACGGAGGAGTGCGCCCAATGGCTAGCCCATATTAGTGGAGAAGCCTGCCATCGATGCGGGTCCTATACTCGGTCCACTAAAACAAATGGAACGACCGAAGTTTATAATGTTTAATAATTCATTGTATTGTAAATAGTAGTAAGAAACATTTAACAAAGCGATTTTGTTATTTCAAATGGTTATTATTTTCCATGTCGCTTTTATCTATTTGACGATATTTTGTATTATTTTATTTGTTTCAAAAGATTTAGTTAAAGTTATTCTTAAATTCGCTGCAGTGTTGAAAACTGTAAATCTTGTAATTTAGAAAATGCTATGTATACTTGTTGGCCAAAAAGAAAAGCGTTCGTAAATTTATTCTCGTTAAATGCAAGGAATGAATTTCGTCAATCAAACACTACCGTTTCCGAGCAAGACTCTATGAAATCCAAATCTTTGCTTGAGATATTGTTTTACGAGTGCAAAGCAACAAAAATATAGGTACATCTTGAAGATTTTTAAGGGACAAAAATATTAGCTGTTTTCCAAGTTATTTTGATGAAAGACATTAAAACAATTAATTTGGCAATAATACCTTCTGTAGAGGACAAACCATTGAAAGAGCTTTTACGTTGCTTTTAGTTCTGCCAAATGAAATATCGTTGGCAAGAAGTGATTGCAACGCAGGCTGATTTTCATAGGAATAGTAAGAACTTTGCGGGTTTCCTTTCGATTCCAGGAAAGTTCAATTGCAACTCCCGATCCACTTTTTACGATGGTTCTCCTCCTAAAATTTACTTCGGGGTGACAAAAAAAAGTTTCCGATCGTCAAATTCTCGTCGCACTCGCATATAATCAACATGAGGAAACGTCTGTCACCATATGTCAAATGCAAAATTTTTATGGCTGCACTTTCTTCTGCTCAGCTAATCTTAAACTGCCGAGTCCACTGACAGTCGTAGCGAATTCATTTTCGACTTGTTGGTAAATTTGTCCCATTTTTTTTCTACTTATGTTATTCGTTTATATGCTTTTAAACTATTTAAGCGTGTAGTGGATGTAGTACGCCAAACTCCGTTTTTGTACGACAAATTTATGTCGCCACAAGACGTCTTTTCCAAGAAGCGGTGAGCTAGTCTCGAATTCCATGAATTTTGCCTTAGGGTTAGAACTGACAAATCATTTCCATCATCCCATTCTTCCTCTCGCCTAAAGATCAAAACATTTCACAGGTTTAAGCTCCAAACTGACAAACACATGTAAATCAATTTATTCAGATATTCTTTATATTTTTACCGATTTTCTTTACATTTTGACCGATTAACTTCAACACCAATCTAGTTCCGAAGAACTCACATGGTTCCTCGTACTTCCTTCACCTCTGGATATGTCAAATTGACGTAGACGTAAATCCATCCGCTGAATTCTATTTCATTCCATTCGCCAATCTAATACACCGTTGAGGAGTACTAGACCAGCGTTCTCATATTTTGAATGTGGTAGATTTGAAATTGTTTAAAAACTAAATTTGACCGAAGTAAAGAAAAATGAAGAGGATTTGAAATAGTAATAAAAGTTAAATCTCATAACGAATAATTTATACTTAATTATAAATTATTTATTATTTTATAATTAGAGGGAAACGTTTAAATTTAATATAAAGGAAAATTGATATGAAATTACATTTAATAATAATAATAAGAAGGAAAATTACTTTACAAATTACGATTACGAATGGATATAATTACATATTTTTTTCTAAATCTGCCATAAAATTTTGAGTAGGGGATAGGAAGGTTTTCGAGCAGTTTGCTTGTAAGACTGCTCGATTAATACATGGGATTGAGTTCAGGACTACCCGCTGGCCATGATAAACTTTGAATTCCAACTTCTTTGAGGTATTGCGTCACAGATCTAGCGACATGGCAACATGCATTAGCCTTAAATGTTCTTCAATAAATGGAGTAAACGGTATGACATGGTCTTGGACAACTTCTTCCACCTACCTTTGAGCGTTCACACTGCCCCCATCAAAGACGACAAAATCGGTACGGAGTTCATAAGAGATGCCTCCCCAAATCATTATTGATCCGCCCTGATAACCCGCTGTTTCGGCTATAACGCAGGGAGCAAACCTCTCTTTACGTCTGTAGACACGCTGACGCCCATCTGGACTTCATAAGGCTATTCTGCTTTCATCTGAAAACACTGCATTCTTCTACTGCTCCATAGCCCAATCATAATATTCTCGCGCAATACCAAGTCTAGCTCTTCGGTGCTGTGGGTGAAGTTGTGGGGCAGAAGCTGCACGAAAAGTCCTTAAATCACTTTCACCCAGTCTTTTTCTAATCGTACGTTCACTTATACTGCCATTTTTGACCTCAAAGAGACGCAGCGAACTTCAGTAGCAGTACAAAGGCAAATTCTCCACACGTTGCTGACGATAAAATGGTCATCCCGGATGGAAGCCCGGATGGAAGTGCAACGATGTCTGCCTTGACCTGGCCTCCGGGTATATGATCCAGTCTCTCATTACCGTCTAATGGCATCCCGTATCGTGATTCGAGATACACCGAGCATTCGAGCGATGCGACGTTGACTGCATCCGGCATCATCTAAAGCGACAGCCCTAGCTATACAGATCGCATTTAACGGCATTTTTATTATTTCAAACACTAAGTATAAACTTGAAGAAACAAATTAAACAACTTTTACACTTTCAGTGCAAATAAAACAAGAAATGTTATTTCGGCAACATCACGGTGATAAGGTTAAAAAATAACTTATTCACACAAATCGTAAAACTAACTCGATAGTCTAATTGTTTATTTTTCTTCCCAATTATCCACTCGATACAAAACAAAGCCTGAGATAAGTTATACTTAATGCCTGTTAATGTACATCCTCTGTACTGAGCTTTAAATTGCAACGTAATGTAAAAATGTAAACAGGGTCGAGTGATCAATAAAAAAGTTTCGCACAGGCAAAAAAATGTGTTTTCAGAGGTATAGAACTGCAAGTTGGCAATACTTTTTAATGCTTTGTATGATGTGACAGCTATCATGCATTTTATGGTTAGTTTGGTTTGCTTTTTTGCCATGAATAGGTTGACGCCTGAGCAACGTCTGCAAATTGTGCACATTTATAACAAAAGGCTCTATCGGAGAAACTCATCGCGCAGTCCGTCAATTTTATGGCCGACGTAATCGTCCATCAGAACAATTAATTTGATTAATCATGGATCGTTTCTACACTATGTTTATTCTCACTGATAATACACACCCATGCAGATGTCATGCGGTGCGTAACTAAAAAACCATAGCAGCTGTAGAGCGTTGTATCGATAAAGACCCAAGTGAGTCCATTCGAGATCATGCTTAACAATTAAACCTGTGCCCATCCACATTATGGTAGATTTTACGGAAGGATCTTGGTTTGTGGGTTTATAAAATCCAACTCATGCAGGTATTCAAGCCAAACAACCACCAGGTATGGCGTAGATTCGGTGTATGGGCCCAAGAATAAATTGTTGTAGATCCCATATTTCATAAGAAAATTTTGTTCAGCGATGAGGCTTATTTCTGGTTGAATGGCTATGCCAAAACAAAACTGCCACGTGTGTGAACTCGCCTGCAAGATCTTGTGATTTAACACCGCTGGGCTATTTATTGTAGGAATACGTCAAATCACTCATCAACGCTGCCAAGTCCGAGATGCTTGATCATTTGGAAGACAACATTCGCCGCGTTATTGCCGAGAAATGGCCCCAATTATTGGTCAGAGTATTCGAAAATTTGACCTTTCGTTTGGACTTTCTCACATGCCAAAATATAATCTGTCCAATAAAATCGATTTCATGGTAATGAAAATAATATACCGTATTTTATTTTATTCTAATGTTTTATACCTCTAAAAAAACACACTTTGCTTATACAAAAAAATATTGAGTTTGCAGAAGTAGAATAAATTCAAGCGATTCCCTCATTTCTAAGTGTGGTGGTCGCCTTCACCCATATGTGTCTATGGAGGGATGGTCTGATGAGACTTTATAATAGTACACACGTCAAAACCACTTGTTAACATTTTTGTTCTTTAATCATTTTTAGGGCTTTGTTAAAAAAAATTTATAGAGACATGCTAGTTATATGACCTGTCTGTCCATCGATCCGTCTATCTCTTCGTCTGCCTGTGCGTCACAGAAAGTTTCCTCAGAAACAGTAGCAGCTAAAAATCTCAAGCTTTGTGAAAAGGTCAGAGTTGTTGGTCCCTCAAAAGTTTAAATCTTATCAAACATTTAAAATTTTTATCTAGGTCCCTTTTATAAAGAAGCAGAACTTAACAATTTTTTTTTATCAAAGGTAGTCAAGTGGGGTATTAAATGAAAGGTCTTAGAACTTAGAATCTTTCAGAATCTGAAACAAAAAATTAATTCTATACATCAGGAGTCCAAGGGGAGGCAAAATGTATGAAAATTTTGTGTGCCCGCCACCTCGTGATTGGACACCTTTAAGCCAAAAAATCTGGAAAAACTACCAAGTTGAGTCTTTATGAGTAAATTCATTTAACTTTTGATTTATATATTTAACGTTTGGTACCCTTAAATTTCTTGAAATTTTACGGCTATGCAGATTGATACAAGATCTTTATGCTCACAAATCGGAACATAATCAAGTGAGTTATAGGCATTTCAATTGCATGCAATGACAACAACAATAACGTGTGTGACTGGTTGATACATACATATTTCAAATCAACATATAGACAGGTGACGTTTCTCAAAGACAATGGATAAAATCAAGTATCGTGTGGTGATTAAGTACCTCTTTTTGAAAGGGAAAAAAACTTGGGAAGTAAAAGAAGAGTTAGATTTCGTGTATGGTGAATTGCGGCTCACGTTTACAACCGTGAAACATTGGGTGGCCGAGTTCAAACGCAGTCGCACAAGCATTTTTGACGATGAACGTTCTGGACGTCAAAAAACTGTTTCAACGGAATATATCATCAGTTTAGTACACACAACCGTGATGGTAGATCGCCGATTAACTATTGAGGAAATTGCTGAGGCTTGTGACATATACGAGTAAACTGGATGAGTGCATACGATTTTACATGAAGATTTATGCTTGAGAAAATTATCTGCGCGATGGGTGCCGCGTTTGTTGACGAAAGACCAAAAGAGCGTACGGATGGACATGGCGTGTGAGACTCTTTAGCTGTTTCAAAAGAATCCTACCGAATTTTCGCGACAATTAATTACTATCGACGAAAACTGGGTCCATCACCATACTCCGGAGACTAAGCAACAGTCAATCCAGTGGATTATGGTGGGAGAACCAGCTCCAAATAAAGCGATGGTCGTTCTTTCTGACAGCCTGAAGGGTTGGAAAAAGCGTTTGACCAAATGTATTGACTTACGTGGAGACTATGTCGAGAAATTAAAAGCACTGTTATTTTCCTCCAATTTTTATGAAAGTTTAGCGAACAATGTTTTCATTGAATATGTTCATCTGGCTGAGCATTCAGGAAAATTATTTAAGCTGGAACAACATGGCAGCTGTTATGCGCTTATAAAAGTGAATCTTCGTATTTGCGTGAATTTGAATGCTTTCTTATACATCGGATACATTGGATGATTAATTTATATAATCGATTCATGCTATCAGAAAGCCTTTTTCGATCCCTAGGATGGCTACAATAATTCTTCTGGTAGGAGCACTCTCCTGCTTACTCACCTTGCATAAAATTATTAATGCATTTGAATGTGCCCTAAAGAGGGTGAAATAAATTTTATGGAAGCGGTGCCATATCAGTTTTCGCCATTTTATTCACTGTGGTTATTTAGTTTTCATTATGTTGGAACGGAGAAATTGACTTGGCTTCTGGTTTCTTTTTACTAAGTATATATTTTTATTTCGCCCTTTTAGAGAAAATTTTTAGTATTGTAGCGTTCAGTTGTATTAGATAGATACATTTTTTATATCTTGCACTTAATCTGGAAAACGGTCAAATTTCTTCCATCTTTGCCATAATACTTTCATCGATTAATGAAAAGAAAGCTTTCAATTTGCCGTTAGATTTTGAAGCGATTAAAAAAAACAATAATCTCTTAAAAGATTATAAATTATAAGCTGGTGGAGGGGTTATTGCCATAGACTATACATATATTTATTGCTGGCTATGATGTCAATTTCTAGCAATGAATTCTAGCCAAATATTTCAAAAGCCTTATAAACCTACATTGATTTCCAGGACCTGATAGGATCAGCTTTTGGTATAACTATATCCAAACTTAAGAACATACAGGTATATTAATTTGAATTTTTAAATTATATTCAATATTCCAAAGAGCGTTTCAAATGAAAAAATGTCCTTCTTCATGTCTGTATTGCAAGAATAACTAATTTTAATTTTCTACGGAATAGTTCGCTACAAGTTTGAAAAATTTTATATTCTTCAAAATGTCCATTATTAACGAATCAGATCGTTGTTCTTTTTTACAAAGCACCAGGACAAATTTCGTAAGGAAACATTCTTGAAATTTCTTCCAAACATATTTCTCATACTAATCAAAGATTGTACGATCCAGATTGACATAAATCATTAATTTATTGGCTTTTCCCATTAAAATGATTGATTTACAAGTACTGTTAGGTCCCAGGTTCAAATCTCGTTGGTGAACAACGTTCTTTAGTTCAGGGGATTTTTCGGACAGACTACGAGTGTTCACTCAGTGGTGATATGTACACATTTAGTCATATCATTTCATAGCTGAGCAGACACACGGGGGCATGATACTGACCAAACCTCAGAAGAACTGGATGGGCTAAGCTCATATAAAATAGATTGGAGAACATGCGACCGGTTTCTTCTATCTTCCAAAGGATCTCATTTTCTTTCCCTCTGCCTCTTGCCGCTCACTTTCTTGTTCCAGAAGCTCACCCAATTGGATCTGTCTGTCAAGTTGACGGTCCCAAATTTAACACCAAAATGGCAAATTGCAAGTTTCGTCGCAAATTTTATCCGATATTAAAACTGTGAAAAGCGTTCGCGATCTGAATTCATTCCAAGTGTTTAAACATTCTATTGTGCTTTGTGATCCGAATAACTTTAACATGTGACACTGTGAAATTACTTTACAATTTCAAAGTGAAATGTGTAGTGCCTTGGTGTTAAAATTATAGTCGTAAAGGATCTGTAGGTGTTTCCTTTCACTATAAATAGTTAGTATGTTAATATTTTGCATGTTTTCCTCATAATGGCGTAGGTCTTTCAAATAGAAAACAAATTTTTAAGATTCTATGAAAATTTGTTTTCATTGAGCAGCAGCCATGTTTGCTTGTGCAATTTGGCTCTCTTTTAGGTTGTAAACAAGACCGTAGTAGTACTAAAAGTGGTCGCAGGGGTTGTTGCGACCACATGGTCACGTGGTTGTCCACTCCAGTATTATTTAATTACTCAATAGACTAAACCAACTTCCGAGAAAATTCGTACGGTCATGAAAATGAGATACTCTAACTATCTCTAAGCGAAGACCCCAGAGGGGCTGTATATATTGACCTTGCATAGTGATAACACAAAGGATAGAAAAGTTTTAGATTTATTTTATATGAAAGTTTACCAAAATTCAATTTGTAATCAAAAGTGACCAAATATTACTGTTAATATCCCGTCCGTTAAGGGATTACGATTTCGTTCTGAACCATTTTAGTCAAATCTGGTATCTTCATTTACAATCTTTAAAATTGAAATCAAGGTGTGTATCTTTCAGTTATGTCGATGAATTGGCGGCAAAATTGAACAGTTTTTCTTTTTAACTATATACGAGGTGTGCTCAAAAAGTAAGGTGACTTTTCAAATTTCGAAGGCAACATACATTCGAGTATCTATTTTTAAAAATTTTTATGTTGGTACACTCGTTATAAACATATACAACATATAGAGGCATATAAAGGCATAACGGTTAGAAGTGTTTTGTGTGCTCGGCAATTTTTGGCCATCGAAAAATTGGATCAAAGAATTTGTATAAAATCTTGTGTAAAAAATGAAATTGATAGCTCCAAAATACTTGGCATGTTGACAGTGGCGTATGATAAAACTGTTTTGAATAAAAAAAATATTTACATGTGGTACAAACTCTTTCAAGATGGCCGGAAAGATGCCAATGACGAGCCTCACTCTGGACGCCTAAGCACGTCAACAACAGATGAAAACGTTCAAGCAGTGAAAAAAATTGTTTTGAGAAGCCGTCGAATGACTATCAGAGACGTTACTGAGGATGTTGGCATATCGGTTGGCTTGTGCCATGAAATTTCGAACGTTTTGGGCATGAGACGTGTGTCAGCGAAGTTTGTTCCGAAACTGCTTAATTTTGACCAAAAGAATCGTCACATTAGCATCGCTTATGAGCTGTTGACAGATGTCAATGATGATTCTGATTTACTCGAAAGGGTCACAACTGGTGATAAATCACCGTATTTGGCCCCATGTAACCTTTTCTTGTTCCCAAAGCAGAACATACCTATTGAAAGATGGAGGTTTGCAACGATTGAGGAGATAAAGACTGCATCGCTGGAAGAGATCAAGGCTATACCAAAAAGTGTTTATGAGAAGTGCTTCGAGGATTGAAAAAAAACGTTGGTACACGTGTATTGTATCTGAGGGGGATTACTTTAAGGGAATCATATAAATACTCACGAATAAATAAAGATTTTTTCCTAAAAATGCAAAGTTACCTTACTTATTGAACACACCTCGTATGTCCTTTGTCGCAATCTGATTCGATAGGAAATTCGATAAAAAAAATAAAAATTTCCATTTTAAAAAGATCTGCATATAGGCCAAATTGTAAAAATAAACAAAAATTTTACTAAACTAGTATTTTGTTCCATGTCTTTTTTATTCAATAACAGATTTTAAACGATTCAGCATACTGGAGATGAATTTTTGCTAATATTCTACATCAATTTTCATCCATTCTTCGCGCAACATTTTCTCGAACCCCCCCCCCCCCCCCCCCCCTGCAAAAAATCAGCGTGCTATGAATTCTATGGTACAAAATCCCAGAAGTTTTTAATAGGATTAAGATCCGGTGACTGGGAAAGACGATGAACTATTTTTGGGAAATTTCACGGCTACAATTCTTGAACAATGCCAGCCTTATGTTTGGGGTCATTGTCTTTGTAATATTCAAACGTATTTAGAATGCCAATTTTCGCGGAACTTTTCCACAGATTTTCTTTCAAGAGGTTTAAGTATCGGTGGAAATCCATGATACCATTAAAAATACTAGTTTGCCAACATCGCGACTGGATATGCATCCCCCAACCATTAAACTGCCGCCCGTGTACTTCATTGTAGCCCTGAGGTTTTTCGGACTCAATTCGAGATTGGGCTTGCACTATACCAAAATATGCACATCTGATAGGCATGAAATTTGCTTTCATCGGCTAAAATTACGTAATCCAAATAATCAGCTTCCTTCAAAATATAAGGTTTTCCATAAGGGACATAACAATTTTGTATCTTTCTATATGAACGCATTCTTAAATTTTTTAATAAACTGTTGAAGTCAAAACGCTAGCCAAAGTCAACATTTTCATCATAGTAAAGTTCACAAATCAGCAACGTTTGGAAGTTATTAAAAATTACTACCGAAATTCTCAGTCTATGGTCGCGACTTCAAGAGCGCTTACTCCAATTTCCGGCCGCAATAATCGTTCCACCCGACAGGCTGTGCGTGCTATAGTGGATAAGTTCCAGCCCAAATTTTCACTATTGGACGTTCCGGTACCAAAAAAACGTCGTACCGCTCGAAGCGATTCGATTCCACGTCGTTTTCAAAAATTTGGCATCGCTCAGATGACACTGAAGCGAATGCTCCGAAAATATCTTAGCCTTCATGGTTACAAGATTAAATTGACCCAAGAATTAAAGCCACTTGGTCATGCAAAACGCCGGAGCTTCTCCGATTGAGCTCTGGCAAAGCTTGAAGAAAATAAAGAATTTAATCGAAAAATCATCTTCGGCGACGAAGCTCATTTCTGGCTCAATGGCTTTGTTAATAAGCAAAATATAAATTATACGTCAGCAAAAAACCTACATGTGCTTCTTAAGACACCGTTGCATCCACAAAAAATTACTGGTTTTTATGCTGTAGGTGTGATTGGGCCGTATTTTAGTTGAAAACGACCATTATGTTACCGTCAATCAAGAGCGCTGTCGTGCTATGTTGGAAGATTATTTGTGGCCAGAATTGGATGAACTTGACATCAAAAATATATGGTTCCAACAAGACGGTGCCACTAGCGACACAGCACGTGAACATGTTATTTTGAGAAATGGTCCGGTGAAATGGCTGCGTCGTTTATGCATCTAACGCCATTGGATTTCTTTTTATGGGGCTATGTCAAGCCACTGATCTATGCCAATAACCAGTAACTTTAGACGAGCTCAAAGACAACATCCAACGCGTAATTGCCAACTTTTCGGTCGAAATTTGTGCTAGAGTGGTGAAAAATTGGGTCCAAGAATCGACCGCTGTAATCCGGCTCGCGATGGTCATATGAAGGAAATCGAATTTCATTCATAAAATGTAATGCTTGCACCACACTTACAATAAATTTAAACCCAATATCTCAAATATTTCTGTATTTTATTAATGGATAAAATTCTTATGTCGTTACTGGAAAACGCTTTACTTATCTTTCTGTATGCATTAACTCGTATTCTCCGGGTTAGACAATGAGCATAAGCGGGTGAATCAATTAATCTGAGTAAATACAGCTAAAACTATGTATATAGTTGAATTGAATGGTAAAATTTGAGTGAGATGCAAAGCTTTCATTCAATGTACGTCTATCTTTTGGACATCAAAATCTATGGATTATAGACAGGATCACAGACACGAGATACCAGAGTTTTATTATTCGACCTAAATTTATCAACAGCTTGGTATTCAAGCATCTTATTGAGAATAAAATATTTATAATCAACTTATTCTTTCGATGTTTTAAATAGCCTTTATTACATTATTATTAAATTTCATATTTTTTAGGAAATATTCATATGTATTCATCACACTTCATTGTTTTCGTGATTTAAACTCTAACTCCCTTTTCAACATAGTGTGAAACAAAAAATAATTTTATTTATTAATAATCAAAGAACGGCCCCGGCTTCACTTTACAAGTTGAGTTCATTGTGCTTTCTCATTGAACTTCCTGTTTCGGAAGATCTTATTTTGCGTTTTAAAGAGGAAAATTGTCAGTAGGATACCAGGCTGCAAGCTTCTATAGCTAGTTTCTATACTCCGTTTGAAGTTTGCGTACTTCGCCCCGATTCGTGATGTTTAACGCAACTGTAGATTATTGAACAAGTTCTGCTAAATTAGTTTCAAACGACGTGTTTCATTTTGGCTTGCAAAGTATCTAGATATTTGGAATAAATCAGACCAAAATTTTACAATACAGAACCATGGCCATTTGCTCTTTGCCTGAGCTAACCAATAGTCACCTGCTGGTTCAACTTCATAAGATGCAGTTATGTTTCAACTTTGTATTTAAGACTTTCATGTTTGAAACAACTGCTTGGTCAATGTAACAGAATTGAATTCTACCATTTTTCTTATTTTGAGCTTATAAAATCTTGTTTGCTCATTTTTTTAGCACTACAGCTCCTTTCGTGGCTTTGCTTAGACAAAGTTAGAGTATCTCATTATCTTGATCATATGTATCGGCTCTCGTAACGGTGATAGGGTCAGTACCACACTTTGGCTGTATGTTTTTCCACCCACGTGCAATACATTCTGATCTCAAACTAGTACGTATCATATCTGAACGGGCTTTCAATCTGTCAGAAGAAACACTCGGAACGAATTTCGTTGTCACCAGCGGGCTCGAACTAAGGACCTTCGGCTTACAGGCTTACGTAGACTTTGAGCTTACAGAATAGTTTCAATTTAGTAATAATTTATTCAATGTCCAGATTTTATACATCAAACATTTTCACCGATCGCAAATTGACGTTGAATTTATTCACACCGTGAGCAATACAAGAAAACTAACCAAAACGCATGATAAATAATGTTTCAATTACTCAAAAAATGTTCACGAAACATTAAATAAACACTTTAGATATACATTTTACGCTACGCATCCACCTTTTGTATTGTTTTCAAATAGTATCAATATTATAAAACGCAATGGTATTATTCATCGAAAGAACAGTTTGCTTACAAACAATGAGCACTCCCCATGGGTGATTATTATTTTGCTCACGTTTTCCCAACAAAACAGTTTGATAATAATTTAAATCAATTGATCTTCAATTGAAACTAAAGCTTTTCCGGAACTGTGATTTTTTTGTTTTCTGCAATCTGTACCAATAACGGCGTGTAATGATGAAGCAATCTTCAGGCACCGTTTCAATCTTTAGATGTTTCTCCAAAAAATTGAAGATGAACCTTCAAGGTGCATTTAATTTAATTACAACTTCCTAGCACGTTCAGGTAAAATTTAATGCTTACTCTATTGTAGTCTTACTTTTAGTGGATGTTTAAAGGTCTTGTTATAACAATTTGGTTTATGCAATTTGTTTAAAGTTTAATAAAAAAATATTTCTTTTGAAATGTTTCTTTGTTTAATAGTTTGCTCTAGTTGCATGTTCAATTTTATTTTATCAGCGTTGGTATATACATATACTTATTTATATTATTTATCACGTTTGTTTATATATTGCTTAATGTTGTTCGACAACTATTAAAAGATTCTTGTAATTTTACAAAAGTGTTTGGCCAATAAGAATGATACTTTTAGGATTTACGTGAATAATTTGGACAAAGCTAATTTACATTGGTTTCGCACAAGTCACTTTATGTTGAAAGAAACGCAATAAATTTAACTTTGCAGCAATAATCATTTTTCATATTTATAAATTACGTATTCTTTCATGCAGTCTTTGTATGAATTTAATTTGAAACTTAAATTTAGGAGTGGTTTTTGGACCAACACTTATGTTCAAATTAATATTTATGCTATGGTAGGTATCAATTTGGGCATTTTTTCTAGCAAGCTATAGAGAAACCTCTTGGTAATAATAACTGAAATTTATTTGAATATACATTGAATGTGGCTTAACCTCCTGGCCTGTTATTTGATTTCCAAAAAGTGCCCAAATTTAATATGTGGGAGCCACATGTCAAGCTATATTACCCTTCTTGCGATGCACATCTGCCTACTGTGCATGGTTTGAATTTTTAAACACCATGAGCAACACCCGTGATTATTCTTCGCCCAATCAACATACAATGACACTGACTATTGTTTATAATTTTTGACTTGCTCAATGTTCCAAGATTGTAACTCGTGGTTATCAATTTTGTCACGTATAATCTACCACGAGTGTGGCTCAATATTGTAGGTCAAAGTAACGCAGAATATTTTTTAATGTATGCTTTAAAACTCAACATCTAGACTAAGTGAAGAATCTATCGTTAAAAATCCAACATTTTTTGCCTTAAAACAGTAAAGATTAACTATATAATATTCATAGAGACCCCTACTCCAGAGGTTTGTCTAATGGTTATAGTTAGACAAACTTACTTCAAAGACAAGCTAGGCAAATCTTTAGGACAGCGAATATGAATGGTGGGCAAAATTTGACGTTATGTTTATCAAAACGTAGTCATAACATTCGAATTCATGAGTGAGCATATTTTCATGGAAATCATTCTTTAAGAGTTTCTTGAAAGATGTTTACGGAACATACTGCATGAAAAAATAGCTTTATTTAAATGGTTCAAATGTGGTGAGCATACAGGTCACCTTCATTTCTATGCAGGTAGATACTTCTGCGCTTTCTAGTCAGTAAGCCGCTGGATGTCATCTTTGCAATCACCAGCATCATTGACTCAGAGATAATCTGATACGCAGATGCAATCTTTAGCACTGCTCAACTCTACTCTGCTCTGTACCTACTGTTTTTGGAAAAAATCCTAGCTGAGAGCATTGCTCTATAATTTTGATCCGTACGGTAGCACATACTAAGTGTGCTAACTTGCCTGATGAGGTAAATCTCTATAATACCCATAAGTCAACTGAGAGTTTATGCGTTCCCTGCAGCCTTGCTGGCAATAGCTCGGATTTATGCAGAGAAATTCAGCCTCAATTCTATCCTCAAACCTAAATACTTTTCTGCTGTTTCAATTCGATCAGCACTTTTCTGGTATTTATCGTGCTTATTCTAGAGACCATCTTCTTTTTTAAAATGAAGCCTTTGGTTTTCTACCATACTAAGCTAAACTGTCAATGGCAATGGCAGTCATTCAGTCTCTGAACGCTAATCAGTCGCATCGACAGTGTTCTCCTAATCACTACAATGCTTGCATTTTTATAGTGTCTTCTATAAGGAAAAACTTACCTTACGCTTCGAAAATTATTACTGTTCCTCGAACATACAATAATCAAGAAATACTCAAAAGTTTGGATGCGGCCATACTTCTAAAACAACAACTCTAACCAGGATCGGTCTTTGAAGTCATCTTTCACAGTTTCTACTAAGGAAAATGACCTAGCATGTTCTGGAAGACACATATTATTCGACGAAATTTTCCTTTAAGTTTTCACAGCATCCACAACGTATACTTAAAAATTCATGTCTCCGGAAAAATAGAGAAGTAGCCAAAATATTGCTTTAACTTTTCTGTTGATGAAGACCCACGGGTCAAGGAGTGAAATAATCAGAAAGCAGATTGAAGAATGGGTTGAAATTATTCAGTATAGAATGTAGTGCCAACTATTTGTACCGCGTTCTGGACACACTTCCAATTCTTTAAATCAAAAAAAGAAATGAGTATTTTATATTGAAAAGGACGGAATTGGCTCTTACTATACTAAGAATATGGTGAAGCTAATAAGCTTTGGAAAGTATATAATGCAAAAGAGGGAAGCAATGGTGGTTTTCGTTTTAAACACATGTAAATCAAGAGAAGAAAATGACACTTGGACTCAAATTACTAGAGAAAGCAGTGGAATACTTTGTATGATCAGAAAAATTAATGAAAATATATCTGAAGTATACTTCATGCATGCTCGAGGAACAATACAAAATTCTCAAAACATAAGGTATGCTTCTCCATACACAAGAGGCTATCTTAAATGCAAGAGGTGTACTGGTTCAGAGAACACTGTTGTCACAACTGATTATTGTGAGAAGCCGGATGACTACTTGTCAATTCAGATTAGCATGGCAGAAAATCAAATGCATCCTGACCAAGAAGAGGAACTCTAGAGCAGGAATGATGAGTACTAGGAAAGTGCTGGTTGCATTAAAACAGAAGTCAAGTTCCTGGTTTCGAGGATAGGCTTGAGACTGTATAAATCTGGGCTGTGTCCAGCAAGGCTCTAGGGAGCGTATAAACTCTCAGTCAACTAATGGATATTATAGGGGGAATCACCTTATCAAGATGTTGACTTTTGATTAGCACAGTTCAGTGTCTGCTACTAAACTGTGCTAATAAGAAGTATAGCGCAACACTCTCAGCTAGGAACTTTACCGAAAACAGCTATGATAGAGCAAAACAGAGTCAAGAAGTGCTGGACATCATAGTGACTCTGTTTCGCATCGGCCTACTGGCTGGAGTGCGTAGAAGTATCTACTTGCGTAGGTCTGGGAATTTTTGTTTTTGGACTGCAATGGTAATGGAAATTTTCGAAAAATTTGGGTTCTCCCACTAAATCTGAAAAATCACGAAACTAGGTCCATATACATAGGTAGAAGATAAAAAATTAATCAAAAATTAAAATTTTACCAACTTAGTTAATACATTTTTATGAAATTTAGCTGTTCGCCCATAAAATAAAAGTGGACCTCTAAATTTACCAAATGAATAACATTAATATTTACTATCTCTTTATCAGTAAATAGAACATGAAAAATTCCCCAACACACGTAAGAATATTTCAGATTTTATACTGCAAAGTAACTTAGTCAATTTTGAGCATCTTTAGCACTTCATATTTACCGAAGGTCCCTAAAGTGGAGGTTCGTAGCCACCGAGCGTTTTTGCCAACAGTAATAAGTAAGCAAAAACAACAGAGTTTATACTTTAACATTCGTCTCGCAGGGGCAGCGTCTTATATAGTATTTCAAATTTTACCTTAAATTGTGTCTACCGAATCTTGGTCTTTGCTCTGGTAGTTTAAAAGCTGGCATAAAAAAAGTAATAAAATGAAATATACAAATTTCAGCTTTTATACTATGACATAACTTAACCCTCCGAGAAGACACCTATTTTTTCGATCATCGAGTACATATGGGGTCAATTTGACCCCAACCTTATTTGAACGTATAAAGTATCGCCCCCACTACAAATATAAGTTTGAAAAAATTTTCAGAAATAGTTTGAAAGCTCTTTTAGTAAATCTCATACATTAGAGAGGCCTTAAATGTCCTTAGCCTACCTGGAAAAATTCGCGAACAACCCGAAAAAACGAATATTACCATTTTTACATAAAAAATCGTAACTTATTCAATTTATAATATTTTTGGCCAAAAATTTACGTGGAAACTCTCAAGACATAACAAAAAAAGGAAAAATGAGCCCTATAGTGTGCCTTAAAAAGAAAGTATTTATTTTGCATATTTATATATTCCAACCTGATAATCTTTCGTGAGCTCCCATTTTCCACTTTGTCTTATTTTTACTGATCAATGTTGATGTTGGTCTCCCTCGTACGGCTGAATTTTCACGCTGTTGTAAAAGGCGTTCACTGAGAATTGCATTCTCCACATCATCATTTTCTGAACATTCAGAAAGTTCATAATCAGATACTGATTACTCAGAGACGTGGTCGTCTTCGGAGGAACTACTGCCGCCAAAATCATCACCGCTGTCTTCAGCCAACAAACGATTACACACACTAGATCGCAGATTATATTTCGTATTGCTTTAAGAAAAAATAAAATACTTTCAAACTTTTTTTATGTCTTTTTGAATCAATCTATCCATTCATAAAGTAAAAAAAAATTCAATTTTTACCTCAAAATTGACGTTGAGTACACAATGGGGTCAAATTGACCCCAGGCTGATTTCAAAGGTTTCTCAACAATAACTAACGTCTTCAAAAGGTAAACAAACTATGTAAACTTATAGTCAAGACACTAAAATATACTTAGAAGCCCATAATACTCCCACTCTCCCGTAGGCCTAGGCGCTGCAATCGGTCAAACTAGCGTCTGGGGTCAAATTGACCCCATGTGTACTCGGAGGGTTAAATCACTTTTTATGCAAATGTGAGACCTCACAGATTCCTAAAGTGAAAGTTTCTAGTTTCTGAGGAAGTAATGAGAATATACAGAAACAAGTCGAGTAGGCAGAAGAGTACTCCTTCCAGAAACGTTTTGTTACCATTCTAGGGTTCAAAACAAATGTTTTGAATCGGTAACTTGAATTATTCCTCCAATACTTGTGTATGAAATGCAGAGTTTCTTCCATAAGCACATAACAGTCGCCACTTTGCTCCCGCTTAAATAATTTTTCTGAACACTCAGCCAATGGAAAATGTTCAAATTTATCACTACTTATTGAATTTTCATGAAAATCGCAAGAAAATAAGAGTGCCTAGGCCGATTTGAAATATGTATCAAGTATCAACACGTTTTATTGTTTTTATGATTCCATTCAATTGAAATGGCTTAAACTCACTTGCTTATAATATGATTTCCATGAAGTTTTGTGACTTACATTGATCTACATAAATGTCTTACATTACATTGATCTACATAAATGTGAAGTTTTAATAAGGTCAAATGTACCAATTTTCTTTCGTGGGGGGAATTGTAAAAGCTCTTGTGCTCATATAGACCTATTTCTGCGATTTCTTTCAGATTTTCGGCTAAAAGGTGTCTAACCGCGACGAAGGAGGTGTGGATAAATTTTTCATATATTTTTTGCCTCCCCCTGGACCACTTGATGCACCAAATGACTGCAATAACCAAAACAAGATCATTTATAAACAAAACGAACAGAGAGGGATCTAAAATGGAACCTTGATGAACCCCAGAAGATGGATAAAATGGAATAGAGGTAATTCCAGAGTAACTAACACAACATATACGAGAAGACAGGTAGGAATCCATCCATGATAAAAGAGGGCCAGCAACCCCAAAAGCTTTCAATTTGTAACAGAGTAGTTGATTGTTGAAAATGTCAAACGCCTTCGAGAAGTCAGTGAAGATGACATCAATCTGCAATCGACTGTCTAGAGCCTTCGCAATGTAATTGGTAAATTCAATTAAAATTGAGGTCGTAAAGCGACCTCTGAGAAATCCAGAAACAGACAAGATAGGGGTCAATGAAACTGAAAGCCGGTTATGTACCAGACGCTCGAGTAATTTCGAAAAACGGGAAATTATGAAACAGGGCGATAATGACACAAAAGAAGGATCACCACTTTTAAGAATAGGAACAACGTTTGCTCTTTCCCAATAAGTAGGGAAAGTACCAGTCCTTAGACAGGTTGAAGAGAAAAGTCAGAGGGATAGAAAGTGAATACACTAATGGCTTGACGAAAATATTCGGTAAGCCATCAAGACCAGGTGAAATATTAGGATTTAGTGAATTATTGAGGGATTCAACTTCAATGTGGTCAATGAAAAGTGAAAAAATGTCAATGGAGTGAAGTACAGATGTATAAACTGGATTGGAGACATGAGAAGGAATAAAAGTTGACGAAAAGAACTGAGAGAACAAGTTAGAAATATCCTGCGGAGAAGAGCTAACGATATTATTCCAGTGGACAGAAGGGGGGACAGAAGAGGATAACTTGAAGGATCTATTGTATGACCAGAAGGGTTTCACATTATTCTCCATAAATGAGCCCTTCAAGCTACTGAAGTAGTTTTTCATTGCAGTCTTTAGCTATTTTCTTTGCGACAACATGCAGATCACAAAAGCGGGCTCTGGATTCTTCAGTACCACAACGCTTGAAATGGCGGTGTGCCTAACTTTTAGCATTCAAGACACAAAGTACTTGCTTTGTTAGCCATGGCTTCTGTTTTAATTTGCGAAGAGCTTGTAAAGGTGTGAAGTGTTTAATCAACTCATAGAGGTAATTATAAAACTTACTCAGAGCTTCCTCACACTCCAAGTTATCAAAAAACACCAGTCAGTCATCCAAGTTCAGTTTGCAGGCCACAGCTTCGTAGTTTGCTTTGAAGAAGTTAAACTGTGGAGAAGGAGCAAAAGCACGATGTGTCAATGGTACAGTTGAGGATCGAGCGATAATGGCTAATGATGACTATCAATGCGCACAAGAGGATTCAATGCTAGGGAAACAAATAGACAAAAGGGGAAAGATGGACCTGCCATTAGCATTATGAAAGGAGGAAAAAGATAAAGAAGATGCAGCGATTGATGAAACAGAGAGAGGAAGGTTCTTCGCCCATTGCGCTATTTTGAAATTAAAATCACCGCATACTAGAATTAAAGATTGCGGATGATGCAAAAAGATATAAAAAGAAAACTTGTTAAAGAATGTCTCATACACACACAAAGGAGAGTTACTAGGTATGCAGCCAGAGGAAACTAATAAAGATGTATGGTTAGAAAGGAAGATCTTGACAATTACATAATCCACAACACGGGAAAAGCAAAAATCAGCACAAAGAGAGCTACGTTTTGTATGACTAACTGCTACAAGGACTCCACCTCCATCTTCTTGATTTACAGAGGCCGAATCCCGGTCACAACGGTAAATATCAGAATCAAGAGAAATTTCCGAGTTTAAGATATTACTATTTTACCAGGTTTCCGTAAGACATATAAATGCATCTTCGCTGAGCTGTCACGATAAAAAGAGCTTATCAAGCTTGGTCCTTAACCCTCTCACACTTTGATAATATATTGAAACATTAGAAGCTAAGTTACAGTCATGAAATCTTATACTAGTTAGCAGGTTGCGGTCTTCCCGGTGCACGAAAGGACTTCCTTCTTTTTGAGCTGAATGGTTTAACAAGTACTTCAGGCGGCCATGCTTCCGGATTCGAAATAGTATCACAATTCGAGGGCACAGTGAGCTTGAAAGAAGCTACCACTCTATCCTTCAGGTTATCCTTGGTCAATTTGTGGCAACTAATAACTTTAACAGCTGGCCCAAATTTTTTGCAAACGTAGTTTTTTAAGGTTGTCCGCGGTTGTATGGTAGCTTAGGCACGAAATAAAAATCGCCTTTGGAGGGGATACGATGTCAAGTGGTGGGACTTTTTCATCTGAAATCAGAGTAGCCACTGCCAATGTGTCAACATCAGATGAGGGTGGAAGACTAGGCGAAGGACTTTTTTTAACTTAAGGGATCGCCCCCCGATTGATTGATGAGCGTCCCGAAAAACTGTCACGTGTCACAGTTAATTCATTACCAGCGATGTGTTGAGTTGTTGCTGAAGCCACAGGATAAATTGAACACGACGTAATAGTCCTAGAACCAGCAGCATGATTCGGGGTTTTAAGAGCCGATAGCTTTACCAGCAATTTACTTCGTTTTTTGTGAACTGATCTCCAGTTTTAAACACAATTCTTTAGATGCTTATAGTCTTTATCAACTACCAAATTTCATAAGCATCGGTTGAAATCTTTGGCCACAGCTTCAACAACAAAATTTTGTACATTTTGCGACATGTTAGTGGCCGTCATTTTCTTTTAGACGAACCGACTTTTAATTTTTTGTTGTGAGATTCATCACACATATCAATAAACCTTTGCACTAAATTTTATCCAAATCGAAGCTATACTTGAGTCAGAACAGAAATCAGACATTTTGTCTAAAATGGCCCGGCCGATATAGCTGGTTCATCAATTAATCGAGATATTAAGTCCCTACACCCTTCCTGAAAATTTGGTGAAAACCTGAGCGAAATTGCGATCTCTAGCGTGGGCACAAATCTCGTTCTATCCCGTGTACGAGTATATATATATATATATATATATATATATATATATATATATATATATATATATATATATATATATATATATATATATATATATATACGTATATGTGTATATATATAAATATAATATATATAACGAAATTTGTGACCAGGCTAGAGATCGCGATTTCGCTCAGATTTTCACTAAATTTTCAGGAAAGGTGTATTGACTTAATATGTCGGTTAAGTTGATGTACCAGTTATATCGGCCGGGCCATTTAAGACGAAATATCGTGATTTCTGTATATACAGCCTTGGCCAAAAGTATTAGGCACCCCACAAAAATGCACAATACACGTTTACTAATCAAACAATGAATGAATGTTTATCTTAGATGACACACCTGGGTCATAAATAGTTATCTAGAATAGTAAGCAGCACATTGTTAAGGTAATAAAATACCTGGCTGGAAAGTCAATAAGTGCTCGAACGGTCAGAAGAAGACTTGGAGAAGCAGGCCCAAAAGGATGCAAAGCCAAGAAGAAGCCTTGGCTTTCAGACGCCTACAAAAAAACGTCTAGGGTGGGCTCTTTGGCACAAACATTATACAGAAGATGATTGGTACAACGTCTTGTGGTCTAACGAATCTAACTTTGAGATAAGTTGATTTTACTGCTTCTATAATTAATAAGAATGATCACTTATGTATTTCACTTGAATCAGAAAAGTTATGGCGAGTTTTTAAAAGCCTATTCTTATTTATTTTATAGGTATTTGGGAACTAGGTGTGACCTTCCTAAGGCGACTTGTAGGTGAAGAATACCAGCCAGAGTGCGTCGTACCGACTTTCAAACACAGAGGAAGCAGCATAATGATCTGGGACTGTATGGCTGCTGATGGGGTTGGCGAAATGTTTGTTTGCAAAGGTCGTATGAGCAGCGAAAAGTACGTAGAAGTACTTAAAATTGCACTTCTGCCTTCATTAACAAGTATTTTCGGCGACACCAACTTAGATGGAGTCATATTCCAACAAGACAATGCACCTTGTCATAAGTCAGCGACTACGATGCGCTGGTTTACTGAAAACACCATTGACTTGATGGCCTGCACAGTTCCCAGATGTGAGCCTCATTGAGCATTTTTGGAGCATTTTGAAGCAAAGGATTAAAAATCACAGTATTACATCGAAAAAGGCATTAAAAAATGCATTGGTACAAGAATGGCATGCCATTACAAGGAAGGATTGTACTGAGCTTGTACGTAGCATGCCAGATAAAATTAGCCCAGTAATTAAATCCAAAGGTGGACCGACTAGATTTTACGATTTTTTTAAATTCTTTTTGTGTTTTTGAATGGTAATAAATCAACTTATAAAGTAGAAGTTGTTTTTTTCCATTATTTTAAGTAAACTTTAGGGTGCCTCATACTTTTGGCCAAGGCGTACGGTATTTGGGGACATGCATAAATGTGACTATTACTTTACGATTTTTTTTATTTTGTTGTCCTTTTCAGATAAGAAATGGCGGACTACAACATCAATCAAGAAATGAAGAGACATGCTGTCATCGTCGATATATGTGCGAACCATTCAGATTTGGAGATCTCTAATTTTCTTAATTGCGCCCGTTCATTCGTGCATAAGGTTCACCGTGAATTGGAAGCATCAGGAGGTCATACAGAATCAGTTGCAAAACGCAAAAGGCACGAACAACGTTCTGACACTGTCCGACCTACAGAATTTTTAGAGCAAGTGCAAGCGATCATAGACGACGACCCTTCAAAATCAATGAGGGTCCTTGCGAGTGAGCTTCATGTTTCTGAGCTGAGCTGTCCACGAAAACCTTCATTATAAGTCTTACATGATGCGCAGAGGACAGTTCATGTCGGAAAAAATACGGGAACAGAGAGTTCTCCAATCAAAACGTCTTTTGAAGAAAATCAGACACCCCGAAGCGCCCAAAACGTTATGGTTTTTTTTCCGACGAAAAAAAGGTTGACCAAGATCAAAAAATCAATCGCAGAAATGACAGGTGGCTATTTTCAAATCCTACGGAGGTTTCTGTTGCTATGCACATAAAATTTCTAGCCACTGTTATGGTTTTAGGTGTTGTCAGCAACGGAGGACATGTTATGCCACCAAACTTTTTTACTCAAGGACTTCGAGTGAACTCTGCTGCATAGATCGAGGTTTTGAAGACGGTAGTGAAACCCTGGATAGACAATATAAGCGGAGGCAAATCATAAATTTTTCAACAAGACTCTGCCTCTTCACATAAAGCGATGGCAACACAAGATTGGATGGCCGAAAATTTTCATGACCACATAACACCGAATCTGTGGCAACCTAGCTCCCCAGACCTTAATCTTTTGGATTCTTAAGTATGGGGCGTAGTTGAGCGTGAGACCAATAAGCGTCCTCATAGTACCACTTCTTCGCTGAACACTGCTATTAATGCCGTTTTGGTCAATATGCACAAAGAGCATTTGATTCGGGTATGTAATCGTTTCTGGAGCCGGATCGAAGAGGTTATTGCTGCTAATGGCGATTTTATTCAATAACTTTATAGCCATTTACTCCAGTCAAATAAGACTTTGAAGGTTACAAAAAATCCCATAGAGCTAAAAATTGGTGTGAATGTTCAGAATACTATTATAAATGAATTGTGAAAAATCCCCATCAATCCCCCTTGTGCAAAAAATTTTATTGATGGTGAAAGTTTGCAAAAATAGGTTTTTCGCATTTTTCAGCTAAACGGTGAGTGTTACAGCAAAAATAGTTCAGACGAAAATTGTAGATCATTCGATTCCCTACAAAAAATGTATCCACCCTTTTTTCCACCCTTTTATTTCAAAAGTAATTCCGCTATATCACGGAAATGGCAAAAGTATTGCCATTTCCGTGATATAGCGGTTGAAAGAATTGAAAAAAATATTTATTCATAATATGCACGTTAATGTTTTTTTTATATACATTTTTGAACTGTTATACGAGTAAACATATGAGTCCCTATGTCTTATACATAAAAATTATAAAATTCTTAGAATATAAACGAACGTCAAAAACTCCGCCCCTATTTTCGTTAAGTCGCATTGGCCTTGAGTAACATCTGTCTTCCATTCAATTGTCAGCGTGGCGATGCTCGTATACCTGCTCCGTTTCAAAGGTCTCATACTCAACAAAATACTGTTAGTCGTTAGCATTCTTTCGTTGAGACAACTCGTGGCTATCGCTTATATTTTCTAGCATGGTTTGTGCATTTTACTGTTTAAAAAAAATGTCACAATTCTGCTTTATTTGTAGTCAACCTTTGACTGAAAGTGGAGTTGTTACTGTTGATCGCGCATGAAAACATTAAGTGATGAAAACATTAAGTGATGAGTTTTCGGAGTACCTGAAAGATCAGACATCTGTAAAAATTCATGTGCAGTGTCGAAAAAATTATATTCGAAAAAGTACACGCAATAACTGGCTGCGATACAACGTCAGCATTTTTCAAGAGGGGCAAAACAACGGTTTTGAAATTGTTCGAGAAACAAAATTTAATTCATTGTGCTGAAGTTTTTAAATATAGTAACTCTACTCCAGAAGTTATAATCACTAATGGAATTCGCTTTCTTCTTTCTATGTATGGAGCTCCAAAAAAAGTTACCTGCTTGGATAAACTCCGATACTTATCTTTTGCGAAAAAAAACTTATAATAAAAAACAAGTGCAATTAGCTTGTCTTCCTCCAACCTCTGCTGCTGCTCAACAACATTTATTCCGGGTATATTATCAAGTTTAAATGTGGCTTGATAATAAAATGGATCCCGAAAACTGGGGTTGGAAGTTAGTTGACAATGCATTGGAAGCAATTCATACGTTACTTATCAGTGATGAGACATATGATGAAGGAAGATGAAGAAAAAGAAGATTTATTTTTTATTTTTTTATTTTAATTCCAAATCTTACAGGCGGTTAGCCCAATTACAAGATATTGAATACAATAATGATAAAAACCAAAAACATACTGAATGAATTAGTTGGAACTGTACAAATTATTCAAACATTAACGAATTACGTGTTAAATAATTTTTCTCTTAGCAAAGACTTAAAACTAAAAAATGAAGAAGGAAATGGACCAAGCTCAAGATTATTGTGGCCTCTAGGGAGGCGCACCATAGCAGAGTGAAAATAAACATCGGTACGTGCAAAAGGAGTGACTAAGGTTTGACATGATCGAGTAGTTCTTGCAGGAACCCGTAAATGTCGATCAGACGGTGGTAAAGTTTGAACAAGAAACATTCATCTAAATAAAGACGTCGATCATAAAGAGATGGTAAACGCAAAAAGTTAAGCCGATTCTGAATAGGAACAATACGGAATTTTAAACTTGTAAAATAAGTATTTAGTGAATTTTCGCTGAACTAACTCTAAGGCAGTAGTAAGATATTCTTGGTGTGGAGACCAGATTTGGGTAGCGTATTCTAAAATACTTCGTACGAGAGAAACGTAAAGAAGGGACGCAGTGTGAATATCACTAAATATGTGGACATGACGCAGCACAAAACCAGACATTTTTGTAGCCCTATTGATAACATGAGAGATGTGTCTCTCAAACTTTAATTTAGAATCGAAGATGACTCCAAGATCCTTGCAATGTGAAACACGCGCGAGGGGCATATCGTTTATGTTATACTGGTAAACTATAGGTTCACGTTTCAATGAGAAAGACATTACGTGGCATTTTGGGATATTTAAATGGAAATTGTTAGATAAACACCAGTTGCTTAACGTAATCAGATCGTTATTCAAAATGCTGCAATCAGCAGTGCTATCTATTTGTCTAAATAGTTTCAGATCGTCAGCATAAAGCAAAGATAACGAATTTAGCATAGGTGGGAGGTCATTGATAAAGAGGATGAATAAGAGTGGTCCAGAATAGAACCTTGAGGAACTCCTGAAGTAGGACTAAAATATGGAGACAAATTTCTGTTCAGATGCACACAACACAACCGGGAAGAAAGGTAGGACTTGAGCCAGTATATTAATATTTCCGGGAAACCATAATGATTGAGCTTCATAAGTAGGATGTTATGAGGAACTGTGTCAAAGGCCTTGCTAAAGTCCGTATAGATAGCGTCCATTTGTGCCTGAGAGTCCAGAGCTAGAGCAACACTGTTAGAGAACTCAAGTAGGTTCGTAGTAGTTGATCTGCGCGGAAGAAAACCATGTTGCTGATCATGAAAGATGGGTGATAGCACAGGGATTAATTTGAAGTACATAGCTCTTTCAAATATTTTTGAAAAACACGATAGGATAGATATTGGCCGATAGTTTGCGATATCAGATGGGTTGCCTTGTTTGAAAATTGGAGTAATGAAGGCAACTTTCCAACATTCAGGAAATATGCCAGCAGTTAAGCTAAGGTTGAAAAGAAAGGATAGGGGAAAAGACAAAGCAGTAGAAAGTGATTTGATAAAAAAGCAAGGAATCCCATCCGGGCCAGGGCCGACAGATCCATTTAGGTTATGGATAATTGATTCGATTTCGGGCGGAGAGAACGAAAAAGAGGACTGGAAGGTTGGATGGAAAAAGTTTGGAAAATAATTACCAGCAGCTGAGGGGGCATTGAACGTTGAGGCGAAAAATTGAGCGAACAATTTTAAGATAATTTCTGGGGTGTTTGCGTGCAAATTCTCCAGAAACATTTTATTAGGAGGTATAGAAGGAGAGGTCTTTAAGGATCGTATGTATGACCAGAAACGTTTAGGATGGTTAGACGAAATAGATTGCTCAATAGAGCAATAATAATTTTTTAGTGCACGTTTGACTTCGGTCTTCGCTAAGGAGCGCAATCGACAATACTCTAAACGAGCTTCCACTGAACAGGATTTCTTGGGTATCAATCTGGCTTTCTCTTTATTTTTAAGGGCATTGTACACATCGGCAGTAAACCAGGGGGCATCAGACCGATTATTCGGTGAATATAAAGGGGTAAATTCAGTGATTCGTTCATTTAAGAGATCATAAAATTTCGCCAAAGCATCATCACATGAAAGATTATGAAAAAAATTGGGCCAGTGAATAGAGTTTAGGGCACTGGATATGGCTTCAAAATTAGCTCGATTGAAATTAAAAGATGGAGGTAAGAGTTTCTCTTTACCACGAGTTACCGGAAGATTCAGCTCTATACATAACGGAGGGTGATGGGGGTCAGGCGGGATATAAGGTTCAGCTGAAGAAATAGATATATTATTTGCCAAGGCCGGGCTGACGAAAACAAGATCGAGTAGTCGATCATTTAAATTAACAATGGAACTAATCTGAGAGAGGGACAAGTAGGATAGAAAAGACAAGAAATCGAAGGAGATAGGGTTGTTCGACGTGATAAGTATGGAGCTATCAAGGTTCCATAAAACTGAAGGTGCATTAAAGTCTCCACATATCAACAGAGTATCATGAGGAAATCTAGAGAGCACGTAGTTAGATATTTCATCAAAGAATACTGTGTAGGTTTGTGATGCAGAATTGCAAGGTATATATGTAGATGATACTAATAGGTATGAACTTGGCTTTAGTGATATTCTCACCATGATACATTCAATAGGAGGAGATGGTTGAAAATCACAACAAATGGAGCCAGGAAAACATCTTTTGACACCTACCATGACTCCACCACCGTCTGATTTTGAGGAAACACTAGTGTCTCGATCACGACAAAAAATATTGTGCGTACCAGACAAATCGAAGTCACTCACGGAATCATTTAACCAGGTTTCGGTGATGAAGAAAATATCATCGTTGGCAATAGTGGAGGCGGTTAAAAATCTAGAAAGTTTGGTCCTTAGCCCTCTAACATTTTGATAGTAGCATTGAAGACCATTTATACTATTTTTTGGAGATTGGAGCGTGACGCCTTTTCCGAAAATTCATATTACGGGATGAGATGAATTCTTTTACAAGCACACCATTGGGCCAGAACTCAGGCTTCATAATAATATCCGCTTTGGATGACGAAATATCAATTTTAAAGGATGAAATGTAACGCTGCTCACCAGTCAACTTTCTGCAAGTAAGTATAGATGGAACATTACCCAGCTTTGATGTTATATGATGTTCGATTTGTTCGGAAGTCGTATGCGGCGCTAGACGAGATACGAAAACTCTTGAAGGTGGACTGATAGCCTGCAATGGCTGTGTGATGGAAAACTGGAGATCGGCATGCGTGTCAACTGGGTTATCACGATGTCCGGTAACTTCCTCAGTGAGCGCTCGAGATGTTGGTTGCTTACGTTGTTCCTGAAGATGTTGATTATTTTGCGGGACCAATTGATGTAACTCGGTATGAGATTGAGTTTTAGTCTGCTGAGCGCTTCCCTTGCTTCTTGTAGTCCTTGCATAACGAACAGATGTCGCAAGAGTTGCTGATTTTGGGGAAGTAGATGGTTGTTCCTTTTGAGCGACTTTAAGCAAGTTTGATATCTCTGTTTTTGAGGCCTCAAGTTTCAGATGAAGAAGAAGAAAACGAAGACAGTACACTAGAAGTTCGACGAATAATTTTTCCAAATTATTTTTTCATTTATATATTACATAATTTACACAGCTTTCATCATTTTCAATACTCAATTTGAATTCAATAGGATAACAATAGATCGTGGAATAGGCCTACTGGGGAAACCACGTTAAAAAAAGCGCTAAGCACACTACCCCATAGGTGGTGTGGAAACGTGTGCATATTACGAATAAAATATTTTTTTCAATTCTTTCAACAGCAATACTTTTGAAAAAAAGGGTGGATACATTTTTGTAGAGAATCGGATGATCTACAATTTTTTTCTGAACTATTTTAGCTGTAAAACTCACCGTTTAGCTGAAAAACGCGAAAAACCTATTTTTGCAATCTTTCACCATCAATAAAATTTTTTGCACAAGGGGGATTGATGGGGACTTTTCACAATTCATTTATAATAGTATTCTGAACATTCATACCAATTTTTATCTCTATGGGGATTTTTGTAACCTTACTTCTATTTCAAGGACTAATTTGACTGGACTAATATATTTATTTAACGTTGTATAAAAAGTTCCTGAAATTTCATTAAATTTTGTTAAAAATACAAGCTAATTAATTTTAACTCTCAAGTTGTCCTCAAATACCGTACGCACCTGTATGTTAAGATACTCTCCGCAATAGGTAAATTTCTCTCGAGAAATTTAACCTAAAAATGCAAGGACTGAATATTATTATGAGCCTGAAAAGGATGTCCAGCTATGAAGAACACTTGTCCTCTAGAGACGGCATTAGAGATAAGTTTGTAAGTTCAGTAATGGCATGTAACAAATTTTCTTGGCTGTTGGGCAACCTATACCTAAACAACTTTTCAATCCAAATTTCGATAAGCTATAACAAGTAAGACTATTGTTCACAGAGCTGTCTAAAACGTTTCTTGTCAATTGAAATGCAATCATCCAAGAATTTCATATTTTCGGCTTCATTTCACATTCTTTTCAAGTTTATTTAAATACGCAATTTTTAATCTTGTATTACATCATAACCTTCGAAAATAACAGCCAATCGGTTTCCGTAGTAGAAAAGCGAAATATTTTCCCATGAATTATTACAAACTGTGTCCATCGATTCGCATCGATAATATTTCACTTATATTGGCCTTCAATTAACGCTCATCAACGATAAAACAAATAACACCGAAGACCTCTTATTCCAAGTGGAATTTCTCACTGGGATCCGCACACCTACTTTACGTGTACGATGAGGCAATTCCTATAATCCAAAAAAAAAACATCATTGACAAGAAAAATGGCAATGTTTATCACAAACCTTCATATATCTGTACGTTTGCCTTATTACGACACATGATCTCCCAAAATAAGCCAACGAAAACTGTTCAATTCATTTCATGAGTCATGAGAAAGTAAGTGACCGTAAAAAGCTTTCTAAAAGTTATCGATATTCACGTTTTCTTTTGTGCCCCTTTTTTAGGGTTTTGTAAAATAATTTTACAAAACCCTACTAGTTTCGCGACCAGTCTGTCCGTCTGTCCGTCCGTCCGTCCGTCCGTCCGTCCGTCCGTCCGTCCGTCCGTCCGTCCGTCCGTGTGTCACAGCAGTTTTTCTCGGAAACTACTTGAGCTAGAAACATCAAATTTTGTGTGTAGGTGTAAAGTGGTGATCTCTTCAAAGTTCAACTACAAAAAAATTTTATAAGGTATTTAAGGGGGGTCTCCCCATATAGGAGAGTGACCCCCCGAAAAAAAAAATTCATTGAAGGTAGCCGATATGGGTATCAAATGAAAGGTCTTGATAAGAACTTTTCAAAACAGGTCTTAGTTTGGCAAAATTCGCTTCGAGGGGGGCACAGGGCGGGGAAATACACGAAAAATTTGTGTCCCCCCCCCTCGCGATTGGACACCTGTGATCCGAAAAATCTGAAAAAAATCAGGAATGTAGGCCTTGGTGAGTACAACAACAACAAATACGTGAGAAGTCAAAATTCACTCAACCTTGTTAGTAATAGTATGATTTATCGATTTTATGTTTTCTTGAATTAAATCTTAACACTACCCTTAAATTCAATGAAATTCAGTACGTAGATGCTTATTTATAAGATTGATCTACCCTGATAGTTTCATAAAGATTGAATCATATTTAGCGATGTTATAGCGGTTTGAATTTTCCTGTATTACTATGGAACAATATGCGCTGCATTTATTACTATGGCAACATATGGCTATGGAACAACATGCACTTTTTACCGACTCAGTTTTGCTAGGATTTGCATGAAAATTTCAGGAATGATAGGTGTCATGTATATCTTTGAGAATCGGTTCAGCTAGTGGTATCAGTAATCGTAAAACAAAATAGTGGCTGTTTTAAATGCGAAGATTGAACAATTTTGAGTTATTTTTTCCCAACTTCAACGTTTAAGGTGCATGTTTTGAACACTTGATTCAATTTGATGAATGACTGAAGATGAGCACCTACAATTAATGCTCATAAGTGATACAAGTCAAGGAGGTGGGAGAGAGCTCCTAGCAAAAGGAGTACAGGAGACTGGCCCCTGAAAAAAAATTCATCAAACGTAGCCGATATGAGTATGAAATAAAAGTTTTCATGGGAGCTTTTCAAAGCAGTTGTTAAACTGTCAGTTTTTACTTCAGTGGGGGCACAGGGGGGAAATACATGAAAAATGTGTTCCCTCCATCGCGGATGGACATCTAAAATAATTATCAAGGGAGATATTTATGAGTATAACAATACCAAAAACCTTAGAAGTCGAAATTCGTTCAACTTTGTTAATAATAGTATGATCTTCGTCTTTGAAATGTTTCTTGATTTGATTCGATCTGGTGACTGCATTTTGTAAATTGAATACAAAACCCTTCTGACATGAGCGTAGGTCTGTTTACCCAACTTGTTTATTAATTTATTTTATGTGTTATCGCCATGGAATCAATAAGTCGTAAAGGACCACTTTTTCACTGTTTTTAATTTAGCATTTCATTAGGAGATGTAATTCAATTAACGGAGAAAGATGCGAATAATATCGCATTGAAGAGCTTCACTTAACACTTTTAATGGTCATTGAGGTATCAATTAACCCTACGCGCAGCAACTTGCCGAGATATTTTCCTTTCTTTTCCCTCTGATTGGTGTTCTTACAAAAAAGTATTTTTCAGCTAACGAGAGAAAGTTGATTCACATGTGGACTGGTGTCAATTTTTACTGTCGCAAGGTATTTAGGATAGGTTTGTAATTATATCTCCAATTTCAATCAGTTATTTGATTTCTTCCACTCATGTCTGTAATTGAACTTGTGAGACAGGAAAAGTGTCTTGCAACATATCTGATGTCATCAAGGTTAAAAGCGACATCACGATCCAAGGCAGAATGTAAATCCTTTTACGGTCTTCTCTGGTTAGTTCGTCTTAGTTTTCACTTTCTCACGTTGAAAGGAAATCTTAAATTTTAATTAACAGCATTTGTACACATGTACGAGTATGTTTGCTTGCTCAGTCATTGAAACCGAAACTGAAATTGAAACCGAAAATTTGATGACTGGTCAAAAGTAATTTCCCCCGAAACCAAAAGGAAACGAAAACCACAAAGCCATCACGAAGGTGTAATACGAAACCACCTTGCTTGCGAGAGAATTTCAGCAACTTCCCCCTTGCCGAATAATTTTAAAAATTTTTTTATTAAGCAATTAGACTTGAAAAATAAATTGCCTGGAAATAATAACATCACGGCTGACGGAGCATCTGCCAACACACTCGCTTGAGTGCAGGAATCTCCGCGTCTTTTTCTTCGTCTTGCAATAATCACTAATCGCCTTGGGGCCAACAGATCCGATCCGTGTACATCGAATATCATTAATACATATTAGGCGCAGAGAAAGAGATTATTTGTGGCGAATTTGCCAAGTTTGTGCTGGCTACTGCTTCTATTTTTATTGCGCGATTGGGTCACGAGACTTTTTTCTGTTACACAACACTTTCACCGAGATTGTAAGTGTATTGTCTTGATATTGTATGATGGTGATCCGATAAGTGCTCGAAAACAAGATCATCGTCACGATCATAACCGTGAACGGATGAAAATCTTCAGTACATAGTGCAGACCAGGTTATTTGTCTTAGCTGGAGCCTGGAACGAAAGTAACTCCACTACAACCTCAGTTAAATTATTGTGTCCACTCAATGGCACTTGAGGAAATATCGATCGCTGAAAAAGCTCCACTAATGGGTTTAATGCCCTCTCGTGTTCAAATAACAAAACAATGCCTTGTTTAAGAAGATTTTTTTCTTGAACTCCAAATATATTGTCATGTTATTCACGGGATGATCAATTGTTGTGGTTTCTTCGCTATGAAGTGATTTCCGATTTGTTTCGGGCTAATTAGTTATGGTCCCTGTGTTGCGGCTTTGGGAATAATGATGTGCGTCTTTTCGCGTAAGATATAAGAACTTTCGCAAAAACGGTGATCAAATTGTTCCTCTTCGTCGTTTTTAATAGCTTTGATTAACAAAAGCAAGTTATATAACATTCAGGCGACCGACATTGCATCCGGAATTACATGGACGGAGAAAAAGTAGAAGCGTAGTAAGACGAACCGATTTTATATCACTGTTTCAATTGTTCTGGTTTTTTGTAGGTTTATTTTTCATTAACTCACAAGGGTTGAAATCAGAGAGGTGAGCATGTTTTGATTTTGAGTTTTTTAAACAAAAATATGTGGATTGGAAAGTAATTTCAATTTAGGATTAGAGAGCTACATTTCGTCATTTATATACGATCCAAAGCAAAGACTTGTATATTTTATAGGTAAAGCATGAAACAACTAAACTGGATTCAGTTTTAATCATTTCGGGAACATTTTTTGAAACATCGAAAAATGCGTTTTGGTATAGTTTTAACCCTTTCATGCTTATAACTATCCCGAAGCCTGAAAGTTGCATTTCTTCACTTGTTTGCGGTGGTTTTGGTTTAATTTAAAATAAAAGTTCATAATTGTAAGTTTGTTTTGCGTTATTAGGGGTTTTTGGCAGGGGGACACATACTCGTATGTTCCTGCACGCGTCAAGGTATCTTTCTTATGCAAAATAACAACGAAATATAGTAAAGCATACGATTACTTAATACTTCAAAGCTCTTTTTGAATGCAAAACACAAAATTCAGCGATATTCCGCAAAACAATTTCTCTCTGATGTAAAACATAAATGGACATCACATGTAGAGCATGCACTATTGGTACGATTTTCTATACCTACGGCTTTTTGCACATTGAACGCAACCTTTTTGGCGGCAGGAAAAATTGTCAATAATTGAGCGAGCCACTACTTGGCGAAATTCGAGGTTTGAAAGCAAAGCTCCTTCCATACGTTTGTCTTTGTAAGGTTTGCAATAACTTATATACGAGTAGGCATTATGTTATTCATCGCTATATCCAGTAAATCGAAAAATAGTCGTACACGGGATACTTTTTTTGGTCCATAAGATTTACTCCTCCCATATTTTTGTTGTAATTTAGAACAACTTCAGGACAAGTTACATTCATCTTGTCCCCGTTGCCATGTACAAGCTTCTTTGCCGTTGTTGTCAGCAGTAGTGACAAGAAATTTGTCAATAAAAATAAACCTTTATTATCCGTGCATTTTATGAACGATATTCCATTGCTGCTGGTTGTAAAGATATCTCCACGTTTCATGCTCTTGTCGCTTGGAACATTTTTGAGAATATTTTTTCCATTTGAGCGCATTGGTCCACAAGCTTTTATATTCATATGTGCTAGCGTATACTGAAGATAAGGGCTACTGAAAAAGTTTTCGAAATAGACTTCACAGGCTGTACCTTTCAAGTTTTCACATAACTGTAGCACGACAGATTCACCCAAAGTAGTTTCAGGCCCATAATTTTTCTTACGTGTATATAAATCGAACCGAAAAAGGTACCCAGTGGAAGAGTCAGCTCTGCACCATAATTTGAGCCCCCATTTTACCGGTTTATTTTTGACATATTGTTATCATATGCTCGTCTATTGCTTGGGTTTTTGCATTGGTCAGAGCACACTGAAAAGCTTAGTTGAAGTAGTTGAAAAGGGGTCTAATTTTGAATGCCCTTTCATAAGAGGGATCTGTCCTTTTCAGTTCATTGGAGTTATCGCTAAAATGTAAGTGCCTACGAATTTCTTCAAAATGGTGCACAGGCATGATATTAGCAATATAAAAAACTCACATGTCAGGGTCTGTAGACCAATAACTCCTGAACGTAGATAAGCAATGGTACCCAATTACGAGGTTCATTCCAAATAAAGCTTTCAACTCTACACTGGTGATTGTGAGACATTGACCATTTTGATGTGCGTAACGCATCGATTCGGGAACAATAATTTCGTTAATAAGTTTGTCAAAGCCTGCAACTGCATCGAAAATGTTCGTTGGAGTCAGTTCCGTGTCGGAAGATTGATTGCTTTCTAAAACGTGCACTTCGCTGTAATTATATCTCTGAATTTCATCAAAATTAAATAATAAGAATTCGATCGCGAGTTGAATGATGGGACGGGTATGCAAGGCTGCTGCTTCTGAATCGTGCTGCCTTATGGAGGTGCTAAGCTTCCTTCAATTTCAACTGTTGACATGCCAGCATCCAAATCTTGTGCAAATTATCTTCATCGTTACTATCGTCCGCCATCAAAATTTCTAAAGTTTCTTCATCGCACAACGCAAACTCTCTGCGTCAAATTATGGCCTTTTTCGGTGGTAAAATTTATGAGAAGGAGAACCGTAAGGAAACTGAGTTATGTTATAAGGCTAAAGCAAAAGTCTCCTTTAACGCATATGGGGACACTCATGTCCCTTAACGTATTTTGAGCAGACTAGTAGTATTTTAGCAACGAAAACTAAAAAAATTTAATTAAATGATAAAAATAGTTACCAGCAAACATAATTTTGAAGAAATAATTCCGTCAAAATGCACAAGGATATAAAAAAACACTTTCAAACATATGTGTTTACCAAGAACTAAATGCACTACTTGCATCGCTGCGAGTTCAGATAACTTTTGTTTTGAGCGGAGCCACCATATTTTCATTGGAAAACTACATGAAATTTGAAAATTCATTAATATTTAATGTTCAACTTAGCCCGTATTACCACGAATCTTGAAGGTTATGCTGGGACAAATGTCTTTCATATGCGTTAAAGGGTTAAAACAACAGGTACTTAAATCATTGAATTTTCAATAAGATAAATATGTTTATCCAGACGTTGTGTGTGTTTTCCCATCTTAATCATAAAATATTCGATCCAAAGGCATGTTAATTACGAGCTTTACTACAAAACTTTGGTTTAAATTTTTTACACACCACTTAATTTGATATTCTTATTATGATGTAATGAAGTAATCTGAAATAATATCCATTTATTTGATTTTCTCCTGGCGTTCCTGGGAAGGATGTTGACGTTTTCAAAATGATGGCTGAGTTCTTTGAATGACGATTGCACTCTAAGATGAACGTCACTCTATTTAATGGATTAAAAATGATAAAATATAAAATGTGAGTACTTTTAAAGTTTTATTAAACTTCAAAAACAGGAACAGAACATTGAAAAACGTGTTTCATAAAAAAAATTAAGCGTGTATTCTTTCTGAAAAAACACTAGAACTGAATAACAAACTTTTGACATTAGAAAAATGCATACATAAAAACCCAAAACTAAGGAACACACTTTACAGCTTCTTAGTATCTACTTCTCATATACATATATATATATATATATATATATATATATATATATATATATATATATATATATCTTCTTCGTAGCCCCTTTCGGGCCTTCGCTTAGAGATAGTTAGAGTATCTCATTGTCATGATCTAATGTATCGGTACTCCACAAGCTGATATGATCATTATCACGCTCTGGCCGTGTGTCCGTCCACCCAGCTGCGATACGTTCTGTTTTAAACCAGCACGTATCATAACTGAACAGGTTTATAGTCCGTCCGAAGAACCACTCGAACTTAATCTCGTTGACGCCAACGAAACTTGAGCCAGAGGCCATCGGCTTACGAGCTTAGTGCTCTAACCACTAAGCCACGTGGACTTTATGTATATATATATATATATATATATATATATATATATATATATATATATATATATATATATATATATATATATATATATATATATGTATATATATATATATATATATATATATATATATATATATATATATATATATATATATATATATATATATATATATCAATTTCATCTTCAAAATGATAATGCATACATGCTGTTTTTCTGCAATTGAGGTGTCATTTTGATTATTTAACTTTTCTGTATCGCGACGGTTATAAGAAATTGTTATTTCGTAAATGAAACACTTGGAAATATTTTCCCTACTTTATTTTACATTAATCTGAAAAACTAACAATAAGAATTCGATTATAGCAAAATAATTACAACCGCACGAGAATCTGTCTAGTGAAGAACTGTGACTGTTATTTTTACTTTGTGTGATTGTGTTGCCAGCATACTTTCAATTGTGTGTTATGATATACTTTTATTTTTAAATGTTGGCAAAAATAAAACTATTGTAAGTTGTTTATATTTAGAGCTACACCAGTCCCCTTCTTGATGATAGTGTTACTGACGGAATTTGACTTGTCTGCCAGAACTGGTCGTGTACGCTTGAGTATCATTAGTTGGGTTATTGTCGATTGTTGTAGATTCACTTGGCATCGATTGAGAAGTTTCCAAAAAGATTGGTTTGAGACGATCGATTGAAACGTTTTTCTTTTGACCATTAAAGTTTATTTTGTAGAATTTCGGATTCTTTTAACCACCAAAATAGGACCATCATACGGAGGTTGAAACGGTGGGTGAACGCTATCATTGCGGATGAAAACGTGTGTTGAATGCTCCAAATCTTTGTGGATGAAATGTTTCACATCGTTCCCATGATGTGCAGTTTGCGTTGGTCTTATCTTGCTCAGCACGTTTTTGAAATTCATGATGAAATCATAAGCAGTGTTTGATGTTCTGCTTTCAACGAAGAATTCCGATGGAAGGCGAAGTGTTTTTCCGTAGACCATTTCTGCGGGTGTCGTCTTTAAAAACACAACGTAGGCCAAGCATTATCATTGGGAATTTGGCTGACCGATTTGGATTTTGCTTGCATTTGAGTGCAGCTTTGAACGTTTTATGAAAGCGTTCTATCAATCCGTTGTGCGAAAATCTTGCACACCCAAAGTTTTGTTTAGTTGACTGAACAATTTGGATTGGAATTCTCTGCCTTGGTCGGTTGTGATTCTGGCTGGCACACCAAAACGGGATATCCAATGCTCGATTTATGCGTTTGATACGTTTTCAGCAGTATGATCGATGAGTGGTATGACTTCTGGCCATCTGGTGAATCGATCGATGCACATTAATAGAAATCTATAGTCATTTGATGGCGGAAGCGGACCGACTATGTCGATGTTCAGGTGTTCGAAGCGTGTCTCCGGTATTTGATATTTGGACAATGGTGCGTGATTGTGACGTGTAACTTTCAAACGCTGGCAGGGTACGCATTGCTTTGTCCAAGTTGCAATGTTCTTGTTCATTTGCGGCCATACAAATTTTTTGGCGATGAGTTTGTTCGTTGACCTCACCCCAGGGTGAGCTAAGTTGTGAATGAAATCGAAAATTCTTTTGCGCATTGTCGACGGAATAAACGGACGTGCGATGTTGTTATGCACATGGTAGTACAATTGTTTTTTGCTGTAGAGTACTGGACATTTTTGTAACGTTATCGAGTATTTTGAATTACCTTCGATGATTTGCAAAATTTCTTTGTCTTTCTCTTGTTTATCGGCAATACTTTCGTAATCGATTTGTTGCTGGTGTACTTTGCTGATTCTTGACCGATAGTCAGGCACCACATTTTTACGACCTTGGACGAGCCGTATATCTGTTGAGTATTGGCTGATAAAATCTAAGTGTCGAAGCTGACGTGGCGATGCCTTTTCGCTGTTTTGATGGAACGCATAGCACAGTGGTTTGTGATCAGTCAAAAAAGTGAACGGTTTTCTTTTCAGCATGTACTTGAAGTATTTAATTCCACTTTAAATAGCAAGTAGTTCTCTGTCGTATGCACTATATTTAGTGTCGGCATTCGTGAGTTTTTTTGAAAAAAAATCCAAGTGTTTCGATTACGTTTTGGTTCAGTTGATGCCATGCGCCACCGATACACTTATCCGATGCATCTACTGCTAGAAACAATTTGGCGTTTTCGATTGGATAAGCTAATAAAGTTGCACTTGCCAGTTTATCCTTGGATTCTTGAAATGCTTTTTCAGCGCCGTCGGTCCATTCAACAATGCGTTTGTCGTTTTTTACGTTGCCTTGAATTAACGATTGCAACACTATTTGAGTTTGAACAGCATTTGGTATAAAATGACGGTAGAAATTCACAACGGCAATGAATTTCTGTAGATCTTTGACAACGGTAGGTTTTCAAATTGTTTCACTATCTCTACTTTTTCAGGTAGTGGCAATAGTCCATCTTTGGTTATCAAATGTCCAAGATATTTGATTTGCGTTTGACCAAAAATGCATTTTTCGGTATTGATTGTCATGCCAAAATCTTGGTCTTTGAAAAACGAGGCATAAATGTTTTTCATTCGACGATGCAACCAAAATATCATCTTGGTATGGAAAAACAAAATCTAAACCATGCAGCACTTGATGTATATGAAGGTTTGTGCGGCGTTGCATAATCCGAATGTCATAAACATGAACTCAAATAAGCCAAACGGGGTAATTATGGCAGTTTTGGGTATGTCGTCTGGATTTATCGGTATTTGGTGGTAAGCCTTTTCTAAGTTCAACGTTGAAAATATCGTTTTGCCCGCCAGTATATTTGTGAAGTCGTGCAAATGTGGTATGGGATAACTATCAGGAATTGTTATGGAGTTTAATTTCCGATAGTCC
Source organism: Odontomyia ornata (assembly GCA_963969285.1). Taxonomy (NCBI): domain Eukaryota; kingdom Metazoa; phylum Arthropoda; class Insecta; order Diptera; family Stratiomyidae; genus Odontomyia; species Odontomyia ornata. Next base: position 141,386,364 of record OZ017738.1, read on the forward strand.
ACGCTTGGTCGCCATGTCGTGTTTTTCTCTCTTCGATGGACGACAGATCCCTTTCTTCACTAAGTAATCGATTTCTGCTTTGGCGCATTTGTAACGATTTGGCGATAAACGTCTTGCTTTTTGTTTCACTGGTGGGCCATTTGTTACAATGTGGTGAAATGTCGATGTTGGTGCTATTGGTTTATTTTCTGGATTTGTCAAAATACCCTTGAAGTTTCTTAAAAGTCGTGTGTATCTATTTGATTGATTGATTACTGTGGCTGTTAGTGCTTGACATCCTGAAACTTTACAGCTGATTGGAAGTTGTGTTGTTTGATCAATGAGTTTGGCATTGTTCATATCGACTGTGAGGTTAAAATGTGCCAGGAAATCGGCACCAATAATTGCCTTGTCGACTTCAGCCACTAAGAATGTCCATACAAACTGACGACGTAAATGTAGATCGAGTTTAATTGTCTTTTTACCATAAAGATTGACCGGCGTTTCATTCGCTGCATATAAATTTGCTTGAAATGGCTTGGTGTTTTGCTTTTAAGTTTCTGTAGCAGGAATGATTGAAACATCAGCCCCGGTGTCAATAAATATTTATAATTCGATGTTTTGTTGAAAGTAAACGTTGTCTAGATCAATACCATCCCGTAACTGTTGCTCCAGCCTCATTTTCGAAAAAGTAAGGTCCAATGCCTCCGCCGGACCATAAACCGCACTAAACAGTCACACGTTGAGGATAGAGAGGCTTTCCAACAATAATCCTTGAGTTTTCCGAGTCTCAGATGCGACAATTTTGCTTGTTAACGAAGCCACCGAGGTGGAAATGGGCTTCATCACTCAAGATGATTTTTCGATGGAATTCCGGATCATTTTCATGCATCTCAAGGATCCAGTCAGCAAAGACACGACGTTGTTGATGATCGACCGGCTTGAGTTCTTGTGTTAACTGAACTTTGTAAGCCTTAAGACCCAAATCTTTATGCAAAATACGGTGTAATGACGTTTGTGGAACGTCTAATTCTGTTCTTGAGTGACGTGCACGGGCTTTGTTCTTCACATCACTAAGTTGTCCCAACAGCTCAATTTTTTCCACCAATTTCTGTATTGCGGTCCGAGATTGTGCTTCACGATGACCCAAAAATGTTCAAGTTTTACGAATCGTCCCTGCCAAATTTTCACCATTTTTAAAGTGAATTTTAATAATTTCAATGCGTTGTTGAAGCGTATATTTTTCTATTTTTATTAATGGCATAGTTTAAACTTGTCAAATATCAAAAAATAACAGCTTCAAAAGTGAGATTTACCGAAATAGCGGGTTATTCAAAACAACACCTCTTATTGGAAAACCCTTTAGAACAAATCTTGTCAACTGTTATTCTTAAATGAAGAAGAGTGATTGTTTATAAAGCTTTAATTTAACGAATGAACAAAAACGGGAGTTCCGAAGTGTCTTAAATTAGAGAGAGAAAAAAGGGCACGTTTTTACTTTATAATTTATACTACAGATTCCATCAACAATGTCGCTCAACTATTTAAAGCGTTAAATTATGTATTAAGTCCAATTTATCAACAAAAATTCTTAGCATTCTGGCCTTAAGATGGCACGAGTAATACGTAAATAATTCAATGGTATCTCATATATGGCACCCTCACCCTAATACAGGGTTTAATAAGTAACCGGACTGAGCCTGCCTAAAACAGGGTCTAATAAGTAACCGGACTGAGCCTCCCCGCGCCGTCAAAGCGTCTGCTAACCGGTATCTGGTGCTGTAGTGGTGGTGAGGGTCTAGGTAAAGGGAACCAGGCTGCAGCAGTTGCCTCCAAGCGCTTGGAGAGATAGCATCGAGCGAGAGCAGAGTGCGTGTTCAGTTACGTCGTCGGAATGAAAATGGAGCGTACGATCGAGCAAGGTGTTAGCATCAAATTTTGTGTCAAACTCAAGAAAACAGCCACGGAAACTCTTCAAATAATTCAAGAGGCTTACGGTGAGGATGCTATGTCCAGAACTCAAGTGTTTCAGTGGCACAGAAATTTCCGGGAGTGCCGCGACGACGTCCATGACAAAGAGCGCGTCGGTCCTCCATCAACGAGTCACACGGGCACAAATGTGCAAAAAGTGCGTGATGTGTTGAACAGTGATCGTCGTCTGAGCAATCGAGCTATCGCAGATGAGGTTGCAATTGATAAGATGACCGTTCACAAAATTATTAAGAACGATCTGGGCATGAGGAAGATCTGCGCAAAGCTGGTACCCAAACACCTGACTGATGAGCAAAAGGAGCGTCGTTTTGCTGTCGCTTCGGAAATCCTTGATCGACTGCAAACCGAACCCCGGATATGACACCAGCGGACTTCTTTCTGTTCCCCAAGATCAAGAGACACCTTAAGGGGACGCGGTTCGGGACTCTGGAAAACGTTCAACGTGCTACGACGAGGGCTCCAGACAGCATCGAGGTTGCCGACTTCCAGGGAGCGTTCGGGGATTGGAAAATCCGGTATCAGCATGTTATCGCCTCCAATGGGGACTACTTTGAAGATTTCTAAAGAATAATTGTACATATTTTGCCAATTAAAAAATTTCCTGAGGTCAGTGCGGTTACTTATTATGCAGACCCTGTAAGGTAAAAGTGGGACAGACGCTACATGAGGAAGGATGCCATGTCTCCCAAATTTCTTATGGGGGATAGGAGTATTTACATGAATCATCATGCTTAGTTTTTAATGAATGCTTCTGATGAAAATTATCAGTTCCTATCCAAACTGCGCTCGGGCGCACGTGTTAACAAGTAAAACATTTTATTAGTCGTGACTTTTTTTCTGGAAAATTTGCGTAACAGTAATATTTGTGTGTGTTATAAGTAGAGTAAAGGCACAGTTAGGTCAAAATTGCTTCTAATATGTTTTTTTACTTGTTCTTAACTTATTGAAATTATATTTTGCCATATTCGATATCAATTAAGCATTTTTGAACTGTATGGTATCTCTCCCGTAAAATGGGGAAAGATGCTACGTTTTACAAAAGTGAAATCTTTTGTGTAATCTCTGGAATATTTTCAATTATTTAAAGGATGCCGAGAAAACACGTTAGAGATAAAAGAGTTACCAGAAGGCAAGGGACTGAGGAAAAGAGTTATAAAATGCGAAGCCCAAAGACACTATGGACTCTATCTAGGCGGCTCAACACAGGCAATATTAAGAAATATTGGCTAAGCCTTCAAGGTATCTATTCTATGATATGAAACTCATATTGATTTGTTCTTACGAATATACGAGGATAGTCCCAAAAGTACCCGACCTGACTTATGAATACAAGTAGTTTTAAAAAAACAATTACTGGGATTGACAATACCACCTTGCAACAACTTAATGTGAAAAATTCATAACGGTACGTTTATTATTATTTCTTACAGACATCCAAAGTGAACGCTTTCAGTGAATTTGTAAATATGGAAAAAATCGTGCATCGTTATGTGATACAATACTTTCAGTAGCTGAGTTTAAGCAAGATAATACGAGCTGCCAAGATGAACACCGCAGTAGTCGACCAAATGAGGTCACTACGTCAGAAAATTCGCAAAATGGTATTGGATGACCGTCGACTAAAAGTGCGCAAGATAGCAGACATGGCAGGCATTTCAAAAAGTGCTGTGCATCGCATTTTGACTGAAAATTTGGACATGAGAAAGCTGTGCGCAAGATGGGTGCCACGTTTGCTCACAATGGAGCACAAACAGCAACGTGAGGATGTTTCCATCAGGTGTTTGACAATGTTTCGCAGCAAAAAAGCCGAGTTTTTGCGTCGATTCATAACCATGGACGAAATATGGGTCCATCATTTTAAACCTGGGACCATCATTTTAAACCAAGGGACCTCCATAGAAAGCAAAGGCAGTTCAATCAGCTGGCAAGGTCATGGCATCTGCTTTCTGGGATGCGCGTGGAATAATATTTATTGATCATCTCGAAAAAGAAAAAATCAATGGCGCATATTATGCAGCCTTATTGCAGCGTTTGAGTGATCAAATCAAGAAAAAACGGCCCCATCTGACGAAAAAGAAAGTGTTGTTTCATCACGACAACGCACCAGTCCACACCATAGTATACTCAACTAGTACCCACACCTTTCATTTACCCTGTGTTGCACACTTTTTGAATTTTCTCAGGGGCACGTCAGCTGATCCGGGGCATGAGAGCTGATCCCATGTTTGGTGCGCTCAAGAAACAAAGCAAAATGCTTATAAAATTTCCGACGCACGTGTTCTTTTACGCATTTCAGAACATGGGAGTGCTGCCACATCCTAATAAAAAACTAAAAGATTGCATGGAACGAATTTGTTTTTCTGCAAAGTTAATGATTTTTTGAGAAATGGTAATCTTGAAATCTCTCATCGAAGAATATGTTTATATTGGCGCCAATCTTCCCATCAGCATTTACCTACCTGCCTGCAACCGAAGATTTATGGCTCGCTGTTCGGCTTGTGTTCGAATTTTTCCGGAGGGTTGATGGAGTGTGGTTACTAGTTGAGTATACTATGGTCCACACGTGCGTCATTGCGCTGGCTCAATGAGTTGAAGTTCGAATTGCTTCCTCACGCACCCTATTCGTCAGATCTGGCTCCGTTGGATTATTTTCTTTTTCCGAATTTGAAAAAATGGCTGGTGGGCAAAAGATTTGCCAAAGGTAGAGTTTGCGGTTAGTAGCCATTTTGAGGAGCTTGAAAGTTCCTACTATAAAGCGAGTATCGAAGCTATTAAACATCGTTGGGAAAAGTATATCATGCTGAAAGGAGAATATGTTGAATAATAAAAAACATTTTCGCAATTTTTCTACTGTTTTCTTTGTAGGGTCGGGTACTTTTGGGACCGCCCTCGTAAGATGTATGGTAATTAATACAAATTACATATTATTTTAGCGTGTCTCGGAAAAGAAAACGAGAAACGATTAGCATCGTACATTAAACGTCTAGCTAGTTCTGACTTTGCTCCTAATTGAGGCATCAATCGTTCACTTGCCTATCAATTCGCCGAGAAGCTTCAAATCAAGCATAAATTTTAGAAGGAAAAAGAAATGGCTTGGCATCATTGGCTGAGTTCCTCTTTAGAAAGGATTACAGACATTTCGGTGCATCAGGCAGAAGATTTATCCGTTAATAGAGCTCAGGATATGAATAGGGAAGAAATTGCCGCATTTTTTTTAGCTCGAGCAAGAAAAAATGGAGAAAAATAATTTAACAAACCTGAAAATATCTTCATCGTCGATGAGAGTGGGATCTAACTTATAAATAAACCAGGAAGAGTTTTAACAATGAAAGGAGCTAAGGACGTTGAATTGATTTCGCCTCGGGAAAAGGCAGAAACGTTTTCTCTAATTGCTTGTTGTAGTGCAGAAGGCCGTTTCCTACCGCCAGTAATAATAATGAAAGAAGTCAATAAAAAAAACCGAATGAGCTGATGGTTTGCTCAATGGGTCCAATGTTTACATGAAGAAAAAGTCATCTTATAATAATTCATGTATGAGATGGTTCCTGGAACATTTTCTACCGAAAAATCCAAAGACTGGAAAAAGAATTTGGATTTTAGATGGCCATACTTCCCATTCCAATTCCAAAGACCTTTTGGACATAGCTAATGAAAATGATGTAATTATTATATTATTTGTTTGCCAAGTCATGCGACGCAAGTACTTCAACCCTTGAATCGAAGATTCTTTAAACTTTTGAAGACTTTTTTTAATCAGAAAGCTAATGAGTGGATGCTCAGACACAAAAATAGAACTTTCACAAGACAAAAGGAAAGCCGCAACTTTAGGAAATGCAACATAAGGCTTTAAAGCTTGTGGAATATATCCAAATGCCTTCTCAGATAATTTCTTCACTACCTATATCCGACTTGATTAAAGAATTACCTTCATCAGCTCATTCAACTGAAGCTCTACTGCAACCCACACCATCAACTTCGAGACAACCAGATGATAGCCCAACAAAACTTCTCGAGGAGTCAAAACCGATTCCAAAACTTCCCAGCTCTATGGTTCTGTGAAAGCAGTGAGCCTGTGTTTTGTCTTTCCAGGAAAATATAAATAACAAAACATCAAATCGAATTAAAACGAAAGCAGCTAGTAAAAAGTTTGAGTTGGATACTTCAAAAGCAGGATTTTCATCTTTTTAGCAAGTTGTTTCGAACCCGATTGAAGATGAAAATAATGCGCGTACTGAGGGCTTGGAAAATTACTATGAAACGAAGAAGGAAACAGATTGGATCCAGTGCTTATTTTGCTTCAAATGGCTCATGTACTCGCAAAATTGTAATAATTGTGGAAGAGACAGCATTCGTAAAAAGAATCAAAAGAAGTCGTGATCACATTGTTGGAATTTCTCCCACACCGAATGGCATCTTCCCCGCACTATGAGTTGACCTTTTGCTGACTTACGTTTTTTGTTTTCCAGTTTTTTATTTTCTTATCGAAAGGCAAAATGTTTATGATTTTAACGTAAAATATCAATGAATCTTTTAAATAAAAAGAAAATGATTGAAATATCTAGGTTTTTTTATATTTATTAAACCTTTCAACACCTTTCATCTCTTCCACTTTTACCCTGAATTCAAAATGAGAAAATGAATTTTTTCTATTAGTATTGAATTATATTTAATCAAATTCATGATAATAAAGTATGCAAAATATACTTCCTGCCGCTATAAAATTAAATCATTTCAAACACTCTATTGCTATAAAAAGCTATTATCAATAATGCACCAAAAACCTCAATAATTATTATTTCACAATATTTTGCATAACTTGTACGCAATAGTGCTAACAGCTAACGTTTCATATATGTATGTTTAAAAGCTTCCGGCAATTAAAACTTTAAACGAACCATTGATTTATCTAACGCAGATATATTCCAAAATTTACCATGATGAACTTTCCGCGTATGTTGGTCAATTATTATTAATTTCACCTAATAACCCGGTGCATCTTCTCTAATAGCAAATAAGATCTATGATCCACCAAACTCGCATGCCCTCAAGGATGAACATTCTGAATTTTGGTAGGCATTGCATCATTTCAGACCCGAATCTGCACATTGTAAATCGAGTTTTACAATAATTTTAGCTAATGTTAGATAATTACCAAAGAGGCAATGTTCATTTGTCTTTGATCAGGTCTTGCCGAATATGATGGTGTCGATTTCGTTACGCATTTCAACATTTCAAAGAAATTTTGATTTACAAGTTCCAATAATGTGAAAATACTGTGAAAAATGAATGACTTTTCAAAGGTTAACAATGGATGTTTTGAGGTAGTTTAAAGTCAGAAACTATGATTTAGTATCATTATAAGGAACATATTTTATGCATTGTTTCAATCACTACCTGCAGGTTGTGCATAAAATCAATCAAATTCTCCAGCATAAAAAAGTTACGTAAACAAAAAGTGAAGGTTTCTCGCTTGACGGACCCTTTAACCCAAAACAGGTGGAGAGTCAAACTTTTTGATTATGATTACTACCTACTGTTGGCGTTGCTTATGATAATTGAACGCTTCTTCGGTTGGGAACTTACCTGGAAAGAAAAAGAAATCATGATAAATCATTTTTAAGGTTCGTGTTCGAAAGGAAAAGTACAAAAAGACAATGATGCATGTAAAAGTAATTGAAAAGGTAGAAATATTACTTTTGTTGTAAAAATTTGATACTGTGTCGATTGAATTGAAACCTTTTCTTTGTATCGGATGAATAAGTTTATTTTAAGTCCTTTGTTGTACGAGTATTTGAAATATTTGCCGAAAATAATTAAGTTGGAGAAAGGTTTAAGCTTGCAGAAAGATAATGAGATGTGAATTGCAAAATTGCTCCATAATAATAATCTTCTATTGATCTTTTATTTTTAGAATTACTACTTTTACTCCATAGCGAACAGAATCTTCAAACAAATTACTCACAATTTGAATATATGTTTAATTTTTTTTTTTGACAGAACCCGTCATATTGGCTGACCTCAACCTAATTTTTGAATCAATCAAACTTTCATTGCTATTCGATTGAAGCGAAACAGAAATAAAATAACTGGTGATGAATTTTATGATCTTTTTTCTGCAAAGTGTTGTTAGTGTTTTATAAAAAAACTTCTTAACCAATCATTTATTCAATCTGAATAAGTTCTGAGTGGCAGCTAACCATAGTATGCAAATTATGTGGAAAATTCTAAACTGAGAACAAGTTTTTCAGATCTATACAAAAAGCTTATGGAAATGAATAAACCGAAAGTAAATATTATTCAAATGTTCTACTTTCACTGCTTCGAGCAAGAACTTTAGAAGTGTGATTATTAGTAGAATTGTAGAACATGCATAATAACTAGATCAAACTAAGAAAGTGATATTGTTCGAAAAATCATTTTAAGACGTTTTGATGAATTGCTCCTCTGCAAAACAAGATAAGAGGGTAAGAAAGTGTGAGCAATATATTCAAAATTTGTCTTCAATATTTTTAGTTTTTGTATTTGGCACTTCACCTTGATTCTTCAAATATTTCGTCTCAAGAGCTCGTATTTTAAAGTTTTGTAAAACGTAAGGCTTCTCGAAAAAAATATCGTAGAGTCTTTTTTAAAGCTTTCAACTACTTACGAAAACCTATTAAAATCGGTTTTGCCTGTCTGTCTGCCCGTCTGCATACCACAACAGTTTTTAACCGACTTGCAAAGGAATGAAGGTTATCAGTTTGTCGCGTATATTTCGTTGTTGCATTTTTTATGGATGCTCATGCATACCTTTTGAACGGAGATGAACCAAAGAATCTTGTCTCCGGCAAATCATAAGGGTTAATTGTGAGTCACACCTTAACGTCAAGTTTTTCGCCCAACTTAATTTGATATTTCTTTGTTTCAGTGTTTGAAAAATTCAACCATGGAGGGGTACACAACTATGCAGCCCGTTAAGGGTGTTGAAGCCTTTTACGAAAATGTACGTTCGAATTAAAATGCATGTCGTGCACTTCGTGATTTCTTTAGTCACCATAATGGACCAAATGTGTCCACAATCTGGAGAATTGTGCGCAAATTTCAGCAAAACGGGTCTGTGGGAAGTGTAAAATCACCTGTGCATGCTTGCCTAGTTCGTTCTGCGGAAAATCTTGCTGTTGTTCGCGAGATTGGAACAGAAGAGCCTTCAACCTCGACTCGTCATCGTGCCCAACAACTGAACATCTCACGAACATCACTGATGCGAATTTTGAATAAAGATTTGAATTTACACGCTGACAAGGTTCAATTGACTCAAGAGCTGGAGCTTATCGACCATTTCAAGCGTCGGCAATACGCCGAACGGTTGGTTGAACAGACAGAAGGGAATGGTGACTTTACAAAGAAAATCATCTTCAGCGACGAGGCACACTTTCGCCTCAGTGGATTCGTTAACAAGCAGAATTGCCGCATTTGGGCGAGAATCCTCGAGTGAATGTTTAAAAGTCGATGCATCCACAAAGAGTGCCTGTATGGTGCGGTTTATGGGCTGGTGGCGTCATCGGGCTGTACTTCTTTGAAAATGAGGATGGCCAAGTAGTGATAGGAGAATCGAGCAAAAAAAGAATCGATTCGATTATGTCAAGAATCGATTAATGAATCGTTTACATGAGTCGATTCACCTTCATCGTATTTTGTCGCCAGAATTCGAATAAACAATTCGATGCAAGATGGTGCATGTTTCTGCCGATTCATATGATACAGCTCTTGCTGTCTCTCATTTCATTTCATTTGTGGTTTAATATAATCGTGTGTGGATTCAAGTTGTTCTATTGTGGAAATTGTGTGTTTATTTTTTTGTGAATTAGTGAGGTCTACATTAGTTGGCGTCAATAAGTGTAACGGATGGACTTAATCTTGTCGAAAAAACTTAATTGAAAATTATTTGTATTTATCGCAATCGATTTCATCCGGAATCGATTTCATCCGGAATCGTTTACGATAAATACAAATAATACACAAAATCAATTAGCGCACATGTTTTTCATTTTGTTCCATTCGTTTTATAGTGTATTTAGAATTCACAACAGTTTCTGTCATCAATGTCATCAAAGAGATCGGTCGTTTGGGAGCACTATGATAGGGTTGATAAGACAATTATTTGTAAAATATGTAAGAGTAAGTTAAAATTTTGCAGAAATACAACAAATTAGATGCTTCCTTTGAAAAGGAAACATCCTACAGCTCTCATGGCTCTGGACAATATTCCTCATGATATTGAAGTTAGCGATCGCTCATCCACTACGGTCAGTGCTATAGAAATATCTTTACCGAGTTCTTCTAATGAATTGCAACCCAATGTAAACTCTTCATTGGGAGCTTCACCTAAAGCCAAAAAGCCTCGGCATTGGCAATTAAAACTGCACACAACCAGAAGTGATATTTCTGAGAATGAAAAAAGTCAACTCGATCTCTGTTTGTTAGAATTGGTTGTTAGTGATTTTCAACCTCTTTCAATTGTTGAAAACGAAGGCTTTGTCAAGTTTGTTAAATAGCGTCAACCACTTTACACAATACCCAGCAGAAAGACCTTGACTGAAAAAATTCTTCCTAGTGCGTTCGAAAGTATTGTTTCAAAAATTAAATAATCGTTGAGAGACATCCAGTATGTAGCTGTAACTACAGATATGTGGTCGTCAGAAAGTAATAAATCTTATTTAACTATCACAGCTCATTATATAAAAGATGAGACATTATTAAGCACCACCCTAGACACAGAAGAGTTATCTTGCAGCCACACTGCTCAAAATATCGCTTTTGCTCTTCGAAGTGTTTTTCACAAGTGGGATATAGAGCATAAAGTTATAGCTGTAGTTACAGACAATGGGGCTAACATCAAAGCAGCTGTAAACAACCATATGAAGCTATATCATGTTCCCTGTGTGGCACATACGCTTAATTTGTGTGGATGCATTGAAAGAGAATACAGCTTTAATCGCTTTACTCAAAAAGTGTAAACAAATTGTAAGCTATTTCAAATCAAGTAATGTCGCGGCTGAAAAACTGAGGGAAGTGCAGAAACAAATGGGGTTGCCTATTTTAAAAGTCAAGCAGGAGGTAATAACAAGGTGGAACTCCACACTTATTATGATGGAGAGGCTAATAGAGATAAAAATTTCCGTGTCAGCAGCGATATCTAGCTTGCCAAATGCTCCGGAATTCTTGGATACAAACGAGTGGTCGATAATATCTGAATGTTCATATATGCTAAAACCAATCGAAACGATGACCACAGAAATCTTTGGTGAGAACTATCCAACATTATCAATGATAATCCCTTTAATTCGTGGTTTTCAAAATGAAATAACAAACCAATGTCCAACTTCTCAAACAGCAAAAGATCTTCAATGTCAACTACTTGTGGCAATCTCTCGTCGACTAGGTGAATGGGAATGTAACAGAGTCGTGGCAAAATCAACGTTTTTAGATCCCAGATTCCAGAAAGCTGCTTTCGGAGTTGACGATAATGCAAATGCAGCTGAAGAATGGGTTACTGAAGAGCTAGACATAATTGCAAACGGCAATAAAAGTAATGAAGCTGAAAATCACACTCAAGATGAATCCCAACAAGAAACCCAGATGCCTAAAGGAAACTTACAGAAAATTGAAAACAGAAACAAATTGTGGTCGTTTTTTGCTGAAAAAGCAAGGATCTCCAAAGAAAAGTCTAACGTCACAACTGACGCAGCAATCACAGTTGGGCAATATCTAGAACTTCCTCTGACTGACAGAAGTAAGTGTCCACTATCATTTTGTGCTTTCCATAAGAATACTTACCCTAGTCTTTATCAGATGCAACAAAAATATTTATGTATTCCAGGCACATCAGTATCTGCAGAACGTGTGTTTTCAAAAACTGGGCAGCTCACTAAGGAAAAACGCAACCGACTTTCATCGAAGCATTTAAATCAAATTGTATTTTTAAACAGCAATATGAACAAGTTTTGAAATCGTGAACTATTTGTTGTTAGTAATTTTCAATATATTGAAATACAATTATTATGCTTTAAGACTCTTGCTGGTTTGATTATTATTTTAATTAAAACCCCAAAGTAGTAGAAAATTTTCTGCTTAGTAAGTATTTACATATACCTACAACTAACAATAATTTATTTTAGTATTAAAAATTTTGAATGCTAATTTAATTTTATAACATTTTGAAATATATAGAATCGATTCTGCTTTGTTTATAAAAGAATGTTTGGACGCATGATTACAAGAGAATCGATTTTCAAACGTCCGATATTAAGATTATAATTTGATCGATTCATTTTTAGAATCGCAAAGCAATCGAGACAAAAAGAGATACATACGATATAAATGAATCGATTCATAAGTATGAGAATCGATTAATCGATTCTAGTTAAAGAATCGATGCATCGATTCTTTTGAACTCGATTCTTCCATCACTACGGCCAAGCAGTTACAGGAATGGTGTTTGCTATTGCAAGATGATAGCGGACTTCTTGTGGCCAGAAATTGAGGTTATGGACCTGGACGATATGTGTTTACAACAGGATGGCGCCACTTGCCACACAGTCAGCGCTACAATGGCTCTTTTGCGCGAGAAATTCAATGGCTCTGTTATCTCACGTGGTGGCGATTTTAATTGGCAGCCACGATTATGTGATTTGACACCGTTGGACTTCTTCTTCTGGGGATATTTAAAAAAAATTGTATGTCAATAAGCCAAGAACAGTTCACGAGCTAAAGGATGAGATAATTAATGACATTGAACCTCAATTATGTCTCAGACGTATTGAAAATGTGGATCATCGGATAGAAGTATGCCACCGGAGCCATGGCGAGCATTTGGGCGAATTTTTATTTTGTACATAATTGTCATAGATTCTTCTTTTATAATAAAAAATATTAACATAATTCCTTGAAAACATTTTGTCTTATTTAAAATTAACATCGTGCGTTTTTTTGGACCACTCTTTATATGAAAAGATGAAAATTATGACATGGGGCCATACCCCTAAGATTTTATTTCGTCAAGACTGGTCAAGTAGTGTATTGTATTCAAGGTATTGACGATATATTTCCGACTTTTATCTCGGAACTGTACAATCAGTGTCAAGATGTGTAGATATTTGAGGAGATGTAAGCAATTTTTGTGTAAGAAGAATAAATCAATGCATATCATGAAAAACTATCATCAGATTTTGCTTCTGTAAAAGTCGTTTCTCCTCAAATGAGAGTGCTCCCTAGGGCTATGGTCTCAGCTGGCTTGCTAGAAGACAATAGTGGTTGTCAGCTGCATTTGCCGATCGACCCCCCATGAGAAGTCCAGAGAGAACTCGGCTATCTAGATTGCACCTCTTGGGCACTAAATTAAAACTATAACCTTCTAAAATAAATAAAATTACTATCACTGAAATAGAATAATAGGACGTTTGGACAATTTCTTTCTAAATTACAACACTTCTCAATTTTTCCTTCTGACACACTTGTTCACAGTACAAGTAACTTTTCTGGTGGATCACTTAATAAACAACGATGACTTCTTGGCAACAACCTCAGCTGAATTGATTCTCATTTTGTGGAAATTCAACCAGCATAACTAAACAATATAGTAATCAGCGAAGTGTAGTAGTTAGACTGCTCGCTGCGTAAGTTAAAGGTCCCTGGTTTGAGCCCCGTTGGTGGCAACGTGATTTGTTTTAAGTGATTTTTCATATGGACTATAAGCCTATTCAGTTATGGTATGTACTGGTTTAAAATCAGAACATATCACAGCGGCGTGGATGGTTAAACGCCCAAAGCATGGTACTGACCATATCACCTTCCACAGTGCCGATATATACGAGCAAGATAATGAGATACTCTAAATATTCCACATGGTATGTATAGGTCTGCTTCTAACTTATCTCATTTAAGGACCTCCGTAACTCCAAAATAAGTAGGGCTAAAATCCCTTCAATGCACATTTTTTGACTCCTTACCGTCAGTTTAAATGATTATGCCTATGATCTAGGAGAGGACTAAATTGCCCTCTTACTTACCGGCTAAACCTCTTTCTATACAGGGAAATTAATTTTCTCTGATCAGCATCATTTTTGAACCACCTAGTCCCAAATTTGTGAAGTTTTATTCCTACTGAGTATCTTTACGTGCTGGGTTTTAAGACCTTTTTTCAGTGGTTCTATTTATTATTTAGGTGCTCATTTACCCTTATTTTTAGTTGCCGTTTTGTCGTATTTTGATTCGCTTCAATTTTTTTTACGCTCTAGGTAACAAATTGAAAACTTTACATGAAATAAATCTGACATTTTCCCTACCAATTTCATCCTGTGTTTTTGATAGTTCAATGCTTCCCTGTCTCGTTATACTTCTACTGTTTAAATACATTGGTTTAAGGAATTGATATTGTGAAGTGAGAGATTCGAGAATAAAAGTTCAACAGATGGTTAAAGGAACGTGGTTATCTTTTTTCTTGAAAATTAATTTCAGTACTTTTTTCTTGCAGCCTTATGAAATTATCTATGTGACTTTCATAAGCAACACCCCAAGCAGTTATTCCATAAGAGGCAATACTATTAAAGAGTGCGTAATAAATTGACACTAATTGGGTTTTATTAAGAATTCGCTTTAACCGAGAAAATATATATAATAGATATCGGTGTTTTCTAGCTAAGTAAATCAAATGATTTCGTCAAGTCAATCCCGAGTCTAAATATACGCCAAGATATTTGATATTTTCTACTCTCTCAACTGGTGTTTCATTTATGAAGATTAAGATTTCAGTTGGTTTGCGTTGAATTTGATTTGCAAAAGCAATATATTTTGTTTTTAACACATTTAAAGCTAATTTATTCCTACATAACCAAGAGTGGACTGCCTGTAAAGTACAATTCACTTCATAAGTAACCTTCTCCCAACTGCCACTAGAGCAGAAGTATAATCTGGATAGGCAACAATCTGGTTGGAGATTGTTCGAAGAGTATCTATACATAAAATGAAAAAGAGGGGACCTAAAATTGTACCTTGAGGTACACCTGTTTGTACTACCATATACTCACTTAAAGTACCATTAATTCTTGTGCATTGTTTTCTATCGGTTAGATAATTTTGGAGTAAAGTCAATGCAATACCCCGAATCTCAATAGTCTCAAGTTTATTTAATAATATATTGTGGTCTACAGTATCAGAAGCCTTCGATATACCTAAAAAAGCGATTGCTGTGGGTTTACTTTCATCAAGATTGCAATGGAGAAAATCACTTAAGTCTTCAGTTGCCTCCTTACAGCCAGTATTTTAACGGAAATCATATTGTCTTTTGTTTATTAAATTATATTGTCCGACAAAATCGACCAATCGAGCATGCAGTACCAGTATCTTCACCAGGTTTGAGATCAGCTTTATGGGCCGATAATTACCACTTACTTCTTTACTTTTGCTTTTATGTGCCGGCACTACTTAGCAGGCTTAAAATGTTCTGAGCGAACACCAGTGCTCAGACTGTAAGTTTCCAAACCATCGGATCATGTTTGTGGAAGTTATAAGCGTTTGAGTTTTCTTTGATTATAACGACGATAGTAAAGGGTCTTTTTACTATACAGACATTCCATCGAGTTATACACTATAATGCTGCATTATCATCTATGGCGTGACAGCCCAAGCATAGCAACCCTCCATCATCAATCTTCTTCAATCTTCGTGGTTTTGTGACCTCTTTTGTCTGTTGATCACTCATAGCCTGCATCTGCTGTTAGCTTCTATCGTGTCTTCTCATTGAGTCCTTTGTCTTCCTGTGGGATATCTGCTTTGTGCTCTACCCTTTAATGTTCTTTGGCTTCTTCCATTCTGTCTACACGGTCTGCTCATATCAATTTACGTAGCTTTACGTAAGTAGGTGTTTCATTAAATAATTCATACTCCACTTTGTTCTTTGTACCACTGGGCTGTCGATTTTTTAGAACACTTTGCCTTTAATTAAGTTCACTGCATTTTCGGGTTTGTTCATCAGGGTTCATGTTTCACTTTCACTATAACAGTACAGGTTTTTCCAGTGGTTTGTAAATACGAAGCTTATTTTATCTATCCACAACTCTGGACGTTGGCATTGGAAGCATGGAGTAATAAAATTTATTTGCGGTATTTACGTGGAATCCAATCGCATCCTTTTTCGCGCCTTTTTTATTCCGGTTGACTCTAACCTTCACAAAATTGTCTGCACTTTCGAGGTTATATACTCCTGTGGTCAGGTTTTATCGTACATTAGTGTTCTTCCTTGTTATAGTCATGAATTTAGTTTTCGTTTTATCAACTCGTAGGCCAATTCGGTTCGCTTCAGATTCAAGACTCAGAAATGCTTCTTTGGGATTTGAGATTGAAGGTTCCATAAAACTGTTAGGAATTCCCAACCCTACCAAGCTTAGCAGAAAAGCTTCTAAATAAAAAACCAAAACAAACCACGTAACTAATCAAAAATGTCAAAACAAGCTTCCACCAGACCAATCACATTTTTTGGCTAAATAAAAGCATTATATAAATAAAAGCGTCCACCAGTAAACTAACATTCAAAAAAAAAAAAAAAAAATACAGATATTAAGCAAAATAATACAAGGACCGCATGGGCTAATAAAAAGCAAAACAACAGGTAGCAGAAAAACTTACAAGAACCGCATGGACTAATAAAAAAATATTGTAAAAACAACAAGTAACAGAAAACGTTTGTGAAGCGTCAGATGGCGAACAAAAATAAAACAACACGTTTGCCTTGAATGCATTACCTGGATGAAATTAAAGCAAATTTCGCCGGCACGAGACAAGCGACGACCTTGGCAAGAAAATAAACAACACGAACAGAATTAGGTAAATCAGCTATTGGAATCACCCAATGAAGTTCCATAACAACACATGTGGGGATTGCCGGTCGGAGTAATTAATGGAAATGCCGATATGCACTTTGTGACGGAGTTAATAGTTGGAATGAAGCAAGTAATGAAGACACAGATTTGAAGTGAATTTTGCATTAAGCAAGAGGTAATGCATTATTAAATTGGATATGAAATCATGGATTGAGGGAAATGCGGATTCAACGAAAAGTTGCACTACGAAATTGGGCTTCGATCAGCAGGGCTTTGGAATTATAGATTTACGTTTAGACAGCGTCGGCTAATTTTACCAATACAAACTATTTCTCGTGGTAGAAGAGAATTCAGTCATTTTATCTACGTGAATACAATGTCACTAGGCGTAAACCGAGGACACAGGTGAGTTCAGTCATATTATCTACGAGAATACAGTGTCATTAAGTGTAAAACCAAGGACACGGGCGAGTTCAGTCATTTTATCTACGCGAATACAGGGTCACTAGGCGTAAGTTGAGGGCACTGGCGAGTTTAGTAATTTTATTTAAGAGAATGCAGCGTCACTAGGCTTGAGCTGAGGACACGGGTGAGTCTAGGCATTTTATCTACAAACACAGTGTCATCAAGCGTAAGCCGAGGATACGAACCAGTTCAGTCATTTTATCTATGAAAATACAGTGTCACTAGGCGTAAGCCGAGGACACAGGCGAATTCAGTCATTTTACTTACAAGAATACAGTATCACCAGGCGTAAACCAAGGACACGGGTGAGCTCAGTCCTTTTATCTACGCGAATACAGTGTCACTAGGCGCAAGCCAACACACGGGCCAGTTCAGTCATTTTATCTACGTGAATACAGTGTCACTAGGCGTAAGGCGCGGACACGGGACAGTTCAGCCATTTTATCTACGCATATATTGCGTCAATAAGCGTAAGCCGAGGATATGGGTCTGCTCAGTCCAGTTCCTGACGTGATGGGGTTCCTAGGCAGGTAACAAACAGACTAATTTAAGCATTTGTATATTTACACGTTACTAGGCACATTTCTACCACAGCGCACAGGGCGCCCTCTCCTTCACAGTTTCCGGCATCGCGACCACCGGTGGCGTTCTCGGCCTGGCTGCCACCTTCCCGTCCAACTGTTCCGAGCCTGAAATAGGCACTGGCCAATTACCCACGTGCAGGGCCCCGGCCAATCACACTAGACGAGTACAAAGCAAGGCGGAAGAAGCCCCTGCATGAGCCAGTCACGGCCAGTGAGGTGTCTCCAATAAGCAATCGGGGAGATAAGGAAGCTCTCATCATGCAGAAGTTGGGGGACCTCCACCAGCTCGCACGCTTGGCGGTTACCGCGGTAGAGCGCAAGCAGTTCAAGAACAAGCCCCATGAAATCCAGCGACGGTTTCGGAGTGAGGTCAAGTAGACGGCCCGCAGGAGGTTTAGAGAGCAGGACTTGGCTGCCAGTTCTGTATGCAAATAAATTGTATTTCCCTAGTTTTTTTCCAAATACATTGTCAAATCAGTAGAGACAAACAGTGTTTTATTTCGAAAAGTAAGAGCGGGGTCTTGGTTGTGTGGAACGCAGCTTACCGCTTAAAGTGGCCAGAGTTACACTGGGTAGCAAAAGTATAACAATAATGACGTTATCAGCATATTCGAACAATTGTGTGGACTTGAACATTAGTGTTTCAGAGGTTTCAGCTATTTGCATATAGCACGATATTAAAGAACACTGGCGCAATCACATGCTCGTGTTTTAAGCTTGATTCTATTTTGAAGCTATTACTTCGTCGTTTCCCTTAACCTGGGACTCTTTGTTTCACATCGTGGCTTGCATTGCGTAGACTAGACTTGTTAGAGTACCAAAGTCAAGCACTTTATTTTTACAGCGCATTACTGTTGACACTGTTGTTTGCTTGCTTGAAGTCTACAAAGAGTTGTTGCAAGTCGACGTTATATTCTCTGTCCTTTTTGAGTACATAATGATGTGATTCGATTCTCAGTAAAACTCTAAATGTAATTAGCTGAATTAAGTCTTAAGCGCTTTGTTGAGCTACTAAAATTTTAGAACTAATTCTTTGATTTGAAATGAATGCGCTCTTTAGCAATTATTTTTTTGTTTTGTAAAGCAAGCTCTAATGTTGTTTAAGGTGAGAAGGCAGAGGTACACTCGTATCAGAAAGGATTTACCCTAATCTGCAGCACATTGTCACTTCTACTACGATGAGTTTTAATTGCATGCTCTCTGAATTCAGGGGAAAGGGCACTAATTCGGTGATATTCTGATTGAAGCAATTGCGATCTTTTTTTTGCATATACAGTGAGAGTTGGCTAATTCAAACTTCTATAACTCGAAATCGTCATTAATTCGAAATTTTCTTCTAGTCCCTAGCATTTTGTATCAGTTTCATATTAAAAAATCGTGGCTAATTCGATTTTATTTTGGGTAACTCAAACAGTTCGCTCGCCAAAAGTGTAAATGAGCCAGTTATAAACTCTAGGAACCCATGAAGATAGCCCTACACTTTCCTGTCTTTGGGGATTCCCCAAGAGGTGCATGGGATTATTTTACAGTGACATGGGAGACAATCGTGTCATTATGGTCAAGTCAAAGCCTCCTTTTTTAACGAATTTTGTGCATATTGAGTGTCTTTGCCTCCCCTTCTGATCACCCATATGTCATTGCCAACGAATACAAACAGACAATTTATCTATAGTGTGTGTAGTGTTTCAGTTTGCTTGGGATTGAATTTTACATTATTGGTTGTTTTTTGTTGTGCGCGTGGTGTTCTGGTTATTTGTGAGACTTAATTTTATCAGATTTGTTGTTTTTTGTTGAACGCACATTTAGTCAAGATGTCATCGTCAAACTTGTGGGCATACAAATCACTAACATCAACTGAAAAGGTAATCGCGATTAGGGAAAAGGAAAAGAGATTGAAGAAGAAATTGGAGATTGTCGTGACTTTTGAATCCCCTCTAACACATTGTGGGCTTATTTAAAAAATAAAAAAGATTTTAAATACTGAATTTCAGAACGGAAATGACCGGAAAATGTGTAGAGCACCAGCTAATCCCGATGTAGACAACTGTGTTTTAACGTGGTTTAAGCAGGCACATGATAAAAAAATTCCACTGAGTGGCCCTCTTGTAAGACATAAAGCTCAATAGTTTGCCACTAGAATGGGGAAAACCATTTTTAAAGCAAGCACAGGATGGCTAGATAGTTTCAAAGAGGGAGATAAAATTTCTTTGAAATCCATTTCTGGTGAAATAAGTGATGTTGACCAGCAAAAAGCAGGACAATGGAAGAAAGAATTAGAAAAGATTTTCCAGGACAGGACCCTAAAAACATTTTTAATGCTAACGAAACGGGTCTATTTTTCAAGTGCACCCCTGATAAAACACTTGCTTTTAAAGACGACAAATGTAATGGAAGGAAACTCAGCAAGAAAAGAGGAACGATTTTGGTCGGAGCAAACATGGATGGCTCTGAAATGCCTTTGTTAATGATAGGACAATCTGCTGGTCCCCGTTGCATCAAAAACGTAAAGTCGAAACTATTAGAGTATGAATCTAGTGCACGAGCGTGAATGACTAGTGTTATTTTTGAGAAGTGGCTCCTTGAAATGAACGAAAAATTTGAAAAAGAAAAACGGAAGATCTTACTTCTTATTGACAATTGCACTGCTCATAAAAGCTTGCCGCTTATGGACGATGTGCAAGTTATATTTACTAATATGACATCAGTAATTCAGCCTTTAGATCAGGGCATAGTAAAAAACTTTAAACATTTTTATCGGCGTTTGTTGGTTGAGGATATTCTCACCGGTGATTTCACTTCTCTCAAAATTAAACTTGATGTCCTTCAGACCTCACGTATGTGTAAACAAGCTTAGGATCTTGTGTCACAAGAAACAATTAAGAACCGTTTCAAGAAAGCTGGTTTTTAAAAAAAGAAGCAGAAGGCGAAAGAGTGAACCAATTTGTAATTGAAGCTGTGCCTGCAGTTAACGGCTGGGAGCATATTATATCTGATCCTGCTATCTCTTATGAGAACTTCCTTAACGTAGACGAAGATGTTGCGGTGTGTGGCGAGCTTCCTAAAGTGGACATCATCACTGAGGTAGTAGGCAGCGGTAATCAAGATGGCGACAATATATCTGAAGATCCTGTACTTCTTCATGAATTTGTTAATAAAATGCCTTAAATTTACGTAATAAAGTTTTATTTCTTAGATCATGTGGTGTTGTGTTATTTTTAGAGTTTCCTAAAAGCTTTTCTAATTCGAACTGTGGGACAGTTCGAATTTATCGAATTGGTCCCTTAAAGTTCGAATTGTCCAAGTTCCAATGTATATAGCAGACATTCAAATATTCATTAAATGAATGAAAGAGATCATAACAAAGTCTCCAGGTCAATAGGTTGTGTTAACACAGATTGACTTTGCTGTAGCAATGGAAAATTCAATATTTTAAAAAATCTGCTGCAATATTTTAGCAATATCACTTAAATTTCAATTGAGGTCAAATGTTAATAAGCAAAAATGTGGTTTCTGTAGAAGCACTCTAGTAGTGCCTCAGAAAGGGAAGAAAATAGGCAAATACAATATTGAAACAACTCTTCTGGCCTTTAAAAACTCGCACCTTAAAACCTTATTAATTCCTACCTTCTATCGAGCTGAGCATTTTAGTCCTAATGTATGGATTGTAATCAAGAATGTGAGAAGTTCTAAAATATTTTTATTCTTACTTTATGAAAGAAACACCCTTGCCATTAATGTCTTTAATATCGTTAAATTCACAATTACCAGATATTTAACTTCCTACTTGCAGCAGTAGTGTGTTCTCCTTGGCTCAATGTCCACCCAATTTCGTTCAAATGCTTTAGCACTCCACCTGTTCCGCTGGAATCGCATGCACATTAAAGACAACTACCATCGAGCATTGTGGAAATCAATTCCATTACATCAATCGATCAGGTGAAGTGATCTTGTACCATAACGAAATTCCTTGAATTGCACATGCGCCCAATGCTTTCGCCGCCTCACAGATCATCGGGTCGTGTTACTGGCGCACTACTATACTGCAATAGAAATGCTGAAGCAAGTTAGTCTAACCATCTTTAACGGCTAGATCCATAGTCAGGTAGCTTTTGTACTATAGCTGCAATCTTGGTGGTGCCTAGGCACTGCCTATTTACCTAGCTGGCCTCATGCTTGCCGAGGCACATGCACACTTAGCCGTATCTGGTATCACGCTGACGATAGAAGATAGTTATAGTCAGGCTTCTTCTCGACCTCCTTCTGCGTCTTTGGCTTCTTCGGACAATTGCATGTTTAGTGCTGACTTAGCTGAACGAACTTCATTCAACTCTTGTCTATTGCAATTAGACCAAGTTGCATAATTTTCTATTGCTCATGTTGGCTATGTTTCATCCATGTTAGGGGTTAGACAGATATTTTGGTGGAGGTACCAGCTTACGTAGAAGAGACATAAACTGAGTCTCATTTTATGAGACAGTGAACTTTTATATATAAGTGTTTTATGCAGTGTAGATAATTCGTTAATTATAATTATTTTGATATGTATAGAACTATCTATCTTGCATGAAATAGCAGAAAATCATCGAAGTTCCCGTAAATAGTATAAAAATTCATGATACCACCATCTTCCAAACGGCAAGCCCATGTATGTATGTAACATAATACAACTTTCATGAACTGGACGATTTCAATGCATACACTGAATTTCGTATTATATGAAGCCTGTCAGCACTATCGTAACAAAGTCTCTCATTCGTACGCTTGAAGTTAAAACTTATAACTCCACATATCACAAATTATCTAAGCGAAGAAAGAAAAGAGCATCGCGAAAAGAAAAATAATAACTGGGGAAAATGTGTTAGCGATAGAAATGGCTGGAAAATCTCTCTTTCACGTTTATTAAATGGACGGCATTCTTTATTAAGTACTACTTTTATTTTGGACGGAGTGATGAAGTGATGAGTCCCCTTTAAAGAATGTTGGAATTCCACCTCTTCCTTTCTAATCCAGTTTATAAATTCATGCGATAAATATGTTGAGATGAAAGATAATACCATGTTCAGACTGTGAAGATGTTAATAGTACTTTTGAATTTGGCTAGAAATCATAGGAAGATGAAATTCCTGTAATTTGTTTGTTTGAAATTAAAAAAAACCCTTGCAGATATATACATAAGCAAGGTAATTAATTTTTGAAGCAACTTTTTAGAATTCATAGAAAGAAAACATTTTTAGTCTGGATTTGAATCAAAACGTCTCCGATAGAATATTAAACTTTGCTATTATACGAAAAATCCGAAGGTCTGTAAAACAGGAATCTATATCAGCACTCAAAACTAAATTATTTTTGCTAATCGAAAATGGACAAATTTTCCACTTTTTCATACAACCGAAAATATCTGCTTACTTCAGATTAAATTTACTTTCGAATTGCTAGAGACTGAAAGTACGAGGGCAGTGCCAAAAATACCCGACCTGACTTATGAATACTGTTAGTTTAAAAAAAAAGATTGACAATACCACCTTTCAACAACTTAATGTGAAAAATGAATAACGGTAGGTTTATTATTAATTGTTTATAGACATCCAAAGTGAACGCTCTCAGTGAATTTGTAAATATGGAAAAAATCGGCCATCGTTATGTGATACAATACTTTCATTTGAAAGGTCCAAGTCCAACCGATATCAAAGCCGAGTTGGATTCTACTCTGGAGAAGTCTGCTTCTTCGATTACAATGGTCAAATATTGGGTAGTTGAGTTTAAGCGAGGTCGTACGAGCTGCCAAGATGAACACCGCAGTGGTCGACGAAGTGAGGTCACTACGTCAGAAAATGTGAAGAAAATCCACAAAATGGAATTGAATGACCGTCGACTAAAAGTGCGCGAGATAGCAGACATGGCAGGCATTTGAAAAAGTGCTGTGCATCGCATTTTGACCGAAAAGTTGGACATGAGAAAGCTGTACCCAAGATGGGTGGCACGTTTGCTCACAATGGAGCACAAACAGCAACGTGAGGATGTTTCCATCGAGTGTTTGACAATGTTTCGTAGCAATAAAGCCGAGTTTTTGCGTCGATTCATAACCATGGACGAAACATGGGTCCATCATTTAACACCTGAGACCAAGGAGCAGTCAAAGCAGTGGACTGAAAAGGGAGAACCGGCTACAAAGAAAGCAAAGAAAGTTCAGTCAGCTTGAAAGGTCCATCCATTTTCTGGGATGCACGTGGAATAACATTTATTGATTATCTCAAAAAAGAAAAAACAATCTGTGGACTTGATTTATAGAGACCATAAAACTATTGGTTTACGCCTTTGATTGTAGAATGGCTTCACAAAATATTTTTGTTTTTTGTGCTTTTGGGGATATTGAGCGATGAAAGAAAATGATATTAAGATAATTGGCCAACAAAAGCTACGTAGTAACCAGAAAGTAATAATGCCAAGCACTCTGTATTAGCTGATCCCAATAATTTTTTACCTCGCTTACACATTGAAGTAGGTTTTAAAATATCCTTAAAACAATGGCCAAAGCAAGTGAAGAATTCAAGTTTTTGAAGGCAGTCTTCCATTAACTTAGTGGTGCTAAACTGAAACAAAGAATCCGCATATAAGAAATTAGTTAAGGACTAATTTTTTAATCCAGAAATTCAATCCAGAGCAGCTGCAAGCATTCAAATATTTTCTTGCAGTCATCAATAACTAGTCAAACTATGAAATTTAGAAAACGATCAACTTTTAGTAAGTAAACAGCTTGAGTCGCATTGGATACAGAATGTTGCTCGAATTTATTTTCTAAACACTCATCCAGACTTTTTGGTTTAACGATGTTGGTGATGTTAGCAATGAAAAAAGAGAAGGATCCCATTAAGATACCCGAGTATTAGGAATAAGGTAGCAAGGACGTTTATAATGTTTGTTGCGGGAATTATTGCAATGAAATGTTCTAATACTTGAATTATTCTAAACAAGGCATGCCGCTTTACGTCGCCATTGGGCCCATGTGAGGTATGTCTCCAGGAGTTCTACATTGTTTTCTCACTATGCACTTATACCCGTTTAGGCATACATAATCTGGTTTCCAGTCGGGTACATGCATAGTCATTATGTGAATGCTACCATCACAGCAAACCATCGCTCACCAGTTTGCACACACTAGCAAGATATTTTCATTTTTTTCCTTAAACGCCGTCGTGCCTTGCTTTGTTGTATGAACAGACGCATTTCGACTCCTTTCAGTGTTCTTCAGTGTCTAAAGGATGTGTTGAAGGGAATGACTTTATACAGGGTGCGTACGGTATTTGAGGACAACTTGAGAGTAAAATTAATAAGCTTGTATTTTTAACAAAATTTAATGAAATTTCAGGAATTTTTATACAACATTAAATTGATATATGGCTATAAAGTTATTCAATAAAATCGCTATTAGCAGCAATAACCTCTTCGATCCGGGTCCGGAAATCATTCCACGCCCGAATCAAATGCTCCTTGTTCATATTGACCATAACGGCATTAATAGCAGTCTTCAGCGAAGAAGTGGTATTATGAGGACGCTTATGGGTCTCACGCTCAACTACGCCCCATACGTAATAATCCTAAGAATTAAGGTCTGGGGAGCTAGGTGGCCATAGGTTCGGTGTTATGTGGTCATGAAAATTTTCGGCAATCCAATCTTGTGTCGCCATCGCTTTTGAAGGAGCAGAGACTTGTTGAATAATGTATGGTCTGCCTCCGCTTATATTGTCTATCCAGGGTTTCACTACCGTCTCCAAAACATCGATGTATGCAGCAGAGTTCACTAAAAAGTCCTTGAGTAAAAAAGTGTGGTGGCATAACATGTCCTTCGTTGCTGACAACACCTAAAACCACAACAGTGGCTGGAAATTTTGTATGTATAACAACAGGAACCTCCGTAGGATTTCAACGTAGCCATCTGTCATTTTTGCGATTGGTCTTTTGATCTTGGTCAACATTTTTTTCGTCGAAAAAAAAACCATAACATTTTGGGCGTCTCAGGGTGTTTGATTTTTGTTTAAAAAATAGTAGGGCTGCAAATCAACGAAAATAAAACAAAGCTTATAACGCAGTCGAGGAAAAATACCCCAAATACACAAAATGCCACACTTGGCGAATACAGTATCAAAAATGTTAGCGAATTTGTGTATTTAGGTGCCAAAATAACGAAAACGGGCAATGAAATAGACGAAATACGCCGAAGAATACAGCTTGCAAATAAAATATTTTATTCAGTATTGACGATCTTGAAGACCAGCTGCATACACAGCTCCAAGTATACAAATCTGTGATAAGACCTGTGTTATGCTATGGGTGTGAAACATGGACCCTAACCCAAGCATCCGCAAATATATTGAACGCCTTTGAGCGACGGGTCCTGAGGCGAATAATCGGAGAGAAGCTAGACGGGGACCAATGGCAAATTCGATACAACCATGAGCTGTATGAAATTTTTGACGAACCGGAGGTCTCAAGGATTGTAAGACTGCGGAAGCTGCAATGGGCTGGACACATGAATCGTATGGAAGAACAACGGATACCCAAGAAGGTATTCGTAGGGAGAACTGAAGGCCGGCGGCCAGTGGAGAAACCGAGGAAACGCTGGTCTGACTCGGTCGACGAAGACAGTTCATCGCTGCTCCGATTTCGGAATTGGATGACGCGGTCAACGGACCGAGACTGTTGGAGGCGCTGTTCGCAGGAAGCGAAGGCCCGAAAGGAAGAAGAAGAAGAAGCCAACAAACACAACGCTCATCTCCTTTTTCAAATTGTGTGCATCCGATGATTTTGCGAAAATGTTGCTGTATCACGAAGTGCCCAAATACTATACTTGGAACACATCAACACAAAAGTACGCGTGAACAAAGCGGAACCCAATTGTTCCAGAATATGCTGAGATACGTTCATTGGATGCATTGGAACATGTGTTTACAGTGTATCCTTATAATACGGAATGTTATTATTTGCGATTATTATTGCATACAATCAAAGGTCCTACATCATTTGGTACCTTAAAAGCCGTCGATGGGGTAGTTTGTCAAACGTAAATAGAAGCCTGTTTCAAACTGGGCTTACTTGAAAATGATCAGCTTTGGGAAACAACACTAATAGGAGCATCGTTTACGTGTCATCTAAAGTAAATGTGTACTTTGTTTGCGATCATTGAATTCCGGAGAACTGTGAGAAACGCATCGCGAAAGTCCCAGTGCGGACATTCTCAATCAAGCAGGTACAATCGATCCAAATCAGGAATATTCGGAAGTTATTTTCGATGAAACTCTAATATTGGTTGAGGACTTATGCATACAAGTTAATAACGAAGTCCTTCGTCAACTTGGTATGCTGGTATCGACATGAAACAGAAATGACGTGCGAGACAGAGACCTGGTCCAGGAACAGCAACTTGATGTAAGCCAGCAACAAATTTTGTTGAAACTCAAACAAGAGTTTTAATTGTTGATCAAAAAAATGCCTGCGACAAAGTCATGCAGCGTGAATTTTTTTCCTAGATGCTCCAGAAGGCATAGGCAAAACATTTGATATTGACTTCGGCACGAACGCAAAAATGGAATTGCAATCGCAGTGGAATCATCGAAAATTGCATCAACACTCCTTGATGGCACATGCACAGCGCATTCAGCACTCAAGCTACTGTTAAATTTGAATCAGACCGAAACACCAGCCTGCAACATCAGCGAAAATTTCGGAATGGCCACAGTCCTTAAAAGTTGTAAAGCCATTATTTAGGACGAATGCACCATGGTCCATAAAAAATCACTTGAGATGCTTGACCGGACTCTGCGTGATTTCCGAGGAAAAAACTAGCCAATGAGAGGCGTACAGACGCTTCTTGCAGGTGATTTTTGCCAAACCTTGCCCGTTATATCTCGATCAACGCCCGCAGATGAGCTGTACGCTTGCTGGAAAGAATCATGTTTATGGAACCAACTCGAAAACTCATGCTCTCAATGAACATACGCATCTATTGGTGCAAGATGCGTCAACCCAAATATTTTTCAAACAAATTTTGCACATCAGAAACGGTAAAATTTCAATTGATTACACAGCAAATGAAATTTCGTTTCCCCCATTAGCAGTAACTATCCAACCGAATTTTTAAATACGATGGAGCCACCAGGAATACCGCCACACATATTAACATTGAAAGTTGGATCGCCGGTGATGCCCATTCGAAACTTGAACGCGCCAAAACTGTGAAACCGAACCAGACTGGCGGTCAAAAATTGAAACCAAATTGGATCGAGGCAACAATTATCATGAGCAAATCAAAACGGGGAGACGTGCTAATTCCATATATACCAATGATTACCAACGATTTGCATTTCGAATTTAAGCTGCTTCAGTTTCTTTCACCTCTTGCCTTCACGATTACCATGAACAAGGCACAAGGGCAATAGTTAGCTATTGCTGGTTTACATTTGGAAAATTCATGTTTTTCGTGTGGCCAATGGTATGTTGCTCACTTTCGAGTTGGCAGTCCAAAAAATTCGACAAAGTCATGCAACCAAAACGGCCAAAATTATTGTTTACCCGCAAGCATTAAGATAAAATAAAGAAACGTAAACACGACTCTACACCAAGAACAATGACTGAACTTCCGATGACAGACAACAGCCACAAAAAACCAAAAACCGAAGCTACAAAGTCTTGCCGCGGTTTTTGGACAGAGATCCGTCACTTTGGTACATGCTTAACCGACTAGGGTTGCCAAAGTGCCAAGTATCAGATCCTTCTCTGAGACCAAGCACCAATTTATTACAGTTGGCCCTATAGTATCGATACGATTTCTTCAAGAATCACATGGTATCGGTCCTTACTCTTAAATATTCATGACTAACCCATAAATTTTTGTCTTAGTGTACGAGGTGTGACAGTTAAGTAATGAGACTGGTTCCATGAAAACCGTATATTTAAAAATTATTCTGCAACTCTGCCATCTCCTTCAAAGTAGTTCCCTGAGGCAGCTATACAACGATTCCAGCGCGTTTTCCATACTTCGTAATATTTCTGGAACGCTTCGACTGGGATGTCCATGAGTACCCTCATCACGGCCGCCTCGATGTCCGTAATAGACTCAAAATGGGTTACTTTGATCACCGATTTTGTTCTAGGGAACAAAAATAAGTCACAAGGTGACATATCAGGCAAATAAGGTGGCTGGTGCAACACGGCGATACCATTGGATGCCAAATATTGGGATACGCTGAGGGCGGTGTTCTTTGGAACCACCTTCGCGCACAACTTTTTCATCCCAAAATCACTGGTTAAAATTTGTCTGACTGTTTCACGGTTCATACCCAGTTCCGAGGCCAACATTCGAACTTTTAAATGCCGATCTTTACGGACTAGGGCGCGCACACGCTGCGCATTCGCGTCAGTCCGCATCTCGGCTGGTCTACCTTTTCTTCCACGCTTTCACTTCCTCCGTAAACTCTTTATGCCATCGAAACACCAGGGCACGACTAGGAGCATTGTCACCATGCACTTTTACAATTGTAGCGTACGTTTCCGAAGCTGTTTCGCCCAATCTGGCGCAAAATTTTATCGGGACGCGTTGCTCTAGATTTCGTTTCTTCATTTTCGTGACGAGCACTACCAACACACGTCTACTCAACACGAAAAATCAGGCGAACAAAACAAGCTAGAGCGATGGTAAATATATCAATAGAATGGAGAAGGATGCCGGAGAAGGGGAAGGGAATTTCAAGGTCACAAGTTTACCACAAGCGCGGCAATAAAATCAGTTTCATTACTTAATTGTCACACCTCGTAAGTTACATCTGCTTTAAGGAATTGTTCCTCTTAATGTTAGATATTTTATTCAATTTCAAGTAGTCTCTAGCTTTTTAAACTTTCACTTTTGCCGGGGGCTTGATGAGGTAACTTTTTAAAAAATCTGTAATTTTATATATTTAAGATTGCTGATCTAATACTGAATGATTAAAAAAGATTCAAAACACTCTGTTTTGGGAGACTGCAAACCACTAGTTGAACTTACGAACTAGAAGGCGCTGTTAAAGAACTGAAACAATTGCAGGCATTTTTTAAAAGGTTTTAAGACTTGAAGGTAGCTTTAATGCAATTACGACAGTGCATTTTGCTTACGAAACAATCTGCTATAAACATGTTGACTCAATTGGGACTTTTGGTAATCTTACTCTTGGATATTTCAGTATTTTCGCTTGCAAAAAATTTAGTGTTTGTTTATACATAACTTTATTATATTTGCTTTTCAGGCAATTTAATTCACGGTTTGAATATTTTGTAACATTCAAAATACACTTTTAATTAACGGTTAAGTAATTTTAACTTTCGTAAGTTGGAAACAGAATTTTTTGTAAAAGTGCCTGCTCCTGCCAACTTAAATTGCTTATTCAGGAATGCTAGAGGGATTTTGAAAATAGTACTACAGGAAACTTATTAATTTGGTGAAGTTTAATTTAACTGGCCATATTTCCAAAAGTTTGATAAATTTTCATCGTTTTATTGGAATAAAAATTAACACGTAAATACTGTATATTGGAGTTGTATGTTAAAACATTACAACACGAAGAATTGAAAAACAACGGAACCTCTTCCTGCAAAATTAAAATGTAGTCGCTTCACACATAAACTGCTGTAATTATTCTCAATCTAATGTTAAATCACATGCGAACAACCGCACGTAATTTATAATTCATTTTTGATTAGCACTTCTTATCTGATCAGTATTTCACTTAGCCTAAACATTAAAGATCCGTAGAATAAATTTAAGTTCCTTCCTCTTGTTGTCAAAAAGCAAAAGATATTTTTTTTTCCTAGGAAAATTGTTCTACGGGAAGTCAAGCTATATACATAAATACTATATTTCCCTGAGTGATTTTGCTGAGGTTACGTAACACCATCATTTTATGACGCACTTTGTCTACAATCTGTTTCTGTATAATTAACGTAATAAAGCGAAATTTTTCTATTGCCTATCCACTGGTCAGATAATTGTTCTATTAGAATCTGGTGAATTCCAGAGAAACGATTACCGGGTTGGGACTCCAATGTATTGTTTCTGTTTTTGCGCTTATTTCAATCTATTATAACATTTGCTTTTATGATGAGTGGGAGAAATGCAGATACAAATTAGAGATAATAATATCTTTGAAACGAGTGGATATCACATGCAAGTTTTTTATCTAATGTAGATAGGGTATAATTCAGTGAAACTCATTAAAATGGAAAGTACATGAGTATCATGTCATGCCATTTAGATAATTGTTAGCTAGAATTGATTAATGATTGATATGTACAATAATTGAAAGTCTTTTTGATTGGGGAGACGAAAATTGAGACAAAGTGTCTATCTGTTGATTGATTTTTTTCAGAACACTTCAGGGAAATACCTAATTGAAAATCTATTAAAAGTTAACTCTGAATGTTGCTTGTGATCATTTCATCAAACTTTAGTTGGTCGAGTTACTTCAAAATGTTCCAATTATTTGTTTGAGTCGAATGGAGTCAAATTTGTTCAATATACTTATGTGTTCTTGCGTAAAATCTGTGCATTTATGAGTAGCTAAATTTTTAAAATATTGCTAAACCTTTAGCTAAGACGAGTATTTACAAATTTGTAGTTTTTTTCAACGGATTTAGAATTTGTGAAATTTTTATTACTTTTGTGAAAATTCTTTTGTTCTAGGCATACTTTTGATTGAATTAATCGTGAATTAGTAGTCATATACTATTCTATCACATATCTTTAAGCTGTTTTATTAGTAAATGCAAATAAGCGCACATTTTCAAGTATGTAGAATAGCTCGTAAAAAACATATTACAGCCCTTTTCAATAGATAAATAGTATGCGTAGTCGAAAACGCCATCGAAACGCATTACAATCTAGCAAAGTGTTTACCATTTTGGATTTGATACGTTTTCAATACTCCACAAAAATGTCGACATTGAACCAACATTGAAAATTTATTTCACGGAAACATCCCTAATGCATGTATTGAGGGTCATGTTAACATTTGAACAAGCTGTAAAGAATAATAATGAGCTTTAAAAGCACAAGTATCTATTTACGTAGTTGGATTTGAATTTACATTCAATTGATATCTGATCTAGATTCTAGATTTTAAGTAACCATCCCAAGAATACACAAATAAAGTGAATAGAATTATAAAATGTGCTTTTTTTATTCCCAAGTACCAATTGTTCATTCTTATCAGATATACTTCATTTTGATGAAAAGTGTTTGTGCAGGCATAAAAGCACTAATCGATTTCCGCTACTTACATATGAAGATGAGCTTTACCGCAATTCCCAAATTAAAATTTAAATAACGAACAATGGTGGAATTGTATTGAGTTTTTACGATTGTATTAATTTAAAGTCAACACTATCGCTAGCTCAGTCAACAGACAGTAACTGCCCCTCAATTTATTTTCAAATAAACTTATAAGCTTATTGGATGTCTACAAGAGAGATTTTTCTTTTCATCAATAAACTTGTCCATCCGGCTATCAATTTTGCAAATACCTGTAGCTTGTCTTTTTTCACTTTTGCATACGTCTTTTGTATTTGGTTAATGCATGTGCACAATATTTCGTGCCATGGAAATTAACATACTTCTAAACGGATTTGGGGCCAACCAAATTGATTGGAAAATTGAATTGAGAACACTAATAATACTTAACGTTAAAGAGGATTTTCTTAAACAATTTATGTGTGATGTATATTAGTTGCATAGAAGTAGAAAGTATACAAGTAATATGAATTTGAGTTTTGTTTTTGGAATGGTGCTACAATGCATACAACTGTTTTTCTATTAATCTCATTTTTGTAGCAAAAATTTTTCAAAAAAAAAAAAACACTTAAATACCTTAACAATATAAAGCAAATTCATGGAGATCTTGTCGAAAATTTCTTAAAAATTAATCAAAGCATTTTGAAGAAACTACGTCACATTAGTTTTCTTCGCCATGTCTCAAATAAATCATTGAATAGGGTTCGACTCAACAAAGTTTACTTCTTGGATTTATAATATTTTGAAGGGCATTTTTGTTTAAGAAGTTAGCATATATGCTCTATTGTTGCTACCATCTTTGACGCTTATTTTGTAGTTGTCCTTAAAAATAATAAAATGCTTTATGGGTTGTTATTGCTATTGAAAAGATGAACGTCAATATGCAGAAAAAATAAATATGTTATGCCTTATGTCCGAATTCGCAGCATCTAATTTATTTTGGAACGATGAACTCCAGCCTTTTATTAATTTTTATCAAATTCATATCATTTCCTACTATATTTCATGGCTCTACTTCATTAAGAATATTCTTATCAGGACAATCCAATTGAAAGCCATATCGGTTACTTTTGGGAAAAAAATTAAAGGAAAATTTTAACCACGTTTTTTTGTATTTGGGAGGTAAGTGTCGTTTACGCACAGAGTGTCGGACTATCATGCTTGCGAGCGACTGGACTACCCACTGAACACTTCTCCTGTCAACTCAGAAACCCAGCCTGGTGAGTCGCCTTCAAGCTAGGGGATCCCTCCTTTAGCGGAAAGGCAGAGGAGAATTGCCAGACAAGCCATCCCCAGCCCCGATTGCTGGGAGTCCCTTTTATCTTTTAAGACTGCCCAAACATAATATGCCACATGGTTCCATTTGTCAACTGATCTAAGCATCACCGCGACTATACTATCCGGGGTGAGCTCTTCCGTCTCCCTATAGAGGCCTCGTCGCAGCTGGCCCCATTTTGCGCACGAAAAAATGTGTAGCAGGAATAGTGTTCCTCTTCTGGGCAAAACTATTACTTATCAATCTTGTGCAGGTAAGACTGACAGCACCCCTGCTCGCTCAAAAGCTCGGTCGGATAGAAGTCAGTCTCACCATGCCTTCAATTAAGCCACGGTCTCACATCCAGAATGAGGTGCGTAGTCCACCTTCCCTTCGCTCAATTCACCCAAGGCTGCTGCCAATCGTTGAATGAGCGCTGTCTTTGCATCTCATTCATGTCCTCGCTTCGGCGCAAGCAAATAATGTAGCACTCTCTGCCAAGCAGGGCAACAGGTATCACGCTTGCAATAACTCTCGCCACCGAATCAGAGAATACGAAAATACAATCCTCAATGCTTCTCTTCTCTGTATCTATGCCAAGCGTTTCCGGTATACTTCCTTACTGAGAGCGTTGCTCATATTTCTGCTCGGTACAGTAGCACTGAATCTACAGCACTTATCAAGAGGCGACTTTTTGATGGGTTGGGTCCCCTACGTTGGCCATAAGTCGACTCAGAGCTGATACGCCCAAAGAAGCATTCTCAGCCGCTGCCTCGATTTGCTCAGAGAAACTTATCTCCGAGTCAATCAGCAGCCCCAGGTACTTGACCGTTGGCTTCGATTCGATTAGTATGTCTTCGATACTGATTGTCCTTACTCTAGAGATTCTCTTTTTTGCCAATATGACTACTTCGGTTTTCTCCAGTGATAGACTAAACCCACGAGCAGTTATTTAGTCTTTCACTCGGTGAATTAGCATACCTAGCCTTAATTGCGCTTGTTCAACGGTGCATGCAGCAACCAGAGCCTCAACATCTTTCCATAGCCAATCAAGCGTGACTCATCTAGCATCTCCAGTCTCAGTAGTCCATCGTAAGACACGTGCCATAGGTCCAGACCAAATCAATGAAAATAAAACAAAGCTCATGATGCAGTCGAGGAAAAATACCTCAAGCACACAAAATATCACACTTGGCGAGTACAGTATCGAAAATGTGAGTGAATTTGTGTATCTACGCGCCGAAATAACGAGAACTAGTAATGAAAGAGACGAAATATGCCGAAGAATACAGTTCGCAAATAAAATATTTTATTCAGTTTTGCCTATATTGAAGATCAGCTGCATACACAGGAAAACAAAGCTCCAAGTGTACAAATCTGTAATAAGAGCTGTATTATGCTATGGGTGTGAAATATGGACCCTAACTCAAGCACCCAAAAATAAAGGGTGATTCATTACAAGTGTACATATGTGAATGGGCCTTAACTCTTATTTATCACCAACTTCAGGTCCATATATTAACAGATTATAACAGTTGGGTCTTTTACAATTCTAACCATGGCGTCATACACATCAGCCAAACGTTTTAACATTGTTAAAATTTTTTACAAAAATAATAAATCGCCAGTGCAAACATTTCGCGCTCTACGTGAATCGAATAATTTCACGAAATGGACCCATAAATTGGCCGGCGAGATCCACCTTTGGGGATTTCTAAAAAATCGTGTTTAAGCTGATGCTTCCCAGACTACTGAAGCATTAAAAACAATATTCGAGCCAACATACGCCTAATAACGCCGGAAATGTGCGAAAATGTCATCGAAAATTACAATCATCGTTTGATAGTCTGTAAAGCAGCACGAGGTGCACATATGCCCGAAGTAATGTTTCGTATTTAATTGTAAGGGAGCAAATTTTCATAATAAATAACCATTACAGCTCAATCTTCACAAAAACTATGTTTTTTTTCGACAAAAATGTGTACACTTGTTATGAATTACCCTTTATATTGAACGCCTTTAAGTGACGAGTCCTAAGCAAATAATCGGAGCGAGGCCAGATGGGGACCAATGGCGAATTCGATACAACCATAAGCTGTTTGATTTTTGATGAGCCAGAGGTCTCAATGATTGTAAGACTGCGGAAGCTGCAATGGACTGGACACATGAATCGTATGGAGGAACAACGAATATCCAAAAAGGTATTCGTTGGGAGAGCCGAAGGCCAGAGACCAGTGTGGAAACCGAGGGAACGTTTGTCTGACTCGGTCTACGAAGACAACTGAAAGACGCGGTCAATCGACCGAGACAGTTGGAGGCGCTATTTGCAGGAAGCAAAGGCCCGAGAGGGTCTGTATTGCTACTAAGAAGAAGAAGATATGATGTTGAAGGCTTTGGGTCCTTTCAAATAAGCAGGAAATTGTCTAGGTGTATTGCCCAAATGCCAAATATATTTGTCAAATAACATTGAATCAGAAAATATCACTAAAACTTGCAACAAGTTGACTGTTTTCAAAAAACAAATTATTTTTTATCATCACATTTGCATTCGAGCCAACTACCTATCGTCTGTTTTCCTGAGGACTATTGAATCGGTACACAGCCAAAGCGCGGTACTGACCATATTCCTTTCCTGAGTAACGATACATTCGTTCAAGATCAAGTCCGAAATGGGCCGTAGAGCAAAAGCAAAACCATAACAGCTTTTCTTTCTTAGGTTGCATCAGATCAGCAAAAAAGTATACGTGTACATCTCTATAAATTCATCGAAATGCCAAATGTCTTTTACAATTTTTGTGGCTTAAATGAACAGATGAAAATCAATATAACGAAAGATGTCAATAGGAGTTCTATGAAGCTCTCCGCATTGAATGTGATTAGATTTGGGATGAAATCTCATTCGTAAATTTTTTTCTTTCTATGAGAATTCTTTTCCCGAGACGATAGTTACTAAAAAATACCAAAAAACTCAGAACAGATAGGTAGCACTAAAAGCAATATTTCTTTCTAAGCCAAAATAGATAACTAACAGATCGGAGCTCAAAAGCTATTTCTCAGTAAGTACTACTTTATTTCATCGAAATTTGCAAAACTTATTCCAAACGTGGATGATTTACATTTTATTTATTATTTTTTAAACTAAATAAAATCTGAGTAAATTGTGAATCTATTTCAATACCTCCTATCACTATAGTCACTTTTTTTGTGAAGATCACCATAATTTAAGTCACCTCCATCCAAAAAAAAAAACAAACCTACATACCCTGAAAATGATTTCTGTCTAGTGAATTAGAAGAAATTGAAAGGTTAAACTTAATAAACGCTTGTGTGTACTAAATTCTCTTTTGGCGATTTGATTTACAAGTCTGAAGTGGAAAGTAGAAGCTTTTAACATTTAAAAATAAATAAACAATTCTGTTTTGTTAAAAGATACTTCACACAAGCTGTTTAATATCTTAGTTAACAACACTGTTAGCGCTAAAATATCAGCACTAGAAATTTGTTCCAGATTCTTCTTCTTCGTTGCACTACAGCCTTCCTCCGGCTGATGGGGGTCGTACCATCGTTTCCTCGGTTTCTTCACTGGTCTCTACCCTTCAATTCACCCAACAAATGCCTTTTTGAGTATCCGTTGTTCGTCTATGCGATTCATATGTCCAGCCCATTGCAATTTCTGCAGTCTTAAAATCGTTGATACTTATGGCTAATCAGATATTGCATACAACTCATGGCTGTGTTGAATTCGCCATGGGCTGTAGTCTAGCTTAACATCGATTATGCGCCTCCCAACTCGGCGCTCGAAAGCGTTCAATATATTTGGGGATGCTTGGGTTAAGGTCTATGTTTCACATCCATAGCATAGCTCAGGTCTTATAACAGATTTGTATAACTATCTTCAAGATTATCAAAACAGAGCAAAATATTTTATTTTCCGACTATATTTTTTTGGCATATTTCGTCTCTTTTGTTACCGGTTCCCGTTATTTTGGCGCTTGAATGCACAAATTTGCCTATACTTTTGATACTATATTCACCAAGTATCATTTTTTGTCATGAGTTTTGTTGTATTCCCCTTGATTTGTAGCCCGACTAGCTTTTCTTCGCTGTCGAGTTTCAGGAAAAGTTCTTTGACAGTTGGTAACGAACGCGAAAAAACGTTGACGTCATCCAAATAGGCCATTGCTTGGCTCAACTTGTAACTTACCTCGTGTATGACAGATAGCTTTTTTATGACATGTTCCAGAGATAAATTGAATAGCAATGGGGCCAGCCCATCTACCTGCTTTAGTCTGATATTTGCGTCAAAGGCATTGGTGTGTTGACTGTTGATACGAACTTGGAAGGTTGTCGTCAGCATTGTTGTTTTGGTAAGACGGACTAATTTGGCTGAAATACTGAAGCAAGGCATTATTTGGAACAACAAGTTAGAATCAATACAGTCGCACACTTATGTACTTAAAATCAAAGAAAATTTGGTGTGAGTCTATGTTGAACTCCCAGCATTTTGCAAATATCTGCTTGACAGTGAATAATTGGTCTATCGTCGATCTACCTGCTCTAAAGTCACCTTGATACTCCTCAATAATACTATTGGCACATGATCTGATTTGATTCTCTAAGATCTTTTAAAACATTTTGTACGCCGTGTAAAGCATTGATATGCCTCTATATTTTTCGCACTGTAGCTTGTCGCCTTTCTTGTTGATAGGGAATTTAATTGATTGGCTCCACTCGTTCGACATATGTTTTTGTTGTCAAATGTGTTGGATGACTTTGTGGATGGATTTCTCAGCACCGCTGCCACAATTTTTTATAAGCCCAAGTGAAATCTCATCAATGCCCGGCGCTTCATTATTTTTTTGAAATTTGATGGTGGAACAAACAACATCTAGAGTTGGTGGGGCCAATGGAATTTTTCCGAGAATATGTATTGGCTCCGAGGTACTGGAGCTGTGCGAAAGATTGAGGAGGTTCTTGAAATATGATGCCCATCTTTCCTTAATCCTGTCTTCATCAGCGATGGTATTGCCGATGTCATCATGGCAGAGCATGGTTTCAGGCTGATAGCCTCGTTTCAAGCTTTTCACTTATTTGTATACTTGTCTTGTGTTGTTTCTTGCTAGTCTTGCATGAATACTTCTCAATTCGTTATCATAGTATTTTATTTATTTATCTTATTCACTACTCTTTCTGAGATTTTCCTACATTGCTTGTATGCCCGATTCTTTTTGTCTAACGCATACTCGCATTCATCTTTGAACCAATGATTTCCTTTGCGTTGAGCTCGATGCCTGATCGTCTGTTCTGCCACGGTCTTAATCACCGCTTTCACTTCCACTCATACTCGCTATTTGTTTTCAGTGATCTGCTTGTTGAAGGCCTCCGTGAAATTTTCGCTACAGATGCCAGCTAGTTTTCGCCGAATATGCGAATATGCCAGCTAGTTTTCGCCGAATATGCGTTTGAAATATAATATCGATAAGTTAGTTTGTTCTAGTAACGATCCGAGTAACAATTGGGTCCTCGGTACATACGGACGTCAAGTATGCTTTCTATTATATCCAACGTTGTTGCATCAGAACATGGTCGATTTGGTTGTGCATGTTGTCATCCGGTCATACCAGGTAATTTTATGTATGCATCCATGTGGGAAGCAGGTCGCACGTATGACAAGATTTCTGCTATATGTAAAGCCTATTAGGCCCTGGTCGCTGTCATTTATTTCATCATGGAGGCTATATCTTCTAGTCTTTCTCCAATGAGATAGCTCATTGCCAATCTTAGCGTTGAAATCACCCAGCGTTTTTTTGTGTCGTTAGGGTCGGAAAAACAATGAAAATTTCTCCTCCTCTCTAAACCGGGCTTGGGATCGTCTACGGCGGAGTTATTTTGTGTTTCTAGCGTATGTGGTTTGCAGTGAAAATTGCCATGACACACTAACTGACAAATGGACGGGCAAACTAGTCACGATTTCAGTAGGCCTTTGTAAAATTATTTTAAGAAAACCCTAAAAGCAGAGCACATACGCGCTAATAGGTAAAATTGACAGCATAGCTATTCATTAGAGCTCTTTCTTGTCTTTAAATTATTTAAAATCATAAGCATCGAATAACTAATGATGGAAGAAGTTTTTGAGATGATATGCTTATATAATAATTTCCTTAAACAATGGTATAAAT
The DNA here is from genome assembly GCA_963969285.1 of Odontomyia ornata. Taxonomy (NCBI): domain Eukaryota; kingdom Metazoa; phylum Arthropoda; class Insecta; order Diptera; family Stratiomyidae; genus Odontomyia; species Odontomyia ornata. The sequence continues at coordinate 141,425,984 of OZ017738.1, forward strand.
CAAAAAAAATAAATTATTTAAAAGTGTAAATGTCAAAAGAGCTTTAGAAGCAACTTAATGCTGACAATTTTTTTCTACAACCAACAACTAATAGTTTTAGTTTTACTTCCGTTTTAAATAAATAAAATACTTGCAAGTAATCATCATAAATATCTACTGATGTTAAGATGAACTGAATATAAAATAAAATTATTGCACATTTTTGATGAATTGCTACAAAATTTGAAGTAAATGCACTACTGTTTCTATTATATTTGGCATGTTTCTAATTCCCCACTATCAATCATAGTTTGTTACACATAAAATTTTTTTTGTCAATTAATTATATTTAATTTGTTTTTTATATTTCGATATCGATTTTAAATAAAAGCGAAGAAATATTAACATAAAAGCGGTTAGGGAGAACACGTTAAATGGTGGACTTTATCAAAACATGCTCAATGAATTTTTGTTTCCGAAAATCAAAAAGATAAAGATCGAAAATATTTGGTTCCACTTGATAGAGCCAAATGCTATAGAGCCAACAAAACAATCGACTTATTGAAACAAAATTTGGGGAAATATTACTTCAGTCATCCGCGTGATGTAGTGGTTAGATCTCGCTACGTAACTTAGGGTTGCCAGGATGCTGAGATACAAAACGGGGACACTTCAAAAAAAAGGTCGCCCGTAGTCTGAAAAAATAGTACGTTTTTTATTTTTTCATTCTGATATTATATTATATTCATATTTATTACACTCAAAGCATTTATACATTATCATTAATAAACCATAACCACATTTCACACTGTTCCTTAATAATATTTTATTCGTAATGATATCACATATCCTGTTGATCAATTCAGCTCCAATTTACGAACAGAACGGCATGTCATCGGCTGCTTTCCTTTTTGCACCTGCAGGTACACCGTACTTTTTGGAGTTGTTTATTTCTTTTAATAGGTGCGAATTTTTTGGCAGCCTCAGGAAGTTTTTGAATTGAGGACAATCGTAATTCGAAAAGTTGAATTTCACTTTGAAAAGATGACCAAGGTTTTCATTGGAGGGACGCTGCATTTCTTTGGTCCAGTGGGAGCTCATCAACGAAAAGACCCGCTCGCAATTAGCATTGTGAGACGGAATCGCATAGAAGAATTGCGCCATTTCGAGCAATTCGAAGTGTCTTTTCGGGTATTCATCTGCTGAGAAGAAAGCACAAAGTCGAGCACTTGCAGTATTATTCTTAAAAAAGTCAACATCATCTGACCAAAAGTTTCTTCAAATTGACGATTTCATCATGCAATAGTGAATCATAAACTTGTTTGTTCAGCAAATAGTAAAGACATGGCTCCACATCACTTTATTGCAAACGTTGATTCCTTTTAAAATCGAACCATTGGAACACTTTAAACTCAGCGAAACTTGTTGTCCAAAATTTCATAAACTTGTTGTCCAAAATTTCATATACTCTATTGTTTCAGTGTAAACAACTTTCACTCTCTCTCTATAAAAGCATCACAATCAGTGTCTCCTAAAGGAATAAAGTTGGATTTTGCTCTTTCATTTTTTTTTTTGGCGAAGGTCATCAAAAACTGAATTTATTTCCAAAATGCTATTGTCCTTTTTTTCTATTAGTGCGAATTTCGTATGAAAAAGAGCAATGAGTGAATGAACGAATATTAAAAAAGCATTCACTAAGGTCGTGCCGAAAGAAATTGTCGATCATTGGAGTTGGATTAGTTTGTGATAAAAAGTAAAGTTTTAAGGCATCATACATTTGCAGAATTCGCTCTATTGCAGGGAATAAGCTCAGCCAACGCGTTTCAAAATGACTAGGTAGGTACCCATATTCCAACTCAATAAACCCGCAGAAAGATTTGAGCTCCGTTGTCCACAGAGTATATATTGAGAAGTATTGGTACAACTTAAAAACGAGACAATCAACATCAAAAAGACCAAATCGATCAAGACCATGATGAACGAAATTGTGGATAATATGGGTAGAGCATCCAATTCCAATTAATTCCGGATGTGATTGTTTTAGTGCATAAAAAATGTTATTTTTGCCCCTACAATTTACACCTCCAAAATTCGTATTGGTGTTGTCAGCCACAATAGCGGCTAGTTTTTCACTCAACCCATTCTTGTTCAGAGTCTATTCAGTAACGGATATAATTGTTGCTGCTTGCTCATTTTCAAGGTTACAAAAATCTAGCAAACGGTCTTAAATCCTTTTTTTATGAAAATATTGAAGAATTATTGGGCACAGTCTGACATTTCTATGGTTACTTCCGTCGCTTCCCAAGCCTATAAAAGGAATTTCGTGGACCTCTTGACAAATCACCTTCGTTGAATATGGCGATAAAACACCATTAATGATAGCAGCTGTTTTTGTACACCCACATGCGATTTTTGAAGCTATTTTAGAGTCTTTAAAAAGAGACTTCAGGAGAGGTGCGGTAAGTGATGAATGGCTGTGTGAAAAGCGGGTACTCCTTCTCCAATGGCAATTTTAGCGTCGAGAGATAAATTCTCCTTCTTAAAAAAAATATCTAGAGATCTAGATGTTGACGTCTCCTGCATTTGCAATTTATATTTTCCAGAAGCGTTAATGCCATAGTAGCGCTACAATTGTGTCACAGTTTGCCCACATCCTTAACTGGAAATATTTTTATCACGAAAATGAGAAAAAGAAAATGACAAAATGCCTTCGGTAATCTGAGATACCACTTATATTATCATATGTTTCAAGGAAGATATTAAAAGCAAATACCTAAATTTAAGTAGATACGGTAGCACTATGCCATAAACTCGGATTATGTTTGTTATTTCTTCCTCATTCACGCTGGTGGAAGCTAATTATAGCTTTTGAGGTGTTCAAAGGGCTCAATTCGAATGCTTAAGAGGCAATTGAATGAAACTATACAAACATATAGAAAAACGGGGACAATTTGGACTCAAACGGTCTCGCGAGGATAAATCGTCAAAAACGAGGACAGGCCCCCGAAAACGGGGACTTCTTGCAACACTACGTAAGCTGAAGGTCTCTGTTGCGAATCTCCTTGGTGACAACGAAATTTGTTTTGAGTGATTCTTCGGATGAACTATAAACTCATTCAGTTATGATACGCACTAGTTTAAAATCAGAACGTATCGTAGCAGGGTGAACAGACATACGGTCAAAGCGTCATACTGACCATATCACCTTCCCGAGTGGCAAAACATTCGATCAAGATAATGAGATACTCTGACTATCTTTAAGCGAAGGTCCAAAAGGGACTGAAAAAAGGAAGAACAAAGGCCATAAAGGTAGAAAAAGTGTCGGAGGAGTCAGAAGTCGAAATTCACTCAGTTTCGTTACTACTAGTAAGATTTATGAATTTCACATTTTCGAACATAAAATCAGAAATTTTGTAAGAACGTAGCTCAATACAAGACGGTCCTAACGTGCAAGTTTGATTTGAACCTAAACGTATTCGGTGAGCTTATAGCCATTTGAATTTTCATATGCCACAACAACAAGAATGCGTGGTTTCCCTACTATATGGGCTTCTGATCCAACCAGGTTAGATTTTTGCACTATGAATCAACTTATCCAAATAAATTTACTCCGATTTCCCCAAGAAAACAAAAAGAAATTTAATTTCAAATAAACATGTATACATTTCTGAAGTCAGAGTTCCTCCTTCAGAGTTTTTTGGTATGATTAAATCTTACCAAAAACCACTAAAGAAGAAGGAAATTTTGCCTCCAAAATATTGGTAAGTCAAAAAAGTATTAAGCCCTTTTTGTTAGATTCGATTGCATATTTCGTTTATTTAAAATGGATTTTATTTAAGTACATACCGTCTGTTATTATCTATGACCTTTTGCCATTTTTTTGGGTAGGGGCATTATTCCATCTGTGCAGAATTTCTGTGGTTTATCGGCGAAAAACTTGGCCAGTGAGTCCTTTTTTGAAGTGAATTTCTTTTCATTAAGAAAGTTTTGCAGAGACCGAAACAAATGGTAGTTTGACGGTGCAAGGTCTGGACTATACGGTGGATGTATCAGAACTTCCCAGTCAAGCTCTATCAATTTTTGCGGGGTCATCAAAAATTTGTGTGGTCTGGCATTGCATGATGGAAGACAACGCCCTTTCTATTGATCAATTCTGGTCGGTTTTTAGGCTTTTGTACTAAAATAAAACTCCTATTGCAATCACGACCTGTGTCCGCCCGTCCGTCTGTATGTCACAGCACTTTTTCTCCGAAACTAAAAAGGCTACAGCCATGAAACTTTGTAGAAAAATCCGAAAAATCTGAAAAAAATCATGAGTGTAAGCCTTTATGTGTACAACAACAACAAATCCATGAGAAGTCGAAATTCACTCAACTTTGTTAGTAATAGTTTGATTTATCGATTTTATGTTTTCTTGAATAAAATCTAAACGGTACCCGTAAATTTAATAAAATTTAGCACACAGATGACTATTCATAAGATTGATCTTTTCTGAAAGTTTCATACAGATCATGTACTTAACGAAGTTATAGCGATTTGAATTTTCCTATATTACTATGGAACAATATGCCCTGTATTACAATGGAAACATATGGCTATGGAACCATATGTGATTTTTAACCGACTTAAACACTACAGCTTCGCTAGGATTTGCATGAAAATTTCTGGAATTATAGGTATCATGAAGATGAGTACATACAATTGGAACAAGTCGAAGAGGCAGGAGAAAGCTCCTAGCAAAAGAGCTTTGTAACCATTCTAGGATTCGAAAAAATTGGCCATGAATCGATGATTACAGTACATGGGAGTGGCCCCTGAAAAAAATTTCATCAAAGGTAGCCGATATGAGTATCAACTGAAAGTTCTTTATGAGAGCTTTTCAAAACAGTTCTTAAACTGACATTTTTCGCTTCAGTGGGGGCACAGGGGGGAAATACATGAAAAATGTGTTTCCTCCCTCAAGAATCTGAAAAAATTATCAAGGGAGATATTTATGGGTATAACAATAACAAATACCTCAGAAGTCAAAATTCGTTCAACTTTGTTAATAATAGTATGATCCTCGAATTTCACATTTTCTCCAATAAAATCGTCTTTGACATGTTTCTTGATTTTATTCGTTGCTGGTTACTGCATTTTGTAAGTTGAGTACAAGACCCTTCTGACATGAGCATAGGTCTGTCTACCCAACTTGTTTTTAATTGTTTGTTGCAATCTGGTTAATTTCTGACAGTACAGAGCCGAATTGAGTATATGCCCAGGCTCTAGCACCTCATTATAAATAATCCCCTTCCAAACTCACCATACACACAGTATAACGTTATTTGGTGTCAATCGTGGGTTTGAAGTCGTTTGTGGTGATTCACCTTTTTTTTACCATGATCTTTTTCGAACGACATTCTCGTATCTTATCCATTATTTACCATCCGTAAAGATTTGCTTCAAAAATTGCTCGATTTCATTGCATTTTATTAGCATTTCGAAAATGGAAATTCGGTCGATCAAATTTTTTTGTGTTAATTCATGCGGCATCCAAACCTGGAGTTTCTTTGTGTATCCAACCTTACCCAAATAGTTCAAAACTGATTAGTGATGGGTATTCAGTTCCTCACTAATGTCATGGCTGCTTATGTGTCGGTCTTCTTCAATTTTTTGTAAGATTTCATCGACTTTTTCAGTGATTGGTCGACTTGAGCGAGGTGCATCTTTGACATCAAAATTTCTAGAACGAAAGAGAGCGAACCATCTCTTTGCTGTGGCTTTTGATAAAGTATCTTGACCGTAGATACCAAAAAATTTTCAGGAGCCTGTGATGCATTCTCACTTTGATCGTGGTGATATTGTAAAATAAAGGGTGATCCATAACAAGTGTACACATGTGAATGGGCCTTAGCTTTTATTTATCACCAACTTTAGGTCCATATATTGACAGATTATGATAGTTTGGTCTTTTACAATTCTGACCATGGCGTCATACACATCAGCCGAACGTTTTATTATTGTTAAGACTTTTTAAAAAATAATGAATCGCCAGTGCAAACATTTCGCGCTCCACGTGAATTTTTTGGTCCACCCATAAATTGGCCGGTGAGATCGTGTGATTTGACTCCTTGTGACTTCTTCCTTTGGGGATTTCTGAAGGATCGTGTTTAAGCTGATGCTCCCCAGACTACTGAAGCATTGAAAAACAATATTCGAGCCAGCATACGCTTAATAACGCCGGAAATGTACGAAAATGTCATCGCAAATTACAATCATCGTTTGAGCAGCACGAGGTGCACATATGCCCGAAATAATGTTTCATGTTTAATTGTAAGGGACCAAATTTTTATAATAAATAAACATTACAGCTCAACCTTCACAAAAACTATGTTTTATTCGACAAAAATGTGTAGACTTGTTATGAATCACCCTATATAACGATTTTTTTCAGAAAATTTACTCATTTTGAAGTGAATACAACTTTTGACACGAATGACGAAATACAAAACTGTCCATATGAAAATCTTAGACTGGAATGTCACCTTTCAAATGCATGTCAGTTTGAGTCAATCTGATTAGTATTGCCCGATTTATGACAACGAACACCATCTAGTAACAAATATATATGTTTATTATAATATAATTTTATTTGAAACGAAATTTATTCAGGTTTTCGGAAAATTTGCGTAAATTGATTTGGATAAATGAATAAATGTTTGAAAAAGAGCTAAAATGGTTACAAGGTCCTTCTAGTAGGAACACACTCTTGTCTATTCAATATACTTAAATAATTGTTAGGGTGGGTATAGTTGAAGGTTTTAAACTCTCCTGTGCCCCGTCAAAAACCCCGGTACGGCATGCCTCCAGTGTACTGGTGGTCAACTGAAATTGCTGAAAAACCAAGGGAGTGTCACAAGCTTCGGCGTGAGGCTCAACAGGTACGGAACTGTGATGAGGTATGCAACCGGATAGCAACATATAAGTCAGCTAGGAAATGCCTTCGCAAATTGATTAACCATAACAAGGCTCGCTGCTGACAAGATCTGGTGGACAACGTGAACAAGGATTAGTCGGGCCTTGGCTACAAGCTAGTTATGCGGAAGCTTGGTGCCCTACGGAAACCTTGAATACATGATGCGGAGAAGATAGACGAGATAGTGCGGGGACTCTTCCCCACCCATCCCGTCCGTGTTGACGCTGTCCATGGGGAAACAGTGGTCGAGTGTCCACTCTTCACACAGCCGGAACTAGATGAGGCAGTCCTTTCGCTGTAAGCGAGGAAGGCTCAAGGTCCAGATGGTGTTCCAGCTGAGTTGTTATAGCTTGTCTATCACCATTCTTCTGAATTGCTGGTCAGCAAATTCAACTTTTGCCTACGGGGCGAGGTTTTCCCGGTATGATGGAAGGGGGGCGAGGCTCTTGCTAATCAGAAAGGGGAAGGGAAATCCCGAATCGCCATCTGCATACCGCTTGGTATGCATGCTAGGACACGGCTGGGAAAGTGCTAGAGAAACCCATCAAGAGAAAACTCACTGACGCGATTCGTGCTGCTGGGGATCTATCTCCTCAGCAGTGCGGCTTTAGAGCAGGACGTTCTACCATTGATGCGATTGCAGAGTTGGTGAGCGTGGTCGTAAAGGCAGAGGCATATAGTCGCACCAAGCGACGGATCGTCCTGTTGGTTACACTTGACGTCAGGAACGCCTTCAACTCCGCTAGATGGGTGAATATTCTGGATACGCTGGAAAACCCGGTTCAAGTTTCAGAATATCTAATGCGGCTTTTGAGGAACTACCGGACCCAAGCCTACTCTACAATACGATACAGTGCCAACGAAGGATGGAAATTACATCGGGTGTTGTCCAGGGATCTATCCTTCGTCCGGACCTATGGAACGTGTTTTGAGACGGGCTACTGAAGCTGGAGGTGCCAGATGAGTCACGCTTGATCGGATTTGTGGATGATGTTGCGGCTGTGGTCGCTGGATGCACCGTTTAGCAAGCACAACTTAGGCTAGGTATACTAATGCGCTGAGTGAGAGTCTGGATGACTGGTTGTGGGTTCAGTTAATACTAGAGAAAACCGAAGTGGTCATTTTGACAAAAAAGAGAATCTTAGAGTAAGGATGATCAGTATTGGAGACATACAAATCGAATCAAAGCCATCGGTGAAGTATCTGGAGCTACTGATCGACTCAAAGATGAGTTTCTCTGAGCGAATCAGAGCAATGGCTGAGAAGGCTGCTTCGGGAATATCGGCTCTGAGTCGACTTATGACCAGCATAGGCAGACCCAGCCCATCAAGAAGACGCCTCTTGATGATTGCTGTAGGGTCAGTGCTACTGTATGGAGCAGAAGTATGGGGCGATGCTCTCAGTAAGGAGGTTTACCGAAAACGTTTAGGACAGGTACAGAGAAGAGAAGCAATGAGGATTGCATCTTCGTATCCGACAGTCTCTGGTTCGGCGGTGAAAGTCATTGCAGGCGTGATACCTGTCAGCCTCCATGCTAGAGAGCGCCGCGCTATTTACCTGCGTCGAAACGAGAACGCGAGGGAGATGGTTGTCCGCGAGGAGAGACAGCGCTCACTTAAGCATTGGCAGCAGTCTTGCACGAAAGGAAGGTGGACTGCGCGCCTCGTCCCGGATGTGAGACCGTGGCTATATCGAAGGCATGGTGAGACTGACTTCTATCTGACCCAGCTTTTGAGCGGGGATGGGTGCTTTCAGACTTACCTGCACAAGATGGTAAGCCATGGTCCTGCGATTGTCGGTTTCGTCCAGAAGGGGAGACAGTGCCTGATCGATATTTTTCGCGTGTATAAAATGGGTCAGGCTGCAAAGGGATCTCTACAGGCAGACGGGAGAGCTCACCCCGGATAATATAAATGCAGTGAGGCTCGAATCGGTTGACAAATGGAACCAGGTGGCACATTATGCTTGGGCAGTCCTAAAATATAAAAGGGACTAACAGCAGCCGGGGGCGTTGGGGCTGAGGGATTACTTGCCCGACACTTCCTCTTCCCCTCTCTATTCCTGCTAGGAAAGGGATCCCTCAGCTTGAAGGCACCTCAAGGCGTAACAAAACGAGACATGGTTCAAAGTCATATGTCAAACGGTTTCAGGCTGGGTTCTCAGGTTGACAGGGGAGGTGTTTAGTGGGTAGTCCAGTCGCCTTCTTGCGAGCTTGGGAGTCCAACACTCTGTCCGTAAATGGCATTCACCTCCTAAACACAAAATAAAAAAAACTCTTATCAATCAAACTAAGCTGGTAAATGTAAAACAAAACAACGTTGTTTCGTTTACGACTATAATTTTTATGTTGACCGGAACAGCCGATCTTCTTCTGTACACTTTTGTAGTACACTGAAGAAGACCAGATTGCCGGTCCAAATACAAAATAAATTATGGTGTGAAGGAAACAAATTTGTTTTTGTTTTACATTTAGCACTAAAATTCGACCAAAGCTTCCGATGGATATAAAAATTTTAAACTACGCTAAGCTACTATTTAAAACCCGCAAAAGCACTGCGTTGGTCTTCAATTCAGAGTTGAACGTAAGAAGGCAGCATGAAAAGTAAGGGCCTTTTTATGCTCATTTTGAATATTTGAGAATCTATGTGACAATTTATAACTATAAATGACTCATCTTTAGAATTCAGCTCAACTTCTGAATCATGATTTTACACTTTTCCATTAGCAAGTTAACGGAATCAAGTAAAAAATTTAATTATTTAAATTTTAATTGACTTGAATCGCATCATGAGTTTGTTCAATCTACTGAGGCATTCAGACAATCGAAATCAACCTAGGGTTATAAAATTATTAATTAACCAATACGTATTCAACGAAAACTGTTTGGCATTTGCATGATTAATTAGTGCGTAGATTGAGAAACAGTATGGTTTAGCGCGAACTGATGCAGGGTTAACGGTGTGACGTGAGGTATGCAAATGATGTGGCACTTTAACTACTTCTAGAAAAGTTCAATGTTCGAAGTACGCAATAAAACGGGTGATTATCTCGTAATTAATCGTTACTTCATGTTCATTTATGGAAACGTCATCACATCAAAATTTGAAAGTTTTGCAGATAATATTCTTACTGCTTACTAAACTTGACTCTGGAGTAAATAAAACGTCTTCTAATACTGTGTGGGTTTGATCGTTTTTAAAGTAAAAGTCGAATTTTAACCGTAATCTGATAGTTTAAGATATATGAAAAATAAAAAAAAATTGTAACAATAATCGATAATTGAACTTTGGCGTTGAGATTTGTCAAAGAATCCCATTTTTTGACTGCGTTCGAGAAGGTAATATGGTCAGTATCAAGCTTACCTTTAAGATAAATATTGATGAAAAACTACAAAATACTTATAAAAATTATTTTAATTAAAAAAAAACTATCTTGTTAGTATCAATTCAATTACAAATAATCAATTTTAAAATATTTTAGGTATGTGAATTGCCATAAAAAGAAATGATTGAAAAATTATACTTTTAATATCAGGCTTAATAAAGTAAATGTTATTTGATTGCAGAAGGAAGTGTTCCAAATACTTGCAAATATTGATGTGTTTTTGAATTTTTAGCTGAATGCAAACCAATAATATACAATTTAAAGAAAATGGACTCAACAATGAAGAAAATAAAAATGATAAATTTTATAGCACAATTTTTCAATTCTGATTCACTTTCGAAAATTTTCTCTTTAATATACATATGTTCAGTAATATCAACCCAATTCAACCTAAACAATGAAAAGTAAAACCATTCTCAAGCTTCATTTAATCAGCCGAAAAATTAAAATTTGTCTGAAGTATTGAAACTTATTTGAAGTACTTGATAGACACAATCATGGTTGCCTTTATGTAAATCCGAAACATTGAGCATCTTCATATGAGAATTCTTCCCATCCATTCGAAATTTTTCCATCATGTACTCGTATAAAGTATAAAATCTGATGAGTGCGGCTAGACCGCATTGATGATATTAGACATAGTTAAGAGATGAAATGGAGGTCGTTTCAGACCAAGCGAAATTTTGTAAAATCTATGCGGTTATACGCAAAATGAATTCAAAGGCTATTTAATAAATTAGACTATAACTACTAGTGTGCATCTCAACATAAAATTGTGTCATGGTCAGTATAAATGGATGATTAGAATAAAATTCTTTCTCATTTGATTGGCATTTGAATTTCAAATAAGAATAGTTAATTTTCAGCTCAGATGAATTTTAATAAGAGTTGAGAAGCGATTAAAGGAGTGAATGTTTGTAGTATTTATTGTCAAACTTTGTTCAATAAAATAATTTATGGATATAATTATATCCTTCAAATATTCCTATTTTTGCAAAAACTTGTCAAAGTTTGTCGACTAAAAACATTAATAAATATATTAAGATTGTTTATTCAATCCCTGTAAATAAGAATAAGCAATATTTGAAAATTAAGTGATTACTTCGGCTTTAATAATTTAAACTCTTCCTTAAGATTGAAAATCTATTCTTTGCTCATTGGTGATAATTTATTTAAAAAATAGTGCTTCAGCTTGTGAAGGTATTGCGTGATTTAACTTGAGGTCATCAGCATAAAAAAGGTGCTGAATATCAGGTTACGACGATGAAAGATCTGACATGAAGATGTTGAATAGAAGTTGTCCAAGGTGACTACCTTGAGGAACCCCAGAGAGGACATGAATATCCCTGGATAAGTGTCCTTGGAACTCGATTAATTGTGTACAGCCCTTCAGGTTGTAATAAACTCGCTCTTGGCGCCCTACGCTACTGATTTCTACCGGCTTACCCACATGCCCTACGCCACTGACGTCTACCAGCTGATCCACATACCCTATGTCAACAGTTCGGGAGCGACTTTTAAACGATTATCGAACAATTGACAACAATCAATGTCAAGGTTTGTGCACGTGTGTTCCACGTCTTAAGATCTTGATGTCAAAAAGAAATTTACGCGCCAAATCTAAGAAACGCCGAACCGTGAATGACCGGTGTGGTAGCAGCTTAGCGGTTCATCAACTCCCATCGAAATTGCATGCCTTGCAAGAGAAACCAGGTTAGGAAAGTAGCCCGGTCGGGAAGGAGAAAAGAAGGTATAGTTCGTCTGAAAATGTGAGGTTAATATTTATTTATTATATTTATTTGACTTTCTAGCCGTCATGCTGGTGAGGAATAGATACCGGGCACCATGACGAGTACAATAGCTCGCCTGGCGTCGCGAGAGAAGATGGCGAAGCACTTGCTGAATGTGTTGCGCAGAATGCCAAAATAATTTAGAATTGTGTCCAATGTGCCGCATAAACATCGAGTGGAAAATAAAATTTCTTCAACCGCAATAAAACATGCATTGTTCAAAGGGATAACTGTACAAATTCGTCACTTCATCATTCTCTTGAAGTTCAACGCTTCTAAACCAAACTAAGGGAAGACACGGGTACATATAATGTGATATCGATGCCAAAATCGTACGTATAACAAGAACCAGAAATATTCATTAGATTGTCTTTAAAGCAAAAGGAGTAAGGTACGTAGGTTGCATCTATCGTGGCTATAAATAATAGATTGGACTACTGCGATTGGCTTATGGTATTAAAATCAAACGGCTTCATCCCAAACAACTTTTCAAACTACTATATGTCTCAATTTATTGAATCTATACGCTTAACCTTTTATTTTTTTTTAAACATTTTGTGATTTTTAATCTGTGACCAACCGAAATCTGTTTCGATTGTTATTTGATATAATCCAGCTTTGAATCAGAGAAAAAGAACTTGAATATTAAATGGTCAAATTTAAAGTGCAAGTGTTATTCGCAATTCCTCCGATTACTTGGAGCTGAACATTAGTCTCCTTCGGCCTACTAAATTTTGAGGTTCGTTTGAAAGGGAGCATAAACAGATTCGAAAATTTCGTCGCTATATCGCTATTCCTGTATTGTTTTCTGCATTTAATGAAATGATACGAAAGTTTTTCAATCACATAGTAATTAATGTAAAATAATTACTAAAATCACATCATTTTAAAACTATGGCCGAACGCAGAACATTGAGATTTTCATGCAGTAACCACCCTTTAAATTACAAAAACATGAAATTATGCAAATTTTTCTATGAAAATAAATATTATGGTTCTTGTTACAGATTGGCATCAATGATGCAGTAAAATTTATAAATTTACAATGAATGATTTGAAGAATTAACTTTTGGAATCTACACTATAATACGAACTGAATGTCAATTTAGAATTAAATCAAGCCATAGTAGAAAAACGAATAAAATGGATTGTTAGGCTAACCAAGTCTTTCCTTCGAGCAAAACCGTTCTTTTCCAGCAAGAGAATGATGGCGAACGGTGAGTATACCGCTGAAAGGGTTGGGTTTATGTAATCCGCGAGTGGCCGGTTTCGCGTTGCAATCGGTACGCGGTGCCATAGCAAGTAATTGCGTGTTTTTTATTAGCGTAGATTTTTTCGGGTTTGTCTTCGAGTAGTATATTTCGGGCACCACGTCAGTGATACTCGGAAGCGCGTATTTTTGGCGATGGTTTTCATTCATTTCCCCCAGAATGGGAAGATGCGTTTTAGAGTAGTCGATGGAAGTTGTTTCACGCATTATTAAATCGTGCATGTGAGTCAGTGGCTGATTTTTTGTATTTCGGACTTAGTCGGCTCGCGTAAGACCCGCGATCGAAACTCTTCTCCGTACTAGCAAACCAGCCAGCAACTATCTCGGAGTAGCCTAAGAGTATCCGGGCTTGTTGACGTGATGGGTACAGTCCATTGTCGCGTTCCAAGACTTCACGTCCAGGACCGATGAGAGGTTGGTTCAAATTTCTTTCGGGAAATCGGCCCTTATATTACGTTTGACATCTCCGAAATCAAAGAACTTCTTAGAATCGTGAAAAATATTTTCTCCAATATCACTGACATATGATTCATACGCTGCTTAAGATTTGAACTTAAATTCCCTGGCAAGCTCTTCATATTTTCTTCTGATTTCTTGGCTATTACTATTCCATCTTTTCATAATTTTGTATACTTTATTTCTTTGATTTCATAAGATCTAAGGTATCTATCTAGCTACGGCTTGGAGAGTTTATTTGTTTTTCTAGTTTTAGGTACAAATTTTTCATCTGTGTCAAGATTAATTGGTAAAAAGTAGACAAAGCAGCATCTAAATCTAACGTTGAAAGATTACCAGTCCAATTGAAATTAGTTAAAAGCTTGTTAATACTTTCGTACTCAGTTGAATGCAATTTTATTATTGTATGATTATATATCAGAGGTAGAAAATTCAATAGAAAAAGCGGAGTAATGAAGCGGATTAGAAAAGAGATGCTCGTTGTCATCGGCTGGATTAACCAATACGTCATCATATGCATTAGTAAAGATGAGATCTAACTAATTTCCGTTTTGGTAGGGTACAAGAGCAATGTGCTGCAAATCGTTGCCATAAAGCGTGCTCATAGGAGTAAAATCATCACAGTCACGAAGGTTAATTGGGAAAAGAAGATTGTCCTGATTATCGACCACAAAGCTTAAATTTGGCCAATTAAAGTCACCAGCAATAGTTATTCTATCTCTTCATCGACATTTGCAGTCATTTCAGTGATTGCATCGCCGACTTCATTGTAGACAGCCTCGAGAGAATTCAGAGGGACGTAGAAATCACCAATATATAAAGCATATTTTTCCAGCTTTATTTGCACCACTTTGTGTTGAAATGATTTCTTTGACGTAGTGCTTACGTTTTCTCTCAAAAGGGAACTGTGCACTGCGACCAATACGCTTCCTCCTCGTGTCTTTCCAGTGCTACGAAAATCCCTATCCTCTCTGAAGTTGTTCCAATTACTGTCTAGAACTTCTTCATTTTTATGAGATTGGTTCAACCAGGTTTCTGTAAGGATGAGGATATTGAATTGGCAAGATTTTGAGTCAATGTATAATTGATTTCATTCACTACGAATTTCACCACAGTTATGGTAAAATAGTTTAAGGTTAAGCTGAACGGGGTTTTTATTGGGGACGAAAAAATTTGTGGTGTTGTTTCCTTGCCTTTTGCAGGGAAGATATGTAGTTGGAACTAACATGCGGAGTATATGTTTCAAAATCTTTTTTGGCTTGATCGGGGTAACTCCTAGATCCTCAGCCATAATAAACAGCTCGAAGAGCATCAGGATCTATTGAGAGGCTTTACCTTTGTATGATAACTTTAAGGCTTGTCTTCGTTTTTCCGTCAATGCAAGTTGTGTCTGAAGATTTATGCATGTATGTAAGGTAGACGCGGAAACATTCGTATATTTTGTGATCTCTGAGCTTAGACATTAGATATCTATTCTTGAGATCATTAGTAGAGTTGATTGTGGCTTTGATTGTTGCTGGAAATAGGGGACCTAAAAAAGATTGGCGTTGATTAAGAGAAGTCGGTGAATTTGGCGACTCTATTGATCCCGAAGGCAATAGCATTTGGTCTTCACCACTTACAAAATTATTGTACTTAGTTGAAGATACCGGTATCATCGCTTTTGAAGAAGATGCCGTGTACAACTTGGGGGTACGAGTATGTGATGATTTGTCAGTCACTAAGTCAATGGATGCCACAGATTGTTCACTCATTTTATCTGTAGATCCTGTTGCTATTATATCAACATCTTTCAACAATCAAGTGGCAAAAGTTGTATGGAGTTGATTGAGAACGTTTTTTTCAGAGGTTAAATGGAAGTTAGTTGAGTTTAAGGTATTACAGAGATTCTTAAGGCTCCCAAGTTTTTTACTCTTACTGGAACTTGTAGCGGCGGTTTTCTCCTTCCACAGTTTAAATATATCGTTTCAAGCATAGCTACGATTGATATTCTTTTTGTTCGCCAAAAGTCAGGCGTAATGTGATGGAACAAAAACTTTGAGGCCAACTCCACCATAACTGAAGATTTATCAAGTCGTTTAAATATTCTTGTGCTTATATTTTTAGTCAATTTTACTCTGTAAGCTTGAAACTTGTCGTTTAAGAGATCCACTTAAAGAATTTTTAAAGTAGAAAAAAATTGACTTCAAAATGCTCCAATGGCTGAGCAACAAAGCAAGTCGTATGCTAAGCAAAACAAATTTGCCCAACAAATGGCTGAGCTGCAGAACAAAACGGACACTATAATCACGTTGTTGATCCAACAATTGATCCAGCATCAGCCACCGGCAACCCCAGCGGTGACTCAACGTTAGTGACAGCCCCAGCGGAAACAACAATCACATGCACAACAATCTGGCGGATCGTATGGAGAAATGTTCGTACAGTGCGGAAGACAAACTGACGTTTGAGTTGTGGCACGCACGTTATGAGTCCATTTTTGTGACGGCAGCTGCCGAAATGACAAACTCATCAAGAGTTGACCTACTTACAGAGAAATCATCAACATCAGATTACCAGAGGTTCGCAAACACTATTCTCCCACAGACAAAGGCAACGATCCCCTTCGATGACGCTGTCAAGGAGCTTAAGCGGATTTTCTGTAGTCAGGAGTCACAATTTTCGCTTAGATACAAATGTCTGAAGACTGAGAATGATGTTAATGAAAGGTTTTCAAAGTATGCTCCACGAGTCAACGTAAGGTGTGAAAAATTCAATGTCGCAAAGTGCAGTCCGGACAACTTCAAGGTATTGACAAAATTAGAGCAGCAGGAGTTGGCGGGAGAATCTGCCAGTGTACATAGAATCAAATAGTAGTGCCAACCTTAAACTTCACGATTGTTACAACCTTGCAAACCAGCTGAGTGACTTAAAAGCATGGTTTTGTGCCCAAAAAGCATATCTAAGAGTGAGCTATTGATAGTTCATGGGAAACTGAAGGAGAACGCGAACAAGCTATGACTAGAAGAAGGGACAAGAAGAACGATGTAAAAGCAAAATTTCCGTGCCACAAGTGTGGCAATATCCATTTCCACAGAGACTGTCCTTTCCGAGAGAAAGATTGCCCCGAGTGCAGAAAAGTCGGACACAAAAAAGGTTCCTGTACGTCAGCATTGGCACGACACCCCGGACTCAGGCGAGATTGCAACGAACGCAAGAGCCTTAATGTTAAACCGATGGCTATTTTGATGCGCACGTTTGTTAAGCCTGCAATTGACAACATGAAGCTGAAACTACAACTTGATTCGGGTTCCGATTGGACAATTATTTCTAAGGCAAATTGAAGGCTATTAGTATCACCAACATTAGCCGTATTCAAAAAGCGCACCGGGAGATCCAGTGAAGATGCTGGGCAAGTTCAACACATGATTAAAATTGCACGGTAGAGAGAGCAGCGGCATCTGCTACGTCTCGGCATTTAATTTGAATGTACTTGGAAGCTACTGGATGGAAGTGCTTGACTTATGGAACGTGCCTAGTGATAAATTTTGGGGCACAATTAGGCAAGTGAACGAGGAGATGAAATAGGCCACTAAACGAGGAGATGATATAGGAATTTTCGTCTCTTTTCAACAATGCATTGAGGTGATGCAATAAAATGAAGGCATCACTCACGCTGAAAGAAGGTGACAAACCAGTTTTTCGAAATAAGCGGCCAGTCCTATTTGCTGCTGCGGCGCCGATAGCCGATGAACTTAAGCGGTTGTAACTGTTGGGGGTGATTGGCACTGTCAATTACTCAGAGTATGCAGTATCAATCGTTGCCGTTAAAAAGAAAGATGGCAGGGTAATAGTGTGCGCTGACTATTTGAAGGGTTTGAATGACTCGCTTGAAGCGAATCAGCACTTACTGCCAACACCCGAAGATATCTTCTCAAAACTGTCGCAATGTCGGGTATTCAGTAAGATTGAACTTTCTGATTCCTTGCTGCAGCTAGAACTCGACGATGAAGCGAAGAAAATAATGGCGATCAACACACACTGTGGCCTCTTCCGAGTAAATTACCTTCAACCTGGCATTAAAACCGCTCCAGGCATTTTCCAGCGACTAGTCGACACAATGATGAGCGGAGCAAAAGGTGCATTCCCCTTCATTGACAACTTTATCGTGGGAGGGGCTATTGAGGCCGACCATTCTGAAAATCTATTTAAGTATTGAGACGTATCCAAAGCTACGGGTTTCACCTCAAGATCGAGAAGTACTCATTTGGTCAATAGAAATTGGAGTTCCTGGGGCACGTAATCGATGAAAACGGGTTGAGATCGAGTCCAGAGAAGATCGAAGTTCGGAACAAAATCCCGGACGTTCAATAATTGCAAGCTTTCTTTGGGTCCATTACATGGTACGGTAAATTCATTCATCAGCTGGAGGAGCTTTGCGGAACGTTGGACGAGTTGTTGCATACAGATGTCAAGTTCGAGTGGGAACAATTACACCAAGAGATGTCTGAGAAGCTCAAAAATATACTTTCCTCGGATTTTGTATTAACCCTTATGACCCAGAGAATTAAACTATCGTGGCTGCAGATGCATCGAGTTACAGTATGGGTGCGGTTCTTATGCATGAGATTCATGATAGGACTAACCGAACGATAATGCATGTGGCGCGAACATACGCAAGCGCCAAGAAGAACTACCCACAAGTTTATCGAGACGCCTTGGCGTTGACATTTGCATTATTCAAGTTTCATCGCTATATCTACGGTCGCAAGTTTAAGCTTCAGACTGATCATCAGCCATTGTTGGCGATTTTTGGTGCAAAGAAAGGTATACCTGTCTATACAGCCAGCCGTTTACAAAGATACACACTAATGATGCTTGCTCGCAATTTCCAAATCAAGTTCATTAATACGGAAAGTTTTGCATATGCAGACTTCATTTCACGGCTCATGGCAAAGCAAGAGAAGCCTCACGAATAAGTTATTGATAAGATGCAAAATTGCTCTGCAGCTTTCTTTGCAATCAACACATTACGAATGCTGTCTATAACATTTGAAGCTCTCAAAAAAGAAACCAGTAGATGCCAAATAATGAAGGAAGTTGCAGATTACATCGAATATGGGTGGCCACGAACTTCAAAGCAGATCGATAACGCGGATGTTGCGAAGTTTTTTGCCCGACGAGAATCACTCCCTAGCATTCAAGGGTGCATCTTTTATAGACATTGCATCGTTGTGCCAGCTAGTTATCGGGGGACAATATTGAAGGAACTGCACAAGGCCATCCAGGCGTCGCTCGGATGAAACTGTTGGCACGAAGCAAAGTTTACTGGTCATCTATTGACGAGAATATAGACAAGCTGGTCAAAAGGTATGGAAGCTGCGCAATGAATTCCAAATCACCGACCAAGTGTTCGCTTCAATCATGGCCCATACCGGATGGACCATGGTCTTGTATCCATATCGATTTTGCGGGACCGTTAAATGGATTTTGGTATTTAATTATTATTGATACGTTCAGCAATTGGCCAGAGGTAAACAAAATGCAATCTACAATTATATCAAACTGTTGAAGGAAGTCGTTTCGTGGCAAGGACTTTGCGATACACTGGTCCGCTGCATGTTTCAGAAGAGTTTAAGAGTTTCTGCAGAGAAAATGGTAACGATCACATCAGGACGGCAATTTTTCATCTCCAAACAAACGGTCAAGCTGAGAAATTTGTCAACTCACTGAAAACTGGATTAAAGAAGCTGGAGGGAGAATGGAAGGCCGATCAGTTTTTGCGCAAGTTCTTGCTATGCTATCGTTACACACCATCGGCAGCCCGTGGAATGATGTCACCCTTACAGGTCATGACCGGTCGTACTATGAAGACTAAATTGGATTTATTGAAACCAGAGCATGGCCGTTCTTGCAAGCATAATAAGAGTATGGAGCAGCAATTTAATCAGCACCATGGAGCCAAATGGAGAGAATCCAATGACAGCGAGGACGTCTTTATCAAAACGTACACCGCCAGCAAATGGAAATGGTCACTAGCAACTATTGTGAAAAGGCGCCGTGCAGTCAATTACTTGGCGCTTGCGGAGAGTCTGTCGGGTGTTCGCGAAGACAACATCCATGCAAACCAAATCAAAAAGCGGTTTACTTTCCTTTATAACAGAATAAACATTCTACTTGATATTCCTGTGCCACAAGCCCTTAGAGAAATGGTGACTGGGTTTCAACCAAGTTCAGAACCTGAAGCGCCTGCCAACAAGCAATCAGTGGACCAAGACGAATATGCTGAAGATCCGCAACTGCATCGAGCTCAACGAACCAATACAGGAGTACTACCACAATGCCTTAAGGATTATGACATAACGCGACTTGTACATGGGACCGTATAATCCATCTTAGCGGGGAGGATGTTGGGATGGCAGCACCGATCATGGCAGAAAAAGACTTGTCATCGAGGAGTCTGAGGGTCAAGTCTAAGCTCACGGTGCTAATGTTATAATAGGAAAGGATAATAAACTATTCTATATATATTTTAATTAGTCTTGTATCATTAGCTGCTGAAGCGATAGGACTACAACAGAATTAGCTTTTGTTAAAAAAAAAAAAAAAACAATATAAATTAATAAGTTTTTCCCTAAATGAAGTCCGGTGACATTGATTTATTCACCAGAGCTAGTCGAGCGCAAAAACTTGTGAAAATCCACATAAAATTCTAGAAACCAATATAACTAGTTAAGAAATTATTGAAGATAGATAACAAACGAATTTTGACCAAAACACTCTGAAGCAATTATGTTATGGCCATGGAGCTTTCAGTTCAAGTTTAATATTAATTTTCACAAAGTTGGAGGTCTTTACTCCAATCAGATTCACAAAACGAGTTTCCTTAGTGGCTAAGACCAACGTCCATAAAAGTACCTGAATATTTTTGGTTGTCTCCTAATAAAGCGAAAATCTTCTTTACATAATTGAAAATATTAGTTTCATTTCGTGAATCCCTAGCCAATACTCGTTAGATATTTTACTAAATCCTTACATCATTGGATTTACTTTAGAACGAATTTTCCACTTATCTAACACATATGCCGATTCTAGGAAAATGAATAATTTAAAATAAGGTTTATTCTATCGATTGTAAAAATATCGCGCAATAAGCGGTTCAATATCTCACTCATGGTACAGGTCAATAAATATTGTAGCCCATATGGCACAGATCGATTGTATCTTTGCATCTTCTATGATTAAAAACAAACTTACCGTCTAGTTTGTCGCGGAATCGATTGGGTCCAGCAAACAGGTGCCTGATGCGCTTGCGATGAATTTCTGCTCGACTTGTATGTGTATCCATATTGAGTCGGCCACACCTGAAGTTCACCTTCGGCGGGATAGAATGTGTACAGACTATTTGTGGATGCCATCAGACGATTATTCTTTAAATCTGCCGTTAAATTGGCTGGTCGTGTAGCATTGGGATATCTATTTGCTAACGGACTAGAAGACGAGGTTTGTGATTCGACTGTTGTTGCACTATTGATTGTGGCCGATGATCGTAATCCGCCGTAATCATGCATTAGTAACGGATTATTGTTGGTGGTGGAGCCGTTGGTGGTGTGATGAAGATGATCGCGGTGACGAATTGCATCGACGGAATGTGACCGCGGAGGATGATGGGTTGCCGTGGCCAGTGAGTGCATGCCAGCATGAGCTCCAGGTGGTGAAAGTGGTGAGGTCAGATTGGACAAATTCGAAGGGACAGAGAATGAAGAATGTGGTATGGATGAACCAGATGTCGCTGGGCTACCCGGAGCCTTCGATTTGATTTTGCGATAGGCACGGCCGTGTGCAATGCGATTTGGCTGGTAATGTTGCACTATCCTGGGTTGATGCTGTTGATATATGGTGTGCTGGCCGCGCTGCTCGGTTTGAACTAATCGCTGTAAGGAAGGGGGTGACTTTTGCCCACTTCCATTTCCGGCACGCGGAATCGCAACCATTTTATCCTTTAGGCGGATATCCGATTCCATGTTGCCTTGGAGGCAAATTATACTTGCCGGTCCATTGTGAGAGCTATCATGCTTCTGTTGTTGATGGTGGTTGCGGCGAGGCGTAATTTGAGTATGTTGAACGCCATCACGATCCGAGCGTTGCATTAAATCGAAGGCTGGCACTGCCACCGAAACATTCGCCGGCGTTAACGTAGGCGTCGACGATCCAGATATTGTCGTTGTTGCAGAGGATGATGACGTTAACTGTTCTGAATCAGTTGATATACGATCAGGATCACTTTCAAAACCTTCATCAAGCGATCTGGTTGGGCTCAAGATTGGCTTCGATGTTTGGTCTAGTTTTGTATCCATTGTAAGCTGATATTATATCCAACAGAAAAGAATAAAGTTCGGAGCGATATGTTGCAGTCTCGCAACTTTTATAGAGGTTGTTGTCACTGTTCACTTGTTCGATCACTTCGTTTTTTTTTTATAATATCACTATCAAAATGTAAGCCACCCAAGCGGCAAGGCTATCTTATATGAGCCCGGTTAAGCACTAAACACACTGATTCTCGCTTCAAATTTACAACAACACAATAAATTTTATCCTTTCAGTATAGAACATTAAACTGTTCCCACTTCACTGGCATAAGATCATCTCACTATCACGCTTTATTTAGTATCCACGATTTGATTCTCTTTTCTCACCTTTTTCTTCACAAAATTATAAATCACCAATTTATATAATCCCGTCCTAATCCACTCAATTCACATCAGATACTCCTTGTGAACGTACGTTTATATCATCCGCCTTATAATATTTAATACGAAATAAAAGCGATGATAAAATTCCGTTTTGTAAAGTTACTGTCCGTCTTCTACAATAGAAAGTGACTATTCCGGCCGACCGATCATTAGGCACTGTCTTCAGGTGATCTTAACCAGGTTCAGCAGGTTTCAGGTGAAGATACCACCAGATACCGCAACATTCACTCAACCGACGTAGCTTTGCAGAAAAGATAGACAGATGATACCAAAAGTTGCATAGACATCAGATACAATTCAGAGAGATGTTGAGAGTAGAAGCATGTTGCTGAAGTTGTACTTTTGTACAATTTCAGAGATGAATCAAGAGTATAATCAGCTTTAAATGAAATGTTGTACTTCTAGATATTGTACTTCTGGGCAATACTTTCTTCTAAAGATTCCAAAGAAAAAATGAATTTATTTTCTTTGCAAAAGCGGAATTCATAAAGATTAGTTAATATATTATTATTATTTTTGTGGCTATTGTTCAGTTCCTGAACAAGGTACAGCACCAATTGACTTAGGTTAAAATCCTAGACTAAGTAAAATACAAGCCAGCAGAATTAATCAAGTTCATATTGAATAGCATATTGCCTATGGTGCAATTTTTTTCCATATAATTTTTATAGAATTCATTCACCTTAATTGTTTTCAATATAAATAAATGCTAACGTAGAATTCATTCACCTTAATTGTTCTCAATATAAATAAATGCTAACGTAGAATTCATTCACCTTAATTCTTCTCAATATAAGTAATGCTAACGTAGAAATCGTTCACCTCAATGGTTTTCAAATCTAAATACTAGCTTGCACAATTATGCGATCAATGTAATTTTACATGAATGCTGGCTTGCACATTCTTCCAAACAATTTAATTTTTTATAAGAAAATGTATTATAAATACAATTGAATGAATCAATAAAGTATCAGTTTTTGTCATATTATCAACAGCAATAACACGAGCGTTTTCCTTTTTTAATCTCCCAGTTTCCCAGTTTCCCAATCTACCCTAGTTTGATACATTCTACAACCATTGAGTGTATTAAACGTTCCTAAAACTCCTCAATAACAGCTGGTGTGGCTGGTTTTTTGAGGAATAATCCTTTACACTATTTCGGTTCACAGGAAACATTCCTGCATCGAATCAGCTATTATTTGCATCATTTAATAAATAATTTTTAGGTGTTTTTGCCATTATTAACTTTATTATTTTAATACTACAATAATATATCGCTATTAGTTTCATGTACCTACATTATTTATCAAGAAAATTATAAATTACCTACAAATTACTTGATATTTTACAAAGCGAATTTAAACACATAGAATAGTTAAAATTAACATTGTAGTGCTTAAAGGATTGTTCAAATGTCTGTAAACGACTGCAGCGATGGTCTGCTGCCCCAGCGAGCGAAGATATCCATGCTTGTCGGAAATGGCCTTGTCTGAGGACGCATGAATGCGATTGCAGGCTACCGTTGCGGTGTCGTGGGGTACGTTCTTTTTCCCCAGCACAAGGGCCCACTACAAAAAAATTTCGCATTCATGAATTGTACGTTAGAAAGATAACGCGTCGACGATGTCACGGCCGACGTACTCGTAACCTACCAAAGGAATTGACATTTGGAAAACGACGCCGATTCTTGATTATCGCATGGGACGCGAAACGATTTCGTCCTTACTCCCAACACTTACGACCCCCAACTAAGATTGGGACATCCAGGTGGAAGCGGATCCGGATGAAGATCCATTGTAGACGTGGCTATTTACTTTACATTATCATGAAGAATTCATACAAAGCAATTGTAGTAATCGAGCAGCCCGCTTATGCAAACTACTCGAGGAACCTTTACGAAAAAAGCTAAATCATAAAAATAACAACGCAGTAACTGCGGAACAATTTGATACTTATTAATATTATTAATACGAACTTGAAATAAACCCCGCCACTATCACCGCTGTCATTTTCGATAAAAAGTTTTTCCGAAGAAAAACTAACAAATAAAATCGATAATGGCAAACGACAGTCTCCCAATACCGCCATGAAGAGGCTCGTCGAGGGAGGCGGTAAGTGAAATTGATACGAAGCTATATATTATAATTTTTTTTGTACAATTCTAACATTTGATGGAAATGTTTTATGCACCAGCACACTTAAAAAATTGCTTTTATAACTTTTACTGTTCACATTAGACTATTTTATTAATTGATAAGTTATTTTTTCAAGTAGTGATTTGCCTAATTATAATTCCCCCTAAATCATTTCCTTCATCCGATCCCCTACATCGTTTTCATTTGCATACAATCAAGGTTTATTTTTAACAAAATACACCATTTAGTTTCATTA
This sequence comes from Odontomyia ornata, assembly GCA_963969285.1. Classification (NCBI taxonomy): domain Eukaryota; kingdom Metazoa; phylum Arthropoda; class Insecta; order Diptera; family Stratiomyidae; genus Odontomyia; species Odontomyia ornata. Next base: position 141,450,941 of record OZ017738.1, read on the forward strand.
AAATTGATGCATACGAGTATATCATTGAAGCTTGCTTCAATTGGTCAAATATTTTACATATTATTTTTTTCTAGAATTAAAGTCATAATAAGGAAAAAGTAATAGGAATTTCTTAAGAACAATTTTTATTTTGCAAATAAGAGAAAAAAATGAAAAGATAAATAGAAGAAAAACTAGATCTTTTAATTTCCCATGAACCTTGACCGGGTATGAGACCCGCCATATTGGCTGGCCTCTCCTCTCATGAGCTGGCTGTCAGGTGAACTCATCCCTTTTTCTTGGTTGTTACTGGTGCTTTTGCAGGGTAGAGTGGATTTCCGCACAGATTTCTTATTTATGGTAGAGTTTTATATGATTCAGTCATATAACACTTTAATATAAATCTAAAACATTTTTATTTTCCATTTAAGGGAAAAATTTAAAATATATGGCCTCATCTGCAATGGATCTTGACCCGGATGAGAGGGGTGCGATGAGCACCGCTTCCAACTGGATAGCCTATTCTTATTTGGGGGTTTATTTTGTCGAATCATGTATAACTTTATCATAAGTAAGAAACTCGTGTAGAAGGCCATTCTACCTAGCAAGAGGCCATGTATCTACAAAGAAAAAGGAGCTACAGCTCAATGGCTAGCTCAAAGATTGGAAATGAGAAGGCCGAAGTTTATCTTTTTAATAATTTATTTTTATTAACAACCATTTGTGTCGATTCGAAGAATCAAGTAGCGACACATTACAATATACATATATTCAGTGTTTTATCAATTCTTCTTTGACAGGTAACTATATGTGAAAATATTGAAAGTCTTCAATAGTTATTGTAAATCTAATAAATTTTTGATTTTTTTTAAGATGCTTTTTCATAATTTAACTCATTAATCTTTCAAAGTTCGAAGCACCATTCAAAAAGTTTTTGATAGATTATTTTTAGCAGACATTTTTTTTTGAGAAATGTTCTAAGGTCTTGATAATTTACTCTAGTTTACTGATAATTATAACCAAATTAGTTAAATTAAAAACATTCTAAATAACTTTCTAGAATATCACTTAGGCTTAATCAAATATGAATTCGGTCAAGGGAATATATTAATTGAATTTTAAGATTATTGATGTTGGCTGGTGTCATCAAAGAATAAAAATAGAAAAAATTAAATGCATTTCTATATCTAGACCTTCTTGCAACTAATTTCCTAAAAAAATGTTATTCTGTATGAATAACGTTGCCAGATGAACCCTGGTTCAAAATTCATGTTCATACAACTTAATTATTGATTAACTAAGGTTGTATCAACCTATTTCCACAATGGATAAACTATATTGTTCTCCTAGTATATCAATATATTATTGTGGAAATATCAACTCTTATTCTCGGTAAAATGATTGCATTAATTTTTAAGAGACGAGCTATTCCGTGAAATCCTGTATGAATATGACCTCACGACGTCGCCGACTATTTGTTAGTGTATTTACACTGTGAGAACTACTAAATACACATAATTTTAATTCCACACACCGCACCAGCTCACAATTCCCACTGCGGCAATGTCTTGACTTATAAATTGGCAACGGTATGATGACACTCAACAGTCACAGTCCACAGCGAATTATTATTGCCAAAATACTGCATCCCACCAGATCTTAAAAGTTCTCATCGGATTAATTACATGGCATGCAGATAAAAAACATACATACATATCGTGTCTGAAACACTTTTTCTTCAGCGATCAAAATGCGCGATCAAACTTGCACATGAAAGTGTATGCAGTCAAGAATTTAGCGCCTGCTCAGTTGTTTCTGGTTGAAATATTCACTATTTGAGGAGGAATTATCTTGAGCACCAGTTGGAATTTTAATTTACAGTGCTCTTTGTCCACCGTTGTACTGGTAGTAATAGCTGAACCATATTCCTAACTGCTTCACGTTGAGCCATTTCTGCTCAACTCGATCCGAACATAACACGGAAAGCCTTCCCCTATGTATTAAAATTATATCAGAAATAAAAGAAAAATAGAATTTTTGAACAATTTACCTAATCTTACTGTAACTGTAAAACAAGTTTCACCCAGAACCGTGTTTAGCCTCGGTTCCATGTGGGATACCCCAACGTCAAGTGCTCGTTCAGTGACAGAGCTTTCCTACTCACGTTGACGACATCAGGTGGTGAGTAGTTGCAGGTATTTGTCATTCCAACACTTTCCAGGTGATTGGAATGGTGTAGGTGTCGCTACACGTGGTATGCAAAATGTTTGTGGCATAATACTGCTACCAAAACAGCATACGCGTTGCGGATAATTTATTCGTGTGCATTGGCTGAGTTATCTAGTAGTTCGCAGGGTGATCTACTCGATCGATACGATAGGACTCAAATTTAAACATATTGTTTCATAAAAATTGAGTTTCTCTTAATCGTGTATTCAAAATGCATGAAAATGATTACTTGTTATAAAATTAGTGATAGACCAGTATATGTTGCTGGAGAGTGCTCCCAAGACAGATTTTGTAGTGAAGTAGGTGTATATAATGTCCATTCAGGACTGCAGTGGTAATCTGCTGCCTTGGCGAAAGAGGATGGTAGGACCCACCAAGATTGGCCTTGTCTGAGGACGTGTGAATGCACTGGCAGGCTAGCGCTGCGGTGTCGTGGGGCAAGTTCTTTTACCCTAGCACAAGGACTCACTGCAAAAAAATTTCGCATCCACAAATTTCGGGGCACAAATAAATCTCGACCGAAGGTGCGAATGAGGTAGCCTACTAAGGGTCACAAATTGCTGACACCGAGGACAAACTGGGCCTGGAGAAAAAATACGGACTTAAAAGGACTTATGGCCCCCAAATAAGAGCGGGGTATCCAGGGGAAGCGGTGCAAAACTGGATTAAGATCCAAATGTAAGCATGGCCATATATTTTCCATTTAAGTGAAAAACTCATACAAACATAATTTGCATGAATTTTTTCCTTAAATAAAAAATATAAACGTGAAAAATTTATGTCATAGTATTATGTGAGGGAACCACATAATACTATGCCATAAAAGGGCACGCGAACGGAAGGCCACTCTACCCGGGCAAGAGCACCTGTCACGGATTAAGAAACGGTGAACTCACCCGATGGTTAGCTAATTATAGTGGAGGGGTCAGCCAACGTGGCGGGTCTCATACCCGGCCAGGTTCTACGAAAAGAAAGACGGACGGTAAATTTTAATAATTCATTGGATTATTTTTTTCTTCTCACACAAACTACATCGAATTCAATCTACAAAAAATACATCGTATTTAAGAAACCAAATGATAAAAAAAGTGAAATCTATTATTTACTATTTATTTAAAAAAAACAAGACTGCGTTCACACCAAATATTAACAAATATTTTTCATTGTATAGAAAAAAAAATTAACCACGAAAACAAAACAAAAAAGCAAAAAGATAATGAGACTGAAGTACCATGAAGAGTTATGTAACGAACAAATGTTTGGAAAATTCCAACATCATAATCAACATGTTTCTGCAGCGACCTCAATCGCTGGTGGTTGGTTCGGGCGTTTGTCCCTTCATGCCAACCTTCATTTAACGAGTCTCAAAACCAAGTAAGTAGAAATGCGTCAGCATCAAATAAGTGAAAATTTGTCGCTGATTTCTCGGAAAATTTATTTTCGTGTAGAGCGATTTCAAGTGATAAAAAATTTCGTACTTCACACACATACAAGTACACTCCGTTTAGTTTCTGTCATTTTGATGCATTTTGAAGGAATTTATAAGATAAAACAGAGCCATTAAAGAATTTCAATGTTTAGCTGCGAGATAGTTTTGTCTGATTTTTCTAGGTAGAGGGGTTTTCATGGAAAAACTGCTTGCGTAAGATCAACCATCAAGCCAATAACAACGGCCAGCGCCTAATGGACTTTGTATGTAGCAATAATCTAGCCATACGTTCGACTTGCTTTCCACAAGGACACATACAAAAAATGACCTGGGTATCACCAGATGGCAAACCACAAAACCATATCGACCATGTTCTGATCCAACAACAGTAGAACTCGAGAATACTTGAGGCCCGCGCATACGAGGAGCCAATTGTAGCTCAGATCATTACTTGATCAAATTAACCTATTGATGTCGCATATCAAAGGCGTATTGGGCGGAAACCAGCCCGCTACAATAATTTGACATCGAACGGCTCCAAACGGCGTCTGTGGTTAAAAATTTCGTGGAGACCCTCGACGACCAACTGGCTCCCATCTTATCGAATGCATCGCTGAAAACAAGAAACGAGCTCTGGATGGAAGTGAAAGCGGCTATTAAGACCGTGACAGAACACATAATTGGACATCAAGCCTGGCGGGAGAGAAATGATTGGTCCGATAATGAGTACCAGAATACGTTTGACAAAAATAATCAGTCGTACGAAAAATACGTAGGCTGGAAAACCAGGACGAAGAGAGAACACTATGAAAATTTTAGAAGAGTAACGAATAAGATAATCAAAATTGAGAAAAGTAAATACTATGACAACTAATTGAGAAGTATTGATGTAAGTTGTAACGCCACTAATTAGCGCGCGACTGGAGGGTCGCCCTTGCAGCAAAAGATTTAAACCACAAAGCTAATGTTCATTATGACTTTTTCACCTTTATTTATATAATCAAATTTATATACGGGAACGAGATAATATTTACGATGGTGTATCGCTTCTATCCAATTCTGAATTTGATCGAACGATGTGCTTGTTTTCAGCCCCAAAATATAGACGAATCCTTTTCCAACGATGAGTTACCGGTAACTTTTTTGATTTCCACAAACTTAAATCACCTCGCTTGTTATGTGAACCGTTTACTTTTCTGCTAAAACCAACTCACGGAATACTTCAATACTCTGCAACCGACTGAACTCTTCAGTCCTCTGTGACCGACTGAACCCTTCAATTCTCAGCAACTGACAGACCTCTTTGGAGTTTTTCTTTCTTTACTTGCTATTTTTGGGTTTGCTTTTCCAGTTTATGCCCCAAAAGGGCAACATCTATGAAAAAATGCCTGTTCGCAAGTTTGTTCTCTAATTTTATTCTTTTCTGTTGTTTCAATTATTATTAAGCCTAGAGTATCATAACAGAAAACGTTGCAGGCAGTCAGCGCAATGCGTGGATTCAAGTGCGTTGTGTTTGTAGATGGGTAGGTAGGCGATCCATGGTACAGTACAAAAATAAAAAAAAAACACACAAAAGGAAATATATACTTCTCTAAGTGTTGCTTTCCTTAGGAATTTAAAAAAAAAATTGAATTACAAGTCGTGTACAATTCTTAATTTATAATAAGCCATATTGATGATAGTGAATGGTTAATCAACTTTTGAATGTTTACGCGTTATTATCAAACATGGATTTGAAATGCCATATGCTCGGGTGAAGCAGGAGTTACGATTAATCCCACAGGCGTATGCCTACTCACGTTATCTAAACAAAGTCTTGTGAAAAACAACACAAAACAAGCAAGCAAATAAGTGAAAAGCTTGAAAGGAGGTTATCAGCCCAAAACTACGCTCTACCATGATGACTTTTACGATATTATCGCCGATGGAAAAAGGACTAGGGGGAGATGAGCATCATATTTCAAGAACCTCCAATATATACCTGGAGAGTTTTCAATGGAACCACTAGCTCTAGATGGAGTTTATTCCACCATCAAAGCCCAAAAGAATAATAATGTGACAGGCATCGATAAGATTTCACTGGAGCTCATTACATGTGCTGGCATAGAAAATAAAATTAGATCACATGTAAAAAGTATTATTGGAGAGTATAACGGTAGCTTTCCAAAAGGCAGATCGACAAAAGATCAATTGCTTACCGTTCAGCAGATACTTGATAAATTTTGGGAATTCAACATTGACGTTCATCAAATTTTTGTTGACTTGAAGTGAGCATGCGGCAGTATGGATTGCAATTTTCTGTACCAAATAATACTTTGCTTTCCTTTCCCAGCCAAATTAGTTCGTCTTATCAAAATGACAATGACAACCTCTAGGTCGCATCAATCACTAACTCACCGATGCTATTGATATGGAAATTGAACTGGAGCAGAGAGATGGGCTGGCTCCATTGCTATTCAATTGGGGTCTGGAATACGTTGTAGGAAAGCTACCTGTCAATACAAGAGGTACGCTAATAAACAAGTTGAGCAAAATGATAGTCTATGTGGATGACAACAGCATTTTTTTCACGATTGGTAACAATCACCAAAGAATTTTCTGAAACTTGACTGCGGAACAGAACAAGTAAGGCTACAAATCAATGAGAATCAAACTAAACTTATGATACAGTGCATGAAATCCCCAAAATATCATACTTCGAGAACGCAATACCAAAAATTCAGACAAATTGTGTACGAGTATTCAGGCTACAAAGTAACTGTTATATCGTGAGGGCGTAAATACTAAAACACTTTATTTAAATTCAAATTATTAACTTATTATTTATTGAACTAGAAGTCACATGGTTATGTGCGAGCTATGACACGCGGATGTTCACAAGAGGATGTACACTGAATCACATATGCATGAATGATAGCTAAGCTTTTCAAGTACTGCCAACTATCAGATGTAATAAAAATTTGTAATAGAATATAAAAGTGAGCAATTTAAAAGTAACGATATTCAAATAATTAATATGTTCATTATGAATACAACATTTTCTCTCTCCTTTAGAGAATGTTTGATCTTCAAGTTGGTTTGTAGAAGTTTGGTGGATGACGTTGTCGCATCGATCTTCGTAGAACTGCATTTGGCTGGTTATTTTCGATACCTGGTGGTTCACCGGCTGGCGGAAATTGTACTGGAGCTTCTTGACCTTGTTTTACCTTTGGTGCTGGTTGATCAACAAAATCTGCCGCTACTGGTTGCTCGTGATTTTCATAGAGATGAAACTGTCTGTTTGATTCTGCCGGTTTGTTGTTAACTTCTTTGGATTCCAGTTTGTTTTTTTGTTGTTGATCAAGTGGTCGAAAGCTTCGCATTTGATCAACATGTCGTTTGAAGGTTTTTCCATCGTGACTGATGTGATAGTGTAGGTCACCAATTTTCGCAGAAACAACTCCGTAGATCCATTTGTCCATTCTGAAGTTATTAGACATGAAGTAGACCATCTGCCCGGACTGGAATTCTCGAAAATTTGAGTTGAATTTAGATTGTTGCTTCTCAGTCATTTGTGTGTGAATATTTGCAGGGCGTACCAGATCTAAGCGGGTCCGAATGTTTCTACCAAGAAACAGCTGTGCAGGAGATTGTCCAGTTGTAGAATGAGGGGTTCTTCTATACTGCTTCAAGAATTTATTTAGATCTTGTTGTAGAGTAGCTTTCGTGGTTTGCATTTTGTAAAGAGAATCCTTAACTGTACCAACATATCTTTCAGTTTGTAGAAGGATGGTATGGAGCAGTTAGTTTGTGATATTTAACTCCGTTCATCTTGAGGAATGTAATAAATTCATCAGAAACGAATTGACGGCCATTGTCGGTTACTACAGTAACAGGAGAGCCATACGCAGCAAAAAGCTCATCCATAATTGAAATAGTTGCAGTGCTAGTAGTTGAATTTGTCGCTTTTACTTCTACCCATTTACTGTAGGCGTCAACCACGATAAGTAGCATTGTACCAGCAACAGGTCCTGCGTAATCGATATGGATACGTTGCCATGGACCCTTTGGATACTCCCAATGATGCTCACGAAATTTTGCTGGAGCATGTGCAAATTTAGCACACTCAGTATACGCTTTTGCGATCCGTTCTATATCAGCGTCCAGACCTGGCCAATAAACATATGATCGAGCTAAACCTCTCATTTTGGTTATTCCAATGTGTGCTGCATGCAGATCTTGTAGTATAGGTTGACGTAATGAAGTAGGAATTACAACTCGATGCTCAAACAGGAGGCATCAGGATGAAAATGAATAATTACTTTCTGGAGCCTTGAGTCCACTTCGAGTCAAGTCTTGTCCATCTAGTAGCATTTGTACTATTTTTCCAAGATGTGGGTCTTTCTTCGTTTCTTTGGCGATAAGTTCCGCTCCTACAGGAAGTTGATTGATTTGACGTAGGATGAATATGTCCATTCCATCCAGATCCATAACTTCTTCCTCCCTTTGTGAAGTGATTTTACGAACAAGTTATGGCTTATGAAGAGCTCTAGAACAGTAATCTGCGTTAGCATTAGCTTTTGTATTTTTGAATTCCACTGAGTAGTTAAAATTAGCTAAATAATCTGCGTAGTTGGCCATTCTACTTATGCATAAAATTGGAAGTGATTTCTCTGGATGAAGAATCTGCGTTAATGGTTTGTGGTCTGTTATAAGAAAAAAATGCCGTGCATATAAATAGTAAAAGAACTTCTGACAACCCCAGACTATAGAAAGTGCCTCTTTGTCGATCTGTGGATATTTTTGTTCTGTTGCGGTCATTGTTCGGCTAGCGTATGCTATTGGACGTTCTGTCCCGTCACTAAGTCGATGAGATAATACTGCACCTAAGCCTACCTGGCTAGCATCTGTAGCCAGGACCACTGGTAGTGCTGGATCATAAGGCATCAGGACTTGAGGCAAAATTAGAATATTTTTCAAGTCAGCATATGCTTTTTCTGCTTCGTCCGTCCATTGGAAAGTTTCCTTTAGAAGCATATCCCGTAGCGGTCGTGCTCTAGTAGCCAAGTCGGGTATGAATGCGTTGTAGTACGTTGCTTTTCAATGAACAGTTGTAAATCTTTTGTGTTTTGGTTTAGGCGCATCTCTTACTGCGTTAATGTGTTCGTCAGATTTGTGAACTCCTTGTGCATCAATTTTATGACCAAGAAACTCGACTGCGGAAGCAGCGAAAGTACATTTTGAGCGGTTTAGGTGAATACCATTTTCCTTGAGTTTGGAGAGTAAAACGTCATGATCTATCAGTAAAGTATCAAATGAATCTGAAAAGACAAGCAGATCATCAAAAAAGTTCAAGACAGAAGGCATATCTTTTATAATCGACTCCATTCTGCGTTGCCAAATTGCAGGTATGTTTGCTGCTCCATAAACTGCTCGAGTTGGTCGTATTAAACCATGTGTAGGAGTGTTGAGTGTTAGTGCTTTACTAAACTCTTCATCGACAACCAAATGTGTGTATGCATCTGTGATATCCAAATGACAAAATATTTTCGCTCCTTTCATTTTGTTGAATATATGCTCTTGCTTGGGAATTGGATGTTCGTCGATGATCATTCGCGGATTCAAAGTGGGTTTGTAGTTGCCAGTAATGCCAAGTTTGCCAGTAGTTTTCTTGGTGACAACATGCGTAGTAGAAGCCCACTCCGAGTGATCAACTCTTACGTAGTGACCAGCTTCTAGTTTTGCATCAATTGCTGTTGCATATGCATCTCGAAGAGCGTATGGAATATCTCGGGCGCGTGCAAAAACCGGTGTGGCTCCTGGTTTTAAATGCATTTTTACTGGCGGGCCCGAAAGTTTGCCAGCTGAAAGATTGAAAATATCTTCGTGCCTTTTTAGCAGCATATCTAAACGATCGATTTGCTCTTTCGTAAGTTCCGGAGATGCGACAGTAAGGTTATGTACATCCATTGGAGCGAACATTTCATTCATGTTAAGTTCGGATATGAATTCTGCGAGCCACTCTCGACCGAATAACGAGTCATAAGCCCCTTCGACTACATAGAGATTAAGTCGGCGTGTAAGATTCCCTACCGTCACATTTACAGGGAGCCGTCCAATGCAGTTGAGACGATGATTCGTGTAACTTGAAAATTGTCTGTCTGTTGGCTTTAAGTGGAAATTCTGCTTTATCTTTCGTAATGAATTACTGCTAATGATGCCACAAGGTGCTCCCGTGTCAAGCTCCATTTCGAACTCCACTCCATCGATTTTAACACTGATCATTTTTCGATCTACTAATTTTGCAGCATGAAAATCTTCGATTTTATCAATTCCATTTAATCGAACTGTCGTGTTGATTTGTTGTGATACTGTACGAGTATCTTGAATTTGGTTAACGTTGCGTTGTTTAATTTTGGCTCTACACACTTTAGCAATATGCCCCTTCTTCTTACAAAAACGACACTCACTATTTAAGAATGGACATTGAGCACGTAAATGTGCATCTCCACATCCGTAGCTGTAGAGGGGTTTTCGGTTGTTTTGTTGAAGACTTTGGTGTGAGTTATGATTAGCAGTATTTGGTGCAATTTTTCTCTGTCCGCGCGTTTTCGGTTTAACTTTTGCAGTGCCTTTATTTTGCTTGTATTGCTGTGTTGTTGATAGCAGTGTGTGTATAGTTTCCGATGGCAGTGATTGTAGTTTAACCTCCTCCGATGTTTTGTGCGTCGACTCAAGAGCGTGAGCGGCCGCGTAAGCTTCTGCGAATGTAGTTGGTTTCTTTGCAATAATCACATCGCACATGGAGCGATCACAAAGACCGTGAAGCATTTGATCAATGAGCATTCTATCAAGAAAAGAATCGTATTCGCAATGCGCTGCTCCTTGCTTCAACCGTAGAGTAAAGTTGGCAATCGATTCATCTTTCTTCTGCATGGTATGTCTGAATTTAACGCTTTCAGCGTATTTATTTTTCTCGCTGTCGAAATGTTTTGTAAGCGCTTGTACTATCTCGTTGAATGAACAAGATTCCGGAGTTTTTGGTGCTATTAAGAATTTCAAGGCATCATTTAGTTCGGTGCCCATGTGCACTCGAACGTAATCTGCATGGATTTCTTCCGGGATTTTGCTTAGATTTAAGGCCCACAGAAACCGTTTGAAGTAGTCTGTAACTGTGGCACCTTCACTTGAACGGAATTCTTGAAATGAAAATGGTGGCGGCTTGGACTGCCCGGCATCGCCTGTAGATGCAAGTGCTGTAGAATTAGCATTTTTCAAAGCAGTGGCAAGAGCTTCGACTAACTCTCTCAATTCCTCCGAAAGAACCATGATTCATTGCAGGGTTTTATTTTCTTCAGTATTTGCACTTTGAAAACACATTCATATGGGCTGAATTTACGTGTGCTCGAATCACTTTTTTCTGACACCAAATGTTATATCGTGAGGGCGTAAATACTAAAACACTTTATTTAAATTCAAATTATTAACTTATTATTTATTGAACTAGAAGTCACATGGTTATGTGCGAGCTATGACACGCGGATGTTCACAAGAGGATGTACACTGAATCACATATGCATGAATGACAGCTAAGCTTTTCAAGTACTGCCAACTATCAGATGTAATAAAAATTTGTAATAGAATATAAAAGTGAGCAATTTAAAAGTAACGATATTCAAATAATTAATATGTTCATTATGAATACAACAGTAACGAAAACTGATAATGAAGGAGATGCATTAAGCCAAAGAATACAGCTTATAAATAAAATTTTTTATCAAGTTCCGGCGATCTTAAAGACCAGTTGCATGCACAGAAAAATAAAGCTTTTCAAGTACTGCCAACTATCAGATGTAATAAAAATTTGTAATAGAATATAAAAGTGAGCAATTTAAAAGTAACGATATTCAAATAATTAATATGTTCATTATGAATACAACAGTAACGAAAACTGATAATGAAGGAGATGCATTAAGCCAAAGAATACAGCTTATAAATAAAATTTTTTATCAAGTTCCGGCGATCTTAAAGACCAGTTGCATGCACAGAAAAATAAAGCTTAATGAGTTCATTATGTAAGCAACTTTAAAACTTTAAGCCCGGGTGGATGGCCAAGTGCGTGGTACTAACCATATCACCTTCTCGAGAGATACTCTAGCTAGAAATACCTGGAGTATCTCTCGAGTGAAATAGAAAGACCGAGTTGTGGGGTTCAATTATGCATTCATTTGCTTGTTTTTATTGCTTTATAGAAAAAATAACACAAACCACAAAAGTCACGTGTAGTAATGTGCAAAAAAAGAAGGAACTAAAGTTGTAAATAATGATGTGCGAAAGAAAAGAAGTAAAGCTATACGTAATGATGTGCAAACAACGAACTAAAATTATAATTAATGATATGCAAACAAAGAACTAAAATATAATTAATGGTATGCAAAATAAAAGAAACCAAGAGGGTATTTACCCAGTCCTCCTCCAGCGAGCGTTCGCTGATGGGATGGGTACGGCCTGTAAGCTAGAATTTTCCTGCGTATTGTGTTGCTTTAAATTTATGAACCCAAAATAGTAGCAGAGATTTTGATGTGCGTTAGTATATTGATTAAATTACTTTAATTTTTTGTAGGTACACAAAATGATCACAGGTTGGCGAAATTCTTGGCATTTTCCATATTTTTTATTACATATTCCTCTCTGCAACACTGTTTTTAATTGGTACACTCCACAACTCTTCCGTATCTTCTTAATTTTTTAAATAATATCAAAAAGCGCATTTCTTAGCCTCAATTAACGCTAATGAAGTGGAAAAAGCTCTGACTACATTAATAAAATTGTTTCGAATATTCAAATACTCAATTCCACCAGCACCGGGTACACTCATTAACTCGTGTATACGCAATTCAACACTTCCGAATCGAATAACTGCTATTTCTTTATCTTAAAGAATCTTCCGTGGAATTATCCGTAGAACTAGAGGAACCAAAGCATTGCAATAAATGCTGCTGTTCATGTTGTCGCTAGTTGGAATTGCGCGAGACATTCCGATATCCATAATTTATTCCACAAAACGCTCGGAGGTGAAGATGCAGAGATGTCTCGTTGGTATCAAATGATCCGGAGAAAACTGCGCTTGCACTATTTTCACTGACGCATTGATTTTTTATGCATTTTCCAATTTGGTTAATGACTGTTATGCACAAAATAAATTTGAATGCACTTTTTCCAGGTATTTGTATTTTTCACAATAAATGGTGAACAATCCGAAGTCCGAACCAATGATTGGTAAACCGACACCATTGCCGTTGTCACCAGCTCATCTGGTCATCAGCGAAGACGAAACAGGCCTTCCACTGATTCATATTAATCACTTTCTGCAGGCGTTTTAACATACTCCGGACGAGATTTATGATCAAAGAATAGGAATTTTTATTCCAAGTTAAACACATTCGACCCCGTATGGTATCCAAACACGACGACGATAATTTCTCTTTCTTCAGCTGATACGCACACTTTGCTTATCTCGACAAGACTCGCCGCCACAACGGTCGTTTGGCTGGGCGAGCCCTCTGCATGCCGTCAACGGTGGTTTCTTTCCGATGAGATAATGCAATTTAGTTCCTAAATTGCATTGCAAAGAGGGGCAGCCGCAATCGAATTTTAATTGTAATCTATAATTTAATAGTTTTATATTAAATTTTTTTAAAAATCTTTTTGTTTTTAAATTACAAATAGAATTAGATGATATTTAAGGATTTCGTTCTTTTGAGTAGCAAAACAAACATGGTGTTTTCGCCCGGGAATATTTTTCAAGCAGCTTGCGTGAGCGACCATCTTCTTGTAGGGTACCTTTAATTAGTTGCAAATATATGTTACATGGATGATAAGCAACTTCTTTCACTGCGTACTATCCGCACCCGGGAATGAGTATGAAGCAAATCATAAAAATTTAATTCAATTTTCATCAAAATGTTGTAAAACATTATGGCTTCGTTTAAGAAAATGAAGTATTTGATTTCGTAAAGGAAAAAGGTAATAAATAAATAAAAGGAATCACGGTAGTGTGAACGGATTTTCACAGGTACAAGCTACTACAAATGTTCATGTTTCAATCAGTCTACTGAAGCAGTATAACATTGTACCAAATTCCACCTGCAGAAGATTCGATTACAGGAATGGGTTTCTCTTTATCCATTCAACTCATTTCTCACAACTATTTCTTCTTCTCTTGCTGCTTCAGTCGAGATTGTGAATGAAATTTTTGCGCCTGCGACCTTTCTCCGTTACAACGAGACAAAGTTGGAAAAGAGAGCACAACATGTTTGCGCTGCAACATTTAAAAGGTAAAAGTTGAAATTATCAACTCACCTGAACAAGAACTCCCTGTATCATGTGTGTTGCGCCGCACATAAATAACATACGGTGAAACTGATCAACCAACCAGCCGACAACCGGCAAGTGCATTGTCGGCGTCTTTTTTGTAGCAATGCACGCATGGCATGCTTTTATTTTCTATGGGTACAGGTGAGTAATGAATATTCGTGGCCATGATAAATTTTTTTTGTCATATCTGGATCGAAATTTTGATGCATGTGTTCTTTATTCATGGTTTGAATATAGAACCGGTGCTGGAGTGTATGATTTTGAAATTTGATGAAATATTTGAAAGAATTTGACTCAGCTCGCTAAAATCAACGGATTTCGCGGATCTTTCTTGAAATGATCGCCGCCAAATTGAGATGTTTGGAATTCATCATCAACCAGCTCAACGGAATAGTTCATATTATTGAACGTACGGTAGAGGTGATATAACTCCTGGCAATGAATTGCATCACAAAGAGCCATAACCAACAAGTAAGATACTAATCCTCTAATTATCTGCTTTAATTCATAGCGTGTAAGAAGGTGAAACGGGCTAGAATTTTCTTCAGCTCTAGCTTACGGGGAGAAAGTCTAGATAAGTGCATTTATGGCTTTAGAAGATACAATTAAAAGCATTCTAATCTTAATGTGGCGGAACGGTGATGAGAAGTGAGTGATTAGTTAATAATGTTTGTAACTGAATAGAGCCTCGGTTACTTCATAGACAAAGAGTATAGTCATTATTAGAAGCAAACACGAGGAACACAATGCGATTTGCAGTTTATGAGTAAGTTGATGTTCTAACGTAAGATATTTTTAGGTATCTGGTTTGAATGCTGGATGAATAGAAACTATTTTTAAATTGAATACCCTCTGGAATTTTACTCGTATGTTATCCACAAAATGCACAAACAAAGTAAAGAAATTGTACAGACGCCAAGCATGTTTGTGTCAGAAGGGTTCGTACTCAACCTGTAAAATAAAAATACTTATGTAGCTTATGGAACTAATTAATAAACCCAAGAAACAGTTTGTAGTGAATTAGGGAGATTAATTTCCGTTCAGGACTGCAGCGATGGTCCGCTGCCTCGGTGAAAGAGGAGGCGTTGCTGTATCGTGGGGCGGGTTCTTTTCTCCAGCACAAGGACCCACTACAAAAACATTTTTCACATCCACAAATTTTGGGGTCAAAGGAGTATCGACCGGAGTCGAGAAAGGAGGTAACTTACTAAAGGCTATCAAATGGCTGGTTCAGAGGACAAATAGGGCCTTGAGAAAACGGACGGACTAACAGAGACTTCGTTGTTACCAACGATACTTATGGCCCACAAATAAGAGTGGGGTATCCAGATAGCATCAGTGCCCCCTCGTACCCTCCCAACCGGATCAAGATCCAAACGTAGATGTAGCCATGTATTTCACATTTGAGTGAAAAACTCATGCAGAAGTACTTCGTATGACTTTTTCCCTCAAATGAGGAATACAAACGTAACCAATTTATGCCATAGCGTCATGCAATGAAACCATATAACCCAATATCATAAAAGGGCACGCGAGCGGAAGGCCACTCTACCCGGCAAGAGCCCCTGTTAAACAAAAAACAGGAAGAGCGCGCTCGATGGCTAGCCCATTCTAGAGGAAGAGCCTGCCGTCGTTGTGGGTCCCATACCCGGTCAGGTCGAAAGAAATGTAAAGAACGAGTTTTAAGTTTCAAAATTTCATTCGGTATATAAATAATACCGACGTTAAACAATTGATTTTAATCTATTATTTAAAATTTACGCTTCAAAAAAATTACCTGCAAAAAGCCCATTTTTAACAAGACTGTCAACAAAAAAGGGTTATTCATCTAGTAGCAATTTCAAATAGGATGAACTGTCGAGATATATAGATTCCTTACGAACAAAAAACATGTTTTTTTTATGCGAAGGAATGTAAATCAGACAGAGTCGATCATTCAGTTAATTTTATAATCGAATAAACATGTAGAACTAATCATAATGGTCCCATTCAAAATTTAAAAACAATAATCAACTCGAACTGACTTAATTACGACCAGTTATTAATCATTTCATCTCACGGATAGTTGGCTATCCTTTTCCATCGGTATCATATTATTTCAATAAATTTTATTTGTGTATCGTTACCTTCTTTTTACTTTACATAAAGTTACGTTATTCATATTGTTGCGTGTTATGGTTCGCGGCCAATAATTTTAATGTTCCGGGAAAGTGAAAACGCACTTTCTTTTAAATTAACTTAAAAGAGTTTATTTATTAAAAAACGCACAATAATTAATTTAATTATGTCACCAATTTTACTTTTCACTTGTCTATAAACTTTTAATTCAACTGTCTTAACTATCGCCTTTAATTCGCACTCCACACTTATCGCAGTTCTTACTATCGCAGTTTTACTCTTCCCCCCATTCACTCAGCTTGGCTTTATATAGCGACTCTAGTCATTCAATCCATTTCTCGTACATTGGCGAATGTTCTGACGAGAAATACCTGGAAGATTCGAGCAATTCTGAATGGCCACAGTGACGTCACTTTCACATATTGATCATGCTTAGCGGGCTCTTGTGCTTTCGAGTACATTCGTTTATTGATCATGATGTTCTTTGTTGCGAAAAAAATTGTGAGAGTAGCTCGTTGAATTATTTTTACATGTAACACTGCCACCACCTTATGTAGTTCTTTTCGCCTCGAAAAGATGTGTCGCCAGTTGTAGCCAGGTCTCCCTGGATGTAATATGGGGCAAGACGGTCTAGGTACACGATTTTCAGTCTGGCTCTCGGCTTCCGGTGTTCCTGTATGCGATATACGACGTCGTTGATTTGCTTTGTAACCCGGTATGGTCCCTCCCAATTATACTGCAACTTCGGAGACCTGCCCTTCCGCCGTTATGGGTTGTATAGCTACACCAAGTCATTTTGCTGAAAGCCAGTAGAATTTACCTTTAGATCATATATGGTCTTCATGCGGTCAGTGGCCGATTCGAGATATTTTCGCACTGTCCGATGTATCTGGTTCAACCGTTGCCTTAGTTCGCTTGTGTACTCCGAGATCGTTTGGGGTTTCTCAGGGGTGTTCCGAACTTTGTATCAGCCGGCAGACGAATAGTTTTTCCAAAGATGACTTTAGCTGGGGCTGCGCCCATTGCAGTATATTCAGCAGCTCTATATGCCATCAAGAATAATGGGATGTGCCGGCCCCAGTCCCTTTTATTCTCGTCAACCATCTTGGCCAGGTGTTTATTGAGTGTGCCGTTGAAACGTTCGACCATTCCATCGTATTGGGGATGCAGCGGTATTGTCCTCGTTTTGCGTATTCCCAACAGCTCGCACTTTTCGCCAAAAACTAGTGACTCAAAGTTTCGGCCTTGATCCGAATGTAGTTCACAAATCACGCCATACCTACTCATCCAATTCATCACTAGCTTTTTAGCTACAGTAGTGGTTTCCTGGTTGGGAATGGGGTAGACCTCGGGCCACTTGCTGAAATAATCGGCCGCAACCAGTATGTATCGATTTTCCCTCTCGGATTCCGAAAAAGGTCCTGTGATGTCAACAGCAATCCTTTCAAATGGTACACCCACATTCTAGGTTTGCATTTGTCCTCTCAGTCGTCGCTTTGGGCCTTTGACGGAAGCGCAAATTGTGCATCTGTGGCACCAGTCCTCTACGTCTTCTCGAGCGTGGAGCTAGTAGAACCTTTCCCGCAATTTTGCTATGGTCTTGTTAACGCCAAGGTGGCCTCCCGAGGATCCTTCATGCATTTCCTTAAACACATCGTAGATTCGGCTTATGGAAAGTATAGTTTGCATCTTATAGGAGCTGTCATCCATCGTTTCTCATTTCCGCTTGAGTACGCCACCCTCCACCTGAAGGGAGTTCTATTGAGCCCAATAACTTTTCAGGGTAGTACCATGCATCGAAACGTCCTTCCACTTAGGTCGCCCAGTTGTCTCCTTCCATACGATCAATGGTCAGATGTCTTTGTCGGCTAACTGGGTGTTTCAAATTTCCTCCAATGACCAACCTTCATCGAATTCGGCCGCTCCCATTTTAGGCTCCTGAGCCGGTCTGGATCCCGACCTGCCTGGACAAAAGCTCCATTTTCTTCGCTTCTTGCAGTCCCTTTGCAGGTGCCCTTTCTCATTGCAATTCCAGCATCTAGGCGCGCCATTTACCAATGGCTCTCAATCATTTTCCACCCACTCGCCTGTCAATACCTCGTGAGCCCAGGCAGTGGTACGAGTCACATTTTTCACTGCCTCACAGCTCAGACTAGAAGCTAATGTGTCCTTAACCGTATGATTTTGAGCTAAACGTACATCTTGTTGCAATTCCTGGTCCTTGAATGCGCTGGTAAATGCTTCTGTTGCTGCGTCATCTTGATGTTCTGGGTCGTACGCTGGGTAACCCAAAAATGCCAGTTGCTCAATGTCTTGGGCTAGCTACTGTAAGGTTTCACCAGGCTTTTGCATCCGATGCCGTAGCTGTGACCGATAAATCTGCTTCAGATGATCGCCTCCATAACGCATGTCCAGCGCATTCATTATAGCAGCCGAGTTTGAGTGCAACTCAACGGGGATAGTCTGCAAAGCTCGGCAGCTGGGCCTCTTAGAGCAAGAATTAATGCAGTTGCTCGTTCCTGCTCATTCGAGTGGTTTGTCGTAGTAGCGGCTTCAAAATGAGTTTTGTAAATGCTCTAGATCATTTGCCAGTCATATACTGGTGCTTTTACATTTCTGGATGAGCTTTGCGCTGCGGTTGTAAGCGGGGCTGTTGAGGTGGTTACTACTGCCTTCGCTGCTTCCAATCCCTTTTTCACTTTTTTCATCTCATTGTTGATTCTCACCTCGAACTGCCTGACCTTTTCCTTGACGTGGTAGATCTTTTCCTCGGCGCATTTAATTTGTTTGTTTAGACTACTGAGGTCCGCTTTTATTTCGGTTGACTGTTTTTGAAAATCAGCCTTGATTTCGATCGCTTGTTGGTCTAGCTTCGCTGATTGCTCATTAAACTTCGCTGATTGTTCATCTAGCTTCGCAGTTAAACTGGATGACTGTTCATGTAGTTTCGCTTATTGTTCATTTAACTTTGCAGTGAAATCAAAAGATTGTTGTTGCTGCTCTTGCTGCATCAGCATCAAAATTCGCATCAGCGCATCTTCTGGTTCCTTTGATTTTGGTATTTCTACTTCTCCCTTAAGCTTCGACATGGTAAATTCATTAATTTTTAAATGTTAGCTTCGTGGTATTTTTATTATTTCGGCTTTTATTTTTGTTACAACCAGTTTCCACGTTATATTTAACTATTATGCATGTTAAAAAAAATGTTTATAAGTTTTCACTTTCGAAGTTATCTTTCTCACTTCTCGACACCACTGTCACGTGTTATGGTTTGCGGCCAATAATTTTAATGTTCCGAGAGAGTGAAAACGCAATGCCTTTTAAATTAAGTTAAAAGATTTTTTTACAAGAAAATTCACAATCATTAATTTAACTATTTCACCAATTTTATTTTTCACGTGTCTATAAACTTTAAATTCAACACACTTCTCGCAGTTCTTACTATCGCGGTTTTGCTTTTCCCCCCATTCATTCAGCTCGGCTTTATATAGGGTTTCTAGTTATTCAATCCATCTCTCGTACATTGGCGAATGTTCTGACGAGAACTACCTGGAAGATTCGAGCAATTCTGAATGTCCACAGTGACGTCACTTTCAGATATTGATCATGCTTGATGGGTTCTTGTGCTTTCGGGTACATTCGTTTATTGATCATGATGTTCTTAATAGTTGCGAAAACAATTGCGACAGTAGCTCACAGAATTATTTGCACATATAACAGCATACTAATTACATCTTTCAATCAAACTTTACTTCCCCCAAAAAACAGGACGGAACTCTTATAGCTATACATTTACGTTGGTATTATTGACTTGCAAATTACGAATTTATACTTGCATTAAAAAAAAGGCATTAAAATTATAAAATGCGTTGTCTCAATGAAACGTGCCATTCGCGTAACCTCAAATCAGTCCTGTGTGTTTACTTGTTTTTGGTACTGTCAAAGTAGGGCCAACTATCGTTTTCGCTTATGGTCAACATCCAAAATGACCCAGTGCGGACTGCTACAATTTTCATCAGGCAGATGATCGAAAAGATTGTTATTTTTCCAGTTAGAGACGCTGAGCGGTTTCAAATTGTTTGCAACAGCATACAAATTCAATAATAATTCATGATCAGTTCAGATGCAGTTTATTACGGTACTTGTAGTGTATAGAACCAAACATGCACCATCAGATTAAATTTCCCATTATGGCGTTATGTCAAAAAGGATGGGTTTCTGAACAAGTTTCGAAATGGTGTTTCACTAGGATGCACTGAAATAACACACAGATAACCTCAACGCATGCCTCAACAAATAATGATATTGTACTCCTCTCTTTGTTCGAAATTTGGCACCACTAAGATTACAGTTATACTTCCCGAAAGCGTTTTCAATGTGGGAGCTGGCTAGATGCAATTTTTAGTTTTAAATACATTCCGATGACGACCACCCCAGCATCCAATTACAAGGAGGGAATTTCCCTTTTCACATCGCCCACTTTCAATGGAGGAATGTCGCAGCCACAAATGGCCACCAGATTTTATTCTCGGTGAATTGCGAACAAACAAAACAGTCACGTTATAATTTGGATGTCGTATCAGTTTGCCAAGATCTCACGCCATTCTTCACTTTAAGTAACGATGTTCACACACACTCGTATAAAAGGCGGTCGAGAAAAGTTTCCGTTTGAGGTGTCTTGAAACCGTACGATTCATTCCCTCTCTTCACGTAAACCCAAGCAGAAATACGAAAACAAGACAGGCCGTGCCAACGTCAGAGCCGAATTGAATCCTTTTTTCCGTTCTTCCTGATAGAACAAAATGTGACCCAGAAACACCAAGTGACGAGTTGCCACACAAGAAAGCGTATTTCACACAAAGTTTCTTGATGTTTACATAAAAGAAATTCAATTTGAAACGATTGCACTTGGTTGGGAATAATTTGGAACTAGTAGGTGATTTGTTCCTCTATTTCATAAAAGCGGAAATACGATCGGCATGAGACTGGGGGTGGTAGTCACTAAGTCATCTTTTATTATACTTTTATGTAATTTCAGAATTCGAAATATGCGACTCAGCTGGAATGAATTTTGAAAAGAATTCCACGGGAATGAAAATGTTAACACAGTTTTGTTTTTTGCGAGGATGCAATCGAGACGGGAACGAGAGCTGGATAGGAGAACACCTGATAGTTGTAGCAAACTAGACAGCGACGTAAGCGATGACTCGCAACTGCAAATCAACTTGAGCTGCTCCGCCCGACTGACCAGCAATCTGCCGTCCATCGAACGGCTGTAAACTCACGTTTGGACTTGCTAGCCTCTACTGCAGGATTCGAGAAATAAACTTAAAATTTATCCGTCCCGCGATATCGATGAGATCAATTCCTTTCGTTTGACGTTTAGGTTAAGTGAATCTGCGGTGTTCCCGATCAAGCGAAGAATGTGACGGAATGGTTTTATTCCGTCACATTCTTCGCACGGTAAATGCTGATTAGAAGATCTCTCATGAACTCTCCCGACCAGTCTATTTTGTGGAACAACTAGGAAAAACTCCAATGGCAAATCACACACTTTGTTGCAAATTACTCCCACAACTTACGCAAAGTTTTCGAAACAAGAGCTTACGTGATTTTAAGCAGTTTTGACTTGCACGGGAACCAATCCAAATGGTGACAAAACTTATCAAATTACAAAAGGGGTCTTCTCGAATAAAAATTCGCCAATTTTGCCCGTGGTTCTTCATGATCTCCCGTGGACTAACTCATCCGTCCAAATCTTTTCCTTCTCCCCTTCTGTCTCCCAACGGTAATCAAATGAGCTGCTCGCTCAGTCTAGTTCGATTGCATTCGGAAATGCAATATACAATTGGGATGCATTAAATCAATGTTCTCATGTCCGAAATTTAAACTTGCAGATTTAACGCATTTCCAAAATTTACAGAAGTGAAGAAAAATGAAAAAGGTGTTAAATAATAATAAAGTTAAATATCATGAAGAATATAATCAAAGAGAAACGTTTAGATTTAATACAAAGAAAAATGATATAAAATTACATTTGATAATAATAATAAAGAAAAAAAAATATTTTATAAACTACAACTATGAACGGAAGTAATCAAATATTTTTTTTCTAAATCTGCAATGAAAATCTCGGATAAAGGTTAGGGTTGTTTTCGAGCAGTTTGCTTATGTGACAGCTCAATTGCTACAAATTCAATGATGTGTATGTCATTTAACGAAAAAGTGCCACTTTAAAAGCTTAAAGATTTTAACGGCTGTTATTTTGATGCAGTGCTGCAAACAATAGTTTCCCAAAAACTTATGTCAGTCATCATCTCTGAAGTTTTCTAGAAGGTCCTATCTAAAATGGAGTGCCTGATTTGATGAAAAGTTAAAATCGTAAAAAATCCGTGCATCGTTGTTATTGTTGCTTTTTAAGAAAATTCAAAAGCTTATAGTTTTTCAAATAGGGCCAATTTGACTTTGAATAAAATGTGTCTAATAGTGAAGATAAGATCCCAACTTTTCAAACATTTTCCCGTCTCTTGCACCCCTTGATGTTGATAATATTATTATGAGGTCTATTTTAAAAAGCACTCGTTAAGAACTTTCTTTGGATGCTTCACATGACTATTGTTGGCAAAAAACTGTTGAAAGGATCACCTCAATAAATTTAGGGGCCCTTTCCCACCTTAAAAGTGTTTTATAATTTTCTGCTACTAGAACTTTCAAGAGGCCATCACTTGTGATCTTGTATAAGTTAACGAGCGATCTCATGATTCTACCTGCCAGATACTAATGCAGCGAATTCTCGGTCAGCAAATCTGTGGGAACCAAGGTCGAGCACTGGCATTCACATTTTCAGGAAAACTACAACTGCAGCAATTAAAAGATGTAAATTAGATGAATATTTGTAATCATACTCATTGTAATATTTTCATTCGTACGGGGAACCTCGGCCTGTTTTTCATTATAAATAATTTTTTTTTGTTAAAACTTTAAGTACAAGTGTTAGCTGGTGCCCAACGTGGGGCTTCGATCGTGTGTGCGTACAGTGGATGGATCAGTTTGCAAGAAATTAATATCCTTACACATGGCTGAGACTGGCATGTGGTCCACTAAATTTTCCCGGATTGAACAAAGTTAAATTATTTGTGAAGTAACATTCAAATGGAACTATCCGGTTAAAGTTAATTATAGTTAGTGAAGTATTGTAACATTCCGACTAAAGTGAAGTAACATTCGGGTAAAGTGATGTAACATTCCACCGGGATTGTAACCAAATCCCGAAGATGCCGCATATCCAGACTGGCACCTTAGTAGTGAAGTAGTGAAAAACCCACACTCGCAAAAAGGAAATTACCCAAGGATACTGATCAGCAGCCCAAGTGAAGAACCCAGAATTCGGAAGGAAATACCAAGTGAATCAAATTTTGGGAAAGGACCAAAATGATGAACATATTCATCCATTTGAGTGTTTATATTAATCTAACTACAGAAATAAATTACAAGTTTGTCTACATTGATTGTAATTATCAAGCGACTTTGAAGAAAGAAAGAATATTTTTTGCTTACAGAATGAAAATTTGAAATTATAAGTTTGTCTATACAATTAAATTGATTGTAATTATCAAGTGACCTTGAAGAAAGAGAGAATATTTTTCTATCAAATTATTGCTAATGGAATAAAAATTTGTGAGTAAACATTACAAAAAATTTTTGAAAATACTTCACATTATATATTACGCATTCAAAAAATTTCATAATAAAAAAAGGGGAAGTTTTCCGGCAGTGTAAGTTGTGAAACTGTGAATGTTATTTGTAAATCGTTGTTGGGGTATTTTCTACATTAGTGCGGAGCCTTTTCAGTATTGACTATTGTCATCATCTTCGACCTGTCCGCTGTTGGTTGTTGTTTTACCTTGTCCTATTTGGAAAATCCATATTCAGCAAGCGGAAATACATAGGATCACGTACGTCCAGATCCCTAGTGAATTTTCTCTCAATCTGCGAAGTTAAATCGAAATATGGTTGGCTCAAATCGCAGTAATCTCATTCGCCCCGCTCGTCTTCCTATTCCCCCGGCAAATAACAATGGCGAAGAGCACCGGAATACTTCGACTACTAGTTTCGGAGGCTCTAGTGTGACTTTAAGTGAACTCACCACTATCGTGGTGGAATCACTTCAGGTTCAAGGAAGACAAATCTCCCAGAGCCTGATGAGCCCCGCCTCCGATATAAACAATGAAGTGAATATAGGAATCAGTGCTGACAATGACAGGAATTTATCGGGTATGGAAGAGCCCCTAATGTGGTAAAGAGCTTGAGAGACTTCTCAGGAAACCCAGGGGAATTTAACTCATGGAAAAAGAGTGTCGAAAGGATTCTCTCTATATATGAACCTTAAGGGAACCTCAAAGTACTACGGAATTTCGTCCGTTATTAGAAATAAGGTGGTCGGTCAAGCCGACATAGCCTTAGAATCATATAACACACCCCTCAATTGGGAAAATATTTCCAAGTATCTATCACTGCACTATGCGAACAAGACGGATCTCGGTAAATTTAAATACCAAATAACCACTCTTGTCTAAGGTGGTAACAGTATTCATGAACTCTATCAAGCCGTATACCACCACTTATCACTCATCCTAAAGACAAGGTTCATTCCAAATTAAACGAGACTTTTGTCATAAATTTTTTTTGTCAGCGCCATTTTTGAATGAGAAAGTGCGTTGGAAACCTAACTTCCAGTGATGTTTGGTGAAATTTGGTTCAGTGAAAGCACCTGAAGTGACAGTATGTTTGTGACGCTGGGCAAAAATGAGTTTTGAACAAAAAGCCCATACCAAATTTTGTTTACAAATCGGTAAAACGTTTACCGAAACATTTGAATTGATGATAAAATTTTATGACAATGGTTGCCTATCTCGTGCCAGAGTTCATGAGTGGTTTAAACGTTTCAGAGATGGTCGTGAGGACATAAATGACGATGAACATACGGGCCGCCCAAAATCAGTGATCCCGAAAACTCCATCGAAATTGTGCGGAAATTTCTCAAAAATGACCCAAAATCATCATTGAAATTCATGGAACTGGAGTTGAATATCTCCAAAATATCGGATTATCATTTGGGCTGAAAATAGGTCTATACACGTTTTGTTCCGCACAAGTTAACTGATGACCAAAAATTACTCAGAATTCAACATTCGCAAGACATAATTAAAGAGGCAACAAAGGACGAGAACTTCGTTTACAACATTGTAACTGGTAATGAAACGAGGTGTTTCCAATACAAACCTGAAACCAAGCGTCAAAATGCCGAATGGAACGCCCCAGACGAACCAACACCCAAAAAACCGCGATTGGAGAAGTCAAAAATCAAGTTGATGCTCATTTGTTCTTACGGTTCCAAGGGAATCGTCCACAAGAAGTTCGTGCCAATGCGCCAAACTGTCAATGCAATTTTCTATTTTGGCATTTTGAAGCGTTTGTTGCATCACATTCGTCAGATTCGGCCTGGACCTGGATGAAGCTGGCGCTTATTGCATGATAATGCATCATCTCATCGATCCACTCTTGTGACTGATTTTTTGACTAGAAATCGTATTTTAACCGTTAATCACATCGTATTCACCTGATATGGCTCCCTGTGATTTTAACATATTCGGAAAATTGCATTTGGCCATGAAAGGAAAACGCTTTGCGTCCGTAGAGGGCATCCAAAGGCTTGTACTGACATCCTGAAGGATATTCCGGCCAATGACCTGAAACACTCTTTTGAAAAGCTTTTGGAACACGTAAAATAATGTATCGAGGCCGAAGGAGACTATTTTGAATAAATAAACTCGAATTTATCCGAACAAAGCTCCTTTCGTTTCTATTTTAGCTTAGTCTCTTTTATTTTGGAAAACACCTTGTAAATTATCATCATGTAATATTGGCCAGGAGTCATTAAATAATATGACCCAGTGCTACAGGGACAAAGTTCTTGACACATTCATCAGGGGCTTACCAGGGGACCTCCCTAGCTTCCCTTTAAATATGCCTTAAATTAGCAAACATGAATTACCGTGCACAGCATGCCAATAATACTAACAATATCTCGAGAAAAACCTCTATGACAGCCCTTCCGCCATTGCCACCCAAAAGGATCATTCAATTTCTAAATCAAACACGGCCACCCTTAAATTATGACGCAAGAGCTTCCATACTAAACATACGAAATTTCTAAAGCGAACTCGTACACAACCCAACCAATTTTATCAACCTAGAACACAACAGCAGTACCCAAACCAATTACCGTTACCACTCAATTCACGCGGGATAGAGCCAATGGACATCGATGTCTCCATTAACGCCCATGCATTTAACTACCAGAATAGACCGGATCTAAGACCTCCATACGCCCCTAAAAGACTTCAGCTTTTCATTCGGTCACACGGACACAAACAACAACGAATGTACTTTACAGAGAACAATAACATATAGCTAGAGACATCAAACACAACAACAGATTACATTCAGGACTACCTGGAAAGACAAGAACTAATTGACTTCTTGGCTGAGGAGGAACCCAAACCATTCCCAATAGACCTCCAGGATAACAGCGAAGAAATACCTGCAACTGACAAAATCCAAGACGACATACATTTTTTTAAGACTAAACAGCTCTTCGCTTCCATACATAGAAAGGACTACGAGGAGCGGCGAAACACTCATATTCTTAATAGACACAGGTTCCATATCCAGCCTCGATACATTCGGAATCCTTTAAAAAATAATGAACCGCTTAGTGTAAATTCAGTGGGTGGTGCGGTCAAAATTACACACCATGCATTTATCGATCACTTTCAGTCGGCTACTGGAATGTTGGATGTTCTTCCTCTTACCAAGCCTCAAAACGTTCACAGGAATAATCGGGAATGACTCCCTAAAAGTCATGGATGCAGTCATCTACACTAAAGGGAGTTTCATGACCGCAAGCCTAGGAATAAGCCTCTCCCTGAGGCAGCACCCTTCGCAATCAATTAACAAGCTAAATATAAATACTGACAATCTTTCCACATCTCAGAGGAATCAACTAAAAGCGGTCCTGGGTAAGAGTACTGACGTGTTTACTGAACTGAACGAACGACTAACGTACACAATGACGGTGCATGGTGAAATCCGTACAACTACGAATGATCCTATATACAGCAAAGCCTACTCTTACCCAGTGGCTCTTAAATCTCAAGTTGAAATAGAAGTTAAACACTTGCTAGAAAATGGCATTATCCATCCGTCAAGATCACCATATAATTCACCTGTTTGGATCATCCCAAGGAAGACGGATTCCTTTGAGGAAAAAAGGTATCTATAACCAGACTATCTTAAACTAAACCCAGTCACCATTCCTAACAGATATCCTATCCCAGAGATAAATGAGGTACTCACTAACCTTGAGAGGAACAAATTCTTTTCTGTGATTGACTTGAAGGGCGAATTTCACCAGATTCTCATTAAAGAAAAAGATATCGAGAAAACAGCATTCTCGATTAATAATGGCATATTTGAGTTCCTGCAGCTTCCGTTCGGACTCAAGAATGCCCCCTTTATTTTTCAGCGCACACTAGATGATATCCTTCGGGAACACTTAGGCCTGCATTGCTACGTCTACATAGATGACATAATCATCTTCGGAGCAGACGAAGCGGAGCACTTCGAAAACTTGGAAAGGGTCCTCAAGAAATTTTTTAGGAGCAACGTGGAGTTTGTGGGGCTTGTGGTCAGCGCTGACGGCATTAGAACAAACCCTGGAAAAGTTGAGGCAATTGCATCCTTTACTCCGCCAAGGACCTCCGATCATTCCTTGGAATGTCAGGGTATTACCATCGCTTCATTCGCGACTATGCAAAGTTTGTAAAACCTCTGACATAACTTTTAAGAGGACAGAAAGGACAGTTGGCCGAACATAATTCGAAAAATAAATCAATCACCTTAGATAAACCAGCCATGGATGCATTTTTGAAACTCAGGAGAGCGCTCATGTCCAAGGACGTCATACTATCGCATCCCAACTTCAAAAAGGAGTTCTAACTGACTACGGATGCTTCCAACTACGCCATCGGTGCAGTTCTCTCTCAAGAAGGTAAACCAATATCTTTCTTGTCGCGAACATTGTACCAAACTGAAGAAAACTATGCGCAAACGAGAAGGAAATGCTCACCATCATATGGGCGTTGTAGAAATTTAGGAATTTCCTTTACGGGTAGCGGAAAATAAAAATTTTCACGGACCATCAGCCCCTTACACATGCCCTAAGCAACAAAACACAATCTGTAAAATAAAACGCTGGAATTCTTACTTGGAGCAGTATAATTGTGAGCTCCTATACAAACCAGGTAAAGTAAATATTGTTGCTGACCCTCTCAAGATCTCCAAATCCAGGAGAAGTTAATTTGTTAACACCTACAGAGCATAGTGATGATAGTTCCTCCCAAATCGGATACCTATGGTCGAAACTCCCATCAACGTCTTCCGAAATCAAATAATGTTGATCAAGGGTAACGAAACAAGCTACTAGCTTGCCCATTCTTTCGATAATTATACCGGGCATATCCTAATTTAACAAGAATATGGTGAACAACGGTACATGAATCCACATATGGTAAATGGACTTATGACAGACACAAGAACGTTTGAACTCATACAAGAAGTCTACCCCTAGCACTTTCAAAATTGCAGGGTTCACTTTACACGCAAGATAATTGAAGATCTGCAAAACGAAGAGGAACAGGAAGAGAGAATCTTGAACACTCATCGCAAAGCTCATAGAAATGCTCAAGAAAATAGGCTTCAGTTATTAGAAAATTTTTATTTCCCGAAATAGTCCACTAAAATCAAAAGACTTGTTTCTTGGTGCATAACGCGTAAGGAAATAAAAACGATAAGCACCTGAACAAACCGCTTCTACATGCAACTCCCATCCCGAATTATCCCGGACACACAGTTTATATAGATATGACTGAAAAAAAATAGTTCTCACGGCCATAGAGAGATTCTCAAAATTTCTCCAAGCTAAGTCGTCCCATCAAGATCTGCTGATGATGTAAAATAGCCCCCTAGGGATATTTTGTTCTTTTTTGCGTACCGGACAACGTTGTATTGCAACGAAGGCACGCTTCGATCAATATCTTTGCCTTCCATGATGGAGGACGATTTGCAGATAAAAGTCTTCAAAACGCCTCCTTATAAAAGCAAGGTAAACGGACAAATAGACGTCCTCACTCGACCCTGATAGAAACTATGCGATGCCTAAAGCAAGACGATCCAAGGCAGCCTTTTGAAGAGCTACTTCAAAGGGCAGTAAATACTGTCAATAATGTCTTGTGCCTGCTTAAAGTCAACGATAATTTGCTGTACGGCTCTGTTGTATTCCCAGCACTTTTTAAGTACACGCTTGTCTGACTATTGTTACTCTACCTGCTCTGAAGCCACATTAATAATTCCCAACAATACTATTAGCGTATAATCTGTTTTATTTTCTAAGATCTTTGAAAATATTTTATATCCCGTAAAAAGTAGCGACATGCCTCTATAATTCTCGTGCTCTAGCTTGTTTTGTGTGGATAGGGAGTATAATTGTTTGGCTCCACTCTTTTGGCGTATGTTCTTGTTGCCAAATATGCTGGATGATATTGTGAATAGCTTTATGAACACTGTTGCCACCATATTTGATGGGCTCCACTTTATTAATCTTTTGGGCTTTATGTTGGAACGCACTTTATCCAGAGTTGGTGGGGTCAATGGAACCTCTCCGCAGATGTCTACAGGCTCCGATAGCTCTGGAGCTGTGCGGAGCATTAAGGGGTTTCTTGAAATATGATGCCCATCTTTCCTTAATCTTGGTTTCATCAGCGATGATATTGCCAATGTCATCGCGACAGAGCATGGTCTTGGGCTGATAACCACGTTTCAGGCTTTTCACTACTTTGTATGCTTGTCTTGTGTTGTTGCTCGCTACATATACTTCTCAGTTGTCTGTCACATAACTTTTTTTTTTCTTAGTTCTAATTATCTTATTCGCTACTCTTCTGAGGTTTTCATAGTGTTCTCTATTCGTTCCGGTTTTCCTACCTACGTAATCTGTATACGCCTGACCAACCAACCAACCATTTCTCTTGCACCGGGTTTGATGTCCGATAGTCCATTCTGCCACGGTCTTAATAGCCGCTTACACTTCCATCAAGTGCTCATAGCTTGTTTTAACGATACGTCTAATAAGATGGGAGCCATCTAGTTGTCGTGGGGCTCCGTGAAAAAATTAGCCACAGATGCCATTTGGAGCCTTTTGAAGGCAAATTTTTGTTGCGGGCTGGTCTTCACTGAATATGCCTTTGACATACGACATCGATAGGTTAATTTGATCAAGTAACGATCTCAGTTACAATTGGCTTCTCGGTATGTACGGACGTCAAGTATACTCAAGACCCATCGTTGTTGGATCAGAACATGGTCGATCTGGTTTTGTGTGTTGCCTTCTGGTGATACCCAGGTCATTTTATATATGCATCGATGAAGAAAGCAATTCGAATGTATGATTGGATTGCTTCTGCATGCAAAGTCAGCCAGGTGTTGGCCGTTGTGATTTGTTTCATCGTGGCGGCTATATCCTCCTTTCATTCCCCGATCAGATAGCTCATTGCCAATCTTAACGTTGAAATCAGGCAGAATTATTTTTGAGCCGACTAGCCTTTCCAGGAGGTTGTGGAATGTTTCCTTCGTTTCCTCGTTCTTTTAGGTCGTGGCGTGAAAATTTATCAACCAGATTTTGAGGAATTCCGCTTTTGTACGGATCGCACACAACCGTTCATTGACTGCCTTAAAATCAATAACGTGCGATTTGAGCTTACTATCTACAATAAAGGCCACTTGGAATTCTCGTTTTCTAGAAGGCTTCCCAATTTTGAATATTGTGTGTGATCTCATGTCTTGAATGTCGTTTCCAGTTCAGTTCATTTCCTGAATTGCCAGTGTTTTGAGTTTATATTGACTGGCCTGGAAGAGGTCCTGAACAGCGCCAGGGTAATTAATTGATCTGACATTCCAATAGCCAATGCCATAGTCCTTTTTTCGTTTTCGAGGTCGTTGCCGTGAGTCCAATCCATTTCGAAGGCCTTCTGGAGGTTTCAAAACATTTTAGGGTTTTCCAGGGATGGGAGGTTAGCCCATCGCCCAACCTCCATTCTGGTGCCATAGATATTACGTTGATTACGTTATCAGGTGCGGAAGATTCGCTTTCACCCTCTGACGTCCCCACAAAGGACGTGTAAGCAGGATTTA
The DNA here is from genome assembly GCA_963969285.1 of Odontomyia ornata. NCBI lineage: Eukaryota > Metazoa > Arthropoda > Insecta > Diptera > Stratiomyidae > Odontomyia > Odontomyia ornata. The sequence continues at coordinate 141,482,358 of OZ017738.1, forward strand.
GTAGCAGAGCTGTAGTTCCAGTTACTAGCATTTCTCGGCATTTAATGTCCTATTATTGGGGACCAGTAAACCCAATGTGTGACTCCGAGAGCATTTACTATCATTTAATTGGAGGGTTTGGGAGAAGGAATCATGGAAGCTATGAGTTGTGGAACAATGGGTTCCCTCCTCCTTTCTCCAATGGGCTTGGGACCGACTACGAGGGAGTTGTTTATTTCGGTGTAATTAACTGATGATGGTGAAAATATATGTAAACGCGATGTCAAGATAATAAGATGAAGATTATGTATTATTTAGTGACGACATTGTCTCTGATTTAATTGCACAAAGTTAAAAAGTAAAACAAAAGACAAAACAATATTTTAAATAATTAAAGCGTATATAGATTGGAGATTTGTCGACAAGTTTTAAGACGTTATTTTTGTTTTCTTATACTTTATTCTAAAAGGGTTAAAAAAAATTATGTTTGATGCATCGTGAAGAGCTGGATTTTAAAAAAAAATCTGAAAGAATGGAATAATAAAAAGGACGAGTGTAAAGGAACGGTGTGGTGTATTTCTATCAAAGGTACGTGTGTTGTTATACCATCGGTGATGTGGCTGGGTCTCAAAAAAAGAATGAGGCTTTAAAGTGATATCGCCCGCATGCGATACAGTAGTGGTTTGCCATGGAGCGACCTCTCGGAATTTTAATTATTAAAGGAATTTGCTTCCTTTTAGACCACCAAAAAGCCAGTATTCATTCTATGTATAGTTTAACAACCTTCATAAATCAGAAGAATATTTATTTCCACACAGCGTTAAGTAATTTGACAAATCAATATAATATTAATTGTGGAATGAACCAAGGCGTATCAATAATTATTCAGAATAGAGAGGATCTTACCAACAATAACTGTAAATAAGTTGAAATGGCAGGAGTGCATTCCCGCCAGAACGTGTTGTTAACCAATTAGTAACTCAAACAACATCATCTGTAATTTGACTTAAATACGGGTTCCATAAATTTAGTTCGCAAAACTAAATAATGTTTACTATGTATTTAAACTCGCCGCCATTTTATTACCTGTTTGGTTGACCTTGTTGTTTGAGTTGTCATAATAGTATACCAATGCCACAAATCGTTTCTAAAATTTTCTTCAAAATTCCCACATACCTTCTGTGCCTATGTCCGTTACAAACATATATCTCCTCAATATCACGTGTTGTTGTTGTTGTAGTTGTAAACAAATTCGATTGGCTGTATTTTAGCCGTCAATTGCTCGATTGTTATGACAAACTTAGATATAAGTTTTTAGCAAATTTAAGTGCTCCTTTTGATACTTTAGACAAAAACGTAAAATTCACAAAATGCACTATTATTTGCAAAGTTGATCAAATTACTTGTTGGCCTTGTGTAATAAACATAAGTAGTTGAGCAGCCCCGTGGCAATCAGGAGTGGTCGCTCCTGGAGAGAGAAGGTGATCAACCCATCGGAACTACTTAGTTTATTAATTTACTGGATTAAAGTTAACTACATCTGTCAAGTTTCCATCCTTTAGGCAGAGATGAGTGGTTCACTTCAACCACTTTTGTATCTTTAGGTTTGACATTCCCCTTGTGATGCAACGGTCCTCTTTGGAGAAAGTAACGGTTGCTTTTTGTTTAATGTTTGGCTAGTCAGCAAGCACGCGTACACGGTCGTTAAGCGAAGCTGTTCAGCTGAGCTCGGTCTTGTTTATATCTCACTGACACTTGTGCCAGACTACTTTTTGTATAATATTTACGTTTTCCTCAACCCTCCGTGTCTGCTAACTTTAACACTATTCCTACCGATAATTTCGGCGTATCTACTCCTACCGCAATCGGTCGAATGACCGTTGTTTACCACCGTTAATATTTTTAAGCACAAAATAAATAAAAAGCAAATTACATAAAATATACGTAAAGTTTGTTTTATTAAGAATTTAATAATGCACATTTTTAATTTTTCTCCATATCTCTTGAATTGTACATTTTCCAAATGCATACTTTTTGCACTTCAGACAAATTTTGCTCGTTTTATTATCCTTGCATTACTTATCTAACATGTCTCCCATTTATGTGACACTTTACCAGTGCTTGTGAGTGGTCTTTGTTGATTTCCTTTATGTAGATGTCGCTCTTCTTCATATTCGGTCGTAAGCCCTTCAGCAAATTTCAGTAAAAATTACTGCCTTGTATTTTTTTCCTGTTGTTTCTTTATATAAGACCCATGCGGTCAATTCGGCTAAGTCCAGCACATTGAAAAAGACTAGTAAGAGCCATCTCCGAGATATAGATTTGACCGCTTAATTTCTGGCTATTTTCGGTAATATCTTCAATGAATTTGGTACTATTATAAAATCTAACAGTTTTATTTGGCTTAAATTTGTAAACAGTCAGAGTACAAGTATCTGAACGGTATAATCTCGAAGAGAAACGTGCTAAATGGTCATATTATGTTTTCGGTAATTTTGTTAGTTTCTTCTTATTTGCGCGAATTATTTCAAATACCGTAGTTTTCTTTGTCAACAGTTTATCCACTAGGAAAACGTTTGTGAAGAAATTGCCAATGGTTACATTTTTTCTACATCTTGTATATGGTTCCATTAGTTTTAAATTGGCAAATTCTCCAAGTGAAACTGAAGTTTCTCTTCTCTCATCTTTTCCTAAATATGGAAAGCCATTTATTGCATATTTGCTTCTCTCATCGGGTACTAACCCGAATTTCATCCCAAATTTGTCCGGCTTATTTGCCATATACAAGGTAGACCTACACATTGCATTTGTTGCGAACTATTGCTCATTGATGGTAATGTAAGGTCCTGGTTTATAGCACTTCTGACTGTTTTCGATGAATTTGCACGTTGCTTCAGAGATCAAAGCAAATTTACCGGTCTGTAATCGTTGACTTCGTTGCTTTTTGTCGTAAAATCGAATGAACCTCATAATCTCGGCGAAATTATTTCTGCTTATGATGTTAGAGAAGAATGCTGGACTCCACTTTTTGTTTCTATCCCATTCATCGCCTTTGGGCTCTTTCACACGGGAATGGTAAAAACCCATATCCAAACAGGTTTCGCGCTTACGCCCTTATGTTTACACATTGCATTGTTCAGCCAACCTATTTTTGTATACGATACACGTCTTGCGAGTGTATGTGTCAAAAGGGTCATTTGATCGTTAAACATCGTGCGGACAACATAAAAGCGAAGACAGAGAGATAAGCGATTGAGAATTGATGTTTTAGCCTCGAATTGTGCACGAGGTAATAAAAACTGGAATGAAAAATGTGCTTTGATTGTTAAAGTTTGTCAATTCAAACTTCTATTGGATTTATTTGGATCCTCCGTGCTTTTCCGCTCTCTGAAAAATATATTCCAAATTTGAATATCATTTTTAGTCGCATATTTTTCTTGATGTGTTGTAAACTTGCTTATTATAATGTGATTCTATGGAGATTATGCGTACTGTTAATTTTCTAAGGATTTACAATAAGAAATTTGACTTTATAAAAATCGCGATATTCGTCGTGTTGTTTCCTGAAATTGAAAATGGCCTCGCTTTTATGAATTTATTAAATAACGCGTAGCTTCTCGCGTCCACGCATCCATTTTTGCATGCAATTTAAAGAAAGGCAATCGTTTCATGACGACTACCTTCTTCACCGAATGTTCAATTCGGAATGATTACCTGCGTTTGTATAAAATTTCCCCCACCAAATGATCAACAAAATGCGTTTGTGTATGTGCGTTACGCTCGTTCACCCTAAAAAATGTTGGCTTGTTTTTACCATCAGGTCCCCTCAATGCCTCTCGCTCTTCTTGCTCATATAACCTGTTTAACGCTCACTTTTAACGCTGCGTCTGAAGAAGCCCTTTGAGTGTTGTTTTACTCTATTTACATACTGAACTAATAAAACAATATATAAACATAAAGAATTTGGAATATTTTGAATGAAAATCAGGCAAATAAAAAACGAGTGAACGAGAACAATTTGTAATCACTTGACAATATCGTAAAACAGCTCCTGAAGGGCACTTCTCACCAAGAATCAGCCACACATACATTACATCTTATTTATGATGGCTCTATATTTTCGGAATCGAATTTTAGAGAAAAAAAATCTTGGAAATTAACACGATTTACAATGAATTCTTTCACGGGAATACTTGAATCTTTCAACCGGTCATATGGCCGGTCATGGCAGATAACACAAACTACAAAATTTCCTCAGTAAATAAAAAATAAGTTGGATAAACAGACCTACACTCATGTTAGAAGGGTTTTGTACTCAACTTCTCAGAAATGCAGACACCAGCAACGAATAAAGTCAAGAAATATGTCAAAGAGATGTCCACGTTCAAAGGAAAATCCATTGTTTTTCTATTCTTAACGGTCGCCATTTTGTTGCAAACTACCAGAAATTACTCAAATCATGAATTCCTAATAATATTAATATTATTGACCTCATTTGAAAACTCTAAGAAGATCAAATTAACGCTGCAATGACTGATTCGAAAGAAAGTCCATAAAACACCAAAATCATGTGTTATTGTTGTAATTGGAGAAACTTCAAATGGCTATAACTTCCGTGTTTATCATTCAATTTTCATCAAACTTTCACAGTTGAAGTAACTTTTGTAGGGCTTTCGTTCAGTTGAAGGGTACCTATACAATTTTAATGGGGAAAATGTGAAATTCGAATATCAATTGTTAACAAAGTTGAGCGAAATTTGACTTCTAAGGTTTTTTTTGTTGTTGTACTCATAAACACCTACCTCGATAATTTTATTAAGCTTTTTCAGATCACAGATGTTCAATCGCGAGGGGGGGCACAAATTTTCGTGTATTTCCTTTCCTTGTGCGCCCTCAAAGCAAAACGTGTCAAACAATAACCTGTGTTAAAAAGTTCTCATCAATACCTTTCATTTGATACCCATATTGGCCACCTTTGATGAAATTTTTTTTTCGGGGGTCACTCCCCTAAATGGGGAGACCCCCCCCTCAAATACCTTATAAATTTTTTTTGTAGTTGTACTTTCAAGAAAACACCACTTTACACCTGCATACAAAATTTCATGTGTCTAGCTTAAGTAGCGTGCGAGAAAAAGTGCTGTCACACACGAACGGACGGACGGACAGACGAGCAGACAGGACGCGATTTTAGGAGGGTTTTGTAAAATTATTTTACAAAACCCTAATGAACAACAAAATAACAACTGGAAAATAACTTATGCCCTTGTTTTAGGAAAAATTATGAAGTTTAAGAACAATACAGTTACAGTTTGTAGCTCGACAAGAACCTGCCTGTTATGATCCCGCAAATAGCTAGTCGACAAGCATGCGTACGCGGTCGTTAAGCGAAGTTATTCAGCTGAGCTCTGTCTTGTTTATATCTCACTGACACTTGTGTCAGACAATTAGCACCTGTGTCCTACACAGATTTTTAGAAAAAAAAAATGTTTACGAGTACAACAACAACGAATACCTTAGAAGCGGAAATTCGCTCAACTTTGTTAATTATAGTATGATGTTCGAATTTTACTTTTTCCTCAATAAAATCGCATCGGTACCCTTAAACTGAACGAAATTCGATATTAACGTAGTCCTACAAAGGGTCCTTAAACGGAAGTTATAGCCATTTGAAATTTCTCCAATTACAACAACAACAACACATGATTTTGGTATTTTATGGACTTTCCATCGAATCAGTCACTGCAGTTTTGATTTGATCTTCCTCAAATTTTCCAATAAGGTCAATAACATTAATATTTTTGAGAATTCATGATTTGAGTGATTTTTGTCGGTTTGCAACAAAATAGCGACCGTTGAAAGTAGAAAAACAATGGATTTTCCTTCAAACATTCACATCTCTTCGACATATTTCTTGACTTTATTCGTTGCTGGTGACTGCATTTCTGAGAAGTTGGGTACAAAACCCTTCTGACATGAGCGTAGGTCTGTTTACCCAGCTTGTTTATTGTTGCCCTCACTATTTGATATTAAGATAGTATAGTTTGGAGGGCTCCATAAAGTAAAGATAGAGTCACCTATAAACTTTTTTCTGGTGTTGTTTTATTTGTTTTCTGGAGAGTAAGGTCAACAGAATTTTCTGGAATTCTTTGTTCTTGATGGCTCAGCCATCTGAACATGCTGATGATGTTATAGAACATTACATCTCTGAAGAAAGGTTTGCATATTTTTATACAGTTTGAAGTTGGACAGTTCTAATTTTGAATGAAATGATGGTGCCTGGAATATTCAAATATACTGCTTGGAATTGCGTCGATTTTTGCTGAGAGCCAATCTGTTGACTGGCAGTGATAAAATCCGCATCATCAGGTAGTCATGACAGACACTCGATTTGTTTTTATGCATATTTTCGAAGAAGACAGGTACTTATATTTTTGAAAAGGGACCTAACATTACAGCAACCATCTCTCAAATGCGGAAACAATTGTTTCTTCAGTACTGAAGAGCAAAATCCTTCAGCCTCTCCATGCCTGAGTAGACATTAAATAGACTGCCCTGTTATAAACATAAGCAGTCGGCAAGCCACGTGGTGATCAGGAGAGGCTACTCTTGGAGAGAGAAGGTGGTCACCCGAGCGAAACTGCTTAGTTTGTTGTTTTATTAGATTTAAGCTGACTATATCCGTCAAGTTTCCATCCCTTAGGCAGAGATGAGTGGTTCACTCCAGCCTATTTAACATCTTTAGGTTTGACATTCCGCTTGTAATGCAACGACCTTCTTCGGAGAAAGCAACGGTTGCTTTTTGTACAATGTTTGCATTTGTCTAAAGCCTCCCTCTCCGCTAACTTTACCAACACAAACAATTTTGAATTATTGTAGATTAGCTTCATCAATACATAATAGAATCTTTCTAAAGATAATAGAAAATTGATCGGTACGTCTCGTAGAGTACGCGTGGTAAATATTTTGTAGTTTAACTTCGTGGCTGGACAAAAACTCGCCTCATATGATCCCGTGAATTGCTAGTACGCGTACGCGGTCGTTGAGTGAAGCTTGTTAGCCGAGCTTGGTCTTGTTATAGCTCACTTGTGCTAGGCAAACGGCACCCATGTCATACATGGATTTTTAGAAAGAAATTCATTCATTTCACTAGTAGTATGGGGAGGTGCCACAATGCATTCGTAAATTTTCCTGCAGTTTTTTCTTCAGTTATTGCCAGTTTGAGGTCATACCGATACTAACTATCTTTGGAAAAAATATGTTTAAGGGTTAAACTCCCCTTCCTCAACCCTTTCGGTATTGATTTTGTTTTTTTGTGATACGAAAAGGATAATTGAAGAATTGTGAAGCAGAACATTTAAAAGAACAACAGTTTTATTTTTAAATTTTCCCGTTCCGTGGTTTTCGAGAAACGTCGCTGGACTTATATGTACCACTAGTAAGTTTGCGCAGCGAAATATATCAGTGAACAAAATTACTTGTATTTTGTCATCGATTATCCAAGTATGGTCAAGTATAAAGCATTCTTGCACAATGCGGACCTCAACATTTTTTGAAGCACTATTTCCCACCATTTATGTGGTTTTTTTTATGGATCATACAATGCTGGAAATTGATCCGCAAGGTCAACTCCGTCCATATGTTCGTCATAAAACGCAATAGCTTCTGACCAGGGTACAGTTTGGCTGAAACAATCTTTTGCAGTCCTTTTTACTCCAGTGATTGAATTCTTATGGCAATTGCTTAGGACTAAAACTTCCTCCGTGTCCTTACACTTGATTGCCAATGATCCAAAATTGTAGCACAGCATTATCGAATTTCCTTTTTGAGACAGATTTTCCCCGAATTCGGGTACATTTCTTCCATTTCCCATGCAGGTTCACACACAGGCGAAATTCAAAGAATTGACCAATTCAACAGACGTTAAAGATCTGTCGCAGCATTGACAACATCCTTCCCTCTTATAGCTTCGCAAAGTTTTCTAACGACTCTTTCACCAAGAGTGCCAATCTGTTCTCCTTCCTCCTTTCCTGCGTACACGTTCACATCATATACATATCCCGTTTTTGAGTTTTTGAGTCGCAGCCATAGCTTTATTCCTCACTTTATGGGTTTCAAAGACAGATTTTGTTTTAGGGATGACCTACCTTTGAACTTTGTCATTATTTCATCAATACTTTGGAATTTTGAATCTGAGCGTTACATGATGGAAAGGGACACGCGATTAGCTCATCCATATAGTAGGTGTTTGATGCATTATTTGACTCATTTGGATCGTTCATGTATAGATTTGAACACAAAAGAAGAAATTGCTGTGTTTTCCAACGACGCATTTTGGGGCTCATATATTGGTCCCAATATGCATCTTTTGGTACGCGATTGTAGGACATTACCATCATGCTACCCAAAACAATCATTACTTCAAACGGACATATTTTGGCTTATTGCTTATTCGATGTTCGAGATAAAATTTCTAGCCTTTCGTTAGTGCAATCTGAAACAAATATAAACAAGTTGGGTAAACAGACCTACGCTCATGTCAGAAGGGTTTTGTACCCAACTTCTCAGAAATGCAGTTACCAGCAACGAATAAAGTCAAGAAATACTCGTATGTCAAAGAGATGTGCACGTTTGAAGGAAAATCCATTGTTTTTCTACTTTCAACGGTCGCTATTTTGTTGCAAACCGACAAAAATCACTCAATTCGTGAATTCTCAAAAATATTAATGTTATTGACCTTATTGGAAAATTTCAAGAAGATCAAATCAAAAGTGCATAACTGATTCGATGGAAAGTCCATAAAATACCAAAATCATGTGTTCTTGTTGTTATAATTGGAGAAATTTCAAATGGCTATAACTTCCGAGTTTATCATTTGATTTTCATCAAACTTACGAAACCCTTAGTAGGACTACGTCAATATCGAATTTCGTTCAGTTTAAGGGTACCGATGCGATTTTATTGGGGAACAAGTGAAATTCGAACATCATACTATTATTAACAAAGTTGAGCGAATTTTAACTTCTAAGGTATTTGTTGTCGTTGTACTCATAAGCACCCACCAACATAATTTTTTTCAGATTTTTCGGATCACAGGTGTCCAATCGCGAGGGATGACACAAATTTTTCTTGTATTTCCCCTCCCTGCGCGTCCCTCGAAGCAAAAAGTGTCATATTAAGACCTGTTTTGAAAAGCTCACATCAAAACCTTTCATTTGATACCTATATCAGCTACCTATGATGAATTTTTTTTTTCAGGGGCCACTCTCCTATATGGAGAGAGCCCCCCTTAAATACCTTATAAAATTTTTTGTAGTTGAAATTTGAAGAGAGCACCACTTTACGCCTGTATACGAAGTTTGATGTTTCTAGCGTAAGTAGTTTGCGAGAAAAAGTGCTGTGACACACGGACGCACGGACGGACGGACAGACGGACAGACAGGTCGTGAAACTAGTAGGGTTTTGTAAAATTATTTTAAGCTTTTGGGGGAAAGTTTGAAAAATACTTCACATATTGAATAGCCGTGGTCAAGGTCAGCTTAGATTATGGAAGCTCGCTCTGCTGGTAAATTTTTTCTTGTATCATTAGCTTCAGTCCACATTATAGATGCACTTGGAAGAATGCTTTCATATTCTTGTTCTTGCACAAAATTTCCCATTTCCTGCAGCTCACCATCACTTTCATGAACATTATCGCTATCTGGAAAAATTCATCACAGCAAAATGTGTCCTCGATGTTTGATTCAAGTTCAGACATGTGTCCAACTAAATATTCTAATTCTTTTTGCGATAATCCACGCTTGTTATTGTCCCCAAGAATGTTTCAAATTATTAAAGCTACATTTATTTCCGAAACGACTGGGACATGTATCCCATTATAAATTACTAATGAAACATATTGATTCCAAATAGATTTAGCAAAAGATAACTTGAAAAGAGTTTACTATAACTCAATTTGTGTGTAATATTTGTTTTTGCTAAAGAATAGCGAAACATACCTGCTCGTATTTTGAACTTTTTTTCACTAAAACCACAAAAAATTGATAATAACGCAAAAACACGTTACCATTGTCACACAAAATAAGTTATAAATACCCATCTGCTGATCATATTTTATTGATCAGCTAACAATATGTCTAAAAGACCTCATATTACCTTACCTGGAAAACTGGCAATAGCAGAGGTACAAAGTGAGTCCCCAAAAATTCAAAGATGGTCCGAGGCGCACAATGACAAGAGGGAGCTTCTACCGAGAACTAAAGCGGCCAAGAAAGAAATACTACCGTCAGCAACAATGGAAGTAGAGCAAGCTGCAACAAACGCCTAAAACAGTGTAATTATGGACCTGATCAACACGGGATCGGAAGAATTTAGAACGGTTCAAGGCTAATTGGCAATTAAATAAGGTTACCCATTCTTATCCAAGCACCAACCCTCCATAATTCAAACTCATACGCGCCTTTTTCGGAAGAAGAAAAACTAACCTCCAAGCAAAACACGTGTGCCCCTGAAAAGAAATAATCATGGCGTCTCCTTATATTCGTGGAAGGAATCACAGCAATGACAGTTAAAAAAATCATGGAAAAGAGCCCCACAACGAAGTATAGAATTACTGACCTGAGCGCGACAAAATTAAAAATTACAGTTGACGAAGTCACCATCCATTATGAATTACTGTATTTGATTCGCAGATCTAAAGCGGAAGGTTACTCCTTCACACCAACAGAACGCAAAAACATACAGTCATACTCAGAGGTGTAGACTTGGCATTCGGAGCTACACAGGTTAGAGAAGACATCGAAATACAATGTCCGGACATTAAAATCGACAATGTTTCACGGTTAACCACCGGATCGTTACTCCCCTATGAAACAGTCCAAGTTTTACGATTGTCACCAGGGGAACTCCTAAATAAAGTTGCCCAATTCTGGCCGAAATACAATGGCACGCCCACACAAGACAAGCCAGTTACCTTAACCTGCGAAGGTACAATGGTTCTCTTGGGAAAATACTAATTGGATCTATTTACATCCAAGAAAACCTGGGACCTTCAATAAAACCGACTATTAATAGAATACTAGCAATAGCTGCTAATCACGACTCTATCCGCCTCGGTGGACCTCAACGCGGGCCATGAGCATTGGGGTGATTCCACACGGAATTCAAACGGCCAAAGAACATATCAATGGTTCTTGTCGAGCGCACCAGGGGAACTCCTAAATAAAGTTGCCCAATTCTGGCCGAAATACGATGGCACGCCCACACAAGACAAGCCAGTTACCTTAACCTCCGAAGGTACAATGGTTGTCTTAGGAAAATACTAATTGGATCTATTTACATCCCAGGAAACCTGGGACCTTCAATAAAACCGACTATTAATAGAATACTAACAATAGCTGCTAATCACGACTCTATCCGCCTCGGCGGACCTCAACGCGGGCCATGAGCATTGGGGCGATTCCACACGGAATCCAAACGGCCAAAGAACATATCAATGGTTCTTGTCGAGCGCATTACTAATATGCACCATCGTCAACGCAGGTGTTCCCTCATACCCAAGAAGTAGCTCCTTCTTAGATAACTTTCTAGTGTCATAAGACTTACTTACTCGTAACACAACTCCCTATCAATGTGCAACCCTACCATTGATATCCGATCACTATTGTTTGAAACTAACCCTTCACCTAAATAACCAAACCACTATTGAGAAATATAGAAAAAAAATTTCCTCCTACGCCTCTGTTGATTGGGAAGAGTTCAGAAAAGACCGCGAAGACGATTTACTAACTCCCCTTGAAAACCGAATCCTATCTAACTAGGCAATGTATATTCACATCCAGGACCTAACCGAGTCTATAATGAAGCAAATGGAGTCACATGCGCCGGAAGAAAAACCGAAACAATGGCTATACAGATGCCTTACTCTAGACACCAAAGCAAAAACGGAAAACTCAAAGGCTTAAACGAATCTTCCACTGGCACAATAATTGTATAAACCAGGAATAACTCACTCTCAAAGGGGAAATCACAGAACTAATCAACCGCGTAAGGTGGCAACTAAGACGTGAGATGAATGAAGATTATAAAAGAAGATTAAGTTTACTCAAACCATCTTCAGACGTCTTTCGAAAAATTAAGCTACTAACAGGCCGACGGTCATATAATTTTAACATCGACAGGGACGCTATCAGGCAAAGAGGGCTACCCTTCTCTACACCTAAAGAAAAGATGCGAGTTATCTCCTCATTCTACGGAAACCTGTACCGAGAAAGAGCCCCAGAGAACAAAAGAGCACAGGAAATGATATCGCCTGCAATAACTAGAAACTTCGGTTACCAAGGGTCATACCTTATAATATTTTCCGACATCAACAAGGCAGTATCTCCCCAACATGAAACATTCAGGGGATTTTTCACGTACGTGTCAGAAGTAGAAGATATACTAGCTTTTCTTAATAATAAAACCTCCTCGGGCCTAGACGGTACTCTCAATAAAGTAGTAAGGAAATCTGGCGTAATTGTCGCCAAAAGCTTAACAATCATTTTCGATAATTGCATCATCAATGACTACTTTCCCGAAAAATGGAAACGAGGCAACCTTATCTTTATCTCTAAACTAAACTGCGACGGAGACGTAAAAAACTTCATCTCTTTGCTTTCCAATAACGGTAAAATTCTGGAAAGAATCGTACTACGAAGCTTTAGAGCACTTTCAATGAAGCTAATTCCGGAGTTTCAGTTCGGATTCCAGCCCAAAAAATTTACAGAGCATGCCATTATGCTTGTGCATGACACCGTCGTAAAAACCTTGCGCAAAAAACAATGCACAGTCACATGCGCGCTAGACTTACAAAATGCGTTTGAATCCGTTTGGACTCATAGGTTAAAATACAAACTCATGTATTCCAACTGTCCCCTGGCTCTCACGCGTATCCTTGACATCTTCCTACAAAATAGATATTTAGCAACTGAAATATCTCACCGAACTTCAACACCTATACCTATCCTGTCCGGAGTCCCACAAGGATCCATATTGGGACCAAATCTTTTCAACTTCTTCCTACACGAGATCCCACATACCGCCGCCACAAACAGAATTCAAAAAATCTCCATTGATACGCGAATGATATTCTAATTCTAGCCCATTTCCGCCATGGAAATGGTGCAAAGTGAAGTTGACATTATAGCACACTATTTAAGGGATTGGGGGCTCCAAATCAACGCTGCTAAATCGGAAATAATATGCTTCCGTAATGCGAGTGGTAAAGGGTACAAACTAGCTGTTCATCAAAGCAAACTGATAAGGGCGGTTACCGACGGGGACACGGTGAACCCAAAAGATAACATTAGGTGTTTGGGAGTGAACCCACATGCAAAAAAAAAGCAATAAACAAAGCCACAGGAGCTGCTGCATTAATTTCACCCCTCCTATCCTCCAAATACGTCTTCCTAAATATGAAACTCCTCATGTATAAAACCCTAATTCGCCCCATCATCACATACTCCTTCCCAGCCTGGCTGACAATTTCACCAACAGTAGCCGAAAAATTACAAATATTTTAGAGGAGGATACTCCGAAAAGGTATATCGAATTACTGACGCCCCAATAAAAAATACTATGAAAACAGCGTTCTTTACCAAGAAACTAAAGTGACCCCCATCCTGCAATACATGCTTGAAACAAGCAAAAAGCGTATAACTAAATGGCAGATACATGAATCAAATCTAATGCGGCACCTCTTCAATAGTACCCCCATCTCTGAAAACCCATGTTATCTCTCTCCCATAAGAATTCTCCAAGACTTCCAGATTAACACCAAACCCCAACTAAACCCCATAAAACACATTTTCTATTATATACCGTCCCCCAATACTTACAGGGCCTAAAGCAACTTGAATTTCCATCGGGAAAAAATAAAAATCAAATAAACAATAATTAAGAAACCGATTAAATAAATAAAAAATAACTTCTGTGTATCCAGAAGATCAGGTCGGTAGGAACTGTGTCTCTTCTGAAACGCCATTTTGGATGTAACGATTGAAGAGAACACACGACCAACCAAAACTACAAAGAAGGGTTACAATGTAATCAGGCTAAGAATAGAATGGTCCACGTGGCTTAGTAGTTAGAGCACTAAGCCCGTAAGCCGAAGGCCTCTGGTTCAAGTTCCGTTGGCGCCAACGAGATTTAGTTCGAGTGGTTCTTCGGACGGACTATAAGTCTATTCAGTTGTGATACGCGCGGGTTTAAAATCAGAGCGTATCGTAGCTGGGTAGACGGACACACGGCCAAAGCGTGATAATGATCATATCACCTTGTGGAGTGCCCATACATTAGATCATGACAATGATATACTCTATCTCTAAGCGAAGGCCCGAAAGAGGCTGTAGGGCTACGAAGAAGACGAAGAAGAAGGCTAAGAATAGAATAAGTTAGGTTAGTTTAGTTTATAGTCTGTAAATAAGCAACTAAAAGACAATAACCGTAAGAGTAAACGGAATAGAAAAATTAGCATTAGCATTTCAAAAACTGTAAAATATAGACTCAGGTTGTATAAAAAGCTAAGGCCATTTGACAAAAGTGTCGCTGTCAAATGAATCGTAACATTAAAAGTAGGTTAGGTAGCATACAATAGCGCACAAAAGTCTACGACAACTCCTTATATTAAGATTCTGGTTAATTGGAAGCTTTAAACAAAAATCCATTAATGAGTATTTTCCAGTAACGTGAATATATTTATCAAAAAACAAAGACAAAAACATTTCATGACAAACTTAAGGAGAAATTCGTAAAAATATAAAAAAATTAATGGACAAAAGTCTACGACAGTCAATACTGGCTGACTTGTACACAAAATATTTTCAACTAAACGTATCGGAAATTTTAAAAATTTTTGCTGGCTTAATATTTGGTTGGACCCCCTTTCGTATCAATTACTGCTTGTAGTCTTCGGGGTATAGAGGCAACTAAATTAGCAGTTTCTGCAGATGTGATTTTCTCCCATTCTGTAACAAGTGCTTCCTTCAACAAATTTTTATTTTTAATGTGACATTTTAAAATTTTCCGTTCCAAAAGCTCCTATACATGCTCTATTGGGTTTAAATCTGGACTTTGCGTAGGCCTATTAAGTTTCCTGGGAGCGTAGTACAACAACCAGTTCTTGACGAAAAGTGCTGTATGTTTTGGATCATTGTCTTGTTGGAAAATCCATCTCTCGCCAAGACCAAACTTTTCCACTGATGGCTTCAAATGTTGTTCTAACAGGTTTTTGTAAATATAACGGTTCATCGTAGTTTCAACAAAAGCCAATCTGCCAACCCCAGATGCAGCGATGGCTCCCCAAACCATCACATTACCTCCACCGTGCTTGACAGTATGAATCAAATTGTTGGTCTCTAAAGCCGTGTTCTTTTTCCTCCATACTTTACTGCGATCATCACTTCCTAAAATATTGAATTTGGACTGATCTGTGAGAAGGACGCCATTCCAAAAAGCATTGTCCTTGTCAATATGGGCCTTGGCGAACTGTAGACGCAGAAGTCGGTTTTTTGGCGGACATTAATGGCTTTTTACGTGGAGTTCTACTGTAAAACCCATTAATATTTAATGCTCTCGTGATGGTTCTTGCATGGACATCCTTTTTCCTTTCCATGGCCACTTGTTTCGACAAATCTGGAGCACTTATTTTTGGACTACTGTTCACTTCTTTTAGAATAAAACTAATGTCACTGCGCGACAACTTTTTCGGTCGGCCAGTTCGCGGCTTATTTTCAATGGAACCACTGTTTTCAAAGTTTTCGATGATTGTATATACAGAAGTTTGTTTAAGTTTCAGTGATTTGATGATTTCCGAGCACGATTATTGTCTTTTTTATACTGTACGACCAAATTTCTTTTCGTGAAGTCATATTGTGGTCCTTACAGTTAGATACTAGCAATAAAACTAAAACAGAATTGCAGCAGCGCATATACGGAATGATAACAATCCCAAGTAAACAAATATTGATGACATTCCGTTACGTTTAGTTGGAAATTTTTTGCATATAACTGAGTCAACACTGACTGTCGTAGACTTTTGTTCATTCAATTTTTTATGTTTTTAGGACTTTCTCCTTAATTCTGGTATGAAAAGTTTTTATCTTAATTTTTTCATAAATATATTTACGTTACTGAAAAATGGGCTCCAATGGATTTTTGATTAAAGCTTCCAATTAATCGGTATCTCAATATAAGGAATTGTCGTAGATTTTTGTCCGCCACGGTATGTCAAAAGAAAAGTCTCAATAAAGAACTACTACGACTACTATCTCATATTATGGCTTGGACAGAAATTAACGTAAAATGAGAATTTTTAAACAAGTGTGGGACATATAGGTCCCGTCAGTACCGAAAGGGTTAGACCTCATAAAAATTGTTGGCAGCCAAACTATAAATTTTTATGTTCCTAGCTCAAGTGGCTTGCAAGACAGTTTGCTGTGACACACAGGCGGATAACCAGATACTTATTTTACTAGCGTCTTCCAAAATTATTGTGCAAAATCCTGGAAAAAAACAAATAAACAAGTTGAGTAAGCAGGAGAGTGCTCCTACCAGAAGGTCTTTGTAAACATCCTAGGGTCAAAAACAAGTTTTCTAATGGCGTGAATTGATAACTTGAATTATTCATCTAATACTTTGATATGAACTCGTTCAAATTTATACAATTGATGCACAATTTCTTTCATAAGGACAGTGCAGCCGCCATTTTAATCTAGCTCAAATGATTTTTCTGAATGCTCGGCCGATTGAACATGTTCAAGCTAAACACTATTCCTTAAATTTTCATGAAAATTGAAAGAAAATAAAAGTGCCTAAGTCAATTTTAAATATATATAGGGTTTCCCAATAAGAGGTGTTATTTTGAATAGATCTTGTGATTTAACACCTTGCGACTTCTTCCTTTGGAGCCACGTGATAGAGAAGTCCAAAAGCCAATAGCTCAGCGTCGATTCAATATCTCAAAGATGAAATTCGTGAGGCTATCGAGGACATAGGGCAGCCACTTTGCGATTTGGTTATGGAAGATTTCATGAAGAGGATATGGTCCTGTAAGAGTGGCGTAGTAGTTATTTGCCTGATGTTAGCTATTGCTAATAACGACATACCTTCTTCTTTATAATGAAATAAACATCCGATCATTTATATTAAAAAAAGCCTTTTTTGTTTTAATATCAAAATAACACCTCTTACTGGAAAACCCTATATCAACCATAAACACGTGTTATTGTTGTTGTAATTCCATACAATTGAAATGGCTATAACTCGCTTGATTGTGATTCGATCTCAATTAAATTTTGTGAACATATATATCTTATGTCAGTCTATATTAGAAAAAAAAGAAAACCGACTTCGGAATGCCCTAAAAAGAATGAAATAAATTTTTTGGAAGCGGTGCCATACCACATTTTCCCCCGTTCTTTTGTGATGGTGCAGATATTGGAAGTATCTATGTTGAAATGGGGAGATTGATTTGGCAAAGCTTCCAAAAAATTTATTTCATCCTTTTTAGGGCATTCCGAAGTCGGTTTTCTTTTTTTTCTCTAAAAGTTTTTTATTTCACCCTTTTTAGTGGCAAATTTTTTCATTTCAAATCATTCAAAACTCAGTTTCTTGAATACATTGTATCATGTTCTCGTATATTAAAATATAATTTTTTAACTGCAATGCAAAAACCACTACGGCTAAAATCTGCAGCGTTCACAGGAATCGAATTTAACTCTGGTACATTTAATCCATGATCTCATCAAAGTCTACCTTGAATTTAGATTTCATCATAATCCAATATGAATTGAAGCTTTGGGAAATTTTCGAATTTTGAACTTTGCATAGCCCGCCATTTTTATATTTTGACCTGGCCCTGAAGTGCCTTTTTATCGTTCAGCTTTTTCGACCTTTAAGCGACCGCCATTTCGTTTCAAATTGTTCAAGTTTGGATTTTTTATTGTGAGCTTTATCACACAATTGAATAAATCTTTGTACTAGTTTTGGTACAAACTGGAGCTACACTTTGGCCAGAACAGAAATATTGCTGAAAATTTGGAGAAAATCGAAGCAAAAGCACACACATACACACACATAGCCATATAGATATATATATATATATATATATATATATATATATATATATATATATATATATATGAATATATATATATATATATATATATATATATATATATATATATATATATATATGAATATATATATATATATATATATATATATATATATATATATATGTATTATATATACATATAGATAATACATATATATATATATATATATATATATATATATATATATATATATATATATATATTTATATATATACATATATATGTACATATATATATATATATATATATATATAAATATATATATATATATATATATACATATATATATATATATATATATATATATATATACATACATATGTGTGTGTGTGTAGACATCTGTATTTATATATGTAAACATAAGTTTGCTCCGCAATCAATCTCAAGAAATTAACATAAAAAGATCCTTCTTAACCGTATCACTCGTTTACGTTTATTCGATACTCTTCGCCTTCGTTTTCAGTTAACTATGGCACCTAATTTTCATGAAAGTTTCAAGAAAATCATACCATATAGTTCAATGAAAACTCGGCTATGCATTTTCATCTTCATCTGTACAGTTATGATCAATTATAGCAGGAAATGTATCCCTTTTTAGGTTGCGATTAGCGCCGGTTTTTAGTATGGAAATCACTAATTTTAGATTTCTGGGCATATGTTGTAATGTAGATATAATATTAACTGGAAGGTAACAATTCAACTCTATAACTTGTAATCACTCACTCCTTATTATATCTTCGGGAAATTTTATAATCCTATATGTAACGCTTACGTCTAAGGATGTAAGCAGGATCCTATACCAAGCTCATTGGTAAGCAAAGAATGAATGCGGAAGAGAAAAGCATCCTGAAATGTTCCCTTTAACTCTTGTATTTATGCCGCACCTAGAATTAATTTATTGGTTATTTCCGGTAGAAATTATGGACTAAAATGTACCGTTTATGCTAAACAATTAAGGATACTGATCATTTTTATCATCCGTCACCAAACGACTCGGTATCTCCAACAAATCCTTGCAGAGTTCCAACTAATTGGCACTTTCCGTACGAAATATCATTTAAATTTAATTTCTTCACATCAATGTATCATATTTAACTGTTAATATCTACAGATTCCTTAGAAGGATCTCAATTCTATTCCGATACATTTTAGATCAATATGTTGTCTTGCATTTGAAACCTCTACAATCAAAATCCTTACACGCGTCGATCAGTTATGCTGAAAAATCGGGATGAAAGTCGGAATTTTTTTAGTTTTAACGGTAAAAGTCCTTTACCGTTACTTGAATTTCTTATCCTTTAAACGGGACCTAACTGGAAGAAAGACGTATCATTTGCCGAAAACAGGACTCTTCTATCTATCTCAGTTTAAAAGCTATGTGCGAACATACAAAAAAAAAAGCAAAAAAAAAAATATACGCAATGAATTGATAACCTTCTTTCTTTTGGAAGTCGGTTAACAATAGCTAAATTTCAAGAAGTTTAAAGGTACCGTTTTGATTTTATGGGCAAAAATGTAAAATTTACAATTCATACTATTATTAACAAAGTTGAGTGAATTTCGATTTCTAAGGTATTTGTTGCCCTTGTACTCATAAAGGCCCACGTTCGTGATAATTTTCAGATTTTTCGGCTGAAAGGTGTCCAATTGCGAGGAGGGGGACACAGATTTTGGGTACATTTTCCTTCCCCTGGACTCACTAATTCATAAAATGATTTTTTTATTTCAGATTCTAAAAGTTCTAATGAAGAGCTTTCATTTGATACCCCACTCGACTACCTATGATTAAAAAAAATTTTTAAGGGCCAATTCCTTATTTGGGGGGTCCCCCTTAAATTTTTTTTTAATTTTTGACAAGGCCTTAACTCTTGAGGGACTATCACTTCTGACCTTTTCACAAAGTTTGAGCATTCTAGCATCTATAGTTTCTGAGGAAACTAGCTGTGACGCACGGACAGACGGATAGACGGACGGACAGACAGGTCGCGAAACTAGTAGGTCTTTGTAAAAAAATTTTTACAAAATCCTAAAAAAAGTGCAAACCTTAAAACTTACTCTCCTTTGGATATCGATTAAAAATACAAATTTTCTAGAGATATTTACAAAGTTGGTGCTGGTTGCGCTACACTTGAAGGATTTGATGTATATGGAACAAAATTTCGATTCACGATTTAATTAGTCTTTCTACATAGGATCAAAACAGTTATTCATTGAATTTTTTCGGGAAGTAGCTGTTAATTCATTATACAATCCTCTTCGATAAGACTTGGGAGATTATTGTACAACTTATGGTCAAACTAATATTCAAATATCATCCGGACAATGATCTTTACCATTTCATATAAATTCATCAAACATTTCAAATTTGTCGTCCGCATTTGACAGTATCATCGCTAATAAATTTGAATTTCAAGGTTTTGCAATTCCGGATTTCAACGCCTTGTCGCATCAGTATGCCTGACTATTTCACTAATGTAAATGGACTTGATGTTAAATTCATTGCGGAACCCAGTTTACCCAGAAGACTGTTGAATTTTAACGCAAACAAACTAATAGAAATCGACAACATTGCAGTTATCTACTCAAATCTGTGCTATTTGTTGTTACTGCTGCGACTGCTGCACCTTTTCACAAATGTTTGCCATCATTATTTACATTTATTTGAGTACATGCGTATGCAATGATGGACGAAACGCCAATTTGTTCGATGTTAGCTCAAGCCAAGACACCATGATGCAGTTTACGTAAAAATGTTTGGTTTGATCTCGCAGCTAATGTAAGTAAATTGCATCGGAATTCAATTAGGAAGAGATCTTTTGCAACTGGGAAAAAAATTAATTAATGACCTAATCTTGAATAAGCTTCAGGATTGTGGTGAATTGAAACAATCTTTGGATGATTTTAACCAGCGCGTAGCAGTATGACTTAAACGTGATCCAGATGCTAATTAGCAGCACCTGAAAGCTTACGAAACTACCGCTCAAACGCCCAAAGCGCGAAGTTCATTCATTCATTCAACTTCCTATCCAATATTATCATTAATCCGCAACTCTTAATTGATTGATGGAATCCAAACTACATCCAAGACAGGTGTTATAAATTTTCGAAATATTTAAATATCACTGCATCTCATTTTCGGATTGCAGCATTAGATTAGCTGATTTTTTCACCGAAAAACTGAAATTTACATAATTACATGTGCGATTTCGTGTTATGCGAGAATTAACGGAGACCTATAAGTTTCACCAAACTGGTTGCTAAACACCGAAATCTGCACTACCGGGCTCACCTTTCCTGTTTTAATTTTCGCATTTTTCTTAACACTTAACATTTTGTCTTTAGGTGTTTTTTTGTCTCTGCGCATTTATAATCTTTTTATGCGTTATTTAAATTTGATTACGATGATTCAAATGATCTCTTCCACGGGTTATTAGCATCATTTTAATTTTTTTCGCTTGCCATATCTTGCTTGGTGGCAAGGAGGTATGTTAAGCAAAAGGAAAACAACAAGTATGATAACATCTAACAGTCGATTTCATGAATAAAAGTGAAAAACGGAACTTGAATGTGTGGAAGCCATGCATTTACTTGTAGGGAAGAGAAAATGAAGAAAATATAAAGAAGATCTTCGCCTTTTGCACATGAATAGGTACGAGTCCGGATAAGCCATGTTTAGCGACCGACCACACAACTCATCCATCGACATGGCCAATCTTTGCAGGAGAAATTCGCGAAAAGGTTGTTTTCATTCTTTTCGGGAAGGTATGCAGAAAACTTTCTGCCGGCGATGTCGTTCGCTGTCGTTGCGGTCGCAGCCAACCTTTCTGGTGGGTACTAGTAGAGTGAACTTGATGCGCTTTGCATTTTTGTGCATCGTTATCTTCTTTCGCTTTTTCCTTGCGTTGCGGATTTCCATCTCCCGACATACACAGCATCCGTAGCATTTTGCAATATGTTAAATCGTTGTAAGGTGGCAATAAATGTTAGGTAAGATTTGCACATTGTGTTGATGGTAAAGTACATTCACATTCATTGGTTAAGCCCTTACTTTCACTCTTTTACTGGCAATGGAATTGCAATGATTGATTTTACAACAAGTGGGTTTCAGAGCTCTTGGAAAAGGATACTCTGGGAATTGGTATGTACAATAATTCGAACGCTTATCAGATATAACAGGTAATTCATTGATACGTCAGTAGTTTTATCGTATACATCGCATCACACCGAAAGAAGATAGTTAGTGCGCTTATCAGTTCACCTGTGTATGCCAAATTCACTTTTGTTTTTGGCAAACGCAACATCGTTGGTTGATTCGAGACATTCATATTGCATTTCGGGTTTTTTGCAAAACTACTTCATGAGACCTAAAGAAAATTTTGTACTACATAGCAAGTTTCTTGCGTCCTTGTTAATAATATTCTGAAGTTTTAAATCCCAAAAATATTTCACCTGTTTCGGAAGACCTCTTTAATATCTTTTTTTTAACTAGAGAATCTAAAAAGCTTGAGTGTTACAATCGTTTATCCACTTACTTAACTTAAAATGCTTTTTCCATTTCAAGTTAAACTGTAAAAATGTGTATTTAGAGATTTTTTCAAACTTTGAAATCTCCCATATTGATGGTCACCACCTTCTAACCTTCACCACCTTCTTCTAACATTTTCTTCTCTAATAACTTTTCAGAAAAAATTATTAAAATAAGCAACTCAATCATGTAGGTACAAAAGAATTTCATAAGTTAGTTAATCAAGTGTCGAGATTCCTAAGTCATGAAATCTGACGTCGACGGTTCGTGGGCGACTTTTAAACTACTCGCTATCACTGAACCGCGATTTGACATGTGTCAAAAAAAAAGAGTCGGAGATGACATCCGGTTCATGCGGGTTTGGAGTTCCACGTTTCACTAAATCTCGGTGGTGCTGATCCTGGCTCTAACATTTTTAGTAACAGTGGCAGCCGCCCCATTTGTTGGATGCTTCCCGGACATCAACCCGGATCGCGGATGACTGCGCCTCCACAGTTATTATCTGTCGCAAACGAATATCCTGCAGTGTCCCACGACAAGCCGAAGCCTTTCAACTTTACAAGTAAGTTCCATTACAGATTTATAATACAGCGTTAGCGGTGTGGACCTCCCACCAACTACAGCTCCCCAATGGACTAGGAATCGTAGCGGCTGCAGCCGGCATTGCACCGCCAGGACGGGCCTACAGCATCTCCATCTACAATTTGTCACCCGAAACGGAAGAAAGCACATTATGGCCACTATTTGGTCCCTTCGGAGCTGTGCGGAGTGCGAAAATCGATGACAAATTATGGGAAAGCGGCAATGGCGATACGTGCTCTTAATGGATACACGCTGGGCAATCGGCTGTGGCAGGTTAGTTTTAAATAAATCAATCCAAGTAAGGAGCGCAAGCGACCGGCGCGTAGATGCATTCTAGCCATAGGAAGCTTGTGTAGTGTGTCGATTTTAATGGAAAAAGTAAATTATACATAATTAATACTACAATATGACACAGAAGTTCCTAGACGAGCATATCCAGTATGGATTGGATGCGTCATTTTTCTACGTGGGGAAATATATCAGTTTAAAGTATTTAGGATTAATAAGACAGTTTCATCTAGTCTAATGTAGGGATCCTTAAAAACATCTGGAAAGAATTCAGAAAAATGTGTTGAGAAATATTCGAAACAGATCCTCGAACAAAACCTAATCATTTTAATTACGAAGGAATGCTTTAAATAGATGACCGTGAAAGTTAGAACATATAACATAACGAAATACCCAGAGAAAAAGGAAAACTGCATCCGAATTTTCCAGTTAATTTTTTTCTAAAAAGAGCCTGTAACTATAGAAAATTTACGGGAGTTACTTTCTTTTGATGATGATGTTCGAAGAATAGTCAACATTTCCAATGCTTATTATGCAGAGGTATGGGGCGACGCTCTCAGCAAGGAGGTATACCGAAAACGATTGGCACAGGTACAGAGAAGAGGAGCACTGAGAATTGCATCTTCGTATCCAACAGTCTCTGACTCGGCGGTGAGAGCGATTGCAGGCGTGATGCCTGTCGCCCTCCTTGCTAGAGAGCACCGCGCTATTTACCTGCGCCGAAACGAGGATGCGAGGGAGATGATTGTCCGCGAGGAGAGACAACGCTCGCTCAACGATTGGTGGCAGCCTTGGAGGAATTGCACGAAGGGAAGGTGGACTGCGCGCCTCGTCCCGGATGTGAGACCGTGGCTAAATCGAAGGCATGGTGAGACTGACTTCTATCTGACCCAGCTTTTGAGCGGGCACGGGTGTTTTCAGTCTTACCTGCACGAGATCGGCAAGTCACGGTCTCCCGATTGTCGGTTTTGCCCAGGAGAGGAGGACAATGCCTGTCACATATTTTTTCCGTGTACCAAATGGGCCAGGCTGCGAAGGAAACTCTACAGGGAGACGGCAGAGCTCACCCCGGATAATATAGTTGCGGTGATGCTCGAATCGGTTGACAAATGGAACCAGGTGGCACATTATGCTCGGGCAGTCCTAAAAGATAAAAGGGACTCGCAGCAGCCGGAGGTGCTGGGGCTGGGGGATCGCTCTTCTGGCATTTCCTCTTCTCCTCTCCCCTCCCGCTAGGAAAGGGACTCCCCCGCTTGAAGGCGCCCCGCGGCGTAACAAAACGAGACCTGGCCCGAAGTAATGTGTCAAACGGTTCCAGGCAAGGTTCTCAGATTGACAGGGGAGGTGTTTAGTGGGTAGTCCAAGGGTATCTTCCATGGGAGTCCCACACTGCCAGACTCGGCGGGCGTAAATGCCTTCACCTCCCTACCACAAAAAAAAAACACCTTTGGACTTATGTTAAGTCAAAAACAAAAACAAATTCACTTCCCTCTACAATGGGACATGGTTCTTCAACATCTAGCAGCGGGGCTGAAATTTGTGAGTTTTTTTCGAGTTATTTTCATTCTACCTTTCTTCAGCCTGACTCTGATATCAACGCTGGCTTAAGTGATCATTCAGATCCATTTTCCTTTGACGTTGACATTTCCACAATTGAAGTGAATGTTGACTTGATTCAAGAACAATTACGTAAAGTTGACCTTAACAAATCAGCAGGCCCAGACGGCATTCCCCCAATATTTTTGTATGAGTGTATAGATACCTTGTCAATCCCCTAGACGATCCTTTTTCATAAATCTATAGCTGAAGGCATTGTATCAAATGTATGGAAATCAACTTGTATATCCCCTGTACACAAAAACGGTCCCAAAATAGACGTATGTAACTATCGTCCCATTTCTAAATTGTGTATTATTGCTAAAATATTTGAAAAATTAGTCTATAATGAGCTGTATTCTTTAATAAAAAACAAAATTACTAACTCTCAGCATGGTTTCTTGAAAGGGCGTTCAACTGTGACCAACCTAATACTTCTAAATGAACACCTGACAGACAACATGGAGCTTGGGGTTCAAACTGATGTCATCTATACAGATTGCAGCAAAGCATATGATCGCATTGACAGTAATATTTTAATAAAGAAGCTTCATAGTGCGGGTATCAGGGCCAATTTGTTTCGCTGGTTCGACTCCTATATTCGTAATAGGTCTCAGGCCGTGGTTTGCAGCAATTTCATGTCTGGTTGGATGAACGTACCTAGTGGTGTTCCACAAGGTTCGCTGCTTGGTCCATTGTTATTTATCACTTTTATCTCAGATATTGACATGTGCTTTCAAAACTCAATTGTTTTATCATTTGCCGATGATATGAAAATATTTCGATCTATTTCTTCCCTTAATGACGCCGAACTCCTACAAGAAGACCTAAATAGACTTGATGCTTATTGTGTTCGCAACAAATTAGACCTCAATCCCATGAAATGCACTTGTCTATCGTTCACACGCAAGCGAGATCCAATAAAATTTACGTATTTAATTAAGAATCAACCTGTTACAAGATCCTCGTCAGTGAAAGATCTTGGAGCTCAACATGACTCTAAACTTTTGTTCGATGAGCATATAAATAAAATTGTTAACAAAGCAAGCAGATCACTCGGTTTTGTTATAAGAGCAGCATCAGAATTTAACAATATCGCTACACTGAAAATCTTATACTATACGTTTGTTAGGAGTAACTTAGAGTATGCTTCGCAGGTCTGGAATCCAAGGTACGGCGTATATATTGATCGAAGTGAACAAATTCAAAAAAAATTTATTCGTTATCTTAATTTCCGCTTTAAGGCAGGTAATCGTAGTTACATTGATTCCTGCAAAGTTTTTCATATACTACCTCTAAAACAAAGACGTGACATGGCTGATTTAATATTCCTCTTCAAAATTGTTAATGGTTTTCTAAAAAGTCCTCATTTGTTATCTAAGATCTCATTTGCAATTCCTAGACTATCATCTAGAGCACCAGCTGTCTTCAACCTACCTCTTGCATCCTCGAACTATAAGCAAAATGCATATGTTTACAGAGTCACTAGTGCCTATGTTTTGGCGCGTAAATATTTGGAACTTGACCAAAGACATACATATAAACAAATGGACGAGCAACGAGAATCTGTGTACTCGTCCATGTGAGAAGCAAATTTGCCACATAAATAAGTTATAAATAACTTACACTCTCGAAACTATATGATTCCCTCTGCTTCTCCTTCCCCTTTTTTTCCAGACAGGTTTTTCTTTTCTCTCTTCAGAAGAACCGCTTCCCCCACTGACACCCGCGCACACCAACGAAATTTCATTTCAGTTTGAGTATAAACAACAAACAACTCTCACGGAAAACTCGAACGTCAAAGCAAAAGAAAATCGAAAAGAGCACGAACCACGCGGGAAAACTCATGTGTCAAAGCGGATCGAAATTTCGTAAATTTTTAATTAAAACAGTGAATTAAAGTTCCGATTACGTACGCGCGATCTTTAAAATTAAAAACTTTTTAAATGTAAACGTGTTTCGCCGTGAATAGAGTGCTAAATTAAAAGCATATCGCCTCAAACCTCAACTTCACACAACTTTAGCGCAGGTTGCCAATTGCTTCGGCTCTCACGACCGGTTGCGGATCCAGTACTCTCTATATCTATGGTTCCATGCATTCTTTTAGTTTTTTATTAGGCTCTGGCAGCACTACTATGTTCTGAAATGCGTAAAAGAACACGTGCTTCGGAAATTTTATTTGCATTTTGCTTTGTTTCTTGAGCGCGTCATAGATGGGATCAGCTGTAATGCCCCGGATCAGCTGTAATGCCCCTGGGAAAATTCAAAAAGTGTGCAACACAGGGTAAATGAAAGATGTGGCTACTAGTTGAGTATACTATGGTGCAGAGTGCGAAAATCGATGACAAATTATGGGAAAGCGGCAATGGCGATACGTGCTCTTAATGGATACACGCTCAGCAATTGGCTGTGCCAGGTTAGTTTTAAATATATCAATTCGAGTAAGGAGCGGAAGTGACCGGCGCGTAGATGCATTCTACTAGCCATAGGAAGCTTGTGTAGTGTCTCGATTTTAATGGAAAAAGTAAATTATACATAATTAATACTACAATATAACACAGAAGTTCCTATACGAGCATATTCAGTATGGATTGGATGCGTCGTTTTTCTACGTGGGGAAATATATCAGTTTAAAGTATTTAGGATTAATAAGACAGTTTAATTTAGTCTAATGTAGGGATCCTTAAAAAAAAATCTGGAAAGAAATCAGAAAAATGTGTTGAGAAATATTCGAAACAGATCCTCGAACAAAACCTAATCATTTTTAATTACGAAGGAATACTTTAAATAGATGACCGTGAAAGTTAGAACATATAACCTAACGAAATACCCAGAGAAAAAGGAAAACTGCATCCGAATTTTCCAGTTAATTTACGGGAGTCACTTTTGATGATGATGTTCGAAGAATAGTCAACATTTCCAATGCTTATTTAATAATAAAATCAAAATGATTGGAAAGATAAGCCAAAATTAAATTGCATATGTATCAGATGAAATGATTAATTGGAAAAAACGATAGGTTGCTTTAAAAAGAAAAAACATTCGAAAATTGAAAACAATGAACCAATATCTCCTCATCTCAACTAGAACCTTACTCTTCCTTCCACTTGTCCCCTTCGAGTAATAAAACAAAACCAACAGCTGAATGAGACATAGTAATATGAACAAAATGTTTTAAAAACATTTGTAAACAAAAACAAAATGAAACAACCAGATGCATAAGGATCCAATAGACTTATTCATATATATACGTACATGTATCCCCTACATGTAATTTAATTTTGGTTATGTGAAGCTTAATCTAAATAGAGTGAAAACAAGAATGGCTGCTTTCGTTACGACTCATTACATACAGGGGGTATGCTGGTTGACAGGAATACTCCTGGAGGCCAGCGTTCTTTAGGGAGTTTCACCCCCACATACCCGAGGAAATTCCCGCAGGGGAATGCCGGCCGACAAGAGCACTCTTGAAGGCTAGCATTCTTTGGGGAGTGCCGCCCACACGGACCCGAGAATATGGGGGGTGCCGTCAGGTTCCCTCGTGGGATGACAGGTAACGAACCTGATTGGATCTGGACTACGAACTGGAATTGATGCTTTGGGCTGGCGGAAATGATGGTTTGGACCTAATTGCTTTGCATAGTAGCACCGAGGTGACACTCGTGTGTGGACGGATTCAATTCAACTATCATACCGTCTCCGTCCCGGTAAAATCTTGGCAGGCCTCGGAGTACGTTCGAAGCTCGCACCATTGGTTGGTGGTGTAGGTTCGCTTGAGGCGGACTCCCGATTAGCGCTGATCTGGCTCCAGGCACTTGTCCCAAGGGTTTGTGCCTACCCTCGCATGGCCCCCTGCACTGCAAAGATAACCATGGGACCAAAAAGATGACTACGCACACAACGGAGATAGCGGCTCCATGGGGGACCGAATAAAACTGGAGCAACCAAAAACATATAAAAAAATTTAAAAAAACCCACTAAAAGAAATAAAAAATAATATCGACGACGCAACCAGCGGTTGCACTACTAACGATGACCAAATCGACGATGAATACAATGACAGTGAAGACGGATGAAAAACGAAGATTAGCAGACAGTCTTTTCCAGACTGAGATTCCTGCGGCGTTCAGGTGCAGCAAAAAAACTATGCGAACGCCAGACCGTCCTATTAAGGAAAAGCGGGAAACTCAACAAGACACTTCAGGTGTTCGAGCGGTGGAAGAAAATATATAGAACATCGAGAATTCGATGGTCACTGCTGTGATCGTTACCGAAGCGACCGATGTAAGGGTCGTAAGTCCCGACATAATAAAGAATCACCCTGAAGCCAACGAGAAGATAACGGCAGGAAAAGAAAAAAGTAGCCAGGCAAATTAAGCAATGTTGTGTGATTGCATCGCAAACGTCGAAAATGTGGCGGAAGTTCTGCATTCGGTAACGGAAAGTGATAACCTCTCCCAAGGATGGTTGCAAAGTATAATTGCCACCCAGCAACATGAAGAAGAAAGGCTATTCCGAAAAGCGGGAGATGTTCTGAAAAGAATACAATCTGCATGTGACTCTCCAAAAACCAGCAAAGTAGAAAGGATTAGGCTCCTTGAACTAGAGGAGCTCCTAGACCGCATAGGGCATTATTGGAGGAGCTGGTTAAAGGCCGAAGATGAGCAGAAGGCTCAAGAGGCGCAGAGATAGCTCCACCAGTAAAAATCAATAAAAGAATGGTATTTAGCCCAATCGAAGGAGGTCGGGAAAGAAGAAGGAAGGAAGAGGGACTTGGTGGGCGTGGAGCACCAGATCACGGGTTCCAGACAGCGCTTACAAAAGGAGCGAAGAAAGCCGCAAAAAAACTCCTTCAAAAAGTGCGAGAAAGTAAAGTTCGCACGGACGCCCAACCAGAAAAAGGACCTGATGCACAACAGGAGAGGCAGAAGCCCTGACGAAAACCCCGGCAGTAGGCACTGCTCGTAGAATTCCAAGATGGTCGATCCTACGCGGAGGTGCTGCGGGGCACAAGGGGAAATGTTAAGCCCGAAGAAACTAACACAACCATTAAAGCAGTACGACCAACGCGGTCGGGCCACATACTGGTCGAATTCTGAGCAGAGGCCGACAATAAAGAAGCATTCTGCGATGCAGTAAAGAACATCCTCGGCAAAAGCGCAACTATAGCCGCGCTCGAGCCAGTGGCAACGATCGAAATACGAGATACTGACTGCGTGACGGATCTGGCCAAGGTAGAAGATGCCATCAAAAGGAAGTTGCCTAGCATGGGAAGGATCAAAGCGAGACTGACATCAGAAAGCAATAGACGACAACGCTTGGCCATAGTGGACTTGACCGAAAAGGACGCCGAGCAATTCCTGAACAAGGGCAAAATACGAATAGGGTGGGTTGTCTGTAGGGTACGGCGAAGAGCAATGCCTCTTAATTGTTTCAAATGCCTTGACTATGGTCACACCACCCAAGTATGCAAAGGACCCGACAGGAGTTCCCTATGCTACAAATGTGGTGAAATGAGACATAAAAGAAAAGAGTGAACGAAGGAGGCACACTGTATCTTTGCAAGGATGCTGATCCGAGACCTGATGTTGGACACGTCTTGGGATCAGGAAAATGCAGGGTTTTTCAGGAAGCCCTAGCCAAGGCAAAATAAGAGCTTCGATGACCAGCATCCTGCAGCTAAACCTACACCGCAGTTCAACCGGCCAAAATCGACTTGAGCAGTTTGCGAGGGACATAAATGCCGACTTTTTGCTGCTGAGTGAGCAACACCATGATAAAAGTTCTGCATCATGGTATCCTAACAAAACTGGTTCAAAAAAGTGATTTCCAGGTGGAGAACTGTGGACGTGGGGTTGGTTTTGTGTGGGTTCAGTGCTCAGGGACCAACTTCTTTAGTGTCGACCTAACGCCAAACGAATCGATATCATCTTTCCAAGCCAAACTTAATGCTTTGGGGGGCACTGTCTCGAACGCAGAGGGCAACGTGCTTGTTGGGGGAGACTTCAAGGCGAAAGCAATCGAATGGGGCATGCCTTAAACAGATCCGCGGGGAAAACGAATCCTGAAAATGGCGGCCAGGACGCCCTCGTCGTACTAAACACCGGAAATACGCCAACTTTCGCCGTATTGGTTGTGAGGGAACCATACCGGACGTGACATTCGCGTCGGAGTCCTTAGTACCCAGCATACACAATTGGAAAGTATTAGAGGACTACTCAGCCAGTGATCATCAGTGCATTCCGCTTGAGATAAGTGATGTTGTCTCCCGACGTCTGTGCTCTTGGCTTTCTACAATTGGATGGAACATCGGAAGGATGGACGTCGAGAGGTTTGGCGAGGTTCTCACAGCAGGTGTACCGTTGCAGGGAGATCTGGAGGGGACGGAAGATCTGACAGCTCAAGACGTAGTGAACTCAACTATGAGCATCATCACGACTGCTTGCAATACTTCTTTGCCCCATCAAAAACCCCGGTACGGCAAGCCGCCAGTGTACTGGTGATCAAAATGCACATGATAGTGCGGGGACTCTCCCCAGCCCATCCCGTCCATGTTGACGCTGTCCATGGTGAAACAGCAGTCGAGTGCCCACTCTTCACACAGCCGAAACTGGGAGAGGCAGTCCTTTTGTTGAAAGCGACCAAGGTTCCAGGTTCAGATGGTGTTTCGGCTGAGGTGTTGCAGCTTGTCTATCACCATTGTCAGGACTTGCTGCTCAGCACATTCAACGCTTGCCTACGGGATGGGGTTTTCCCGGTACGATGGAAGGTGGCGAGGCTCGTGCTGATCAGCAAGGGGGAGGGAAAACCCGAATCACCGTCTGCATACCGCCCGTTATGCATGCTAGACACGGCTGGGAATGTGCTAGAGAAATCATCAAGGGAAAATTCACTGACGCGATTCGTGCTGCTGGGGACGTATTTCCTCGGCAGTTCGGCTTTAGAACAGGACGTTCTACCATTGATGCGATTGCAGAGGTGGTGATCGTGGTCCAAAAGCAGACGCATATAGTTGCACCAAACGACGGATCGTCCTGTTGGTGACACTTGACGTCAGGAGCGCCTTCAACTCCGCTAGATGAGTGGATACTCTGGTTACGCTGGAAAACCCTTTTCAAGTTCCAGAATATCTAATGCGGCTTTCGAGGAACTACCTAAAGTACCGAAGCCTGCTCGACGATACGACACAGGGCCAACGAAGGATGGAAATCACATCGGGTGTTACCCAGGGATCTATTCTTGGTTCAGAGCTGTGGAACGTGTCTTACGACGGGCTACTGAGACTCGAGATGCTAGATGAGTCACGCTTGGCCGGCTATGCGGATGATGTTGGGGCTCTGGTCACTGGATGGACCGTTGAACAAGCGCAACTTAGGCTAGGTATGCTGATGCGCCGGGTGAGGGACTGGTTGACTGCTTGCGGGCTCAGTTTAGCACTGGAGAAAACAGAAGTGATCATCCTGACAATAAAGAGAATCCCTAGAGTAAGGATGATCAGAATTGAAGATATTCAAATCGAATCAAAGCCATCGGTGAAGTACCTGGGGCTACTGATTGACTCGAAGATGAGTATCTCTGAGTAAATCAAGGCAACGGCTGAGGAAGCTGCTTCGGAAGTATCAGCTCTGAGTCGACTTATGGCCAACGTGGGGATCCAGCCCATTAGGAAGACGCCTCTTGATGAGTGTTGTAGGGTCAGTGCTACTGGATGGAGTAGAAATATGAGGCGACGCTGTCGGTATGGAAGTGTACCAAAAATGCTTGGCACAGGTACAAAGAAGAGGAGCACTGAGGATTGCATCTTCATATCCGACAGTGTCTAATTCGGTGGTGAAAGTCATTGCAGGCGTGGTACTTGTCGACTTCCTTGCTAGAGAGCGCCACTCTATTTATCTGCGTTGAAACGAGGATGCGAGGGAGATGGTTGTCCGTGAAGAGAGACAGCGCTCACTCAATGATTGGCAGCAGTCTTGGGTGAATTGCACGAAGGGAAGGTGGACTGCGCGCCTCATCCCGGATGTGAGGCCGTGGCTAAATCGAAAGCATGGTGAGACTGACTTCTATTTGACGCAGCTTTTGAGCGGGCATGGGTATTTTCAGTCTTACCTGCACAAGATTGGTAAGTCAAGGTCCCCCGATTGTCGGTATTGCTCAGAAGAGGAAGACAGTGCCTGTCACATATTTTTTGCTTACTTAAAATGGGACAGGCTGTGAAGGGCCCTCTACAAGCAGACGGGAGAGCTCACCCCGGATAATATATATTAGTTGCGGTGATGCTCGAATCGGTTGACAAATGGAACCAGGTGGTACATTATGTTCGGGTAGTCCTAAAAGACAAAAGGGGCTCACTGACGCAGCTGGGCGGGGACGTTGGGGCTGGGAGATCGCTTGTCAGGCACTTCCTCTTACCCTCTCCCCTCCCGCTAGAAGAGCGATCCCCCAGCTTGAAGGCACCTCGCGGCGTAACAAAACGAGACCTGGCCAGAAGTAATGTGTCAAACGGTTCCAGGCTGGGTTCTCAGGTTGACAAGGGAGGTGTTTAGCGGGTAGTCTGGTCGCCTTGTCGCAAACATGGAAGCCCCGCACTCTGTGCGTAAATGAGCATTCTCCTCCCTATCACAAGAAAAAAAATTGCATATTTAGTTTAAAAATATCGCGACTAACGTTTTTAATATTGTAATTTTCTTCTAGTCGATGCGGTAGAACAAATCCAAATATGGTACTCAGATTGCTATAGGTTTTTGCATATTATGGAAACGAAGAAATTTAATAATTAATAATTTTTTCTAATAACCTTGCTACAATAAGTTTAAACCGAACCTTTTCTGAACTATTTAGTAAATATAGTTTTGACAGTATGCGCAGTTATTCAGTGAGAAATTTACTAAATTTCTTTTGCTTCTTGACAAACTGATCCGTGCTGAAAGAGCGATTTTAAAAATGTTTATTCGCCGAGACTACTATGTAATATAAATAAGAAGTGATTCCTTCCCCAATAATCATTTCAAATGTTGTATATGAATTTGTTTGCCTTAGCCAAAATCATATCGAACATGACATAGTCTATAAAAAGAAATGGCAGGCCATTGAAATGGATCTATTCAGTTTTAAAATCGACAAATGTTATTGTAATCTGTCAACGAGACTACAATAAGTATTTTCAAGAAAAAAAAAATACTTTGATAATTTCAAATCCAAATACTAAAGTATAACGAGCCAAATTGATGTTCCATATTGATATTTTTTCCGTCTCATAAATGCATATCCTAAAATGTGTTTCGCAATTTCACTGGGAAATTAATTTTAAAGAACGCTATAATTTTCCTGTAGAATAAAGTAGAAGAAAGCATTAGAATTGTAATTATTTTTATGAATTCTGTTTGTAGGAGCATCCTATATTATTAACTTGATTACGTATATGATCAAATACAAAAGAGTTAACAAATAAGAATAAAATGTATCGCTAGACTAACGAAGTTTTTCCTTTCCAGCAAAAATCATTCTTTTCCAGCAGGAAATGCGAGTGAGAGGTGAGTATGCCACCGAGAGGGTAGGGTTTCCATAATCCGCGGTACGCGGTGCCATAGCTTGTGTTGCGTATTTTTATTCGAATAGATTTTTCCGGTTTTGCATTCCAGTAGTATATTTCGGGCACCACGTCGGTTATATTCAGGAGCGCGTATTGTTTCAGCGGTTGTTTTTCGTTCATTTCCTCCGAAATGAAGTACGGTAATTAAACTACAGTCGATGGAAGTTGTTTGACGCGTTTTTAAATCGGGCATGTGAACCGGTGGCTGAATTTTGTATTTATGACTTATACTACTGGCGTAAGACCCGCAACCGAAACTTCTCTCCGAACTAGCAAGCTAGCCAGCAGCCACCTCGGAGTAGACCAAGAGTGCCCGGACTTGTTGACCTGATGGATACAGTCCTTTGTCACGTTCCAAGACTTCATGTCTAGAACCGATGAGAAGTCGATTCAGATTACCTTCGGGAAATTTCAACGTTCGAGATGTGTGTGATGAAAATCAGTACACTCCTCCGCTAAAAATTAATGTCTGCAACCGCGGTAACTTTCGTGGTTGCAATACACCTATGTAGATTCCGTTGCATTATACATATGTCCGTTTCCTGAAAATTTCAAAACGATCGAGCCAGTTGATTGAACATTTGACATTTACAACATCACGTAACGCTGGGGAGATGCACTTTATAATGGATCTAAACACTGCAGATATGTAGGGGGATTAATAAAAATTTTGGAAATGATTCGTAATATTGGGCTGTTATCATCAATACTCAAACAATGACGTCAACATACTGAAAAAAATGTTGGGTAGACAGAAATACGCTCATGTCAGAAGGATTTTGTACCTAACTTGCAAAATGCAGTTACTAGCAACGAATAAAATCAAGAAACATGTCAAAGAGATTTGCTCGTTTGGAAGAAAATCCATTGTTTCTCCATTTTCAATTAACAAAAATCATTCAAATCACGAAATCCCAATTCTTTTATCGATCTTATCCGAAATTTTAAAAAGATCAAATCAAAACTGTAGTCTCTGATTCGATGGAAAATCCATAAAATACCAAAATCATGTGTTATTGTTGTTGTAATTGGAGAAATTTCAAATGGATATAACTTGTGCGAATGTGACGCGAATTTCATTAAACTTACAGAGCATTAGGATCTTGTGTAAGGCTACCTAAATTTGTTTGGTATAGAGGCATCCATACGATTTTATTGGAGAAAACGTGAAATTCGAAGATCATCAAAGGTTTTTCAATAGGAAAGGTTTTTTTATAGCCCGTTATTTCGGTAGATGTCACTTTTGAAGCTGTTATTTTTTAACATTTGACAAGTAGAAACTACGCCATTAATAAAAATGGAGCGACACATGCTTCAACAACACATTGAAATTATTTTAAAAAATGGTGAAAATTTGGCAGAGACGATTCGTAAACACGTATTTGGCATAAAGATTTGGGTCTTAAGGCTTATAAAGTTCAGTTAACACAAGAACTGAAGCCGAAAAATTATTTTGAATGGTGACACCCATTTCCCCTCGATGGCAACGTCAACAAGCGAAATTGTGGCATTTGGGGCTCGAAAAATCCAAGAGTTATTGTTGAAAAGCCTCTCTATCCTCAACGTGTGACTATTTGGTGCGGTTTATGATCTGGTGGAGTCATTGGACCTTACTTTTTCAAAAATGAGGCTGGAGCAACAGTTACGGTGAATAGATTGCGCCATCGAGAGATGATTAATGATTTTTTATGGCCGGAATTGGATGGCATTGATCTGGACAACGTTTACTTTCAACAAGACGGTGCAACGTGCCACACAAGCAACGAAACCATTGATATTTTACGGGAAATGTTTCCGGACCATGTTATCTCTCGAAGAGGTGATCACAATTGACCACCAAGATCTTTTGATTTAACACCTTGCGACTTCTTGCTTTGAACCCACGTGAAAGAGAAGGTCTACGCCAATAGCCCAGCGTCATTTCAAGACCTCAAAGATGGAATGGAATGAGGCTATCGAGGACATAGGGCAGCCACTTTGCGATTTGATTATGGATAATTCCATGAAAAGGATATGGTCCTGTAAGCGTGGTCGTGGTGGTCATTTGCCTGATGTTATTTATCACTATTAACGGCATACCTTTTTCTTCATAATGAAATAAACATCGGATTGTTTACTCGTGTATTAAAAAATGGCATTTTTCTTTTAATACCAAAATATTACCTTTTATTGGAAAACCCTGTACTATTGTTAACAAAGTTGAACGAATTTTGACTTCTAAGATATTTGTTATTGTTATACTCACAAATAATTCCCTTGATATTTTTTTCAGATTTTTTAAATAACAGTAGTCCAATCGCGAGGAAGTAAACACATTTTTCGTGTGCCTCCGCTGAACCAAAACCTATCAGTTGAAGAATTGTTTTGAAAAGCTCACATAAATAACTGTAATCTTCGATTCATGGCCTATTTTTTTCGGACCCTTGGATGGTTACAAAGCCCTTTTATTAAGAGCTCTCTTCTGCCTCCTCGACTTGATTCATCTATGGGTATTAGTTGTAGGTACTCATCTTCAGTTATTCATTAAATTGAATCAAGTGTTGAAAGCATGCCCCTTAAACGTTGAAGTTGGGGAAAAATAACTGAAAATTATTCAAGTTTCGCATTCAAAACAGCCACTTTTTTGTTTTACGATTAATGACACTACTAGCTGACCCAATTTTCAAAGATAGTCATGATATCTATCATTCCTGAAGCTTTCATACAAATTCTAGCAAAACTGTAGTGTCTGAGTCGGTAAAAACGTATGTTGTTCCATAGGCATATGTTTCCATTGTAATACAGCGCATATTATTCCATAGTAATGCAGGAAAATTCAAAGCGCTATAACT
The DNA here is from genome assembly GCA_963969285.1 of Odontomyia ornata. NCBI lineage: Eukaryota > Metazoa > Arthropoda > Insecta > Diptera > Stratiomyidae > Odontomyia > Odontomyia ornata. The sequence continues at coordinate 141,519,900 of OZ017738.1, forward strand.
TTGTTAAATACTAATTGATCTTTGTGAAACTTTCAGGACAGGACAATCTTATAAATAGTCATATGTGTACTAATTTAAAAGAAAACGTAATATCGATAAATCATGCTATTACTAACAAAGTTGAGTGAATTTCGACTTCTCACGTATTTTTTGTTGTTGTACTCATAAAGACCTACATTCAGGATTTTTTCTGATTTTTCGGATGAAAGGTGTTCAATCGTGAGGCGGGTACGCGAAAAGTTTGTACATTTCCCCTTCCCCTGCCCCCCACGGTACTGATAAGGCAATTTAAGACTTGGTTTGAAAAGATCTCATTAAGACTTTTCCAATGACATTCTACTCGACTTCCAATCGTGAAAAAAAAAATTTGAGGGGTCACTTCCCTATATGGAGAGACCCTCCTTAAACCCCTTTGAAAAATGTTTACACCCCAAAACTTTCAAGAAGTCACCACTACTGACCTTTTCACAAAGTTTCATGGCTATAGCTTTTACAGTTTCGGAGACAAACTGCTGTGACATACAGACGGACACAGGTCGTGATTGCAATAGGGCTTTGTATTTTAGTACAAAGCCCAAAAAATCTAACACAAACCGCTAAATTTCAGGGATACATGTCCAATAAAATTCATGTATATTCCGGTGTACCCCAAAACAGTCACCTTGGACCTCTTCTTTTCAACAATTTTATATTGGACCTTTCCGAAGTGTTATCCGATATACCTCACTTATTTTACGCAGATGATCTCAAATTATATGATGTGGTAACCTCTCAAAATGATTCGTCGTTCCCACAAGACCTATATCTAAATTTGGAAAAATATTATGCAATAAGTTTTTCCCGGAAAAGTACAGTTTAATTGTGTGATTATCATACCAACGATGCAAAGCTTTCAAGGGTGGATAGTGTAGTAGATCTTGGGGTCCACTTGGATAAGAAACTGCGCTTTGATTTGCATTTCGATGAGGTTCTCTGCAAAGCCAATAAAAGAATTTCAAAACTTGAGGAAAACGAAAACATTATACACATAATTAGTGCACTCACTTCTCGAATACGCTTGTATAGTTTGAAATCCAGTCCTTGACGTTCACTTAGAAAGGTTCGAGTCAGTTCAGAAACAATTTTTACTGTTTGCTTTGAGATCAGTCTATGATCCAAAAACTTTTCATAATTTGCCATCATATGATAATCGGCTGTCTTTGTAGTGTTCGCACGTTAATTAAAAGACGACCGATCTTTATGAGTTCAGTTTATTGACTCACTCCTTTCTTAACACTATGTGTTACATTACGAATAATGTGTATGTATAAACTATGGGATAGAGCGGGGACAGAACGATACTCCACATCTTCCCCGTAAATTATTAATGGTAACATAACTTTAATTCATTTATTTTCTTTCCCCATAATATACAAACCAATATAGAGTTATAATGTATTCATGGTATGTATATAAAAAGATGAAAATAATATTATATTTTGGTTTAAAACAATTACATAGCTACATATTAATTCATAAGTAATTTTTGATTTGTAAGTCAAACAGTCGGGTTGTCTTGATATTCTTCCTGACCTTGTCGTGTAGTGGCCTGTAGATATTGTAGGTTGACATGTTGTTGGGATCATTTTTGATTCACTTCGAATATTCACTTTAATCTCCCCCTTCGAAGGTTTTGCACTTGAAGCTCTGAGCTCTCCTTCAGTTATTTCTTCGGGAATATATGGCACGTTCTTCCTGTGGGCGTTGTTAAGATGAAACACATTTCTTCGGTAAACCCCAGAATTGGTTTTTATATAGAAAGAACGGGGGGTATCGGCTTTGGCTGCAATGTGACCCCACTGATGTATGTCTCTAATCCAGACAACGTCACCGATTTTAAAGTTTCTTCCGCTGCATACCCCATGACGTCTATCGTAGTTATTTGTTTGTTGTTGTCTTCGTTGTTCCTCAGCCATTGTTATTTTGTCTATATTCAGAGAATTTGGGTCATATCGTTCACTCGTCATCGGGATGGTTGATCGAGTTTTCCGACCCATTAAAAGTTCTGCTGGACTGTAACCGTTATTAAGTGGTATCGCTCGGTACTCCAATAGCGCTAATTCAGGATTTTCTTTATTTTTCTTTAAAAGCGTTTTAACAATTTTAACCGCCGACTCAATGAATCCATTGTTTTGAGGGAAACGATGCCTGTATGTAATGTGCTTAAATCCCCAAGAGTGTGCAAATTGTTGAAACTCTGATGTGTGGACCGTTGCAAACTGGGCCCCGTTATCAGTTCTAACAATTTCCGGAATGCCAAATCTCGCAAAAATCGATTTTGAGTGTGTGATGACGCATCTGGCAGTCTGTGATTCCAAATGTACTATCTCCGGGAACCTGGAAAAGTAGTCACTTATAACAAGAAACGTCTTACCATGACATACGCAGAGGTCCATTGCTATGGTGTGCAAAGGGCGGTCTGGCATTTCAGAACTGATGAGCGTATCATGTCTTGGAACTAAAAACTGTATACAGGTAGTACACCGCCGAATATATTCTTCCATCTTTTTTGACGAGCCAGGCCACCAGACAGACTGGCGCATCCTGCTTTTGTACTTTACAATTCCCAAATGCCCGGTATGCATCGTTTCTAACATCCCGTGTTGTAAGGCCGTTGGGATGACAAGTCTCTTACCGTACATCAAAAATTGGCCATAAATTGAAAGATATTGGCGATCGTTATAGAATAACCTTGCTTCTTGTGATAGTTTTGAACGATGTGGCCATCCGTCTTGGCAATACTCGTTTACTTCTCTGATGATGGGATCATCTTGCTGGGCTTTCCGAATAGTGTTTAGTTTGTCGGTTGATGCTGGTAGCTCTTCGATAATGCTGTTGATGAATGTTTCGATTTTATCGTCATCGTCCGGTCCTGTTCCTTGGATAGGATGGCGAGATAGCGTATCAGCTGCTATAAGATCTTTTGGAGGAGTATAGATTATGCTAAAAGTAAGACCCATCATTTTCATACGGAATCTTTGGATCCTTAACGTCAAGTCATTGAGGTTTTTCGTTGTAAAAATTGGAATCAACGGATTGTGATCCGTCTCAATTGTAAAATGGATGCAGAAGATGTAGTCACGGAATTTTCCACATGCCCATTTGATGCCTAAAGCTTCCTTTTCTATCTGCGCATACTTCTTTTTGCTGTCAGACATCGTTCGCGAAGCGTATGCTACGGGCTTCCGGATGCCTTCCACATCTGTCTGAAGGAGCACCGCTCCCAATCCGAAAGAAGATGCATCAGACGACACAAGGGTTCTATGTGTAGGATCGTATGTCTTCAATACCGGAGCCGTTGTTAGTGCTCGTTTCAGTTTTAAGAAAGCCTCCTCCTGAACTGGCGTCCATAGAAAATCAGCCTGGGATTTTAAAAGCTCATTAAGGGGATAGCTTACTGAAGAGAGATATGGAACGAACTTACCCAGGTAATTTACTAATCCCAGAAACTGGCGCAGCTCCCTTACATTTTGCGGATGGGGAAATTCATCAATTGCCTTGATTTTTGATGGGCAAGGGTGTATACCCTCCTCGTCAATTTTGTGTCCCAAAAATGTAATGGGTTTGATACCTTTCTGACAGCACGCAAATTTAGATCATGCCCTTTCACCAATATGTCATCCATTTGGCAGATGACTCCATTAAGGCCTTCAAGAATTAACTGCATTCGTTTTTGGAATAACTCTGGCGCCGTGCAAATACCAAAAGGCAGCCTTTGGAAGCAGAATCTTCCAAATGGAGTTAGAAAAGTTGTAAAAAGCTGTGATTTTGGAGATAGCTTTATCTGCCAAAATCCATACTTCGCGTCTAACTTGGTGAAGTACTTTGCACCTTCCAATTGCGCCAGTGAATGGTCAGCAAGTGGCATCGGGTGTATACCTCGTTGAATGGCTAAGTTGAGTTTCGCGAGGTCAACGCAAGGAAGAATATCACCGTCGGGTTTGTTAACGATTACCATCGGAGCGTACCAATCTGTTGGCTCATCTACACGTCTGAATACACCCAACTGAAGCATTTCATCAAGTTTTGCCTTGAGCTTCCCCTTTAATGGAATCGGGACTCGTCAAGCTGTTGCAATTGCATAAGGTTTCGCGTTTGGTTGCAATTTGATTTCGGAATCCTCCTTAAGCCAACCGAGTTTGTTAAATAATTTTGGATATTCCGTCTCGATATTTACCAACGATTTTTGAATTGTTTCGACACCCGGATTATCAAAGGTGTTGATTCGTTGTATAATTTTCAAATTTTGGCAAGATTTTAAACTCAAAAGCGGTGATTTTAAATTGTTCACAATGTAAAGTTCAGATTTACAGAATATGTTTCTATATTTAAGCACGCAGTGCATTATTCCCGTAACGTTGAGACGTTTACCAGAGGGGCGACATAACTTTTTATTCGATTTATTAATTTTCGCGTCAGGGAAATTTATTTTAAATTCTTTCAGTGGTAAGACATCTACCGGAGCTTCCGTATCTAGCATGAAATCAATTTGCTTTTCGTTGACCGTTACTTTAGCGGTCCACCGTTCATCGTTATTGTTTTCGTCTGTCATCGTGCCTATGGAGAGTGTCTCGTCTTCTTCTTCGACATGAAATATCTTGTTGTTGTTGCTTTTTATTTTCTTTTGACAAGCCTTACTAAAGTGGTTCCACTTCTTACAGAAACGGCATTGTTTACCTCTAGCGGGACAGTTATGTTTGTTGTGCTGCTCTTTCGCACCGCAAAATGGGCATTGACATTCTCTAGTCTTTGCAGTCTCTCGTACGCTTCGTCTGAAGTTGTGTGAAGGTGATGATGATAATGTCTTTGGTTTATGCGAACGCAAACTATTAACGGCTGTTGCATTTGCACTAAAAGGTGTTGTTGCCAAATCTACTTGCTGCCGTCTCACTGCCTCGTGTTGCCTTACCGTTTGTACCGCTTTTTCAAGCGTTAGGTCTGCTTCTAGTTGCAACCTTTCTGACAACCTTCTGTCTCGTACACCTACCACCAACCGATCCCGTATCATCTTTTCACGCAAGCTTGAGTATGAACAGTTTTCAGAAAGCAAATATAATGATGTTATAAAGTCCTCAATGCTTTCTCCTTCAAATTGGCATCGGGAATTGAACTTAGCCCGCTCGTAAATCGCGTTGTGTTTCAACACGAAAAAAATATCGAATTTACTTATGACGGAATTGTATTTCGTTTGGTCGGGAGGAAAAGATTGAATGACAGAAATATATCATCTGCCTGATCACCCATTAGGTAGACTAAGGTGTTAACGTGCTTCTCTTCATTTCTTTTGTTTAGCCCGGAAGCAATTCTAAAACGATCAAACCGCCGTTTCCAACGTGGCCAATCCGAAGGGTTAAATGTAAAATGTTCCGGTGCTTGAACAGTAAAGTTATTACCCGATAAACCCGCCGCCGCAGGCTGTTGTTCCGAATCGTTTACCATTTTATTGATTTAAATATTCAGCAAACGACCTAATTTTTCTTTTCTCTACTTCGCGACACCGCTGCCACCATCTAGTGTTCGCACGTTAATTAAAAGACGACCGATCTTAATGAGTTCAGTTTATTGACTCACTCCTTTCTTAACACTATGTGTTACATTACGAATAATGTGTATGTATATACCATGGGATAGAGCGGGACAGAACGATACTCCACAGTATTTACTTAATATGACATCACTTGCTTCCCGTAGGACCATATCCCGCTCTTGCTTCGCATTTGATGTCCTTGGAGGAATTGTTAAAGTCAAATATTTAAACAACATATTGAATGAGCCCATAAAATTTACGAGACACTCACCTTTCCTGGTAGAAAGTAATCACATTACTGTCTATGGTGATAATCAGGCAGTAGATAGTTATGTCAAAATGTTTAAGTCTGAACCATCTCTACTCCCTAGCCATGGTCAAACGGGGCCGTTTTTTAACGATTTCATTTTAAACGATCCAATAACGCTATATAATAATTGCTGTTAATTGTCAGGTCCTTTTGGAGGTAATCAATGAATATTATACCTTGCGCATCCCAGAATACTGATGCCATAACCTTGCCAGCTGACTGTTATGTTTTTCCTCGCTTTGGGTTCGGTTCATCGTGTGCAGTCCACTCAGCTGACTGTCGATTGGACTCCGGAGTGAAATGATGGAGCCATGTTTCATCCATTGTCACATATTGATGCAAAATTTCAGGTTTATTTTGCTTAAACACTGCTCAAAATTATAAAAAAGCTTTTGCTTTTGATCGATTGTGAGCTCGCACGGCACCCATTTTGCACATAGCTTTCTGATGTACAAATATTTGTGAATGATATGATGTACACATTCAGATGATATCTTCACAATATCTGCTATCTCGATCAACTTCACTTTACGGTCATTCAAAATTATTTTGTGAACTTTTTTGATGTTTTCGTCAGTGACAGCCTCTTTTGGGCGTCCACTGCGTTCGCCGTCTTCGGTGCTTATTTCACCACGTTCAAACTTATCGTACCAATCAATGATGGCTGATTTTCCTGGTGCAAACCCTGGAAACTCTTCATCAAGCCAAGATTTTGCTTCAACTGTATTTTTTCCCTACAAAAAGCAATATTTTATCAGCACACGAAATTCTTTTTTTTCCATCTTTTTTTTTTCAAATAACAAAAGTAGCTACACTCACCAACTAATGGTCGGACTGCTGTCAAATTTTGACATGTATCGTTTGAAGGTTGGTACTAACTAAAAGTCATATGGATTTAATACTAGCACCGCCATCTGTGTTTCAGACCAGGGACTTTTCAATTCGCCTGTTATCTCTAGGTCCCAATTTAAATCCAATTTATCCAAATCCCTGAGCCCTTATTCCTAGTATTTCAATAGTGAGTAAATATCTACCTTACCAAATATGTGTGAAAAACTAATTGCAAAATAAATTGTAAGCCTTGTTTGGTAAATAAATAAATAAAAAAACACACTTTGAAAGACGAGGATCCACTTAAATTTTTGAAATACTTTTTTGAATTTCTTTCAATTATTTTCCTGACCTTATTATACAATTTCTTCCGCTTTCTAGATTAACTCTTTCAAGTTTCTAGCTTAAGTCTTTTATTATGTTCTCACAAGCACCGCATTTTCCTGAGAACTTCCTTCACTAGATCCCGTTGCATAACATGCCCTTCGGCTGAAGAATGCTATAGTCAATAATATTTATCCGAGTTAACGGGTAATAATCTTAGGCAAGTTTAAATAAGGCAATTGGAGGCAATTATTTCACTTTGCTCTACCCATCACCAATTAATATTTGCTTGAGTTCATCTGAAATCCAACATGTCCTATAGGCTCACGTTTATATTCCAATTGAATGAACTCCATATGATAGCAGCAATCGAATCATTGATGATCCTGCTGATAGTTGATGATAGAAGCCGACATTGCTCTCACTATAACAAGTTGCAGTGAAATGATGCTTCAGCCCGAAGCAACAATTCTTTCAAATGCAAGTTCAAACACGGAACATTCACATACCATTCATATGCGTGTGATTCGTGGCAAATGTCATGAATGGAACTCAAGATATTACTGCTGATATTGTTTTTGTTGCAAACTGCTCTTCTGCTTTTTCCACAGACGCTTTGGAAACTCCTGTTGTTGGATTGTTGTTAGATTCGTTTGAAAAGGGGCACACATGTTAGGAAGCAAAAACCAACTTCACCATTTTATCAAAAGAACTCTAAATTGAAACAAGCTGCTTATTCTCCAGTTAATAATATTAAGTACCTAAACTCGACTCTTGATTTGCCAACATAAATGTGCTCCAGAACTTAAACTTCCGTTGCCACCATGTGTGAATACCCTTCGAGTTTACTAAAAAATAGTAAAAATGCACCAGTAAAATCGTGGAATGGAAAGTACTTACCGGGAAAGTCTCTAAGTACTTAAGTGATTCCTCAGAAAATGCTCTTGGTCGGCAAAGGAAAGCAGAAAGTTTTCTTTTGCTGCGACATCTGCAGCCGCCAGCATCATTGACTGCGTTACTCTTCGACTTGAGACCCGGAAAAAAGTTGCTGAAATGAAAATCGCTTCGACGACGATCAATCTATTGACTACTATCTTTTATCTTTCTTATTGCTGGCACAATTGGATGTTTGATCGGTTCCTCGACGGATCGCATCTTCATTTCTGTCCGACCATGATTGATGGACAAGTGAAGCGGTTTTTAGTTTTAAAATTGTTGCTGCTGTTACTATTTCAGATTTTCTTTTATTTCTTCCTCAATCCGTCATTTATTGTATGGTTATCGAGAAATATGATTTTATCAACTTCCTTGTACGCAAGAGGAATCTTCGATGAAATGACAATTAATCAATGAAACAGTTATAGCGTTACTTTGCCACAGGATTATGGCAATGCTTGTAATGTTTTGATGGACTATTATGAGGAGATTTACAATAAAACGCAATTAATAATAGCCTTCAACAATGCAATCGTTCACTAGGTGAGAAAAGTGTAATTGTACGGAAGTGTTTAGGATCATTTTCCAAACAGTAATGATTAATTGAGAAGAGTTCCATATTTAGCGTGGAAATGATACAAGCTAGTTGAATACTGTTATACAAGTAATTGTGACGTTTAATAGGATTTTTTCCAGGTGGAATAAGGTTGATTTAAAATATCAAAGGGATCCAATATTTACTGGTCTCAAAATCAATACTGCAATTAATGTTTTTTAGTAGAAGCCTTGGAATCAGATTCTCAAAGCTCTCTCAAGTACCAATATTGATAATTTTCTGAGTTAGCTTGTGATGGCAAGGCGAAAACACAAGTCTTCACAGAATCCCTGTCAAAGACACCGAACCTCAAAAACAGTTTGAGTAGATAGAAATAGGAGTATATCCAGTATTTAACTTTTAAAATATAGACTCTTGTTCAGCAAAATTTCATCAAATCTCATTTGAACCAGTCATATAAAAAATTGTTTGTGCGCGAGTATACATATGTTTTCAAAGCCCTTGTTACAATTCTGAATTGGGAGATATCTCTGAAGCATCTCGGACACCAAGCACTTGGCCGCTTCTGCCTCAACAACGAGGAAACTAACTTTAAAAATCAAGAAAATGACTTTAATCTGCTAATAGATAGTCAAGGAGTTAAATTATTATAAACTAATTATATGTATGTAAATAAGATTGTATTGTTCGAATTTTCCATGCGTTAAATGTACAGCCAAAGTGTGATACTGACCATATCACCTTGTGGTGTGCCGATACATTCGATCATGATAATTAGATACTCCAACTGACTCTAAGCGAAGGCCCGAAAGTGGCTGTAGTGCTATTAAAAAAAGTAGATTTAAGCTAAGGAAGTAAGATAGCTGTTACACCACTAGGAACCACCGATAAGACTTTCACAAAAGTCTCTCAATTGTCCACACGGAAAATGGAAACGACGGATACTGTAGAACCTGTGAAACGTGGAACGAATATTTATAAAAAATAAAATTACAGCAACCCACGGCTATGCAATATATATATATATATATATATATATATATATATATATATATATATATATATATATATATATATATATATATATATATATATATATATATATATATATATAAGACCGCGCGTTTGACATAGTTGTGCTTCTTTTTTGGTGACAGTGAAGGTTTCAAGTTTGACGAGGAAGAAAATCAGTGGTGAAGGAGCTAGTAAGGATGCTGTGTCATGAATTGGAGCAACAGCCATAGGCGAAGTCAGCTTAAGCGTAGCAATTGGTAGTAGTATTATTTATTCAGTCGCCAAACAAGGCTCATTTTAAATTAAAATACAAATCAAACTTAACTAAAGTAAAATACCAATACAATAATACAATCTTAATTATGTAGTCGATGAATTGAGGACTTTTAATATTTTGGATTTAAAACAGGACTTGGAAGTGGTTGGGGAATACAGATCGCTAAACTTATTGAATCTATTAACCGGCACATTGTCTGCATAATTGGTGTGGTGTGTACTCGTGGTCAACATGGAAATGTATCTCGTGACTCTAATAGGATCGTGAAAGTGCATTTTGTCTGACAAAACAGTAACTTGAATATTTTACCTTATTACGTCGAAAGGTAGAAATGCAGACAAAGCGACTCTTCTGGAAGCGAGTGATGTTAGGTTTAATGTTCGAAGTCGATCTTCATAAGATGGTAGATTGTGAAAAGAAGTCGGGTCGTACAGAGATCTTAAGGCAAAGAGTAAAAATTGTTTTTTTACAGACTCAAGCCTACGGCTATCGATGTCGTATATAGGGTCCCAGACTATGCAGCCGTATTCGAGAATAGGACGGGCTAGCGAGGCAAACAAGGATTTTGTGGCCCAAATATTCATGAATTCTTTCGCCCTCCGTCTAATAAAACCCAGCATTTTATAAGCTTTGCACAAAATTTCATCGTAGTGAAGGTTGAATCTGAGTTTGGCGTCTAATACTACGCCAAGGTCTACAACTTTATCAACTCTTCGCAGTTGTGTGTTGTTAATTTCATAGTTATATGTGTCGACATTCCTTTTTCTTGAAAAGCTTATCACGTAACATTTTTCCAGATTAACTTCAAGATGGTTCATATCGCACCATTGGTGGAGAGCGGTTAGTTTGGATTGCAGAAAAGATACATCAGTTAACGATTGCACTCGTATACTGTGATATAGTTTGAGGTCGTCAGCATAAAAAACGTGCGAAATATCAGACAGCGCTTCCGAAAAATCTGAGATGAAAATATTGAAGAGAAGTGGACCGAGATGACTGCCCTGAGGAACCCCAGAGGCGACATTGATCTCACGCGACAACTGCCCTTGAAACTTGACAAATTGTGTGCGGCCTTTCAAATAAGACTGAATCCAGCTTAGTATTGAACCTGATATGCCGAAGCTACGGAGTTTTTTCAACAAAATTCTATGGTTCACTCTATCAAATGCTTTGCTAAAATCTGTGTATATGGCATCAATCTGATTTCCTTGCTCCATTCTACAAAGAATATCTGACGTCAAAGTGGTTAGATTAGTGGTAGTAGATCTGTTTTCACGGAAACCATGTTGCTGTTCATTAAGAAATGGTTCGATAATGGGAGAAATTTTACTACAAATAATTTTTTCAAACAGTTTTGCATAGCAGATAAGATAGCAATGCCCCTGTAGTTCACCACAAGCCGTTTTTCACCTTTTTTATGTATTGGTGTTATAAAGGATGGCTTCCAAATTGTAGGAAAGAAACCACCAGATAGGGATTTATTGAAAATAATGAAGAGGGGTCTAGTCAGCTCACTTTTGCAGAGGGCCAAAAAACAGGGTGGAATCAGACCTAGGCCAGATCCTTTATTTAAATCGAGATCCTCGATAGCTTGAAAAATTTCATCTTCTGAAATCGACATGTTCCCTATAAGGGTTTCAGACGATTCTTCCGGAGGCTCTTGGTTTAGTGGAGTAGCAGAGTTCGAGTAAACATGCTGAAAGTGGTCTGCAAAATACTCGCAGATCTGTTCTACACAAGATGACGTCGAGTCTTTGTATGTCATAATTGAAGGATAGCCATGAGTTTTACGCTTAACGCTTACGAAGTCAAAAAACACTTTTTTGGATTGGAAATAGTTTCCTCCGCTACAACGTTAACGTACGATTGATATGCCTCTTGGGATTTTAGTTTGGATTCGAGAGCAATCTCGTTATATTTACTCTTGATCTCATCGCTGGCATCATTATTGCGTTTAAGGAGCTTGTAAAGTTTATTTCCCTCGTTGCGTAAATGCCGGAGATCTCTTCCTAGCCATGGCTCTGAGGTCTTGTCTTTTTTTTTTTATTTTAGGTATGAATGATTCAACGGCATCAAAGATGATGCTATAAAAGGTGGATAATGCTGTATACAAGTCTAACGTTGACAAAGTGTCATTCCAATTTACTCGGGATAAAAGACAATTGTTTTGATCCTAATTGCCATAACGAAAGTCATATACAATTCTGGAATTGTACGATATAGAATCAGAAGTGGACAATTCAACGGTAAAAGTGGAGTGATGAACTGAATTAGAAAACAGATGCTCGTTGTCATCAGTTGAACTGACCACTACTTCGTCGTAAGAGTTAGAGAAATAATAAGATCTAGCCATCTTCCATTTTGGTTGGGTATAGGAGCTACTTGCTGCAAATCGTTACTTTAAAAGGTGCTCATGAGATTGAAATCATTTCTATTTAGGAGATTGATAGGAAGAAGTAGGCCGTCTTGTTCATTGACCACAAACTTTAAGCTTGGAAGATTTTAGTCACCAGTAATTATAATCTTATCTTCTTCATTTGTCATTGCACCAATTTCAACAACAATTTGACAAACGTCGTCGTAGACAGTATCGCTAGAATTTGGGGGGACATAAAAAACGCCAATATATAAATAAGATCTTCCGAACTTTATTTTAACCACTTTATGGTGGAATAATTTGTGTTGCGTGGAATTTACTAGCTCACTCATAAAGGAGCTGTGTACTGCAATTAAAACACCACCTCCTCGTGATTGTCCTGTGCTGTGACGATCTCTATCGTCTCTGTATATATTCGAGTCACTATCAAGGATCTCTTCGTTAATGTGAGAATCATTCAACCATGTTTCGGAAAGGGTTAGGATATTAAAATGGCACGACTTTGTGTCAAGAAAAAATTTGTTTAACTTACTACGAATACCACCACAGTTATGGTAAAATAATTTTAAAATCATCTGCTTATTGGGGACGAAAAAATTTATGGTGCTGTTCCTTTGCCCTTTGCAATGACGAGATATGATTTGAACTAGCATGTGATGCGTAGATTTCGAGATCTTTTTTTGCCTGGTTAACGGTGATACCTAGTTCTTCATGGTAGGAAAAATACACAAGCCGGAGAGCGTCCAGATCAATTGGAAGACCTTCTCTCTGAATCATGATTTTCAGACTTGTTTTCGTTTTCCCATCTATGCAAGTGGTTTCAGATGCCTTGTGCATATATGACAGATAGAGCTGAACCGATTCGTAAATTTTATTTTCTCTAAGTCGAGATATTAAATATCTTTTTTCGAGGTCAGCACCCGAAACTATAGTGGCCTTGCCTGTAGGCGGCAACAACGGGTCTAAAAAGGATTGGTTGTTATTATTAGGAGCAAGCGATATGGGCTGTAAAATTGATCTGGACGAATTTGGAATTAAATTTTCTCCACGCACGAAGTTATTATAAGTGCCCTGTATAGTAAAAGATTTATAGTTTAAAGAGGAAGCTGCTTCTAGGTTTTGTGCAGTAGACGCCTCTGCGTCTATGACTGTTTCCAGTTGACCAGCATTAACGCTAATAGAGTGAAGTTTTGGGTCGACAACCGAAGTGCTACAGTTATCCGAAGCGTTGAAGGCATTCAAGCGTTTCGAAGGAGAAAATAGGGATTGAGGTTTAGGATTCATGTTAGAAGTTACTATTGGACCATTAATAAGGGTAATGAGCTTACATGCATACTTAGCGCTACTTATGTTTTTACTGTCCTTGGATCCAGGGCTCACGATTTGATCAATCCATTTCCTGAAAACCATGCCGCACCAGGAACAAATACCATTTTTCTTCTTAAAACTCGTGAAAAGCCAGGCATATCGCGTTGGAATCAAAACTTTGAAGCTACGTCTTTGCTGATTGCGGGAAGGTAGCTGCTCAGCTCTGCATCCACTGATTAGAAGGTCATTTTCAATTGTTTTTCGAATTATTGCCTCATTACAAATCCTTCTACTTCCTTTTACTTAGAAAGTGCAGAAGTTTGCTTCTTGGTTTAAATCCGCAAGTCTTTTGATGCGATTATCCCACTCTTCTGTTGACCAGAAGGTTCCAAGTTTGTAGATGAACTTGGGGCTTTTTGCACTTGGTGATAGTGGACTACTGGGCTGTGTATCAGTTAAACAGGGAACATACGGCGCGTTGATTTCGGGAAATATTGCGGTTTTTTTGAGTTACCGAAGAGCCTTGCACTGTTTCTTCCAAAGAGGCGAATCGTTTATCTAGAACTTCGATTTTCGCTAATACCTCAGAGAGGAGTGTGGTATTTTGTTGTGGCACTGGTATCTTCATCAATATATTTTCCAGTAACTCTTTCATGCTGTCTTTGTGCTCGGAAGATGAAGATTGGAAATTAGGTTTCTCATAGAAGTGAGGCGTTTGTCAACTGATTCAAGAGTTCCTGTGATGTTGTTATTGCTACTTGATAGCGTCGGAGCAAGATCATCAAAGCAAGTAGCCATATCCACAAAGCTTTCATCGTTTGCTCGGGACTTTGAGCTCTGGCGGGCAATCAATTGATCTTTTTCATTAATGAGGACATCGATTCGATCAGTTATTTGATCATAAAAAGCTTCAAATTTCTTCTCAACGTTTTGGCAGTCCAAGCAGATGAAATGCGACTCCAAATAGGGATGAAACCAATCCTTTGGAGCATCCATACATTTTTCTCTTACAAAAACTTTTATATATCACATATTTAAAAGTGTGATCGAATGCGACACAATTGGCTACAAAAGGTTGGACCAATCGGCATGATTAATGGCCTCACCAAGCTTGGTAAGTATAGTTCTTAAAACTCTATTTACCCTTTCCACTTCCTCGTTGGCTTGTGGAGAGTTGAAGGCGATTTTCACATGATCGATGCTCTGTTTAGCGAAGTATGTACTAAAACCCAAAGAGGTGAAACAAGTTCCTCGGTCAGTTATTATACGTCTGGGATGACTGTAATAACTAAAATATTTATCAAGGCTATTGATAACTTCCCTTGTACTTGTCAAGTTAACTGGATACAGTTTAACATATTCAGTGAATCCATCTACAATTAACAATATGTGTTTCTTCTTTGAGTTGATAGTTGTTAAAGGCCTCAAATGGTCCAAGTTTACAGTATCAATTGGTATTAGTTCCTTCAGTATGTTATAAAAATTATGTTCATTGCAACGATGCGGTGGTGAGTCCATAAAACAGTTTACGTAGTTTCTTATGAATTTTGCAACTTTTCCTTTATGGTTCGGAAATCAATAGTGTTTCTTCAGTAACTCATAAGTTTTTTCGATTTCTGCGTGACCAACCTTTTCATGCGTCAAACGAATTACGTTATCCTCCATTTCTAATGGTACGTACATTTACGTTTGTCCGGATTCATATCTTCTAAAGACAAGCTCGTATAATAACCGGTAACCTGGGACTGGACATAAGCATAGTTGTTCGCAAAGTTTTTGGATGCGTTTGTCCCGGTTTTGCGTGAATTGGATCAAAAAATCTAAGCCGTCACTGTCAACAGTGGCTAATACTTGATCAGTTACATCAGTTGTGCTTCTGGGTGGTGCATCTGCGGAGATGCTAGCATTCTCATTAGAGCCATGTACGTAATTATTGATTTTAACAGCAGGATACATGAAAGGGTCGTCAGTGTTGGCATGAGGGATAAGGGCCATTAGGACAAGACAGCGAGGACCATTAGTACTGGCTTCGGTTGATTCAGGGTAATGGTCTAAGGATAAGTCAAGTTGAGCGTGATGAAGAGCGCAAGCGACGCACTGAGGATCTGTCTATTGTTTTGCATCAGAAATCATAGCTCTAGAATCAGTATCAGTTGTTGGTTTGTCATTTGAAGAAGGGCAATAAGTGTAGCACCGGCTAAATGCGTCTATACGACCCATGGATACTCCGCTTGGGTGTTGTATTGTGTCATTATAATTCTCAAGCTGGAGGCCCCATCTGGCGATTTTTGGATTTACATGTCTTTTGTTAAGAGTGAGCGTCAGAGGGTTACAATATGTTATTATCATAAAAGCTATGCCTTATAAATAAACTCAGAAGCGCCTCAGTGCATAGATAATGGCCAACGTCTTCAGTTCGAAACTGTGATAACGAGATTCAGTGGGTGTGGCAGCTTTAAAAAAAAATAGTATAGGGTAAAACTTATTATTGACTTCCCTTTGTAACAATATTGCTCCAAAGGCAGAGGAGCTAGCATCGCAATGAAGTTCAGTTTCTTTTTCGGATCATAAATTGCGAATAATCGGGCAGTGGCTAGCATAGTGCGCAGTTCAATGAAGGCTGCGTTACACTCATCAGTGAATTTGTAGGCTACACCCTCCCGGGTGAGGTATTGAAGCGGTTTGGCTATTTTTGAGAATAATGAAATGTGCTTGCGAAAATAGGAGAGCAATCCTAAACAGGCCTTAAGTTCCCTCTGGTTCCTCGGCATAGAATATTGCTTGATGACTTTTATATGAGCATCACTTGAACGTACTCTAGAGGCACTGACAGAGTACCCTAAATACTTGATCTCCTCAAATGCAAATCTACATTTTTCCAATTTTAGCTCAAGGTTCTTTTCGGTAATACGTTTCAAGACTCGGCCGAGCAGCCCAATATGGTCTTCAAGGGATGCAGTTGCGAACAGTATATCGTCTATGTAGACAACAATGGGTCCAGACTCGAGTATATGTCTAAATATTTCGCATATAAAGCGCTAGAATGAAGCAGGATCATTTTCAGTCCGAAGGGCATTCATAAATATTCAAAGTGATTGTTTGGGGTTACGAATGCGGTGTTTTTTTCAGATTCAGGTGCTATTCTAACTTGATGGATTCCATTACGCAGATCTAAAATTGAAAAGAACTTCTTTTCTGCCAAATAATCAATGCAATCTTCTATAAATGGCATTGGAAAATTGTCTCGTATGGTCTGTTTGTTTAAGGCTCTATAGTCTAAACACATTCTCAATTCACCTCTTTTCTTCCTAGCTAAGACTATGGCAGAAGCGTATGGGGAATTACTGAGTCTAATTATTCCCTTCTTTAGTAGCTCTTCTGTAATCTTCTGAACTTCTGTTCGCTCATGGTAAGATAATCTTCGTGGCATGCAGTGAAACAGAGTGTTGTTATTTAGGTGAACTTCCATCTGATAGTGATGGGGCGCTACAATCAGATTCATCGGGTTCAAATAGTTTTCGTAAATGGTCTTACTAAAGGCTTCAGTGTGGTTTCTGCTCAGGGATATATTTAGTTCTAGGGTTTCTGTGTCATCTGGGGGTAATGTAGTAGGGTCGGACAAGGTTCTAAAGTTATTGTCGGTTTGATCATTAACGAATGCATCAGCGTTGGCTAAATTTTTATCAGTAGATCTGATGCCGTTAAGTTCATGAATGGCTTCCTCAGGAGGTTCGTATTTAACACATGGACTAGTCAATCCTTTATTGTTTGTCGGTTTGAAGGGACAGAAATAACTTTTGTCTTTTTCCAACGCTTTATTCTTATGACCATGCATCTGGGTATTAATCTCTTTGAATTCATGAAGATAAGTACTGAATTCCTTTAGGGAATTTCAACCTAAGATTATGGCTAGTGATACTTTTTGAAATTTAATATAGGCATCGACCTTACCGTACGTTTTCATGTTGCATATTTTGGCCGCGAAGTTTGGTGCTAATGAGAAGAGGGACTGCAGATCATTTCAGAAAACTAATTGGACTGCCGGTGTCGAAAAGAGACCAAAGTTTCTGTGTATTTTTTCCGACTTCAGGTAGAAGCAACGCGGCGCTGTTAGTTTCATCGTCAGCTATATCAATATCGTCCTTCGGTTCTTTAACGTAGGTAGCGGTGTTGGTGTTGCGAATAACTCTCATGACTTTTTTTGATTCGGGCAATCTCGGTGTTGATGACCGATTTCCCAACATTCGACGCACGAACCAGGTGTACGCTTCTCGTAAGGGCAGTAACTTTGATAGTGGCCTCGTCTGGTGTAGTTAAAACAGCGTGGTGTTTCTTCCAGGACAGCGGGAACGACAGATTTTGCAGCAGTTGATCTGGGTACCGTTGCAGCAGGTTCACCGAAAGTTGTAGCGAATTGGCGGGAAGTTGCGGTGACTTCACGTGTGCTAACAACACATTTTTGAGATGATGTGATGCACCTTTTATGACGCTCAAGTAACTTCTTCAGCTATCGAACAGTGCGTGCTCCCAGAAGTAAGTTTGCTTCAGTATTGCGGGCCTTTAGACCGTCCACGATGAGTTTAACTAATTCGATTTTGGTGAGTCAGGTGGGTTTTGCAATTGCTTGCATATCGAGAACATATCTCTGCTACTTTTCGTTCTTCTGATCCCAACTACGGGCTTCCAGTTGGTGGTAGACGTCTTGTAGAGTGAACGTGCGACTGAATTCTACCATCAGTTTGGTTTGGAGGCCTGCGTAGGCTGCGGCTCGAGTAGTTCTGAGAAAGTCTTTCGCAGTTCCCGTGAGAAGACCTCGAAAGCATAACAGCTTAAAGTGATCATCTATCTTGGTAGTTTCCAAAAAGTTATCTAGATCGGCTATGAAGCTCCGGACGTCATAGTGGTCATCGCCGCTGAATTTGTGCACCGCATTATTCAACATCACTAAAGTCAATACTTCGAGTGCTCGCAGTCTGAGTCCGTTGACTACCCGCTTCAATTAGACTAATCGCATGTTGCAATTCGAGTAGTTCCTTTCTTCTCTTCAAAATTGCAATTTCTCTCTTAATTGCCTATTCTTCGGTGGCTTCGTTAGCAAAAGGGGGTCGTTGAGACAAATCAGTGGCATTGGGGACACGAGCGGTGGTTATAACATCGTGGATAGCAGTTTTTTCGTAGGTGCAGCGGTTTCATCGGCACCCGTAATAGTGAGGTTATGTCCACGTACCTCACTACTACGGGTGCCTCAAGTTCAGATTCTGATGAATGATTATCGGTAGGTGTGTCGTCTGGTTCGAAAGAATCGTCGCTTTCAAGGAAACTTATGCCCTCGCCTTGCTCTAGTGTATCATAGAGAAGCCTCACTTGCGCCACTGTGGCCGTCGGTGACGTATCCACACCGGCCGTGGCGAGTGCCTCCAACAGTTGATTCTTTGTTAACCGGACCATCACGTTAGCAAAACTTATTTTTTGTGCATCACTATCCGTGTTTACCCCACACTTGAGTTCTAATCGCCCCTTATTTAAATTTTACTGTTGTATTTCGAAAAATCCTTCTGTCAGTTTCTTCTCTGTCATTTACCTCATCTTGTACAGTTCAATTCGGATTACAGTAGTAGAATGGGGTCATGCACTGATTAAAACTTCTTTTACAAGCATTAACTAATGGTTTTTATACAAACTAAATTTTTATTACAAAGTGTAGATCGAATAATTTGGTTTGCCTTTTTGGATTAAGGTCCTACGACGACAATCCGTTTTATTTTGCTTTCAACAAAAAAAAAAAACATACCCTTTTATAACATGTACTGGCCGCCGGGTGCTTGGTACGGCAGAAGTCTGGGAGGCTTTCTAAACAATTTGTTTTTGGCTGTTTGTGTTCATTTGAGCATTCTCTGGTTCGTTTTGTTTTTGATAGGTATTTCGACGTATTTTGACAAGCCGTCTTTCCATTTCCAAGGGGACTACGAGAACGAAACGGATGGCGCCAAACCTGCAACCTTCACAGTTAGCTAGCTGGAACCGTAGCCCAAGCCAGAAGTTATTTGTTGAACGTGACGCTCTGGCAACTGTTCATCACGGTGCAAGTCAACTTTTTTGATTTCTTTAATTGTAGGGATAATATGGAAAGTATATTATTCAATAAAATAGAGCTGTGATATACAATCAATTATCATGCTAGAAATTGAATATGTATCGATCGTCGAAAATTGAATCTTATGTAAAATACGTGATCAAAATAGGATAACCATTTGCAAGTTACTCTTAGAAATCAAGGCTATGAGATTATGAAATTTCCTGTCGTACAAAAGTTCTAGAATCTTAAAACGTCAGCACAACTCCGTTAATGATATTATTGCAGTTTTGTTGATCATTTGTTGCACAGTGCTCTAAAGCTTCATCTGCTGAAAAGTTTTAAGTAATGTTCTTCAATCAGGATACAAGTCTTACATTACTCCTATATTTACGACAATACAAAGGTTGTGAAGGGTAACTTTTTGTTGACCATAGAAAGGATTATGTTCTGTATAGACTATGCCTACTAATTCCTTGCGCTCTTGGAGTACAAACTCTTCATTCAACGTGCAACAGCTAAGCTTGTAAACGTAAACATTTTAAATAAATGTCTTTTGACGCTGTTCAGAGCGATGATGATGTTTTATTAGTCTTGAATACTTATGGATAAGACTTCGAGAGCATGCAAATAATTTTTATTCTAATAAGCAAAAGTAAATTCAGAAAATCGTTCGTCAAACAATTAAATGGTCCAGTTTTGGTTCTTGAAGAGTATAATTTTTCTTAGAAAGTTATTGAAGACCTTCTCTTCCCATTAGTATCAGCAAAGAATACTTTTTTCACCAAATGCATAAATGAAATTGGTCTAAAACCAAAATACACAGTAAGCTTTAAACAAATAATGTACTCATTTAGAGCTTGGATCTAAATATGATCCTAGAAAATAGTAAGAGTTCTTATGTACCTCTTGAAGAAAAATACCTTACGACGCAGGCCCTAGTAAAGCTGCAAATTTGGATAAACTTTACAGCCGCCCATCTCAGAAATGCTACAAATATTTGCAAAAATTGTTTAACCAATAAATAGAACAAACCTTTAGCTATTGAACCAATTCATTGCATTTTGCAAAACATTTGTTGCGAAAACCACAAAATTCGAAACAAAATAGCATGTTTAGGTTAAAAAATGTCGTAAATCTTGTAATGATTTTTAACATTTTACGTTCGAACGCGGAACCGACCTCTCATCGGTTCTAGACGTTAAGTCTGAGTAGTGCCAACGGATGGTACCAACAGGTCAATGCGGTGGCTGCTTGTCGGCCAGCTAGTTCGGAGAGGATTTCGGTCGCGGGTCTCCGAATGGGTTACGCTCAATTACAATATTTTCAGCCACCTGAACATGACCGTTTTCAAAACGCGTTATCAAAACCAAACCATACGGAGAAGAAACCTACTTTACGTTACTCCGTATTTCTTCATTCATCCAGTTAAGAATACAAAATCTAATTTTCATTTCACGTTTCCGAAGTCTCGACGTGGTACCGAAAAGTATGCTACTCTAACTCAACCCGACGAAAACTACTCTAATAAAATGACAAAACAACAAAGGTACCGCGTACCGCGCGCGACGCGAAACCGACCTCAGCGGATTTGGCGAAACCCTACCCTCGCGACGACATACCTACCCTGCACTCTCTCTTCCCACTGAAAAAGAAGAACCGCTGAAAAGGAAAGTCGTGGTTCTGTTTAGCAATTTATTTTAATTCAGTGCAAAGATTCTACTCAATATAGTACCAAATAAGATAACAATAAAATTATTTGCAATTAATAAAATCGAAAGTATTAAGCGAGTTGTTTTAACATTTTTGTTTTTCATATAGGTAATTTTACTTGCAACTGATTTGTACGCATCTCGTAAAGATTTGTGATCACAGTGAGCCTTTTTATGAAGAAGCATATAGGAGATGGTACAAATCTTACAGTGTATTTTATGTAATATTAAGAATGATTTATTCTACGAATATTAATATTAATTCAAATACATTGACTTTTATATTACTTGAATATAATAGAATCATGGCCAATTTTTATATGAGCAGAAAACAACGTTTATCGCACTTCAAAACGTGTTAGTAGCTTCTGAAGTGCTGTTATTTAATAGTATCAGTTGCCATTGACTAATAAAAATTGAAATGATGACCTAGCCAGCCATATCGGCGTTGGGAAGTTTTTCAAAGACAATTTATTTCTATCCAATCCCATCATTCGCGATTGAAGTATTCAATTATTCATATCGAAAAATTATTATATAAAAATTGACCATGAGATAAGACTAAATGTATTTAAGACAATACACAAATATGAATACATAATTAGATAGAAGAATATTAATTATCATGTGCCTAATATAAAAAGTCTTGGCTACACCGTACAGATTAGTTTTTGAGAATTCATTACATATGTATGCGTTACATTTATTTAGTTTGAGGGACAAACAGTTGTTAAATAATCAAATACTAAGAAATTTTATTTCGTTTTCTAATTGTGTACGTTGTAGAATTTTTACATATGGTATTTTAGATATGTTGACTTAGTAAGTAAAAATATTAAATGTACTTAGTTGTAAGTGGTATGGTAGCTATTGTCGTATTTTCTAGGGTTTACACCTCTGGAGCCAATTATATATATTTTATTAACGAAAGATCCAAAGATCCAAAGCAAATTTTTTTTTTAAGGCAAATTACCCAAAACTGATGTGAACGAAGGTTGCTTTAAATATTGTAATTTAGATCTTATTCAAGGAATAGATTCAAAAAAATTAATTTAAATATTTTAAGGATTAATAAGCTTCACAAATGCAATAATGGGTAAACATCAGATGGTGAAAAGTTAATAAGACTATTTCCAGATACTGATTTGATCTCACACTGGCTTTTTTTTTTCTTTTACCCGGAAAAGAAATTTTAGGGCATAGAGAGGTGTTCGTTATGAAAATTAATTATATAAAAATTACGGTGCAAATGTATCCTTATGTGTAAAAGTATGCAAATTCCTATGGGCTAGATACACTGAAAGTTCTAGTCGCAGACGGCTCCCTCAGGCGGACCTCTGCCATGGGCGGCCGAAGTTTTAAGTCCCGATTTATTCTTTATGGTTTTGGAACAAAAGACATCCCAGTATCCGGACTCTCCTCCGGCCGGACACAGACACCTAATCAATGTATTTTTTTATGCAAGGGATCTCTCGCAAGTGTACAAGCGTTATAGCTAGTAGTGTAGACGTAGTGTAGTAATAGTGTAGTGTTTGAGAACTTGATTGTTAAAAATCGCAAATGACACCACGTAATATACTTTCCTTAGAAGAAAAAGTTATCAACACGCAAGAGACATTAAAACTATCGGTTCGTGAACTAGCGAAGAGGTAAGGTATTTTATAGCTTGAATTTCCCCATTGTTTCAAGCATCAAGAAGCCAAATGAATTGACAGTTTACTTGCGAGAGTGACACATTCCACGAGAGCGAGGCAAATTCTCGTTTCCACTCGTGGCTTCTTCCTTCATGACTTTTGCTTTTCCTATATCGCACTATGAATACGGGACATTAGGGAGCGCCAGTGCAAGTGCAATCGATTTCTTCCGCGCTATCATGCACTTGTTCCGCTCAATGCAAACATGCACAATGCAATAACACTCACGACGCCAATCATGCACTTTTCTTGATCATACTTCAACGAATCCCACACCATGTAGAGTTAAAGTTCATCGAGCGATGGAAAAATAAACAGAAGCATTGCACAGAAACGCGCGAAATATTCACGATTTTTCACTCGGGATTAGTCCGATTGGAATCGAGTGCAATGCGCCTTGCCTTGGGAAGATTAACCACGTCAGTTTACCAGCAGCTAACGGTTAGATTTTCATGTATAACTCCCAGTTTATTTCACTAAGAGTTACATAATTGTGTGAATTTTAAATTAAGCTGAAGATTTGGCGCGGCTGCAGTAGTTTTTAATTGATCTGATCGAATGAGTCCGAAAGTACACTAGTTTTTATTACACATGCATCAATATATTGGTTGATTTGGGAATGAGAGGAAAATCAAAACAATGGAACGATCACCTGATTCCAAGCCTCCTTGATGTGTCGAATTAACTCATCATGTTGTGTGATGGTTTCGCGGGGCTGTTGGGGCGGCCTCCGTGTCAGCCCAGGCGCTTGGCCGCGTCTTGAATACTGATGGTCATTGTTTTGTTCCATTGCAACACATGTATCATGATGATCTTCGAAAGTGCGCCTAGCCACAACTCCTTGACCGAAAGAACCTCTCGTCAGTTGGACGTTCGATAAAACAAAAGATCGTCCATCATATCGCAGGTATCTGACTTCTTGATTTGTACATGCAACACGTAGCACAAACTTCTGCCATGGTTTATGAACAGGAAAAAAATGCGTAACGTTATGAAATTAAAGTTGCTGAAATGGTACAAATATTCCATTTTTATATTTATAAATTACAAACGGTGTACCCAAATCTTTGGAAGCGGGAATATCATCAATCGTTCGTCCAGTCGCCAGAACAAGAAAGTGCTCTCCCGCAAATCCGCGATTGCAAAACAGGGAAAAATCACACACACAATAATCAACGGCAGAAACTACGACGTATAATGCGATTGTATGACACATTCGCTCTATTATAAATAAACTATAGAGGAGAGTTGAAAACTGTTTAAATTTATGCAAAGTCGTCGACGTCGATTGTACGCTGTGATTGGCGTAGATTTTCCCGCCGTTTTCTTTTCCTCGTGGCGCCGGACTGTCAATCCGACAACCACCGACAAAACAGATGTGCGGAATGGACCGCCACATGGCGGCAATGTGCATTTCCATTTGTCGACAGTGGCATAGTGTTTCGATGGCCACGGTGGAGGGGGGCATTCCCAGATGGATATGCCTCGAAGTGTGTCGGGGTTTTGATTAATATTATGTTTCAAATATTTAAATCCACAGATCTAAATATTTGGAGAGAAAAAAAAAATTTTCTGCGCAACGATATCCGCACGAAAGATGAAGTCCGCTTGCATTTCGAGGTCATACCCATCTGGCCGGGTGCAAGGGTTCGGGATCGGAATCACTTCGATTCCCGGGCGTAGGCGTCACATTACAATCTCTTTCAATGGTTTGACGAGAGAAAAAATAAAATAAAATGGGTCCGTATGGTTTAAAGTATTTAAAATAATATAAACTGATTTTAATTCTTAAATCATGAGATTGCAAAAGGATCCTGGCTTTTTCTCGAAGTGCACAAATAACTTTTGACAAAATCTTCGATGCACAACCAATTCCTGACCACGAAAGTATTGAAAACTTGCAACTACGAGTATATTTCAACCAATCCATTTTTTTTAACTTATAAAATGCTCTTCAAAATAGTAAAAAGAAAATTACTGCCGTTCTATCAAAGTATCATTAGAGAATATCAGAGAGGCTTTTGAAGTGGACGGTCTACAAAAGACCAAATATTCTCAGTAAAGCAGGTGCTCCAAAAATGCTGGGAATATAACATCGATGAACACTAACTCTTTGTAGGCTTCAAGGAAGCACACAGCAGTATCGACAGAAATGCACTGTACAAAATAATTCTTGATTTGGCGTCCCAACATAACTTTGCTGCCTGATCAAGTTCCCGATACCAAACACAGAGTCCCAGGTCAAGGAACTAACGGGTAGCTTCATAATGGAATTAGGCTTAAAAGATGGGGATGAACTTACCCCAATTCTCTTTAATATTGCGCTGGAACACGTCATCAGAAAGACACCAGCCGAAATCTCGGGTACACTAATGTTCAAGCCCACACAATGGGTAGCGTGTGCGGATGACCTCAATATTATGGCACGTGCAATCTTAGACGCCGAAAGAGCATTTCTGAGCCTAAAATCTGAAACAAACCAAATTGATCAACAAGTTAATGAAACTCAAACTAAATTCATGACACAAACGAAGAAGAACACTCCAGTTCGACAAAACTTGAATGTGTGCATAATTTTGTTTATCTTTGAGTCGACCTGAATAGAAGAGATGCCAATAAGGATGAGATAAGACGCGACATAAATGCAGCAAATAAAGCTATTACTCCTTACTTCCCATTTTAAGGTCTTGAATTGTGGACAGGCAGAATAAGCTCCACGTTTAGAAGGAATTAGTCAAACCTGTGCTGTTATATGGAAGTAAAACATGAAGCCCGGCGAGTGAATCTGCAAAGGCAGTTGACGTATTTGAAAGCAAAGAACTCGGGAAAATCAATGGTCCAGTGAAACAAGAAACACAATGGAGACTACGTTACAACGATGAGTTCTATGAACTATTTGGCGATCTACTCGTTTCATCTTGGGTAAAGCTACGTAAATTGCCTTTGGCAGGCTACCCAAAAGAGGAATAAAAGGTAAAGCATAGGGTAGACGTCTAGCGGGAAGATTAAGGATTCGATGGAAAGACACGATGGAAGCTGACAGCAGAGCCTTCTTGGAAGTGAACAACTGGCGAAGGAGTTCGCGCAACCATGATGATTGGAGGAGATTAGTCCTAAGCCAAAGCCTGGCTTAGGCGGTCACACCATAGATGATGATGATAAAATTTTATTAAAAATGTTTATAAAACTCAGTAAGCTAATTAGGGGCATAGAAAGTTCAATTGGAGCAGCTTGTGTTAAGTCACCAAGACTTTTGAATTAACTTATGCTCTCGAAGTACTATATGCGTGCACAAAAAAATATTTCAAAAACAATATTGCGCGGCAGAGAAGCAAATGACATTCGCGCTCACACAGTACTCCTAAGTGGAAAAAGGCAAGAGAGCCATAACTTTGGAGTACCTTTCATCGCAGACACCAAATCCAAGCAAATAATCACGTAATTTAAGCCAATAAACGAGCAAACCCGCGCAACGTGGCACAAAACCAAAATTTGCAACATCTGGCCAATCAGTTGCCATGCACCAATAAAATACAAAGAGGAAGAAATCAGAGACTATTTGAATAATACCCTGGATCAGACCATTGTTAGACTGCCTCGAATGATGTTAAAATTCTTTTAGAGGATTTCGATTCAAAAATCAGCCAAGAGAAGGCTGATTGAGGAACAACAGGAGGATATAGTCTTCATATAGTAACCATGAAAATGGGCTGTGATTGATCGACATCACTATAAGCCGATGTCTCATCTCCACTTCTTTCCTGCATTAAACTTCCAGAAGAGAAACAACGGTTGCACATTCAATCCAATCGGGCACCTTTTTACATGAAAATGAGGTGCCACCTGTGTTATCGACACCCAGTTATCATGTGGAGCAGACTGTGATACGGACGATGAGCTACATATCAAAGATATAGTTCTGACGCCGCGCTTCCAGTAGCCCAAACTAGCTAAATCATCAGTGTATATCATGTGCATGCTGTCTCTTGAAAGCTATACCATCCCAAACCCGCAAGTAGGAACTTAGCAATGATATCTGTAATAACTTGTTGGCTTGATCTCGAAAACCGACCTAGTATTTGGCACGGTGGGAGCCCAAATTAGAACGTGACAGCAGTGTTCAGAATCCCATCCATCCAACAAGAACATATGCCAAGCGAGTGGAGTCAATCAATTATATTCTCTTTCCACAAAAAAGGCGACAAGCTACAGCGTAATAATTATAAAGGCATATCACTGCTTTGTATGGTGTGCAAAATATTTTTCAAATATCTTAGAAATTAAAATTGGACCATACACCATCAGTATTATTGGTGAGTATCAAGGTGGTTTTAGAGCAAGTAGATCGACAACAGACCAATTGTTCACAGTCAAGCAGGCACTTGAGAAATGCTGGAAGTTCTACATAGATGTACATCAAATTTCCGTTGACTTTAAGCAAGCATATAACGTACTATATCAAATAATGCTTTGCTTTGGCATCTCAGCCAAATTAGTTCGTCTTACCAAAATAGCAATGACGTTGGCGACCGCATCAATAACCAACTCACCGATGCCTTACGGACTAAAGCAGGGAATTGGGCTGGCCGCATTGCTATACAATTTAAGTCTTGACTACATAAGAAACCTGTCGATACGTGAGGTAAATTACTATACAAGTCGGGCCAAGTAATAGCCTATGCGGATGGCATCAACATTTTGTCGCGATCATTAACAACAGCCAAAGAACTCTTCCTGAAACTCGACAGCGAAGCAAAACTAGTAGGGCTACAAATCAATGAAAATAAAACAAAGCTCAAGACGCAGTCGAGAAAAAAATACCTCAAATAGACAAAATACCACACTTAGCGAATACAGTATCGAAACTGTGAGCGAAAATAACGAGAACCAGTAATGAAAAAGATAAAATATACCTAAGAATAAATAATAAAATATTTTATTCAGTGTTGACGATCTTGAAGACCAGCTGCATACACAGGAAAACAAAGCTCCAAGTATACAAAACAATGGTAACATAAGACCTGTGCTTTGCTGTGGGTTTGAAACATGGACCCTAACCCAAGCATTTGCAAACACATTGAACGCTTTTGAGTGACCGATCCTGAGGTGAATAATAGGAATGGAGCTAGACGGGGACCAATGGTGAATTTGATACAACCGTGGGTTGTATGAAATTTTTGACAAGCCAGAAGTCTCAACGATTGTAAGACTGCGGAAGATTCAATGGGCTGGACACATGAATTGTATGGACGAACAACGGATATCCAAAAAGGTACTCGTTGGGAGACCTGAAGGCCGGAGACCAGTGGGGAAACCGAAGAAACGCTTGTCTGACTCGGTCGATGGAGGCAGGTCATCGCTACTCCGATTTCAAAATTGGAGGACGTGGTCAATGGGTCGAGACAGTTGAAGGGGCTATTTGCACGAAGCAAAGGCCCGAGAGGGGCTGTAGTGCTACGAAGAAAAAGAAGAATCAGTTCTTGATTGAACAATTATTTGTATGTACCAGCGATAAAATAAAATGCGTTAAAAGTTATAAATTTTTTAAGAAATTAAAAATCAAGGGGCTAATTTTATTCATGGAAAAAGGCAGATTTTCATTCTTCAGCATCTTGAAAACTAAGGACTTTCTGCTGAAATAATTGGTATGAACCCGAAGCCTACGCCAAGTTTAATCAAACGGCATCAAAATCCTCTGGCAGCATGTTGACACTCGTGCTAAAAACCTGCTTATTTATTCAGGAATTTTCAATAGAGAAACCTGTAGATTTTTTTATGGTCTTCCATCAAAATATTAGCGAAATATAAAATATTCATCAGAGTGCAGTCAGCATTTGAGAGTCTGTATCAAAAACTGCAACTGTAAGAGCGTTTAATCCGACTTAGGGTCGATAATAACCGTTCCTCTGGAGAGGCTTTCTATGTTAAAGTTGGTAAATTTGAGCCAGTTTATTCACTGTTGAATGCTTCTGTGCTAGTGAGACAACTGGCCGGCCATTGTACTAAAAATATCACTGTCATGACGTTTTTAGTTTTAATTGAGCCACCTCAGCCGATTTAGTACCATTTAGGAATCTCTCAGTATAATTTTGGTGAATTTTGGTGTAAAGATATTGTTCTGCAGACTTACAAGATTTAGTCAACTTAAGAATTGAAGCTTCAGCATAAATTTAGCCCAAAAACTTCTCCGAATAGGCTGTGCAAAATTTAAAAGATAATATTAAATTCTATTAAAAATGCATTCAGCTATGAAGCTTAGTTTTGGAATACTGATTTCGATGATGAGCAAAAAACGCGTTGTTTGATAAAAAACAAACACTTGTATGCTCAATATATCTCAATTGTATGCGCAAAGTGAAATGATCGGTGTTACAGTCAGTTAAGTTCACTATCGTGCCATGTTGGAAGACTATTTTTGGCCAGCAATGGATGGACTTGACATCATTGCTCTAAGGATATCAAAGTTTCAGCCTTTTGGTATCATATACCAGAGAGCTTGTCAAAGAATTGATCTATTTTGATGAAGAAGTTACGTAGTCGTAAAATCTTATCGTACTCTAACTGTCTCTAAGCGAAGGCCAAAGAGGGGCTGTAGTGCTAAAAAGAAGAAGAGGATAATCTTATCGTGGGTGCTTGAATTCCCACCCGGCTCGTGCAATTTAAAGCCATTGAATTTTTAATAGACACGCATGAAGCGGATATTAGCTTATGTGAATAAATCAGCAATATAAGAAAGAGTAATAGGTTTCGGTGACTCTGAATTGAATTTATTTTTTAAGCAATCAGATATCAGTAAAAAAACTCAAGTTTATCTCAAATAGGTTGAAAATTAATTGCTTGAAAATAGAATCCTTTAATGTGAAATCAAGCTCAGACCAATATCATTATTAAAAATATATTTTCATTGCAAGAAAATGTTGAAAAATATAAATTTTGTCTTTTAATTATTGCAACATCTACAAAAAAGCTGTTTTCAATTTTCATGGAAAAAGATAAATACTCGTCAAAAAGAGATATATCTTTGAAAATAGAAAGACAGTGCCCAAACGTCTGATTTTAACCACTTATGTATGAAAGCTGTTATCTTGCATATTTTTGATGGAATTTTGAAACAAAACTGAATATCCGTAGTCGCAAAGTTATTTTCTTCCTTAAAAGAGCCCATAGTACCAATTTTAGGAAAGACTTCATTACCGCAAACAATGAAGTGCATAGAAAACAAGTTGGGTAGGCAAAACGACGCTCATGTCAGAAGGGTTTTGTACTTAACCTACAATATGTGAATAAATAGAATGATTTAATTTAAGAAACACTTCAAATGGCTATAAAGTCGGTAAATTTTATTGAAACTCATAGAATAAAAGGATATTTTATATTTCGTATAATTTAATGATACTGATACAGTTTCACTGACAAAAATTTTAAATGCTTCTACGAGTACTATTAGCAAAGTTCAACGAATTTCAGCCTCTTAAGTTATTTGTTATTGGATCTAGCTCCATGATTTTTAGGGCTTTCTAAACGAAATTTTGTAAAAACCAACTAGTTTGCCGTCCTAACTGTCCATCTATCTGCCTGTCCGTCCGTCTATCCGCCTGTCCGTTCATCCGTCTTTTCGTGCATCATAAGAAATTTCTTTCGAAACTCTAAAAGCTATAAAGCTCAAACTTTGTGAAAAGGTCAAACTTTGAGAAGGTGGTCCCTCAAAAGTTTAGGTCCTATTAATAGATGGTATCAAAATTGTTTAAGGGGGTTCCCCTTATAACAAAGTGGCCCTTAACAAATTTTTTCATTAAATGTAGTCGAGCAGGGTATCAAATGAAAGGTGTAAGCACTATCAGAATCTGAAAAATAAGCAATTTTTTGCATTAAGAGTCCAGGGGTGGGGGGACAAAATGCACGAAGCAGTCCTTACACGATTGGACATTTCGAGCCGAAATTTCGAAAAATCACGAAAGTAGCTCTTTATGAGTCCAAGGGCAACAAATATCTAAGAAATCATAATTTACTCATCCCTGTTAATAAAAGTATGATATATAAATTTTACATCTTCCCCTACAATCCCTTCCTCTCTTTAAGGTTTTACATATATGTAGGCTGATATAAAACTCTTATGCCTACAAAGTTTCATGGAATTCAAATCATAACTATGTGAGTTATCGCCATTTCAATTGCATGGAATTACAAAAAAAAATAACATATGTTGTTAGTTTATATATTTCCAACTGACCTAGGCACTCTTATTTTCTTCGGATTTTCATGAAAATTTAAGGAGTAGTGGTTCACTTGAATACGCTGAGCACTCAAAAAAATTATTTAACATGGAACAAAATCGCTGCTGTTATGCGTTTATGAAGAAACTTTGCTTCTTTTGGATGCATTTGAACGATTTTTTAAACACATTTCGTACATTTTTCCTCCCCCTGCAGCCGCGAAATTGGCATTTTAAATACGTTTAAATATTACGAAGACAATGACCCAAAATATAAGGCTCACATTGTTCAAGAATGGCAGCTGTATAATTGCCGAAAATTCGTTCATCCCCTCTGCAGTCGCCGGATTGTAATCCTATTGAAAATTTCTGTATGGATTGGACCGTGAAATTCAAAGCACGCTCGAGAAAAAGCTTCGCGAAGAATGGGTGAAAATTGATGAGGAATCCTTGCGAAAAACCATCTCCAGTATGCCAAATCGTTTAAAATGTGTTATAAAACAAAAAGGAAATGCAACAAAATAGTAGTTTTATAAAATTTTTGTTATTTTTCAATTGATCCTATGTGCGGACCTTTTTGATAGGTGTTTTTTTTTCTTTTACACAATTTTATATTTTTTGGTATCTATTAGGTAAAAACTTTTGTATTTATGTGATATGTAAGGCTATTTTGTTCTGCTCATAATATAATTTTTTTCTATTTTTCCAGTTTTTTATGACTTATGAAATGAGAAAGAGAGAACATTTCTTATTTCTGCGGATTTTTTTGGGAGCCACTATTACTAACAAAGTTGATCAAATTTCGACTTCCGACATATTTGTTGTTGTTGTACTCATTTAGGTCTACATACAGGTTTTTTTTAAATTTTTCGAATGAAAGGTGTCCAATCAAAAACGGGAGGGGGGGGGGGATACGCAAAATTTTCGTAGATTTCTCCGTACCAAAGTCAAAGTCAAAAGCACTTTATTTAATACTAATCGTTATAAATTTTGAAAGAATATAAAGCGAATTCCAAACAATAACAATAAAAAACTTAATGGCCCAAATGGCTCTCTAAATTTATACATTATCATTAACACATTTCATCAAAAAAACTATAGCTAATTCAATTAATTAAGATTATTACATATTATTTCATTCAATTTGAAAAAGGAGAAAAAACCAACCAACACTATCCTAAAATTATTTATAATTTAAACACAACAGTGAAACTTTGATCCTACACCTAATATGTTGTAACTTATTTCTCATAAAATGCAATCAAAAACTTTATCTTATACTAAAAGAAATTCTATAACAATGTTCCCAACCAAAGCGTTTCATCTTATCTCTAACAGAATATAGTAAACATAACATATACCTAACCTATACCTAATTCTTAACACAAATAAATAACAATACTAAATGTAGCAATAATGAGCTGAAACTCAAAAAACTAAATAATGAAAAACACCAGAACTGAAAATAAACACGAATAATTTAGGCATTGTCATTCAGCCACCAATACCTGGATTACGCCGTCTCAATTCGATCAGCTTCAACGAATCTAGCAAATGAGTATCTCCATTGAAATTGTTGGTCTCGTGAACTCAAGTTCGGAGGATATTTTATCTTCTTATCGGTGGCCCGTCGATATATGTGATATATGACTGGGACGCCGTCAAAATCAAAAACATATTGATTCATGTCCAAATACACGAATGCTTCTGGAGGAATGAAGCCAGTAGCGAGACAAGTCTCTATATACCCGTCTGTAGAGTGAAACGGCTGTGAAATCCAAGGGTTTTCGCTCACAGTCATAGATCTTGCGATATGATTCCGAAAAAAGCTTCAATATGAAGATAAAGACCCTCGTCACTTCAGCAGTTTGATAAATTATTCTATTCGATATATAGTGCTTCCAATCCATCTTAGGCTTTTTGTACAAACCAGTACATTGCACGAAGACATTTCCTTTCGAAAACTCTTAATTTTTCCAAAGTACTAGCACTCTGATTGTACTAGATCTGACATCCATATGTCAAAACTGGTCTAACCAGGGTCTTGTAACAGATAATTTTGACCTTTTGATCAATGTATTTGGAATGAAAGCGTTTTCGTAGGGCCATGACTACCTTAAGTGCCTTACTGAGCATGATTTTCCCATGTTCAGTATAGTACAGATACTGGTCGAGATAAACACCGAGGTATCGAACACAGAGTTTATGTGGAACTCGTTCTAAACTACCCTCGCCAGCTATGATGTGAAAATCTTTCCAATTACGTTTCAGGTCTTGACCGACCCCCTGCACCGTTGTCCGAAACAAAATTGTTTCACACTTCTGCGCATTGATTTTCATTCGCCAATTGTCAGTGTACAGCTGCACACCATTGAAATTTTTTTGGAGATTGCTCTGAACTATTGTAGCTTTTCGGTCTGCCGTATAGATGATCAGATCATCAGCAAACGCTACCAATGATCACGTTGGCGAGACGTTAAAATCAAAGCCGTTCAATAGTTTGCGAATAAAGATTGAAAAGAGCAGAGGCACAGTAACTGTTCCCTGCTGTAGACCATTCAAGACCTTGAACTCGCACATTATTAACAGGTTTCCATCAGTTACAACAAACGATTTGCCGTATAACACATTGCACATCATGGCGACAAGGTATCTAGGGAACTTGTCCTGAAGGAGTTTAAAAACTAGTCCATCTAACCACACCGTATCGAAGGCTTTCTCCATATCAATGAGACATGCTCCAACGCATTGTCTATCATTTAGTTTCCAACAGATGTCTGAGGTTACTTTCGTTATTGGCACGAAACCAAATTGGCACGAAAACCAAATTGGCAATCATCAACTCATATTCCTCAATGTGGGCGTTTAATGCTCTGTTGAGTATCACTTCAAACACCTTGCTAATGTTAAGCAGCAAGCTGATTGGGCGGTAGCTTTTAGGGCATGAAGATTCATTTCCTTTCTTCAAGATCGGAAATACCTTAGCCTTTTTCCACTCATTTGGGAAATATGAATTGCTCAACATGTTGTTGAACAATATGCAATAGTTCCTAATAGCAACCTCAGGCAAATGTTGGAGAACTACATTTCGAATACCATCAGTACCACATGATTTCTTGTTGTATATATTGCGAAATATGAGACACAAGTCTTCATAGTTGACAAAATAATCAATAAGATGTTAATGTTTCATTGAAATGAAGAATTGATTGTCCGTTCAGGCTTGATTTGCAGTCGGAAACTTTTTCTTCAACGACCTCTGAAAATATTTCATTCCCTCTCTCAGGGTTTGGTAGATAAACCAATTCAAAATGTGTTCCAAACAGGGGAAGTTTATCCAACACTTCACATGTAATCCTGTTTCCATTTCTATCCGGAGTCGTACTATCAATTTCGATACCAGCCCTTTCGAGAAGATTTATCTCATCACTAGTGACTTCAAGGTTCGATACCTTCACTCGAGGCTTCTTGCGGAATATGCTATTTACGTTCGCGAACACGCCGTCTTGGTCCTGTGGGCTAATACCCCTCAATTTTTCCGCCCATTGATTGCTGACCTCACTACTGAAGCATGACCGGATTACGTTCCGGACATTCTTCAGATGTAATTTCAACAAAGCCAACGAGGGATGGTTGTAGTCCAAAAATCGTCCATAAATATTGTTGACGCGTGTGAGAAGAAGGCTTTTCAATCTTTTCAACCTTGCGATGGTTGGTGTTTCATATCTCTCCATATTGTTTCGATGTTTAATCTTGGAAACTACTTTCTCAATCGTTTCCAACGTCAGCTTCTCTAACTTCGACAAATAGACATCTATTTCATCGTAGGTTAGATTCCTGTCATTAGGAACCATTGAGCAAGAGTTGCCATCATCAGAAGGGGGACATTGCTTCTGGTACTCCCGATTAAACTTCTTTTGAAACTTTCCCCAGTCTGTTTTTTTTTTAAATTCAACCGATAGTTTTCATGTTGAACTGGGATGAGGAAGAAATCATCCCTGTGATGATTGATTTCCATTACGATTACGTTATGGTCTCTATCATAAGGAAGCAGCTGCAGTTTCCGTTGAGGACTATTAAAGTTGAATTCGAGTCTTGCGTCAGCAATGCAAAGGTCCAAATATGAATTTGTCTTGTTGTTTCGACCCATATAGATTGCACCTGTATTCAATTTGGTTCCCCGTTATCCACGATTTCAGGAAAACACCTCTTGGATTATTGGTGGCGTTCAGCCATGATGTATGTTTGGCGTTCTGGTCACCAGCAAGGATATAAAAGGTATGCAGCCTGTTCAATTCGAGTATTTCAAACAAGCAATTGAGTTCCTCCTTGAGCTTGAGAACAGTTCCACCAGTTGCATAGGCATAGATAACGAAAAAGTTAGCCCCACCTGGAAGTGAGATTTTGATAAGGGACACTTCAAGAGATTCAAAGCTTTTGAATTCAACTTTTCAATATATTGGAAACGATAGGGTCTTCGAACCAATATCCCGGTGCCACCTCCCCCATCACCTACTGCCCTATCGTTTCTTACGAATTCAAAATCCTAGAATGTCATGGAGTACCATGAACTGAGGTGGGTTTTGGTGAGAAGCACGATGTCAGGCTTTTGCCAGGCAATGAATTCAAGGAGATAACCACGCCGATGTAAAGTAACAATGGAGTTGACTTTGATCGAGATGAGACGAATCCTATCCATGGGAATGTGACTGGATGACAAATTATTTTGAGGCATTTGAAATCCCTAGACGATGAAAAACAAGATTAATTTTTGTATCTTGCTTATCGATTCTTTCCGATAGAGGATTTAATTGCTGTAAAATTTTGAGAAGCAGCTCATTACTGCCACTTACATTATTTACACTAATTACCGCATTTTCTGCTGGTCCTCTAGCGGCGAGTGCAAATGATACTCCGGGCTTCACGATGTTCGGAACTAAGACACTGCGGTATAGTTGTGTTTGCTTTGGGACAGATTTTAATCTTGCATCTTGATATCGGGATTATCCTTGATATGATGCCGGGTGACCAAAAACATCGCAGTTAACACAATATAATTTCTCTTTGGCTCCGTCTGAGCTAATTTGCACTCTCCGGGAGCATGCACGTCCTTGCATTTAACGCATCGGTAATGCATGGCGCAGTTGGCAGCCGAATGGCCAAATCGTTGGCAGCGATAGCACTGGTTGATTTTTCGTTTCTGGAGGCGTTCCCACCTCACCACTCGGAAATTTAAATACCTGATTTGCTGAAGAGTGCTTGGACTGCTCTTATTTGATATTTGTACTAAATAAAGTGGCAAATTTTTTTTTCTACCGCCGACCTTCTTGTCGCGAATATTTAAGCTGAGATAAATTCGATTTGTGGTGCTGCTTCCTTGAGAACCTGAAAAAGGTCGACGGTATCTTCTCCGCAGTCCAAGCCCTTCAGCAAGAACGTCTGGTTCTTCTCGCTTTTGGGGGTGTTAGTGAAGTGCGGAAGTGCGGAATTCAAATCATTTTTCGCTGATTTGAAATCAACCAGTGATTTCGTTATAATTGATAATTTCTCGGAATTGATTCGTGTAATTTCAAAATTTGTTAATTTTTTTTCGAACCATGTCCTTTCCGCTTTGACCGAAGACATTAATTGGCGGGATTTTCTCGATATTCTTGGCTACTTTTTGAGGAGGACTAGCAGAACTACGGGCTGGTTTCCTCTTCTTATTTTTATTTTCCTTATTTTAATTTTTTAAATAAACTATAAAATTGTCATTATCTTTATTACCTCCATTATTTTCGTCTACCTCCCTATCCTGTTGGAGTCCGTCCAGCGCTGCAAAGTAATTCTGGCTTTCGTTGGTGCAACCAGCACTTAATACTTCTTCTGTGATTATTGGATTAGCAGCTTTCTTCTGTTTTGCTTGCTTATCGATTTTCCGTATCGGTTCACTATCTTGCACTTTTTTTGCTATCTCGAACATATCTTCGTACGTTTTTATTCTTGGTTTTAACTCTTCGATTTCAGTTCGAAGTCGACTCACCTCCTGCTATCCTCGAGCACTTGTGTCTTACGGCCGCTATCTGCGGTATCCTGGGTGCTCGTGTGTCTCCGCTTGTTGACACTTGCCGCCAATTTCACACTGTCTCTCTCCCCGGGGCCGTCGGGCTCCTCCATACAGCAGTCTCGAGTTGTCTTCGGTTTGTTGCCTTTTCTTGATTAATTGATATGGTTGGTCGATGCCTTCGATGATAAATTCTTCCCCAATAGAATCAAAATTTGCTTTCGACTGGCTCGTAAAAAATTATTTCAATTTTTTGAAACTGACTTTTGTGAAAAATTAATTAATTTTTAAAATTAATGACAGGAGCGATTCCATTTCTCCATACCCTGCCCTCCTCAGTACTGGTAAGGTAATTGTTTGGGGTTAAGAGAAGGTGACATGAGAGGTTTATGATCAACCTACTGGATTCTGAGCTCTCATGAGCGAAAATCCCATACAGGTCAAGGGAGGTAGAAAACCAAATTCAATTTTATTGCCCTTTGCATGTTGCACCCATATTGTTGGTGCTTGGCTCACTCGACCCAATCAAAACAGCAACTGCCCAGAACAACATGACCGGATCGTTTGGACCAATCACTTTACGTGCCGGCTAACCCGGAACAACTATGCACTCAAGGGTAATTGGTAGATACACCAATTACCAAGAGCTGCATGATTGAACCGTGCAGTCCAACCACCAGCAACCCAACAACGCCCCTGGCAGTCTGCACCGTTGTCGGGAAGCAAGTAACTTTATTTTCTAAATTATTTGTCTTTTATATTCTACTGACACTCCTCATATTTATTTTATTCATTTTGGGTCGGATGAATAGTGAATAAACATTGAAAATATTTTCATTAGAGTGGTTTATGTTATTTCTGATTGAGTTCAAGTAGTTTATGTTTTGACACCACGACAGTCCAGAATCGGTGACGCAGGTGAATCCCGATTGGTTTTGGCTGAGCTTTAGTTTGGAAGATACGGAAGTGGTAGTTTAGGGTGGTGTGACACGAAAAATTTTAAACGCATTTCAAATCAGCCAAATTCATGGTGGCAAAATAGTTGTAATGATCGATAAGTCGTCTAATCATCTGATCTATGACCAAAGTCCTCGCCAAACTAGCTAGTCTATAAGTAGCTGCCAATAGTAGGCGTCATGTCTTAAGTCTATTGTAAACCCAATTTTGGCTTTGTTGTTATTGATTGGGGAAATTTTTCAGAGTTGATAATTATCAAAATATTTATGAATATAGAGTTTTCCAGTAAGAACATGACAATATATGAATAAATTTCAATAAATCGATTGTGAGGCCAATTCTGATCGGAAGTAATCTTCCAACATAGCAAGATAGCGCTCTCTATTGACGGTAACATGACGGTGGGTTTCATCCACGAAAAAATACGGCCCACAGTAGTTTTTTGCGGATGCAACGGTGCCTCAAGAAAAAAATGTGGGT
The DNA here is from genome assembly GCA_963969285.1 of Odontomyia ornata. NCBI lineage: Eukaryota > Metazoa > Arthropoda > Insecta > Diptera > Stratiomyidae > Odontomyia > Odontomyia ornata. The sequence goes on from OZ017738.1 coordinate 141,558,570, forward strand.
TTGTTGCTGACCAATATTTTGCTTATTAATAAAGCCATTGATGATATTAATTTTTAATAATTATCAAATGTTTCTGGTTCGTAAACTTTACCGTGGTAAAAATGTTGACATTGACAGTTCATTTAAAAAATTTAAGGGTGCATTCATATAAAGATGCATTGTTATATATCTACTGCAAAACCCTATACTTTAGTTACAGTTAATGTTTCATGTTTTAATATGTGTAGGTAAATTTGCTCGTTTACTGGAGGTTCTACATATGTGAAGATTAGCCCTGAGGAACCCCTTATGAAGGCATTCGGTTAAGAAGCAATAAAATGATTTGTTTTTTTCGTTTTTTTTTTTGAATCTTGTTTTTTTAAACTTAAATATTTTCAAAACAAAAGGCAAAACAAGTATTCGTAGTATTTACAAATTGATAATATTTTGCATAATTTGTTTAACGTCGATCTCCGTATTTTGTCAGTAGCAAAATTTGAATTTATTAGAAGTTACAATTTGTAAAGCTAATTTGAATACCCTTTGTTGGTAAGATACTCTCATCATCACAAACAAGGCACATGAGAAAAAAAGTCAATATAGTTATATAACGACCATTATGCTTATGACTTTCCACAATCAAATTTGCAAATTTAAAAATACTCTACACATATATTTGATCCGACTGCACTTTCCCGATAAGAAGCGGAAAAACCCTCACAATTGTAACTTATACTCGATGAAATTCAAATGAGTATGTTCACCTTATATCAATGATCTTTTTGCCTTAGAGGTGAGAAAAATGAAAGTGCTGGTGTTAGTTATTTCTTCTTGTCTCAAGCGAAAAGGTTGCATTCGATTTCCATAGGTGTCGTATTACGTCCATCACATCTGTATCTTTATCGCCTTCCAGCTGCTGATGTTATGTCTATCTGTGAGTCTATTATGACTAATTTGTCATCAAATGACTTCATTGCAACCATGTCATGTTCCTGTTGAATCCAAATCTCAGATGACATGAAACTGAAAGATTTAAGTTATTTATCTTTTTGGCTTAAAATAAAGTTGCTTTGACTCGCATTACAGATAGTGTTGCTATTTTTAACTTTACACGAAGATAAATAGCTGTCCTGAGAGATCTGGAAGGCACGAGTATAAAAGATATTTATGCTTGATTTACATTAGTCAATGCAAATATATATGTAATTTGGGATGAGATTCTACCACGAGCATTTCTTATTGGATTCCACAAGATACTTCATTTCATAACTACACTTTCAGCAAGAAGATAAGATGAACTTTAAAGCCGCGGATCTCACCTTGGCGCGAGTGCTTTGTAAGATAGTAGCTCGGCAATACTGATCATAGATCCATCACAACAAACTCGACAAGTGTGGCGGGTTTACACCTGAAATGATCATTGACAAAAATCTCAAGTTGCACTTCAACAGACATCAAAGATATTTCTTGAGTAGGTGCTACACCGTTCGTCATGTTGCGGATTAACTTTCTTTGGTTGGCGAAGTGGCGTCGTCACAACTATCTTTTTTCGGCAATTACATGCCTATTTTATTAGCGCAGGCGATGTCACATTGTTCTGTCGTCTGCGGTAAATGAGCGAATGGGCAAAAAATGTAATGCAAGTTGATTAATAGACACTTTGACATTCTGATAGGTTTTATGGAGCGTGAAGTATGGCAGCGGTAAGAGTGATGTGACCACTTCATAATGTAGACTTTCGCTCTTTTTACCCGCTTAGATATTTTTCCAACCTTTTTTCAGCAATGCGCAATTTTTTGCAAAGTGGATGGAAGATGAAGAGTTGACTTCAATGCAAGGTCTTAATTGCACTGTACTACTTTTTCTTTTCATATCAGGCCGACCCAAGGTAATTGTCAACTACTATCAATAAAAGTAAAGAAAGTTTAGAAAATGATATTAAATTTTTACCTACCTTTTATCTACTAAAATCGCGTCTTGTCTGTCCGTCTGTCCGCGTATCACAGCACTTTTTCTCGCACACTACATAAGCTAGAAGCATAAGATTTTGGAAGTAGGTGTAAAGTGGTGCCTTCTTCAAAGTTTCACTACAAAAAAAAACTTAAGGTGTTTAAGGCGGGTCTCCTAAATAGGGGAGTGGACCCTGAAAAAAAAATTCTATCGAATATAGGCAATATGGATTTTATATGAACGGTCTTAATGAGAACTTTTCAAAACAGGTCTTAAAATGTCAAGTTTTGCTTTGAGGGGTGCAGGCGAAAGGGAAATGTACGAAAATTGTATGTCCCCCGCTTGCGATTGGACACCTTCGACCTAAAAAATCTGAAAAAAAATCGCAGAGGTAAGTCTTCAGAATTATAAGGACAACAAATACCTCAGAAGTCGAATTTCGATCAACATTTTAAAAATTTTACATTTTTGCCTATAAAATCAAAATGCGACCCTTAAATTTCCTAAAGGCTATAATTTAAATTTTCTGATAGCAATTATATATATCCTGAAAATTTCACAATAATTAAACAATAAACAGCTAAGTTACAGCCGATTGAATATTTAACAATTACAACACATTAACCCTAGATACTAGGGAGATACACGTTTACAACGCACCTAGACGCTACAAATACTCGTACTCGTATGTAGGAATTTAGATAAAAATTTAAATAATGGTTTCTAATGTTGATATGCTATCATGACCATTCAACCAACCGGGTCAAATCACTTGAAACAAAATTGCGGCGAATTCAAATACATAATCACCAGTCTTTGCTAAACTTTAAATTGATCATTTCACCCTTTTTACATCAATTTAATGTAAATCTATAGGATAATTTGTTTTTGAATATTAATCTCGTGCTTAGATGCGGACCCCTCTGGATCAGTTCTGCTAGAAAACCGTCTACTTCAGGAGGCTGATTTTCTCTAGGGCACGCAGTGCTGCATGTGTTTCTTCTCTGGTTGGTGATGAAACTGGAACTTTTTGCTCTGCTTCTGGGATGTTCGCAGCTTCAGACATCTGTTTTTAAGCTTTAGCTGGGTAACCTATGATTTCGGACTTTCTTTTATTAAGGTGAGTATATTATTATTTTTCCCAAACACGTGCTTCGGAAGGTACGTCCTACTTTCTTCAGTAGTTTTGTGTTGTATATACTGGATATTTATATATATATATATATATATATATATATATATGTATATATATATATATATATATATATATATATATATATATATATACATATATATATATAAACATGCATATATATATATATATATATATATGTTTATATATGTATATATATATATATATATATATATATATATATATATATATATATATATTTATATATATATATATGTATGTATATATATATATGTATATATATATATATATATATATATATATATATCATCATCATCATATTCAGCTTGTTCCACCATAATCCTAAGTTATGGTGTGGCCTCCCTTACATATTGACTTCTCAAAGCTTTCCATATCTTCCTGTTTTCAGCTGTTCTCATCCAGGCTGTACCGGCTATTTTCTTTATATCATAGTCCCATCGAATGTTTGAGCGTCTTCTTGGTCGTTTGATTCCCTTTGGGTTCCACTGCGTTATTCTTGTGGTCCATCTGCCGTCCGTCATTCTCGCCAAGTGACCGGCCCATTGCCATTTCAATGAGTTCGCTTTTTGTATCACGTCTGTTACTTGGGTCCTTTCTCGTATCCACGATAGTCTCTTGCGATCCCTTCGTGTCATGTCTAGCATACATGTTTCCATGGCTCTTTGGATGACCTGGAGTTTCCTCGCTATCCCTGTTGTCAGCGCCCATGTTTCACTACCGTATAGCAGGACTGGTAAGATACATTGATTGAAGGTTTTCTTTTTCATGTTCATCTTCATTTTAGACTTGAATATAATCGAGTTGTTCCCGAAAGCACTCCATGCCATCTTTGTTCGTCGATTGATTTCTGGTAGTAGTGAGCCGGATTCGTGTTTGAGCTGACCAAGGTAAACATATTCTTCGACTATTTCTAGTGTTCACTTTTGTATGCCCCTGAGTGCTTATGTAGTCATTGAACATGATCTTGGTTTTGCTTAAGTTCATTTTCAAGCCTATTTTCCCGCTAGCCGCGTTGAGTTCGTTCAGCAGTTCTTGTAATTCATCTTGGCTGGTAGCTATAAGGACTATGTCATCTGCGAATCTCAAGTGATTGACGTGTTCACCATCGATGTTCAATCCTTTATTTTCCTAATGTAGGGTTCGGAAGATACCCTGTAACGTGGTATTGGCTGTAACGTGGCATACCCCTTTTTGTGTGGGAAACTCTGGGGTGCCTTCTAGTACTTTGACCTTTACTCTTGCAGTTAGAACAACCACGTATGGTTTGTCCTATGCCTTATGCTATTAATGCGTTTATTATTGCATCAGGAAAGATTGAGTCAAAGGCTTTCTCAAAGTCTATGTAAGCCAGTGCTAGGGGTTGTTCATATTCTTTATATCTACTCAAGACTTCCCGTAGTGCGTGGATATGATCTATAGTGCTGTATCCACTTCTGAAATCAGCTTGCTTTCGTGGTTGTTCGGCATCTAAGGCTGTCTGTATCCGGTTGCTAATGATCTTCGTGAATACTTTATAGAAGACCGATAGTCGACTTATTGATCTGTAGTTGCTGACGTCTTCTTTGCTGCTTTTTTTGTGAATCAGTATTATATTAGCACTATTCCATTGATCAGGTATGGATCTGGTGTTAATGCAATCAGTGTAGATTTCTGCCAGTAGTTTCCAGGTTTCTCTGCCTGCGTACTTGAGCAGTAAAGCCGTGATACCGTCATTACCTGCCGCGTTACCATTTTTCATGGAGTAGATAGCCATCTCGACATCTTCCACTAGGATATTTGGGGCATTATCGTTGGTTGCAGAGAAAGCGGTTGTTGTTATTAAGTTGGAAGGCAAGTTATCTGGAGCCTTAAATAGGTCCCGGTAGAAGTTAGCAATTGCCTTAATTATTTCCTGTCTATCTGTGAATCTGGTGTTGTCATGATTTAGGGCTATCACCTGTTCTTTGCCAATGAGGAACCTCTTTTTGCCTTCTTAAGGCTTCTGTTATTTGTAATGGCATCTTCCACTAGTCTTTCGTCATACTTCTTGATATCTTCAGATATCATCTTCCTTATTGCTTTGCAGGTTTCTGAATATTCAATCCTTTCAATGTTTGAGCATGCTTTCATTTCCCTGCGCTTTCTGAGTGGTGCCTATAATCTACTCGAGGTCCGCCTACTGCTTCGGCACTTTTCAGAATGACTTCGATTAAGTTGTTTGCGTCCCAGTTTTGTGCATTTATTTCTCTGTTTATTAGGGCTTGGTAACTCTCTATATTACACTTGATGTTTTCAGTGTAAAAGCTGGGTTTAATTGGCTTCCTGACCAGGTTGCTTCTTCCTGCCTTCAGGTCAAGGGTAATTCTTGCTCTGACCAGGTGATGGTTGCTTCCTTTCTTAAATCTGTCGATTACAGAGACGTCTTTGACCGTTTTTTTGGTGTTTGGTAAGTATCAAATCAATTTCGTTTCTTATTATCGCATTAGGTGCTTGCCACGTCCATTTCCTGTTCTTGTTCTTCTTGTAGAACGTATTTGTTATAAATAAACCGTCGTAGTGGGCGAACTGCGCCAGTCGTTCTCCTCTTTCATTTCTTTGTCCTAGTCCAAATTTTCCCACCAACACTTCTTGGGGAGGTGGGAGGAAGTCCATCTGAATTACCATCTCCCTATGGACAATCTACCCTAGCTGGGTAGGCAGACATTTTTATTGATGAAAAAGCCGTCCCTGATATTTGAACTCGGTACCTCTCGGGTGAGAGTCCAGCGTTCTACCCATTAAGCCGGCTAGGGTATATATATATATATATATATATATATATATATATATATATATATATGTATATATATATATGTATAAATATATATGTATATATATATATATATATATATATATATATATATATATATATATATATATATATATATGTATACATATACAAAAAGATATATATATATATATATATATAAGTATATATATATATATATTTATATGTATAAAAAGAAATAAATAATATATATATTTATACACATATGTATATATATATATATATATATATATATATATATATATATATATATATATATATATATATATATGTATATATGTATATATATACATATATATACATATGTATGTATATATATATATATATATATATATATATATATATATTGTATATATTTATATATATATATATATATATATATATATATATATATATATATATATATACATGCATATATATATATATATATATATATATATATATATATATATACATAAATATATATATATATATATATATATATATATATATATATATATGTGTGTATATATATATGTATATATATATATATATATATGCATATACGAGTATATATATATATATATATATATATATATATATATATATATATATACAGAGGTGGCCAAAAGTGATCGGACAATACAAGAAACAAGCAATAAAATACTTTTACGAGCATAAGCTTTGAAATGAAATAAAAATTTTTCCCTTATATAAAAGTTACTTGTATTCTCAATTAATTGCACAAAAAAATAAAACAGAAATAAAAAGATTTTCACAAGAAAATTAACAACTAATTCAAATCACATTGCATCAAGTGGACAAAAGTAATCGGACATTTTGAAAAGTGTGAAATTAGTCAATGAAGTTTGGATTAATTCTTTTCTTTTCATTTCCGAGTTTAAAAGGGAATTCCCCTAATTATATGTTGATATGTGTTTTCCTGATATCAGTCATTTACTTGTCAGTTTTAAGTGAAGAAAGTTAAACATGGCTAAGAATCGCAAAGAAACCTGTATACATGAAAGAAAAGTTATAATAAAGGTGTATAAAGAGAATAAATCCTTTTCTGAAATATCAAAAATAATTGGAAGAAGTCGTTCGACAGTTTTCGATATCGTGAAACGGTTCAGAAAAAATAATCAGGTGGAAAACAAAATTAGGAGTGGTCGACCATGTAAGCTAACAGAGACAGACGCACGAAAAATCTTAAGAATTGTTAAAAAGAATCCGACTACAACGTCCAGAAGTATTAGGGATCAATTAGCAGATGTAAATGGTACCAATGTTAGTGCCCGGACTATTCGTAGAGCTCTCAGCCGTGCTGGTTATCAAGCGAGAGTACCTCGAAAGAAACCACTAATTAGCAAAGTTAATAAGAAGAAAAGATTATGCTTTGCAAAAGAATTTAAAAGCAAGCCGCTCGACTTTTGGACTCGTATAATATTCTCTGATGAGAGTAAGTTTAATATCTACCACTCCGACGGCAGGTTGTTGGTGTGGAGAACTCAAAATAGTGAGCTTCATCCCAAAAACATTCAACATACAGTAAAACATGGAGGTGGCTGTGTAATGGTCTGGGGTTGCATGGCTGCCAACGGTGTAGGAGAACTTGTTTTCATTGACGAACCTATGGACAAACTAGGTTACTTGTCGACTTTGAAAGAAAATTTGAAAAAAAGTGCACAAAAATTGGGTCTTGATGGTCATTATTTGTTCCAGCAAGATAATGACCCAAAGCATACAGCTCATGATGTTCGTATGTGGCTCCTTTTCAACGCTCCTGGTCAATTAAAAACACCACCGCAATCCCCAGACCTAAATCCCATCGAACATCTTTGGGATCATCTGGATAAAAAAATAAGGAACCATCACATTACTAATAAAAGTCAACTGAAGACGGTGTTATTAGAAGAATGGGACAACATTACTCCGGACGTTACCCGTAAGTTGGTACAGTCTATGCCCAATAGGTTAACAGAAGTTATAAAACAAAAAGGATACGCAACTAGATATTAAAAGCCTATGTTCTAATGGAATCATCAGAAAGAAAAGTATTACAATTGAACGTCCGATTACTTTTGTCCACTTGATGCAATGTGAATTTGAATTAGTTGTTAATTTTCTTGTGAAAATCTTTTTATTTCTGTTTTATTTTTTTGTGCAATTAATTGAGAATACAAGTAACTTTTATATAAGGGAAAAATTTTTATTTCATTTCAAAGCTTATGCTCGTAAAAGTATTTTATTGCTTGTTTCTTGTATTGTCCGATCACTTTTGGCCACCTCTGTATATATATCTATATATTTATATATATATAGATATATATATATATATATATATATATATATATATATATATATATATATATATATATATATATATATATATATATATATATTGGATAGTCTAAAAAGTATTGAGCCTCTTTGTCACTAGATGGTGTTCGTTGTCATATATCGGGCAATACTGATCAAATTGAGTTTGAAAGGTGACATTCCAGTCTACAATTTTCATACTGACAGTTTTGTATTTCGTCATTCGTGTCAAAAGTTGTATTCATTTAAAAATGAGTGAAACTTCTGAAAAGATTCGTTATATTTTACAATATCACTACGATTAAGGTGAGAATGCATCGAAGGCTCGTGAAAAAATTTGTTGTATCTACGGTCAAGATACGTTATTAAAAGTCACAGCCAAGAGATGGTTCACTCGCTTTCGTTCTAGAAATTTTGATGTCAAGATGCACCTCGCTCCGGTCGACCAATCACTGAAAAAGTCAGTGAAATCTTACAAAAAATTGAAGAAGGCCGAAGGAACGGAATATCTATCACCAAACAGTTTTGAACCATTTGCGCAAGGCTGGATGGACAAAGAAGCTCGACGTTTGGGTGCCGCATGAATTAACAAAAAAAAATTGACGACCGAGTTTCCATTTGCGAAATGCTAATAAAACGAAACGAAATCGAGTCATTTTTTAAGCAAATCATTAAGAGTGATCAAAAATGGGTAAGGTACGAGAATGTCGGCTGAAAAAGATCATGGTCAAATAAGGTGAATTACATTTACATTACAAACGTCTTCAAAGCCAGGATTGACACCAAATAAGGTTATGCTGTGTGTATGGCGGGATTGGGTGGGAATTGTTTATCATGAGGTGCTAGAACCTGGCCAAACACTCCATTCGGCTCGGTACTGTCTGTTGTTTTCTATCATGCCAATGCCAGACCGCACACACTTTTGATGACCCGGCAAAAATTGACAGAGCTTGGCTGGGAAGTTTTGATGCATCCACCGTATAGTCCAGACCTTGCACCATCAGACTACCATTTGTTTCGGTCTCTGCAAAACTTCCTTAATGAAAAGAAATTCACTTCAAAAAGGGACTGTGAAAATCACTTGGCCAAATTTGTCGCCAATAAACCACAGAAGTTCTACACAGATAGACTAATGGCTCTACCCGAAAAATAGCTAATGCTTAATAAAATCTTTTTTAAATAAAAGAAATATTCAATCTAAAATGACAAAAAAGGCTCAATACTTTTTAGAACTGCCAATATTTATATATACATATATATATATATATATATATATATATATATATATATATATATATATATATATATATATATATCTATATATATATATATATATATATATATATATCTATATATATATATATATATATATATATATATATATATATATATATATTTATATATATATATATATATATATATATATATATATATATATATATTTACATATATATATATTTACATATATATATATATATATATATATATATATATATATATATATATATAAATATATATATATATATATATATATATATATATATATATATATATATCTATATATATATATATATATATATGTATATATATATATATAAATACATATACATATGCACAAAATGCGGTACAAACTCAAAAGGAGCTGTGTGAAGTTGTGGTGAGGACTGCCTTACTGAACGCTAGTCTCAATGTTGGTTTGATCGCTTTCGTTCTGGAAATTTTAATGTGCAAGCCACACCACATACTGGTAGTCCAATCACTACTGATAAAGACAAAAAAAGGCGTTAATCAAAAGTAACCGGCGTATGAAAACTTGAAAGATAGCAGAGAAGCTCAACACATCAAATTCAATCGTTTACTTGCACTTACACTAGCTTAGTTACGTAAAGAAACTGGATGTTTGGGTCCCTCACGAATCAAAGCAAATCCAGCTTGGCAAACGCATTAACATATGCGACTTTTTGCTGAATCGTAGCCAAAACGATGCATTTCTGAAAAGAATCATAACGGGTGATGAAAATGAATTGTTTACGATAACGTAGTCCAAAGACGATCATGGACCAAGCAAGATGAGCCCCCACAATCGACATCCAAAGCCAATATTCACCAAAAGGAAGCTATACTTTCTGCGTGGTGGTATTACAACGGTACAGTCTACTTCGAGCTGCTTTCAAGAAACCAAATTATTGATGCAAGTGTCTCCCGTCATAAACTTTCAAAATTGAACGAAGAAATCCAGGAAAACCACCCTGAAATGGCCAATCACAATGGCGTGATGTCCCATCATGCTAACACCTGACCCCACACCTCTTTCATAAACCATCAAAAATTAATGGATCTCAATTGGGAACTGATGTCACATTCACTCTACAGCCCTAATTTAGCACCATCTGATTATCATTCGTTTGGCCCCCCTCAAAACCATTTGAACGGCAAAACTTTCAATTCCGATCAGGCTGTTAAAAATGAGTTGGACCAGTTCTTGGCTTCCTAAAACCAAGGCTTCTTGAACTGTGAAATTTTTCAACTTACCGATAGATGGCCAAAGGGCATCCAACATAATGAGGACTAAGTCTCAAGGGCATGCGCAGATAGCTCCACCATCAAACATCAATAAAAGAATGGCGTGTAGCCCAATCGAAGGAGATCGAGATGAAAGAATGAAGGCAGAAATACTTGATGGGTGCAGAACGCCAGATCAGGGGTCCCGGATAGGGTAAAAGTAGAGAAGAAAGCCGCACATAAACTTCTTTAAAAAGTACCAGAAAATAAAGTTTGCCGGACGTCTAAGAAGAAAAAACGACCTGATGCGAATTCGGAGAGAAAGAAGCCCCGACAAAGATCATGGCAGTAGGCATTGCTCAGAAAAGCCCAAGATGGCCGATCCTACACGGAGATACTGCGGGATATCAGGAGAAATGTAAGGTCAAAAGACACCAAACTGCCATTAAAGCAGTACGAGCAACGCGGTCGGGCCACATACTGGTCAAAGTCGGAACAGGAGCCGGCAATAAAGAAGCATTCTGTTATGGAGTGAAGCAAGTCCTCAGCAAAAGCGCAGCTGTAGGTACACTGGAGCGTTGCGATGCTAGTGCTGATCAGCGAGGGGAAGGCAAATCCCGAATCACCGTCTGTATACCGCTCGTTATGCATGCTAGACACTGTCGAGAAAGTACTAGAGAAACCCATCAAGGGAAGACTCACTGACGCGATTTGTGCTGCTGGGGACATATCTCTTCGGCAGTAGCATTTATAGTAGGACGCTCTATCATTGATGCGATTGCAGAGGTGGTGAGTGCGGTCCAAAAGGCAGAGGCATAAAGCCACACCAAGCGAGGGATCGTCCTGTTGGTGACACTCAACATCAGGAACGCCTTCAACTGGGTGGATATTCCGGATATGCTAGAAACCCCTTTATAAGTTCCAGAATATCTAATGCGGCTTTTGAGGAACTACCTGAAGGACCAAAGCCTGCTCTACGATACAACACAGGGCCAACGAATGATGGACATTACGTCGGGTGTTGCCCAGGGATCTATCCTTGGTCTGGATCTGTAGAATGTGTCTTACGACGGGCTACTGAGACTCGAGATGCCAGACGTGTCGCTCTTAGTCGGCTATGCGGATGATTTTGCGGCTTTGATCGCTGGACACACCGTTGAACAGGCACAACTTAGGCTAGGTATGCTAATGCACCGAGTGGGGGACTAGATGACTACTCGCGGATTCAGTTTAGCACTGGAAAAAACCGAAGTGTTGTCATGTTGACGAAAAAGAGAATCACTAGAGTCAAGATGCTCAGTATTGAAGACATACTAATCGAATCAAAGCCAGCGGTGAATAACCTCGGGCTACTGATCGGCTCGAAGATGAGTTTCTCTGAGCAATGGCTGAGAAGGTTGCTTCGTAAGTATCGGCTCTGAGTCAACTTGCGGCCAACGGGGGGGGCCCAGCCCATCAAGAAGACGCCTCTTGATGAGTGCTGTAGGGTCAGTGCTACTGTACGGAGCAGAAAAATGGGGCGATGCTCTCAGTAAGAAGGCATACCGAAAACATTTGGCACAGGTACAGAAAAGAGGAGCACTGAGGATTGAATCTTCGTCTCCAACAGTCTTTAACTCTGCGGTGAGAGTTATTGCAGGCGCGATACCTGTTGTCCTCCTAGCAAGAGAGCAGTGCGCTATTCACCTGCGTCGAAACGAGGATGCGAGGGAAATGGTTGTCCGCGAGGAGAGGCAGCGCTCACTTAGCGGTTAACAGCAATCTTGAGCTAGTTGCACGAAGGGAAGGTGGACTGCACACATTATCTCGGAAATAAGCCTTTGGCTAAATTAACGGCATCTTGAAAATGACTTCAATCTAACTCAGCTTTTGAGCTGGCATGGGTGTTTTCAGTCTTACCTGCACAAGATTGGTAAGCCACGATGCTCCGATTGTCGGTTTTGCCCAGGAGAGGAAGAAAATGCCTGTCACACATATTTTTCGCGATCACAAAATGAGGCAGGCTGGAAAAGAAGACGGGAGAGCTCACCCAATATAGTAGAGTCGCGGTGATGCTCGAATCGGTTGACATATGAAACCTGGTGGCACATTATGTTCGGGGAGTCCTTAAAGATAAAAGGGCGTCGGGACTGAGGTAGCGCTTTTCTGACAGTTCCTCTTGCCCTTGAATAAAATGAGACCTGACCCGAAGTAATGTGTCAAACGGTTCCAGGCTGGGTTACCGGGTTGAGAGGGGAAGTGTTTAGCAGATAGTCCAGTCGCTTGCGAGCATGAGAGTCCCACACTCAGTATGTAACTGAATTTCACGTTCCAACCATAAAAAAGAGTTGTGGTATTACTTTGAAAGAAATTCACTAAGCCATAAGTTTGTCAAGACAACATGTTTTTTCGAGATATGCACCGAAATTCACCCCTCTTTCGCTCTCTGTGGCACCGGAAAATCAGAGAAATTTACCACTTAAATCATTGAAACAATTGAAACTATACAATTTTCGGCTAGAAACCATTATACAGTATTTAGTACTATTTGGCTAGACTAGTGGGCGTCATAAAAATTTTTTTGTGTCGTCCGTATCCGAAAATTTTAAATTCAAACTGCAGTCCATTCTGTGCTTATGCTTCCAGCAGAAAGCTCAGGGAATAAGGTCGATCCATCGATTGTATCTTTGAGTAGCGAAATTGTAATGAATCATTCGACGCCGCTGGCGACCATTACCAATACACCTTGCTGCCATGTGGCTTTCCATCTCATGTTCATTGTGACGAATTCCCATCCCATGTCAGTTTTATCGTGGGATGTCAAAGTCAAGTGACAGCCACATGGCGGGTGTGTGTGGTTAGGAGTCGTCAGAGAGAGGCCCCAGGAAGTGACAGGGGAAGCGAAACGGATGCCAGGGATAAGTCCACCCTACTGTCGCTGTTCAGTTTTTATTTAGAGAAAATTGGGTGTTCAAGTGTTAGACAAACTGGGAGTGATAGTTTAATTAGAGCGATTTAGTCGGAAATCGAACAAACACGACAAATGTGGCAAAACATTTTGTAACCTAAATATTTATGTAAATCACAATGCGTTGCACTTAAATCCTGATGCTGATAAGTGCCAGAAACTTCAAAAGACATTCACTAGGCCGCAAGTTGGAGGGAGCAAAAACTTGATTCGTATCCGGAATTATATATTTACTAGGTCGTTAAAAGAGACCAAGGTCATCTGCGACGCGATAATTGGATGGATGTCAACCACCGGAACGAAAACGAGAACTTCGATCGAAGGTAAGAACGTGGCGGTCCGAAAATCTAGAAACTTTTAATCTTTCAACCCATAGCAATGACAGCAAAGATGTAATTTGTGGGGCTCAAACTGTCGGCGCCAACATTAACTGAAGTATATGAGGAAAAGCTACCGCTAAGATATCGTCACGTTAGTTTCAGTGAAGAAGAAGAACATCCACTTAAACCCAGATTGGCTATCTCACCATCATTGGCCCAAACACTAGCTAGGAACCAGAATACAACTAATGACAGTATTGAATTATTCACATCTATTGAACGACTTTTATCGCCAATACAGACAAATATGGACGCTTGAGGTAAATTTTTCTGCATGATTATTCTTAAATTTTTGTCTCAGTTTTGTCAAATTATAGATTAAAAAGGAAAATAGAAACCAAATGAAAATGAATGAAAGAAAAGAAATAGAAAATGAACTATTCAATTTTAAAATAGAAAAATGAAAATAAAGACAAATATTGCAAATAGTCATTATCGAAATAGTGAAATATTCACACTCACATGAAGAATAAAACAAAAAGAAACAGAAAAGAAATGCAAAAATAGGGAAGAGGTAATCAGCTGGATTATAATACACGATATAAAATCGAATCTGTTTTTAAGAATAATAGAGCAGTATAAATTATATAGCAGCAAACAATGACGATTTTTTTTCTTTACACTTGATGCAATTAACATTACATATGAAGCTTGATTTCTTATTCAGATGATGTTTAGTTTTTTATTTAAATTTAAAAACAAAAGAATAGGATACATTGAATTGTAAGGCCTTACAAAGAAAATTCCGAAATTTTCGCTATGGTTTTTTTCAAATCACTGTATATAGCAAAAGAAGTATTAATGTATAGAGCTGATTTACTGTCATATTTAGTTTTCCAAACATTTCCAGCACAAAATATATTTAAATTTGCATCTTATGCCATAGGTAGCTATCCGCATCGAGCAAACATAAGTTTTCACTCTAGAGAAGATTAAACTATATATATTAATAATGATCGGCAATTTTAGTGACAAATGATATTCACATTATAATCACTTCAACATTTTTCACTTAAAGACGAAATTTGTAAAGGCTTAAAACACACTTTGACTTTGACACTAAGACAACAGAACAGAAAAATTAAATATATATTTTAATTATTAATTTTTCTCTAAATTCATATATTACTGATTATTCCCATTAGCTTCTAGTATTTTTTCAATTTTCATTCTATTCATGTAAAAGAAAATTTTTTTTATTAACGAAGCAACTACCAAAGCTGGCAATATTCTACAATTTGAATAAATAAAAATTAGGGAAGATAAAAGGTGATAGTAAAAACGAAAAAAATTTGATTGCACAAAAACACCAAAAAAAATTTTTTTTTTTTTTTTGGAGAAATGAAATATTTTTCAAGCTCAACTTATTTACGCAACCAAACAAACAAAAAAATTAAATAAAAAGAAAATGATGATAGAATAGTATGAGAATTTTATGGTTAAAATGACAGAAATTGTGAAAAAAGTATGTGTATGCGAAAAATAACATGAATTGCTAAAAATATAACAACGACTTTCCTTTCCAGTGGGCCTTCTTTTCCAGAGGCAGTGAGAGTGCAGGGTAAGTATGCCGGGGAGAGGGTAGGGTTTGAAAAAATCCGCTGAGGTTGGTTTAGCGTCGCGTGCGGTACCTTTGTTGGATTGCCTTTTTCTTTAGCGTAGCTTTGGTCGGGTTCAAGTTAACGTAGTGTATTTTTCGGTACCGCGTCGGTAAAATTCGGGAACGAGAAATGGAAATTAGGTTTTTGTACTTGACTGGATTAATGAAGAAATACGGAGTAACGTAAAGTAGGTTTCTTCTCCGTATGATTGTGTTTTCGACGCGTTTGAAACGGGCGTTTAATGGTGGCTGAAATACGTAATTGAGCGTAATCCATTTCAAGACCCACGACCGAAATCCTCTCCGATCTAGCTGGCCGACAAGCAGCCACCGCGGAAATGGATTACAGTACACGGACTGGTTGACCGGTTGGTACCATTCGTTGGCACGACTCAGACTTCACGTCTAGAACCGATGAGAGGTCGGTTCCGACTTCGTTCGTGAGTTCAGACAGAAAAATCATTACAAAATTTATAATCATTTTGAAACTGAGATAAATAATTCCTAGGCTTTTCAATCTTTTTATGCAGCCATTACCTCATGCATATAAAAGTGGCCTGCACATTGTAGGTTTTGCAGTCTAATTACTGCGAAATTGTCGAGCTTGTGAAATTTTCGAAACACTTCATCATAGCGTCTTATCCGTCATCTGACTGATGGAGGAGCATCCAAAGTGGCTGGTATGTCCGTCGATCATTCGGTTTAATGTTTTCGGATTGTATACAAGTATTATCTTTGTGCTATTTTTCATTTCAAATATTCAATACCTTGGATAGGCGATGGCTCAAAACAAACACAAGTAATACCGTTCGTTACAAATTATCAAACATTGAGTCCCGGAGTGATTAATCTGTCCGTCTATCTAGTTGCAATACTGGTAGGTTTACAATATCATATAACACTTCAATTTTGAGCATGAAGCATATTTTTTTTTTTTTTTTTAATTACCTCCATTCCCAACCACTCTCTCCATCACTCTTTCTTCGTCGCACAACGCTCGTGCGATCTGCATTCACATTACGTCGCATGGTCCTTTGTGCCACCCAGACAATGTTTAACACATCGGTATAAGGGGGCACACAATATAATGTGAACTAGTCCTTTTCGTGAACATCTAGTCCAAAAAATCATGATCAGCTCTCAGAGATAAAAAAAAATTCAATATCATACGACGCATTCAAAAAAAACTCTGAGTAACTGTCACTTCAGTATCTCGCCGATAGGGTCAAAAAGAACGCCCTAAGATACTGGGCTCATAAAAGCAGAATTACAGGTCCACGCTTCAATCAGTACTCATTAAATGCTCCCTTAGTCTTTTCTTAAATACCAAAAGTGAGTTTGCTTCCTTATCAATTTCTGGTAGATTGTTATATATACGCAAAGCATCATTCGTTGCATCGTTCTTTAGTCGATCCGTTCTGGCAAAAGGTATGACGAATTGATTTGCATTCCTCGCATTATATGGGTTGATCTGTGATACCTTAATTAATGGCGCTCGTTCCGATCCATTAGTTTTTAAATTTCTGTAGATAAACTTCGCTTTCTCCATAATAATAATTTGACTAAAGGTTAATGATTTTGCCAATTGGTAAACCAAACTAGTTTGAGTAAGCATTGGCAGCTTCAGAATGTTTTTATACGCTTTGGTCAGCAGCCTGGATATACTGTTTAAATGTTGCTTCGCTGATTGACTCCAAATAAGTACTCCATAATGCCATTTCGCCAGGACAAACGCATTTAGAACAAGTTTCTTGATGTGGATTGGAAAATCCTCATATCTTCTTAACAATCTTATTATTGGGGCTAATTGCCTTCTTAAGCTATTTATGTGTGGTAACCAGGTCATACGATGGTCTATGATAAGACCAAGATATTTTATTTCTAGCACTCTTTGCAATTTTTCACCGTTAATATTTAGTTCGACATCTATGTCTCCCTTGTTCTTTTGCTTAAAAACAATATATTTTGTCTTTGATGTGTTCAATACTAGTTTGTTTCCAATTAACCACTGATGGAATTTTCCTAGATCGTCGTCGATAGTGTTCTCAATGGCAGTTTTGTCTCGTACTGAATAAAGTAGAACTGTGTCATCAGCATATAATGTGTGATATCCCGTCAGCCCACATGTATTTAGATTATTTGTATATAGCAGGAACAAAGTTGGGCCCAGTATTGAACCTTGGGGAACTCCTGTTTCCGTAGGTGCATGGTCGCTCAGTACATTGTTTATTAAAGTTCTCTGCGATCTTCCCTCCAAGTAACTCTTAAACAACTGCTTAGGACTACCCTGAATACCATACGATTCAAGTTTACGAAGCAAGATATCATGATCAACTGTATCAAATGCTTTTTTCAAATCCACAAAAATTACGATGACATAATCACCTCTGTCAAGTTCTAGATTGATGAAACGTGTGACAGAATGTAGGGCATCCAAAGTACTCTTGTTCTTTTGAAAACCAAACTGATGTTGGCTTATGATAGAGTTTTCAACTAAAAATGATGTTAATCGATTGTTTAGTATTTTTTCAAATATCTTACTAAATCCCGTCAGCAGCGCAATCGGGCGATAGTTATTCGGGTCAAGATGATCACCACCCTTAAATATAGGAACTATTTTTGCAAGTTTTTCTTCTTCCGGAAAAGTCCCATTCCTAATATGCACGTTTATAAAATTTGCCATAGTCTGGGCTATGTCCTCCTTAATTATACTAATCTCATTCACCGTGATGCTACTAATGCCTGGCGCCGTATTCTTTTTCAATTCATTGATTACATTTAAGACTTCCCTTTTATTTGTTTGATGAATGTGAAAGATGGAATTTATTGCGATATTTGTATTATTTACATTGCCTGCTGAACTGGCAACGATTTTTTTAGTGATTCTTCCACCAATTGTTGAAAAAAAATTATTCAATGAGTTCGCCGCGTCACGTGAACACGATGTGTTAGAGGGCCCATCAGGATTCAGTTGAAAGTTTTGTGATATACCCTGGGTTGAAGAGTTATCCTTTACCTCATTTATTATTTTCCATATTTCGCGGGAGTTGTCAGCCACTGTTTCCATTCTTCTTGAGAAATATAAGAATTTAGCCTCTTTCACCAGTCGTTTCGATTCTTTTTTCGCTTGCATATACAGAAACTTGAAAGCCTGGTTTCCACTGTTCTTCCTGTAGTCCATGTATGCCTTCCTTTTTTTTAATACTTGCATCAATTACTTTTTTCGTTATCCAAGTCCGTTGTCGACACCTGATTTTTTTCTCAATTGTAGAACTTTGCTTAGCAGATATGATGATATTTTTGAGTTCAATAATACTATTTGGTTTCCGCTTTTCCAGTAACTCTCATATGTTTGATTTAAAGAGCTCCTTGTCTAGAAATCTGAACGTTTTGTAGGTCGGCTTCTGTTTGTTCAGGGTTTGGTCTTGAATAGCAATTTTTATCACACGATGATCCAGTTCCGGCCAGTCCTCAAATATGTATGTCATGCTTTCAGCGACTTTTAAATCATTGGTTACTATATGATCCAGACAGGTATTTGACACTGGGCGAGTAATTTGGTTGTTGTTTATGATTACCGTTCCATTCGTTTCTAGCGTATCCTTATAAATCCGTGTTTCTGGTGATCCCGTTAGCACATCAATGTTTGTGTCCGCTACTGTGATCAAATTTTTTCCAGTTGAGAATAATGTATCTAGTACTGTGCAAAAATCTTGCGCATTCATTCGATTGGGGTTGTAGTACGTCCCTAATTTTATTTTTTTACCTGCATGGTGTACTTCAATTATTATAACGTTATACTTATCAGGCATCACTCTCTTGGTAACGAAATTGATTGTATTTTTTACGTAGATTGCTGTACCTCCACCTCTTCCAGGTCTGCAGGAGAATACCGCATTATATCCTTCAATATTGTAAAACCGTGCTTCTTCTGGGTAAATCAAGATTTCATTTAGAATAATCAAACCTATGTCAGGATTTTGCTGCAAGTAAATCTGAATATCACTTAGCTTATGTCTTAAGCTTCTTATATTAGCATACATAAGTGTTAAATTTGTTCCACTTGATTGATTAGAAAGATTAGCAATCATCAAAGTTGTAGTCGGTACTCCTCCTGGCGATCAATATTCTGCGTTGAAACTCCGGACACTCTACAGAGTCAGCTCTGTGAGAATGATCAGCATTGTTATTGTTACCAATACAGTTAGAGCACTTCTCAATCGTGCTTTTGCAGTCCTTTAGGTCATGGTTTCCTCCACATTTTAGACATATTTGCTCCCCTTCACATTTAGATGTTTTGTGGTTGTATTTTTGACACTTATAACACCTCGTTACGTTGAAGTCCTCCTTCACAAAATACGATCCATAATCTATATTAATGTATCTCTTATACATGCTCCCGTTTACCTGGATGATGTGCAACCACCATTCCATTTCTTGTTCGCCTAGCATGTACAAGTTCCATAGAATCACGCTCCTCTATATTGGGATTTAATGCCTGGATCTCATTTCTTAGTTCATTATTTGCGTATTGTTTCTCTAGTCCATTGATGACAAGTCTAGGCTGTTGCAATCTGGTCTCAGCAACATCATACTCCTCTTTCATTGCATCCATTGCTATATTAAAAAGCGAAGTAGTATTTTCATTTGTCGATGTTTTTATAATCGCCCCACCATTACGAATAGGCCTCATTAGTTGTAGAGGAATTTTACATTTTGATGGCCTGATCTTCGACTTAAAATCAATCAGTGGTTTTTCTGATGAAGAGTGATTTTTAGGCTTAATAATAATCCCTTTTTGCGATATTGTATTAGATCGATGCACTGATGGAGGAGAAGTAGAATTTTTTATAATTTCGGCATATGAGGGCTTGCTCGCAGTCGTAGATTTATCTATTAATAAGGTGACATTTGAGCTCATCTCTTCGACTTGGCTTTGCAAGTTTTTCATTTGTTGGAAGAGTTGGTCTTCTTTAGATTTACGGTGCTGAGCTCTACATCCGGCACACATCCAAATTACATCTTCGTTGATGTCCATAATAGCCCGATATCTCTCCTCCGACATTTTGATACACCTCAAATGAAACCACTTGAGGCAGAAGCCATCACACCCCATAGCCGAGTGGATATCCTCCACGGGTTTCCTACACTTCCCACACTTATCTGGTTTAGTAACCATTATGTTTTTAACTTTTTCAATTATTTGCTTTTTATAAAATTTTTTATTATCCTTGATTTATTTAATATAGTTAGTTATTTATCGTATTTATTAATAAACAATACGGACTACTGCTGCTGACCGATGAAAATTCATCCGATTATTAAAAATTGAACTCCATTCAGTCTCTAAATTAATGTAGTTATCAATGGAATAATAAAAACGGCATAATTGAGGTAATATATTGTCTGAAAGTATGTCTGGTCCATCCCACATATCACAACTTTTCTATTAGTCTGGTCATGCATAACACTAATGGATTGTGCAAAATTTCACTTCACCCATTAGACATCGTACTGAACATAGCAACCATATCTGCCGCCGACCGGATACCACTTTTCCCGCTTACCATCGGATCGTAAAAGGTCCCATCCCAACCGCAAACAGCTTCATCTCGTTGATGCAAGATCTTCCGAAGATGTTAACGACTAATTAAAAATGCAATTCAACTTTCACGGACCACAAATCGCATCTTCCAACGTGGATAATGCGTTCGATTTTTTCCCATCAATCACGTGTCTTGATGCGTTGTCGCATTCACGTCTGGCTGCATTCATTCAGCGATAGTTATGAGAGTGCACCGACAGCGCGGACGCAAACCTGAATCATTATTGTAAAGCGCGCGCAGTCAATGGTGTGAACGAAAACTCGCTGATGCGTTACTTTTATGATGCTCCTTCAGATATATTGTACATACGAATACTCAGACGCTCACGCAATGGCGCTCGCAGATGCATCGTATGAAGGTGAGTATGTGCGCAATGAGTTCGTAATGAAAATGTGTTTTCACTCGTATGAATTTCTTTTAATTACGGAGAAAAGAAGAAGTCAAAAACTGTTCTACCTGTTTGTGAAGCTATTGCGGATTTTGTGAGGTTGAACGAAAGTGAAATTTGTCCGGAAGGAAAAATACAAATGAGGATGAGCGTAAAGTGCTGTATGCAATGTTTGCAGTTTTTGCTTCCGTTGAGTAAACCAACGCAAGTATTATACATACATATGAATATGTAAATAATGATGAAGTCGAGGAAGTATTGAGTATTTATAAACATTTTTTTTTTTCGTTGAACATTATCTTTACCAGATTTTTACTAATTGATTTAAATATATAGAAATGAGACGAATATTCTAACAAAATGTGGAAGAGCTTGGTGATTTTTTTTTTCCTATAAATATTTACCTAAAGAGTTCAAGTTTACATTCAACGATGAAGCTTTCTAATATCCTTTAATCTAATATTTAGAAACACTTTTCATAAATCTATTTAATCTAACAAGACAGTCTGGAGTCTTTATTTTCGATTTTTAATTAGTGCTAAAAGTCAACATGTGGAAGGTTTTGCTTTTCAACTTAAACGCCATATAACTACATCTTTAAACATCAACTCAGTCACACAGTCTAAGGTATACATTCATTACTATAATTTCAAAGCAAAGAACCTAGACCAACAAAAAAACTATGAGAAATTCGAAATTTACAACTTTACTACTAGAGACGGATGCGTAGGCTCAAGTAACTAAAAGACAGGTGAATATCTCTCCAGTGTAGTTAAACTGAATGCGTGGAAAAGGTCGGACATGGTTACTCCAGACAAAACATTGATGTGGATATTTTCTAATGAATAATGTACACTCCAAGAAGAATATTGTCAATATTTGAGTATTTGAAAAGAACCTAAAATTATTTGGTGAAACGTCTGTTTAACTTAGATACACAAATATGAAAATCAGCTACGTCTGCTTTCAAGCAAACAAATTAATCATGCGCTAAGTCAAATTCTTTTAGTTTTTTAAAACGGTTTGTGATAATTAGAAAAAAGTCTTGAAATTGCAACATGTTCGTTATCCATTCGAAGGTCAGCTTGTGTGCGACTACTGTAGCAAATATATCAGAAGCCGTAAACTTGCGATGGAAAAATTTTTATCTATGGGTTAAAATGTCTTTCTGAAACATATTTGGCATCAAGTTCTTGTCATCTAGTGTTCCCTCTGCAATGTAAACTTCAGGATTCCTGTCCATGGAAATATTTACCTCATTACCGAAGTTACATCTAGCAACTTTATTTATGGCTTAATATTGTAAATAATATTTTTTGAATGAGGAGAAGAATTTTGAGGCAAGGAAAATTGTGGATTCAAATTGTTCAAAGACTTAAAAAATTGATTTTCCCATAAAATAAAAAAAGAGGTTAGTTAAAGTTTAGAAAGTTTTCTCTAATAATTTAACATGTTAGGTGAACACAATTGTGACCGGTATTGCCTAAAATTTAATAAGCTCAAGTTTAAATATAATAAAACCAGTGTTCAATTATATTTTATTCTAAACGACACGTATGCATTTAGGTCGGTATTGCCGACCATCTTCAGTGCTTAGTTTCACGTCTAGCGCTTAAAATGGTCGGCAATACCAACCGAAATGCAGACGTCTCGTTTAGAATAAAATACATTTGTAACAACAGAAGTGTTAATTAAATTAATGTAATTCAACGCTCGTTTTATTTTATTTTAAACTTGATTTTTTGCGCCCCATAAGGTTGAAAAACTTATTAAATTTTAATCAATGTTGGTTAAATTTAGTTAAGTTTTGATTAGTTTAGTTTAAGTTTTGACTCTTATCGAGGTTATATGGCAAAAACTAATAGCAACTTCATAATTAAAGAAGATATCTGATTCCCACCTCGAGCACTTGAAACCCGTTGCAGAAGCGAACACACGTAAATGCGTATTACATTAAACATCCCCACCAATTGAGCCACAATAGAAAATCAAGGCCGTAGCCAGTAGGGGACTAGGGTTCCGAACCCCCTCCCCTAAATTTTTACAAAGAATACTTATTAGCTTACTCAGGTTCGTGCTATTTATTTTATGTAAAATTAATATGTGGTGTTCCATATGGTCGATAAAATCTAAATTCCCTTATTCTTGAATAGCGTACAAAGTACAAATCATTAGAAGATCATAAAAAAATCCATTGATAAGGAAAACGTAGCGTACACAATCCTTCTCGTTCTGTTTTTACCCGTTCGCACCTGGCTGGATTGGAAAGCTTTCCGTTCTATGTCGTTTCTACAAATTTGCTAGAAGCCTGCTTGAAATCAACTCATTTACCAGGGCGGTCCGATAAGTACTTAGCCTTACCGCCCGATGGCATCACTATCGCAAGAGAGATTCACTATAGTGTAGGACATTCTTGTAGAAGGTTAATGTCAAAATTTTAGCCAATTCAGACTCGTAGTTTTGTTTTGACCGCGATTTTAGAAAGTGGACAAAGAGCAATATCGGTCTGTGACTCGATTTTTGTCTTTGGAAAATCATACAGTGGAAGTAAAGAGCGCTTGGATGCTGGACACGGTGACTCTGTTCTTGTGACTGGTTCAATGGATTTCAAAGTGGTCGAACGTTCGTTTTTGATGAGCCACGCCGAGGTGCTCCGAAAACGGCTACCATGGAGGGTGACGTGGCAAAAATCCACGAGCTCGTATTGACAAATCGCTGATTGAAAGTCCGTGAGATAGCAGAGACGGTAGGCATCTCGAAACACAACGCGGGTCATATCTTGAATGAAATTTTGGGCATGAGAAAGCTGTTGGCGCATTGAGTGCCACGTTTGCTCACTCTGGACAACAAACGTAACCGTGAAACCACTACAGAGTAGTGTTTGACGCTGTTAAAGTGCAAGCCGAGGGAGTTTCTGCGTGGTTTTGGGACCAACGATGGAAAATGCCTCCATTGGTATACACCAGAGACCAAGAAGCAGTGGAAACAGTGGATTTCATCCAGCAAAGGTGCCCCAAAGAAGATGAGGACTGTCAAAGTCAAAGTCCAAAGCGCTTTATTTAATACTAATCGTTATAAATTTTAAAAGAATATAAAGCAAATTCCAAGCAATAACAATAAAAAACTTAATAGCCCAAATGGTTCTCTAAATTTATACGTTATCATTAAACACATTTCATAAAAAAAAACTATGGCAGATTCAATTAATTAAGATTATTATATATTTTTAAAATTTAATTGGAAAAAGGGGAAGAAACCAACCAACACTATCCTAAAATTATTTATAATTTAATCACAACAGTGAAACTTTGATCCTACACCTAATATGTTGTAGCTTATTTCTAATAATATGCAACCAAAAACTTTATCTTATACTAAAAAATTCCATAACAATGTTCCTAGCCTAAGCGTTTAATCTTATCTCTAACGGAATATAGTAAACATAACATATACCTAACCTATACCTAATTTTTAACACAAATAAACAACAACATTAAATGTAGCAATAATGAGATGAAACTCAAAAAACGAAATTACGAAAAACACCAGAACTGAAAATAAACACGAATAATTTAGACATTGTCATTCAGCCACCAATACCTGGATTGCGCCGTCTCAATTCAATCAGCTTCAACGAATCTAGCAAATGAGTATCTCCATTGAAATTGTTGATCTCGTGAACTCAAGTTCGGAGGATATTTTATCTTCTTATCGGTGGCCCGTCGATATATGTGATATATGACCGGGACGCCGTCAGAATCAAAAACATATCGACTCATGTCCAAATACACGAATGCTTCTGGAGAAATGAAGCTAGTAGCGAGGCAAGTCGCTATATACCCGTCTGTAGTGTGGAACGGCTGTGAAATCCAAGGGTTTTCACTCACAGTCACAGATCTTGCGATATGATTCCGAAGAAGTTTCAATATGAAGATATCGCCCCTCGTCACTTCAGCAGTTTGATAAATTCTTCTATTCGATATATAGTGCTTCCAATCAGTCTCAGGTTTCTGTACTAACCAGTCCATGCACGAAGACATTTCCTTTCGAAAACTCTTAATTTTTCCATAGTACTAGCACTCTGAATGTACCAGATCTGACATCCATATGTCAAAACTGGTCTAACCAGGGTCTTGTAACAGATAATTTTGACCTTTTGATCAATGTATTTGCAATGAAAGAGTTTTCGTAGGGCCATGACTAGCTTAAGTGCCTTACTGAGCATGATTTTCACATGTTCAGTATAGTACAGATACTGATCGAGATAAACACCGAGGTATCGAACACAGGATTTATGTGGAACTCGTTCTGAACTACCCTCGCCAGCCATGATGTGGAAATCTTCCAATTACGTTTCAGGTCTTGACTGACCCCCTGCAGCGTTGTCCGGAACAAGATTGTTTCACACTTCTGCGCATTGATTTTAATTCGCCAATTCTCAGTGTACAGCTGCACAGCATTGAAATTTTTTTGGAGATTTCTCTGAACTATTGTAGCTTTTCGGTCTGCCATATAGATGATCAGATCATCAGCAAATGCTACCAATGATCGCGTTAGGCGAGACGTTAAAATCAAAGCCGTTCAATAGTTTGCGAATGAAGATTGAAAAGAGCAGAGGCGCAGTAACTGCTCCCTGCTGTAGGTCATTCGAGACCTTGAATTCGCGCATTGTTGTCAGATTTCCATCAGTTACAACAAACGATTTCCCGTATAACATATTACACATCATGGCGATAAGGTGTCTGGGGAACTTGTCCTGAAGGAGTTCAAAAACTAGTCCATCTAACCACAACGTATCGAAGGCTTTCTCCATATCAATGAGACATGCTCCAACGCATTGTCTATCATTTAGTTTCCAACAGATGTCTGAGGTTACTTTCATTATTGCATGTGTGGTCGAATGTCTGGTATGAAAACCAAATTGGCAATTCGGCATCAACTCATATTCCTCAATGTGGGCGTTTAATGCTCTGTTGAGTATCACTTCAAACACCTTGCTGATGTTAGGCAGCAAGCTGATTGGGCGATAGCTTTTGGGGCATGAAGATTCTTTTCCTTTCTTCAAGATCGGAAATACCTTAGCCTTTTTCCACTCATTCGGGAAATATGAATTACTCAAGATGTTGTTGAACAATATGCAATAGTTCCTAATAGCAACCTCAGGCAAATGTCTTAGAACTACATTGGGAATACCATCAGTACCACATGATTTCTTGTTGTTTATCCTGCGAAATATGAAACACAAGTCTTCATAGCTGACAAAATAATCAATAAGATTCAAGCTCGGTATGAGGTCTGATGTTAATGTTTCATTGAAATGAAGAATTGATTGGCCGTCCAGGCTTGATTTGAAGTCGAAAACTTTTGCTTCCACGACTTCTGGAAGAATTTAGTTCCCTCTCTCAGGGTTTGGTAGATGAACCAATTCAAAATGTGTTCCAATCAGGGCAAGTTTATCCAACCCTTCACATATAATCCTGTTTCCATTTCTATCTGGAGTCGTACTATCAATTTCGATACCAGCCCTATCGAGAAGATTTATCTCATCACTCATCGCGAACACGCCGTCTGGGTGCGGTGGGCTAATACCCCTCAATTTTTCCGCCCATTGATTGCTGACCTCACTCCTGAAGTATGACCGGATTAAGTTCCGGACATTATTCAGGTGTAATTTCAACAAAGCCAACGAGGAATGGTTGTAGTCCAAAAATCGCCAATAAATATTATTGACGCGTGTGAGAAGAAGGCTTTTCAATCTTTTCAACCTTTTGATGGTTGGTGTTTCATATCTCTCCATATTGTTTTGATGTTTGATCTTGGGAACTACTTTCTCAATCGTTTCCAACGTCAGCTTCTCTAACTTCGACAAATAGAGATCTATTTCATCATTCGTTAGATTAGTTAGATTCCTGTTATTTGGAACCATTGAGCAAGAGTTGCCACCATCAGAAGGGGGACATTGCTTCTGGTACTCCCGATTAAACTTCTTTTGAAACTTTCCCCAGTCTGTTTTTTAGGGTTTTGTAAAATAATTTTACAAAACCCTTCTAAAATCGCGTCCTGTCTGTCCGTCTGTCTGTCTGTCCGTCCGTCCGTCCGTCCATCCGTCCGTGTGTCACAGCAGTTTTTCTCGGAAACTACTTTAGCTAGAAGCATCAAATTTTGTATACAGGTGTAAAGTGGTGATCTCTTCAAAGTTCAATTACTAAAATATTTTATAAGGTATTTAAGGGGGGTCTCCCCATGTAGGGGAGTGACCCCCCGAAAAAAAAATTTCATTGAAGGTAGCCGATATGGGTATCAAATGAAAGGTCTTGATGAGAACTTTTAAAAACAGGTCTTATTTGGGCAAAGTTTGCTTCGAGGGGCGCACAGGGAGGGGAAATACACGAAAAATTTGTGTCCCCCCCCCCCCTCGCGATTGGACACCTTCCATCCGACAAATCTGAAAAAAATCACGAATGTAGGCCTTGATGAGTACAACAACAACAAATACGTGAGAAGTCGCAAGTCACTCAACTTTGTTAGTAATAGTATGATTTATCGATTTTATGTTTTCTTGAATAAAATCTTAATGGTACCCTTAAATTCAATGAAATTCAGTACACAGATGTCTATTTATAAGATTGATTGACCCTGCAAGTTTCATTAAGATTGCATCATATTTAGCGAAGTTATAGCGGTTTGAATTTTCCTGTATTACTATGGAACAATATGCGCTGCATGTATTACTATGGCAACATGTGGCTATGGAACAACATGCGCTTTTTCCCGCTCAGACACTACAGTTTTGCTAGGATTTGCATGAAAATTTCAGGAATGATAGGTGTCATGAATAACTTTGAGAATCGGTTCAGCTAGTGGTATCAGTAATCGTAAAACAAAATAGTGGCTGTTTTAAATGCGAAGATTGAATAACTTTGAGTTATTTTTTCCCAACTTCAACGTTTAAGGTGCATGCTTTGAACACTTGATTCAATTTAATGAATGACTGAAGCTGAGTACCTACAATTAATACTCATAAGTGAAACAAGTCAAGGAGGCGGGAGGGAGCTTCTAACAAAAGGGCTTTGTAACAACTCTACGATTCGAAAAAATTGGCTATTAATCGATGATAACAGTACAGGAGAGTGGCCCCTGAAAAAAAATTCATCAAAGGTAGCCGATATGAGTATGAAATGATAGCTTTCATGGGAGCTTTTCAAAACAGTTCTTAAACTGTCAGTTTTTGCTTCAGTGGGGGCACAGGGGGGAAATACATGAAAAATTTGTTTCCTCCCTCGCGAATGGACATCTGAAATAATTATCAAGGGAGATATTTATGAGTATAACAATAACAAAAACCTCAGAAGTCTAAATTCTTTCAACTTTGTTAATAATAGTATGGTCTTCGAATTTCATAGTTTCTCCAATAAAATCGTCATTGACATGCTTCTTGACTTTATTCAATCTGGTGACTGCATTTTGAAAATTGAATACAAAACCCTTCTGACATGAGCGTAGGTCTGTTTACCCAACTTGTTTGAAATTCAACCGATGATTTTCATGTTGAACTGGAATGAGGTAGAAATCATCCCTGTGATGATTGATTTCCATTACGATTGCGTTATGGTTGCTATCATAAGGAAGCACCTGCAGTTTCCGTTGAGGACTATCAAAGTTGAATTCGAGTCTTGCGTCAGCAATGCAAAGGTCCAAATATGAATTTGTCCTAGGGTATGCTGGGAACTCCGACCCATATAGACTGCACCTGTATTCAATTTGGTTCTCTGTTATCCACGATTTCAGGAATATACCTCTTGAATTATTGGTGGCCTTCAGCCATGATGTATGCTTGGAGTTCAGGTCACCAGCAAGAATATAATAGTTATGCAGCCTGTTCAATTCGAGTATTTCAAACAAGGAATTGAGTTCCTCCTTGAGCTTGAGAACAGTTCCACCAGTTGCATAGGCAGAGATAACGAAGAGGTTTTCCCCACCTGGCAGTGAGATTTTGATAATGGACACTTCAAGAGACTCAAAGCTTTTGAATTCGACTTTTTCAATATTTTGGAAACAACAGGGTCTTTGTATCAATATCCCGGTGCCACCTCCCCCATCACCTATTACCCTATCGTTTCTTACAAATTCAAAATCCTTGAATGTCATGGAGTGCCATGAACTGAGGTGGAATTCGGTTAGAAGCAGGATGTCAGGCTTTTGTCTGGCAATGAATTCAAGGAGATAATAGTAACAATGGAGTTGATGGTGATCGAGATGAGATGAATCCTATCCATGGGAATGTGACTGGATGACAAATTATTTTGAGGCATTTGAAACCCCTAAACGATGAAAAACAAGATTAATTTTTGTATCTTGCTTATCGATTCTTTCCGATAGTGAATTTAATTGTAGTAAAGATCATTATTGCCACTTTAATTATTTACACTTTTTCCCGCATTTTCTGCTGGACCTCTAGTGGCTTGCGCAAATGATACTCCGGGCTTGACGAAGTTTGGAGCTAAGACACTGCGGTGTAGATGTGTTTGCTTTGGGACAGATTTTAATCACCGGGAGCATGCACGTCCTTGCATTGAACGCATCGGTAATGCATGGCGCAGTTGGCAGCCAAATGCCCAAATCGTTGGCAGCGATAGCACTGGTTGATTTCTCGTTTCTGGAGGCGTTCTCACCTCACCACTTGGAAATTTAAATATCTGATTTGCTGAAGAGCGCTTGGACTGCTCTTATTTGATATTTGTACTAAATAAAGTGGTAAATTTTTTTTCTACCGTCGACCTTCTTGTCGCGAATGTTTTAACTGAGATAAATTCGATTTGTGGTGCTGTTACCTTGAGAACGTGAAGAAGATCGATGGTATTTTCTCCGCAGTCCAAGCCCTTCAGCAAGAACGTCTGGTTCTTCTCGCTTTTGGGGGTATAAATGAAGTGCGGAACCTCCCCAGAATTCAAAGCATTTTTCGCTGATTTGAAATCAACCAGTGATTTCGTTCTTATTGATAGCTTCTCGGAATTGATTGATTTGATTTCAACCGAACCATGTCCTTTCCACTTTGACCAAAGACATTAATTGGCGGACCTTTCTCGGTATTCTTAGCTACTTTTTGAGGAGGACCAGCAGAACTATGGGCTGGTTTCTTCTCCTGATTTTAATTTTCCTTATTTTTATTTTTGAAATAAGTTATAAAATTATCATCTTTATTACCTCCATTATTTTCGTCTACCTCCATATCCTGTTGGAGTCCGTCCAGCGCTGCAAAGTAATTCTGGCTTTCGTTGGTGCCGCCAGCACTTAATATTTCTTCAGTGATTATTGGATCAGCAGCTTTCCTCTGTTTCGCGTGCTTATCGATTTTTCATATCGGTTCACTATCTTGCACTTTTTTTGCCGTCTCGGACATATCTTCGTACGTTTTAATTCTTGCTTTTAACTCTTCGATTTCAGTTCGAAGTCGACTCACCTCCTGCCTATCTTCGAGCACTTGTGTCTTACGGCCACCATCTGTGGTATCCTGGATGCTAGTGTGTCTCCGCTTGTTGACACTTGCCGCCAATTTCACACTGTCACTCTCCCTGGGGCTCCCCAATGGAGGGAAGCCATAGGGCTCCTCCATACAGCAGTCCCAAGTTGTCTTCGGTTTGTTGCCTTTTCTTGATTTATTGATATCGTTGGTCGATGCCTTCGACGATAAATTCTTCCCAAATAAAATCAAGATTTGCTTTTGACTGGCTCGTAAAAAATTATTTCAATTTTTTGAAACTGACTTTTGTGAAAAATTAATTTTTAAAATTAATGACAGGAGCGATTAAGAACACGTCTACATGCAACGAGTGCTAGATGAGGACTGTCCTATCGGACGAAAAGCTGATGGCCACCTTTTTCTGGGATTCGCAAGGTGTGATCTGCATCGACTACCTGTAGAAGGGAAAACGGTAACAAAGCCTTACTTTTCCGAACTATTGGTCAATTCAACCCTGAGTTGCAGAAAAAAGTCCTCATTTGGCAAAGAAAAAAGTGCTTTTCCACCATGATAACACACTGGCCCACGCCTCCGCCGTTGCCACGGCCAAATTTGTCAAATCGCGCTACGAACTGCTATCCTTTCGACCGTATTCTTCCTTTTGTTTTCAAACATGAAACAGTCACTCGCCGGGCAGAAATTTGAGTCGAATGAGGAAGGCATCGCCATCACTTAGGCCTACTTTGCAGACCTTGAGAAAATAATTGTTCAAATGGATTAAAGCAATTGGAGCATCGCTGGGTCAAGGTAATGAGCTAGGAGGAGATTATGTTGAGAAATAAATCACCAACGTACTTATCGCACCCCCCCCCCCCCCTACATACGGGTATTTTGCTGATTAAGTTGGTCAAAAAACAAGTTATAAGAAGTTATCTCAGATAAAAAAACTGGTTCTTATACAATAGTTCTCGAATGACTAGACAATAATAGATAACCCGTCCGGGTCTCTTATCGGATGCACTCAAGCACGTGTTTTGCGAGAAGTTAGTCACCGCTTTAACTGCACGTATATTCAACATTTTGTAAGTGTTATAGCATCTGATAAAAAGTAAAACATTTGCGTGACTACTGACTTCTTTCAAAATGTTGTTATGGGTATGGATCAAGAAGATAGGAACACATATTTTTTAAATATAAAGCTGTATTTTTTTGACAAGATATTGTTCTTTGACGCTTGAAAATATAGTTTAAAATTCTTAAAATGTCTAATTTAATTTTAAGTTTAAAAAGGTTTTGTTGGATTTCCGGTTTCTTCCAGGTTATTATATTAATTGAGAATGACAGGTTATATTTCATGTAGTTTTATCATGACCTAATTAGCTGTCGATACTTGCCGCCTTTTTTGCCAGAGTTGACCAACCAAGACGCTGAACCAAATATAAAAAAATATATTTGAAATTTACACTATGTTTGATGGTAATTATTTGGTTTCGGGGTCATCCGGTCACTCAGGTTTTAGAGTAGTGACCCGTAGATCACTTTTTGATCAAATGAAAGAGCAAAATTTGCCAAATTTTGGAAAAACAAGTTGGGTAAACAGACCTACGCTCATGTCAGAAGGGTTTTGTATTCAATTTACAAAATGCAGTCACCAGATCGAATCACATCAAGAAACATGTCAAAGACGATTTTATTGGAGAAAATATGAAATACGAAGATCATACTATTATTAACAAAGTTGAACGAGTTTCGACTTCTGAGGTTTTTGGTATTGGTGTACTCATAAATATCTCCCTTGATAATTATTTGACATGTCCAGCCGCGACGGAGGAAACACATTTTTCATGTATTTACCCATTGTTTCCCCACTGAAGCAAAAACTGGCAGTTTAACAACTGTTTTGAAAAGCTCCCATAAAAACTTTTATTTCATACTCATATCGGCTACGTTTGATGAATTTTTTTTTCAGGGGCCACTCTCCTGTACTGGTATCATCGACTAATGGCCAATTTTTTCGAATCCTAGAATGGTTACAAAACCCTTTTGCTAGGAGCTCTCTCCCGCCTCCTTGACTTGTTTCACATATAAACATTAATTGTAGGTACTGATCTACAGTCATTCATTAAATTGAATCAATTGTTCAAAGCATGCACCTTAAACGTTGAAGTTGGGAAAAAGTAAGTCAAAATTATTCAATCTTCGCATTTAAAACAGCCACTTTCTTGTTTTACAATTATTGATACCACTAGCTCAACCGATTCTCAAAGATATACATGACACCTATCATTCCTGAAATTTTCATGCAAATCCTAGCAAAACTGTAGTGTCTGAGTCGGTAAAAAGCGCGTGTTGTTCCATAGCCATATGTTGCCATAGTAATAAATGCAGCGCATATTGTTCCATAGTAATACGGGAAAATTCAAACCGCTATAACTTCGCTAAACATGATTCAATCTTTATGAAACTTTCAGAATAGATCAATCTTATAAATAGTCATCTGTGTACTGAATTTCATTGAATTTAAGGGCACCGTTAAGACTTTATTCAAGAAAACATAAAATCGATAAATCATACTATTACTAACAAAGTTGAGTGTATTGCGACTCCTCACGTATTTGTTGTTGTTGTACTCATCAAGACCTACATTCTTGATTTATTTCAGATTTTTCGGATCACAGGTGTCCAATCGCGAGGGGGGGGGACACAAATTTTTCGTGTATTTCCCCTCCCTGTGCGCCCTTCGAAGCAAACTTTGCCAAACTAAGACCTTTTTTGAAAAGTTCTCATCAAGACCTTTCATTTGATACCCATATCGGCCATCTTCAATGAAATTTTTTTTTCGGGGGGTCACTCCCCTATATGGGGAGACCCCCCTTAAATGCCTTATAAAATTTTTTTATATTTGAACTTTGAAGAGATCACCACTTTACACCTATATACTAAATTTGATGTTTCTAGCTTAAGTAGTTTCCGAGAAAAACTGCTGTGACACACGGACGGACGGACGGACGGACGGACAGACAGACAGACGGACAGACGGACAGACAGGACGCGATTTTAGAAGGGTTTTGTAAAATTATTTTACAAAACCCTAAAAAATTAAATTACTTAGAAAATTGAATTTAATCCAGCGAAAACTATTCCGAAGATGAGCTAAAGACGATGAAGTACAAGTTTTCGGATATCAAGTCAGAATTTAAACAAAGGTGGAATAAAGCTGATGAAATGGAAGCTAGATTTCTTCATAATAATGACGAATGGCTAAAAAATACTTTTGAAACACCGAGAGTGCACCCTTAAAGTTCAGGTCGACCATCAAAGTAGTTTAATGAGCTGAGCGAAAGAAGCAAGAGAAGGAAAACGGCAGCTTTACGTATTACAGTGGATAATGATGTGTTAATAGATGCTGCGTAAACAAAATTACAAACATCTGAAAAAAAAGATGCGTCATGTATACTTAAGTAGATTATGAAGTCCCCAACGAGAGCTACAAAGTTGAAAAAACAGTATAAGATGACAAAGAAAAATAGCTAACACCTTCATCGGCACTTTCTATGTTCGTGGACGCTGACCCCCCTCGACGGCAATATTAAGTAATAGGAAGTGCCAGTAAACGCTGTATCTTAGTTACAATATCCTAAAAAAAGCAAAAAATGACTGCTATCCGCCCAAAGAGTTAACCGAAGTGATCGAAACTTGTGCGCATGTAAATCTTCAAGATTTATTAAACCATACCGTAACAAGATTACTGACGTATCCGAAGGATGTTTTACGTGATCTGAGACCAGATGAATGTAATTCATTAGGACTGTTTTTCAAGTGGGACTGTCACGGATCACATCAGGCATAATTCAAATAAAAGATGGAGAATCACGCCATAGATAGTAACATTTTTCAAAGCAGCTTTGAACCACTTCATTTGGTATGTGGTACAAGAATATTAAATCAAAATCCAATTCATCTTTACCGCAATATTGTCCTCCAATTAGAATTATACTCGTTAAATAAACTGTGGATATAACCCAAAAAGACTTTCATTAACGCCCTACAAAAAACAAAATTTTTGCTGGAGGAAAAGTCTTATTCTGTGAAACATACTTTGATGCTAACAATGAAAGACGCAAAAGTATGTAGTGCCGCCACACAGACTACGTCAATAATGAAGTGCTACATTTGTGGAGCAACATCTAAAGAATTCAACGATTTAACCATCAAAAAAGATGTTGATGCAGACGCACTTCCATTCAGATTATCCACTTTGCACGCCAGAATTCGTCTGTTTGAGAGCATATTGTACCTCTCATATAAACTCACTGTAAAAAGGTGGCAGTCCAGATATGACGTTGACAAAATTATTGTTAAAGAGAGGAAAAAATCATTCAAGAGAAATTTAGACGTTGAACCGGTCTAATAGTGCATGTACCGAAAGCTGGGTTTGAAAATACCAATGATGTAACACAAGTAGAAGATTTTTTTCCAATCCTGAATCAGCCGCGGAAATAACCGGAGTTGATTATAATTTCCTTTACCGACTCAAAGTTATCCTTGAAGTCATATCAAGTTGTCACAACGTTTATTTGAACAAGTTTGCAGATTATTGCATAGACACTGCAAAACTTTATGGTAGTTTGTATCCATGGCATACTATGATACCTACGATCCACAGGATCCTAGTGCATGGTGCTACTGTCGTAGCCCATGCATTGTTGCCAAGTGAGTTGCTCTCCTAAGAATCGTCTTAGGTATTTCCCCGTGGTTGATAACTTGGAGGTTGCTATAGCCTGGACTCTATCAGGTGAAGGCTTGATACCTTGTGGTGAAATCATATGCCCAAAGAATTTGATGGTGTCCTTGAGAAAGGTACATTTCTCCAAGTTAATAATGAGGCCGTAGTTTGCAAGCCGAGAGAACACCTGGTCGAGATGTTCCGCTTCAGAAGAGGAAGCAATAAGGATATCGTCTAAATAGACGGAACAGAAGGGAAGGCCGTTTAGGACTGCATGGGTGAAAGGTTGGAACAACTGTACTGCATTGCATAGCCCATATGCCATGTGAGTAAGCTTGAAGAGTTCAAAAGGTGTGATAATTGCGTTCTTTGGAATGTCGTTCAGTGCCACAGAGATTCGATGATAGGCCTTCGTTAGGTCTAGAGTAGAGAAGACCAATTTACCGTGCAGATAGTGGCAAAAGTCTTGAATGATCGGTATTGGGTAGTGGTCAGGAATTGTAACTGTAGTTGCCGCAAGGACGCTACTCTCTGCTCATCTTTTTGACCATATGAAGAGGAGAGGACAAACTTTAATTAGAGGACCTACATATCCCTTGTAATATTAATAAAATGAACTCTTTTTTTGCCACCGCAAACCTATTAGGAGCTAAAAATCGAGCTCTTGTTACTATTAGATGACTTTTATTTAGGATTTTGTATCGAAAGTTCCTTTGTGGTCTGTATGAACCCATCATCGATCATTATGGTAAGATATTTGCGGATAAGTGAGTGTATCAATGGGTTCCAATACGACAGGAGTTGAACTCTAAGGTTTGAAAATGTAGTAAAAGCATAATGTCCAGAAGACGAAAGTGTGAGAAGTGAGTCGATGAAGATATAGTATAATTCGCCAAGTTGCCTACTAGCCCATAGTGGCCCAAGAAATCTGCGCGTAAAATAGGTATAGTGACATCCGCTATTACAAAACTCCATGGAAACTCACGAAAAAGTCCCAGAGCTAATGTAAGAGTTTTTTTTCCATACGTATTATTGGCTGCCAAAAGACTGAGGCTGGAAGAAGGTAGAATTCCGGAGTGTGTGTTCGGCAAAACCGAAACATCTGCACTAGTATCAATCAATACATGCCTTTGTGTGCTTTTATCAACCATCACAAGACGACTGCTTGATGAGAGGATGTGGCTTTTTACCGTCCGAGGAGAGCAGTTGTTTAGTTTTTTAGCTTGAAAGAGACGGATTGATTGTCCAAGTAGTTACCTGGTGTGACGCACTTGAGTGCAGTGTCACTAAATGTGCGATAGTACCAAAAAATGTTATCTTAGGTGTTAGAAAGTGTAAAAGAACGACGTCCGGAACGTTAACGTGTTCGTCTGCCCATTGATTTAGACGAACCAAAAGATGAACTTCCCCGTTTTTCAAAAATTAATGCCATTTGTTTCGTCAAGTCTGTGACTTGTTGATCTATAGATGAAGGCCGAGAATTTAACTGTAGCACTCTTTCACAGACTTTTGGTTCTAACGATTGAATTGACGATGGTTGAACTGCTGTTGCAAATCTTCCTGGTGTTGTTAATATTTCTAGAACTTTATCAGCCAATTGATGCAGAGTTGGCGCTGGATTGCAAACCGATAGTGCCGTAATATGCCCGGGTTAACACTGCATCCAGAGAGTTTTAAGGAGGTCATCACCAAGATTAGAGCCCCCCAGCCGCTGCATCCCCCAGAGCAACTGAGAGAGTCGCTTGTCACCAAGTGGTTCAGACGAGAAGATTCGCTGGCTGGTAGACGACTGATCAGAGCCTCTTTAATTTGAGAATATCGGTCCAGAGCATCAAAATGTTTCACTCTATCGCGGACCATAGCAAGATCCTTTAAATTTAATTCGGCCACCACGACTCGATATTTAGACAGGGTAACTGTCATGCCAGAGGTCGCAAATTTGACCTCGAGCTAGTCGAGCTACTACTCTGGCTCATTCGGCCAGAATGCTGGTGCCTTAATTGCTAAGGCACTCAAATTTACATTACGGCTAGGGACATCTCCATTATTTTCTTTTGCCCTTATTATTCGACAGAATTTGTAAAATTGTCTACGGGAAAGAATAAAAACCGGACGGGAAAGTAATAGGAGTAGAAAAGAAAATAAATATAGCTTGTGTAAACTGTTCTGTTGTATAAAATTACAACAACTTTATATAAAAATAAACAACAAAGTAATAATTAATAAGGTTACCTTGCGTGTTTTTCCTGTGTTCTTGGGTCTAAATCCTCCAAAAATTGCCGATCCAAATTGTTGCTGCTGCTTCAAATTTGCCATTGTACTGCGACAGATTGGAGCACCAAATTTTGAATTTTAGGGTACTAGTAGCGCTGAGTATTTTTCCGCCCTTGATTGATTTGGGGCGCTGGCATATTTTGCTTTGGGATCACCAGTTATTGATCGGCTGCTGTGCTTACTGAACAACCTTTCATTGACAATCTGTGGGACTATATTAATGTAGAATATAATTTCAACTGCTCTTACGCTTTCCCTTGAGATTCTTTACTCAAATAGTTGGTGAAGTTCAGCTGAGCGGATTGGCAGGCATAGTTGTTCATCATTTCAGTAATAGGTAATTCGATGTTCAATCGCGGTGGTGATTTTTAACTGCGTGGTGATATTCTGACTGGTACATTGATAACTCGTGGTCGGTAGAGCTTTCCAGAGACCCTTCCAAACCTGAAGAGGTTTCACGATGATGAAGACATCTAGTCGTAATAGTCCAGTGGAATCCAAGTTTGATTCGACAAGCGTAGGTAAAATCTATCCATTAAAGATTTCCTCCCTTTGTTCCTCTGAATAAATTATTAGATATTCGCTAATAATTTGCTTCTGCCTTTAACCGCAATCAGGTATATTAAAGTCGTATGTATTGTAAATGAAATTACTTTTGAATTGTACAATTTTTATTTTATAATAAGGATGTAATATATGGCATTCGACAATAAAAAAAATGATATTAATATTTATTTATTTTATATGTCATTCCATTTCAAACAATATTAAAAATAAGGTGTCTATGATGGGTCAATTCGAAGTATGGTGAAATGTAAGTATTTTGAATAGTGTATATTCTGAGTTTTTGTATTGCTATGAGATGTGTGGAGGAACCCCCACATTGCTCACCGGCCAGCAATCTTCAGTTGTAATACGGCAAAGTAGGACAACGAACTAGACCTATTTGTACGATAGAAGTCTGATTGTGATTCGACGTTCGACGTTGAGATTTTAACGGCAGAAAGGAATTGCGTGCTGTGAAGTGTGGTGCATGCGGGGTGTTAGAAAAAAAAGCCATTTGTTGGGATGCTCTAGATGGAATGACTAAAGGAGTAAGAATAGTGGGAGAAAGAGAATTGGTTGGTACCAAGGTGTCAGAGTCCGTGAAGGACGACGAGTAACAAGGTTTTAACCTGTTAATTGAAATGTTGACATGTTTACCTTTTTAGGGTTTTGTACTAAAATACAAAACCCTATTGCAATCACGACCTGTGTCCGTCTGTCCGTCCGTCCGTCCGTCCGTCCGTCCGTCCGTCCGTCCGTCCGTCCGTCCGTCTGTATGTCACAGCACTTTTTCTCCGAAACTCTAAAGGCTACAGCCATGAAACTTTGTAGAAAGGTCAGAAGTGGTGACTTCTTGAAAGTTCAAGGGTGGAAAAATTTTTCAAAGGCGTTTAAGGGGGGTCTCCCCATATAGGGAGGTGACCCCCCAAAAAAAAATTTTCGCCATTGGTAGTCGAGTAGGGTGTCGTTGGAAAGGTCTCAATGAGATCTTTTACAAACAAGTTTAAAAATTGCCTTATAAGTACCGAGGGGGGCAGGGGAAGGGGAAATGTACGAACTTTTCGCGTACCCCCCCCCTCGCGATTGGACACCTTCCATCCGAAAAATCTGAAAAAAATCATGAATGTAGGCCTTTATGAGTACAATAAGAACAAATACATGAGAAGTCGAAATTCACTCAACTTTGTTAGTAATAGTATGATTTATCAATTTTATGTTTTCTTGAATAAAATCTAAACGGTACCTTTAAACTCAATAAAATTTGACAAAAAGATGACCATTTATAAGATTGATCTTTTCTGAAAGTTTCATAAAGATCGAATGGTATTTACCGAAGTTATAGCGATTTGAATTTTCCTGTTTTACTATGGAGCAATATGCCCTGTATTACTATGGAAACATATGGCTATGGAGCCATATGCGCTTTTTACCGACTTAGACACTACAGCTTTGCTAGAATTTGCATAAAAATTTCAGGAGTGATAGATATCATGGAGATGAGTACATATAATTGAAACAAGTCGAAGAGGCAGGAGAGAGCTCCTAGCTAAAGGGCTTTGTAACCATTCTAGGATTCGGAAAAATAGGCCATGAATCGATGATAACAGTACAGAAGAGTGGCCCCTGAAAAAAATTTCATGAAAGGTAGGCGATATGAGTATCAATTGAAAGTTCTCTATGAGAGCTTTTCAAAACAGCTCTTAAACTGACAGTTTTTGCTTCATTGGGGGCACAGAGGGGGGGGGGGGGGGGGGAATACATGAAAAATGTGTTTCCTCGCTCGCGAATGGACACCCGTGATCTAAAAAATCTGAGAAAATTATCAAAGGAGATATTTATGGGTATAACTAGAACAAATACCTCAGAAGTCAAAATTTGTTCAACTTTGTTAATATTAGTAGGAACCTTGAATTTCACATTTTCTCCAATAAAATCGTCTTTGACATGTTTCATGATTTTATTCGTTGCTGGTTACTGTAAGTTAAGTACAAAACCCTTCTGACATGAGCATAGGTCTGTCTACCCAACTTGTTATATTGATAGTGTGCAAACAGGGGTCGAGTAATCTGTAGTATCAGTAGGTCAAAGTTTAGTCATGGTAGAAATCAAATTGAGAACAAACTCCGATTGCATGAGCGTCTTGGAATTAGGTGCATAAAATCGCTCGGAAGCCGAGAATTTTCTCCGTAAAGAACTTCTGCTGGTGAAGCTGAGAATTCTTCTTGGACTAAGATACGAGGATTGAACAGTGTTTGTGGAAGTGCTCGTGTCCAGGATGGATCGTCGTGAGCCATAAGTGTAGGATGCCATTGTTTAATAAAATTTTAGTGTTTAGGATGGTAAGCTGGAGTGCGATTGCGTATAAAGCCCATTAATTGACCGAGTCCAGCGATGAGTGCTGACCCAAATTGTCTACCTTGGTTGTTGATGATGTATTGGGGAACTTCATAAAGCGCAACCCAATCCCTAAGAAGTGCATCAGTAGAAGATTCAGCAGGAATGTCGACTAGAGGAATGCCTCCCAGCAACGTGTGAAATCATCAATGATGGTGAGGATGTATGTGTATCCTTATCCTTATGATAATGTAAATAGTCCGATAATGTCGATGCGAATGACCTTGACGCGTTCAAAATCTGTTGGGAACATGCTCACATGTCTGGAAACTTTGAATGATTGACAGCGGATGCATTCAAGGGCCCAAATATTTATTTCCTTGTTCATGCTAGGTCAAAAGTAATTGGAAGTGATGAACTTACGCGTAGCGTG
This sequence comes from Odontomyia ornata, assembly GCA_963969285.1. Taxonomy (NCBI): domain Eukaryota; kingdom Metazoa; phylum Arthropoda; class Insecta; order Diptera; family Stratiomyidae; genus Odontomyia; species Odontomyia ornata. The sequence goes on from OZ017738.1 coordinate 141,599,973, forward strand.
AGTCCCAGGCCAGCAATACCGTAGAAAGAAGAGAAGACTTTCTTTCGAAACGCTGGATGAATGTAAGGTCTAGGAGTTCGGCCAAACTGTTCACAGGAAATGTCTGGGTTGGATCCAAAAACTGGGAGCTTAACTTAAACCTTGAGTTCTCTTCGAGGTCTTCAAACTCTGGGTCACTAAGTTGTGACTGAGCCACTGCGACAAAACCTGGGAAGGGAAATTTTTTCAAGACGGGAAAGAGCGTCTGCAACAACGTCGCGTGACCAAAAACATGCCAAATATCATTAATGAATTCATTAATATAGCTTAGATAAATAAGCTGATGAGGTGTGGCCTTATCCGGATTTTGCTTGAAAGCAAATATTAGTGGCCTGTGATCAGAATATAATATAAAGTATTGTCCCTCCAAATAGTGTCGTATACCCTGATAAACTGCGAGGAGTTCGCGGTCGTATGCACTGCACGAAGATTGTGCAGAATTCAGCCTTACTGAGTAAATGCCAAGAGGCTACCAATAGTTATTAGTTCTTTGCTGCAAGGCAGCTCCAATTGCTGGATTGGAGGCGTCTACAAATAGAGGAAGCTCGGTTGTAGGATGAGAGAAAAACAGTAGAGTAGCTTCAGCAAGACCATTTTTAATGGAGTGAAGGCTGAAATCGTTTCGAGTGCCAAGTCTATTTTCCTTGATCCGTCTTTCTTGTATCCACAAAAAAAAAGAATTTAATACCCGTCGGTGCTTCGCTTCAAGAGGGATGAAGCGGCGGTAGAAGTCAACCATTCCTGAAAATAGTCTTAGGTCTTTCCCCGTGGTTGGTAACTTGGAGGTTGATATAGCCTCGACTCTGTCAAGTAAAGGCTTGATGCCTTGTGGTGAAACTACATGCCCAAAAAATTTGATTGTGTCCTTAAGAAAGGTACGTTTCTTAAAGTTAATAATGAGGCCGTAATCTGCAAGCCGTGAGAACACCCGTTCAAGATGGTCGAAGGGTTCCGCTTCAGAAAAGGAAGCGATAAGGATATCGTCTTAATGGACGGAACAGAAGAGAAGGCCATCTAAGACTGCATGGATGAAAGGTAGGAACGACTGTGCTGCATTGCATAACCCAAACGTCATGCGAGTAAGCTCGAAGAGTCCAAAAGGTGTTGTAATTTTGGTCTTCGGAATGTCGTTCGGCGCCACAGAGATTTTTTGATAGGCCTTAATTAGATCTAGAGTGGAGGAGGCACATTTGCCGTGCAGATAGTGGCAAAAATCTTGAAAGATCGGTATTAAGTAGCGGTCTGGAATTGTGACTGTAGTTGCCTCTCCATTCTTCTTTTTGACCATATTAAGAGGAGAGGACAAACTACCCCTACATATCCCTTATGATATTAATAAATTGAACTTTTTTCTAGCCACTATACGTATTAGGAACTAAAAATCGAGCTCTTAGTACTATTGGAGGACCTTTATTGAGGATTTTGTGTTATACGTTGTGTTTTGCGCACTGTATGAACCCATCATCGATCGTGATGGCACGATATTTGCGGGTAAGTGAGTGTATCCGTCGATTTCAATAAGATTGTAGTTGAACACTGTCACGAGTGAACTTTGTTTTCCACCCGACCACTTGGAAGGAAATCTCGCGTATTCGAGGCACGCAAGATCATAAGAACATGAAGGACTTATTTTGAGCATCGGGATGGATTAGCCACCGCGAGCGAAAGTTTAAAGTTAGGAATTATTGTGAAAAAGAAAAATTCAGATAGTTGTTCGAATTAAAAAACACTGAGTAAAGTAAAATAATCAATCGGATGTAAGATAAATCCACTTCCACACCAGACAAGGAAAAGGAAAAGTTTCCAGAATAACGAGAACAAATGGCCATCGACTGCGATTCCTCTGACTTTGTACCTTCAATTTATAGTGCCCTTCAGCATCAAGACACTGAAACTATCATATGGTCCCTTTGCGGTGCCACAAAATTTTGGATCTGATGGGATGTTGTAATGGTGGCAATTTGCAGGATATCTACTAAGTATCGGGTCCACCAACGGACCGACAAATCGCCTATTTGTACCGTGAAGTATATAAAGGGTTGTAGTAGTTACAATCGACGAAAAAAATTCGCTGGTAGATTGCGCACAGCTAGAACAAAGTTCATTTCCCCCCCGAAAAGAACTTAACGGGTTCCCGTTTGGAACGAATTGGTGAGAGACCCCGGAACAATGAAATCTTCCTCTTTAGCGAAACGACCATTGGTGGTGACGGAAGCAAAAAACAAACCTCGGAAGATATTGAACAGGGATTGAATTCTCAGCGACGACAAGGGCAGGATAAAAGTTGGCGGCGACAAGCCAGTTCGCGGAATCAGTGACACAAAGTTTCTAATCGGTGGTGGCCGGCAAGTAGCTGGAAGTGTGGCAAAATCACCAGAGGTGGCAAGGAAGAGTTTTTGATCGATGGCGGAATTATCGGGGCCCCCTAAGTGCATAGGCTGAAATTTAGTAAGTAAATTGCATAATTTCAATTATTGTTAACAGTACAAATACAATTTCCTCTTTAAAATTGAAGCGTGAATTTTTGGAGAATTTCGTGGAGTTTTTAAATTTGTGTGAATTTCGGTGAGCTTTCGGAAACTGCCAGGCTTGTATTGTGAACTTGGCTCGTAGATAACGCTAAAAAGTAAGCAATATTAGCTCCAAGGGGTCCCCTATAAAATTTCGGGATACCACCTCATAATTTTTCCTGCCTCCCAGCTTAGTGAGAATTGTTTTCGTGGATAGGTTGTGTCGGTGGGATTCTTTTGGCGGTCGGTTTCCGATGTAGTTTCGATTTGTGCTTTGGAAATTCCCAGTTTAGGTGCGGCAGTGAAATTCCTCCGATATACCGCCCGCTCGCTTGGCGGTTAACGTGAGGCTTTAGGGTTTAAGCGAGTGGCACCCGCACTCGTCTCTGGTGAGCAAAACCAAGACTCTCAGACCCCTCTACCGGGGCGCCCTCGAGGGGAGGGTAACAACAATTAAGTTTGAAAATATGGTGGAAGCGTAATGTTCAGAAGACAAAAGTGTGGTAAATGAGTTCACCAAGATACACTTCACCAAGTTGCCTACTACTCTATAGTGACACAAGAAATCTGCATTTAAAATAGGTCTAGTAATATTCACTATTACAAAAAAAAGTCCCAGATCTAATGTAAGAATTTTTCGTCCATACATGTTGATGGATGTGTGATTGGCTGCCAAAAATCCTTAACTTTGCTGTTTATGGCTCGGTCTTTATGAAGCTTGCAGGAAACATGCCCTTTACATAAGAAAATATAAAGACAGACTTTTGGCAAATTCGAGGGTCACCTTTCAATTTTATAGGTTAAAAACGTAAAATTTGTGATATGTACTATTCTTGACAAATTTGATGGGATTTTGACTTCTAAAGTATTTTTTGGCCTTGTACTTATTAAGACCCACTAACATGATTTTTCCAGATTTTTCTATGCAAAGATGTCCAATCGCGAGAGTTAACACAAATTTTTCGTACATTTTTCTTCACCCCTCCATGCAAATGCTTCTAGTTTAAGACCTATTTTGAAAAGTTCTCATCAAAAACTTTCATTTAATACTCATATTGACTTCCTTTGGTAAAACAAAATTTTTTTAAGGGTCATCACCCTATATGCCGAGACACCACTCGCACACAGTCAATATTTTTGGACCTACGAACAAAATTTCATCTCTCTAACTTACGTGGTTTGCGGAAAAACTTGCTGTTACACACGGACGGTCAGACAAACACGCAGGCTGCGATTTTTGTAGAGTTCTGGAAAATTATCTTACAATACCCTAAATATTACAAGTGAATTAATGAAAGTTTCCAAAGGTGTCAGACGATACACTTTTGTTGTTTCGCTAATATATAAACTATTAAAGACGTAGAAGATGGAGTTTATAATACATCATAATATAAACTGAAAAGCATTGGAGACAATTCCATAAGTATTGCACGTTTGCTCCAGAGAAAAGCTAGACGATACAATCTTTTCAAGAAAATACCCGAAACAAATTAATCCTATAGTTTGATATGCGTAAAATGAAGCACTTCAATTACATTACTTCACTGCACGCAAAATTTCTAAGAAATAGATCATCATAATTATCAAAGGAATACTTTATTGCAAGTTGATGTACAGTGACCACCATAACATAATTGTCCCTTCGACGTTCCGTGGAGCCCTATACCAAATTGTAACTTGTCGCTATTAAGTATTTCCCTTTAATTGTTTCATCTCTACTTTGTAACTTGAAATAGCTCTTGATCCTCATATATTGTAGCAATTTATTTTCTAGGAGTATTTCAACTTTGCCGCCATGCGTGTTGTCCTCCACTCGGCTTTTAAGCATTACCGACTCCACTTCTCATCAGTTGTTCATCATTTCTATGACATTCGTAATGCAAATTTCATGTTCTCCAAGAATATCTGGTGTAAGCTAAGTAGCCTTGATGATGGTGTTGAAAACGCTTTGGCTAATTACCAGTGTAAATATTTGTCGTCGCTGATGCTGATACCAGAGGCAAGTAAATTATCTTTCAACATGCAGACGATATAAATGTTGAGTCGAAATATTGATTCGAATTCGTTTGGATTTAGTTGAATTTATCCACAAAAGAAACATTTCCCATACAACAAGTTGTATTTAAATAATTTATTTTTGGTAGACTTAGGAGACCTGAAACGAATTGAGTGCAATATCCTTTTCAAGGTATATATATGCACTTACATATACATCTATATATATATATATATATATATATATATATATATATATATATATATATATATATATATATATATATATATATATATATATATATATACATATTGTATATATATATATATATATATATGTGTATATATATATATATATATATATATATATATATATATATATATATATATATATATATATATATATATATATATATGCATATACATATATTATTTGCTCCTTTACTAGCATGACGCATTTTTATATCTTTGTTGTATTTAAAGCAAAATATTTTTCTTAACTTGTTTATTAATGAGATGGTGAGTTCATGGCAACGACACATCTAAGGTATAATAATGCACACCATTAGTAATTTAGTGCTAATCAAATTATATTTGCCGCAAGTTTTTACACTTGGTTTTTGATAAAAGGTAAGTTTAGTATAACAATTAAATGCAAATTAGTTTAGAAGATAACAATTCGTCATACATCATATGATATCTTGCAGATCAACATCTTACGTAGAATTAACTAGAAATGGTTCCGTTGAGATGATGCTGAAAATTTTAGAAATTCACATAAAGCTACTATTACGAGTACAAAAGAAAACTGATTTGCACATTGAACGGTTTATTTTCAGCACAGAAAGGCATTTAGAAATCGTTTCATATGTACATATTTAGAATAAATCGTAGCAATTGCTTCATTAAACATGCTTCTTCAAAGAAATGTAATCAATTTGCTGGCTTCATGACAATTAAGCTGCCTAATCATCTACAGGAGCTCCTTAAGAAACGGTTCATAAACTTGTAATAGAATACAGTCGAAATCCGCCTTAGCAGACTTTAAAATGAATAAGTTGGGTAGGCAGAACTTGACTCATATCAGAAAGGTTTTGTACTCAATCTAAAACAAGGCGACATCAATAATGAATAAACAATTAAAATTTTAACGACATTTTAACAAATACAGCATGTATTCGTTTAAAAAAAATATCGATGGTTACTCCAACTAAAACTGATATTATTTTGTTGCAATAATACTAATTTCATTGAACGAATAGGATCTTAATGATATTTTGACTGATAATGACTGACCTCTGTCAAACTGTAATGTAATTTTTATTCAGTATTGTTTGAAAAATCATCCTAGAAAGACTTACACCGCAGCAATGTATCCGAATTGTTCAGCTGTATTACGAAAATCAGCGTTCTATGGAAAATATTTTTCGTGCTCTTACGAACAGAGCAACTTATGGTGCGCATTGAGCAATAATTTTGGTGTGAACCTGATTTTGCGTTTTGGACTAGTAAATTGGTCGCCTAGATCGTGTGATATCACACCTTGTTACAACCGCGGAAGTCACCACAGTTGCAGGCATTATGTTTCCAGCAGAGGGGTGAGTTAAGCCTCATTTACACGATGATAGTACTATAACGATAGTAATCTCGTGATAGTACTACTCGATAGTCTGACATGATAGTTTAGTGTTTACACGCGGACCAGAAGAGAGCGATAGTTTATAACGAGAATTATCATGGATGACAACTTGTGTCCCGCGGTGCTTGCCGTAATCGGTGAGATTTTAAAAATAAAACATAAAAATGAAAAACAAAAGTGAATATGGATCAGGAAGTGGATTCAGAAAAGGAAGGAGCTAGGTGCATCTGAAAAATTGGTTAAGGAGCTCGCTGTTGAGGATCCAGCAAGCTTTTGCAATTTCCTAGGTATGAATGAGGATATGTTCAATTCATTACTTAAAAAGGTAAATATCTGGCTATAAGGCTACTGTTTATTATAGAAACGGAAATTCAATTCCGTTTTTTTTCATTTTATTTTTAAGGTAGAAGAACGGATACAAAAAGCAAACACCGTAATGAGAGATCCACTCTCAGCAAAACTGAAATTAGAAGTCGCTTGCAGATATCTAGCTACTGGAGATTCACTGGGATCATTGCAGTATCTATATCGAGTGCCAAAGTGCTCAATCAGCAAATGTCTGCCAGATGTTTTTGATGCCATATATGATGCATTGAAAGAATATATAAAGTAATTATTAAAACACAAATTGCAATATTAATTTCGTGTATTATTTTAGGCTTAAAATTTCGTATACACGATCGCTCTCATCCCTCCCAGTTCTCAAACAAGTGTACCGCAGTTTCTTCAAAAGATTCAGTGTGATGGGGTAGCACATTTGAAGTGTTGGTAGAATCTTCAAAAGATTCAGTGTGATGAGGTAGCACATTTGAAGTGTTGGAAGAATCAGTGCCTGACGTACAGCTGTTGGCAGATGTGGTGGTTGATGAATAAAGATTTTCACATTGTTCGCTGCCACTCGTTGTAGCTATTGCTGAGCTAGACAATTGAAAATCAGTATTTCTTAAATGCCGAAGACGGGCAACTGTAATTAATTTTTGTATTGCTTCTTGAAGTAAAACTGCTTCCTTCAGTGGTAGGCAGCTCAACTGAACAGCAACGTGTGTTCCAAAACTTGCAAACTCATTTGTTCCGGGCTGTGGTCGAGCTGCTACTTGCTGTAGCACTTCAACAGCGTTGTCCAATGCGTTATCTACTTTTGCTTTTTTTTTATCCGGCAAAAAGTTGCAGGTCTTTTACGGGATAGCTGGAACCTTCCCGGTGAAGAAGCTGAGACTGGGGTTGTTCGTCGATAGTTGGCTGGTTCAATTTCCCCATTTTCTGCTTCTCTTTCTGTTAATGTCTGAAATAAAAACGAAAAATTAATGACTTATTTCTTTTTTTCAGGTTCCTCTGAGTGAAAACGAGTGGAAGAAAATTATTTATGGGTTTGAAACTTCATGGAATTTTTCAAACCGTGTAAGAGCGATCGATGGGAAGCATATTGTGATACAATGTCCATCACATTCAGGTTCACAATACTTCAACTACAAAGGATCATTCAGTCTTGTTTTATTGGCCTTAGTAGACCACAATTATAATTTCATCTTTATCGACATTGGGAAATATGGCAGCTGTTCACATGGTGGAGTTTTTGGAAATTCATCCCTACAGACTGCCATTGAGAACGACCTATTAAACATTCCCAATGAATCTGTCATATTAGCCGACGAAGCATTACCACTTAAACCATACTACATGAAGCCGTATCCTCGACGAAACCAATTAAGTGTGGAGCAAAAAGTATTCAACTATAGACACTCTAGAGCAAGGCGAATAGTGGAATATGGCTTTGGGATACTGTCTTCTCGTTTTTGAGTATTCCGAACACCAATATTACTTGCTCCTCAAACAGCTGTCAAGTTAGTCAAAGCTGCATGCGCCTTGCATAACTGGATAAGAAGGACGAGGAAGGACAGTACGATAACTGTTGATATCGAAGACCATGAAACTGGGCGAATATTTCCTGGTTCTTGGCGAAATTATCCCCGACCAGGAGGTCTGACTGATTTGAGAAGAACTTTATTGTTAACACCACCGCGAACAAATATTTTATAAAAACAAAGCCAATTCAATCAGAGTGGCTTCGAGAGTAGCACTCTCACTCTCAGAAACCTGTTTCCACGCGAGAGTTGATGTGATAGTGCTTATGACTATCGTGGGAGCACTATCAACTATCTAGCAGAGCTAGATAGTGTGATAGCGCTGTCGTGATAGTGTGATAGTAACTATCAAGCTATTTACACGATGAAAGTATCCGTGAGAGTTGCTATCATGACAGCTACTATCATACCAACTATCGTCGTGTAAATGGGGCATAACCCGAAGTAGCATACTGAGGCCGGCTAGCGCTCAGTCGTGTCGTGGATCTTCCGGGACACCCCTGCTCATGCTGAGCCACCGTACACATAAAAACTTACACGAAGTGATAAAGACGGAAGAGGGGGAGGTTATTTTAAGAAATGAAAGATAAGTGTCTTAACGAGGCATGGCTGTTTTATTTAATTCACAAAAAATAGAATTCTACAAGTAAAATTCACAAACTTTTACTCCCCTTTGAAATTTATGTACGAACAATCCTTTAAATAAAATTTTGTAAAAGAAAACGAAAAAATTAATTTGATAACATAAACTAACAGTAATATAAAAGAAGCAAATCCAAATAATTACTCACACTTTTCTTGTTGGACACTGAGGGCTCGGCGAAGAACCAAAAAAGGAATTCAGGGTACGTGAAATCCAAGCTTCAATTTGAAAATTAATTTTAACAAAAATCCAAAATGAAAACACGGAACGGCCACTTTTTACCAAGACGCTAGATACCTCTCTTCACTAAACCACGGTCCTTTCAATTTCATCCAATAGTATAATTTCAAATTCAAAAATTAAATTTTTCGCCACTTTATAGATAAAACAAAGTACTTCTCAGAAAACTTTCCTCTTCCTTTTTTTTGTTTTTGTTCTGGTCTTTAAGCTTATTAAATTATGACACTTTTCTCTTTCACTTTTAACTACCCTCTTCTTCTTCGTCTTCTTAGCACTACAGCCTCTCTCGGGCATTCGCTTCCTGCAAATAACGCCTCCAACTGTCCCGTTCTGTTGACCGCGTCTTCTAATTTCAACATCCGAGCAGCGATGAACTGTCTTCGTCGACCGAGTCAGACAAGCATTTACTCGGTTTCTCCACTGGTCTCCAGCCTTCCGTTCTCGCAACAAATACCACTTTGGGTATCCATTGTTCATCCACACGATTTATATGGCCAGCCCATTGCAACTTCCGCAGTCTTATAATCGTTGAGGCCTCCGGGTCGTCAACAATTTCATGCAGCTCATGGTTGTATCGAATTCGCCATTGGTCTCCGTCTAGCTTTGCTCCGATAATTCGCCTCAGGACCCGTCGCTCAAAGGCGTTCAATATGTTTGCGGATGCTTGGGTTAGGGTACATGTTTCACACCCATAGCATAACACAGGTCTTATCACAAATTTGCATACTTGGAGTCTTCAAGATCATCAATATTTAATAAAATATTTTATTTGCGAGCTGTGTTCTTCGGCATATTTCGTCCTTTTCATTGCCCGTTTTCGTTATTTTGGCGCCTAAATACACAAATTTGCTAATATTTTCGATACTATATTCTAAAACTGTAATGTTTTGTGGGCTTGAGGTATTTTTCCTTGATTGCGTCATGAACTTTGTTTCATTTTCATTGATTTGCTACTAGTTTTGGTTCGCTGTCAAGTTTCAGGAAGAGTTCTTTGGCACTTGTTATAAACTTTTTATGTTGTCCGCATAGGCTACTTCTTGGCTCGACCTGCATAGTAACGTACCTCGCGTATCGACAGGTAGCTTCCTTATGATGTACTCCAGAGCCAAATTGAATAGCAATGGGTCTAGCCTATCTTCCTGCTTTAGTCCGACATTTGTGTCAAAGGCATCGGTGAGTTGGTTATTGATGTGGACTTGGGACTCATCGACGTCATTGTCACATTGGTAAGCCGAAACAATTTGGCTGGGATGCCAAAGCAAAGCATTATTTGGTACAGTACGTTACGATCAATACTGACGTATGCTTGCTTAAAGTCAACGAAAATTTGGTGAGCGTCTATTTTGAACTCCCAGCACTTTTCAAGTACCTGCTTGACTGTAAACAATTGTTCTATCGTCAATCTGCCTGCTCTAAAACCACCTTGATACTCCCCAATAATACTGTTGGTGTATGATCCGATTTTATTTTCAAAGATTTTTGAAAATATTTTGTACGCCATACAAAGAAGTTATATGCCTCTATAATTTTCGCACTGTAGCTTGTCACCTTTTTTGTGGATAGGGAATATAATTGATTGGCTCCATTCTTTCGGCAAATGTTCTTGTTGCCAAATGTGCTGGATGACTATGTGAATAGCTTGATGAATACTACTGTCACCATACTTGATGAGCTCCACTAGAATCTCATCGATTCCCGGCGCTTTATTGTTCTTTTGGGCTTTGATGGCGGAAGAAACTTCATATAGAGTTGGTGGGACCAATGGACGCTTTCTGCAGACATCTATAGGCTTTGATGTTCTGGAGTTGTGCGGAGGATTAAGGAGGTTCTTGAAATATGATGCCCATCTTTCCTTAATCTTCGTTTCATCAGCGATGATATTGCCGATATCAGCACGACAGAGCGTGGTGTTGGGCTGATAACCACGTTTCAGGATTTTCACTACTTTATATGCTTGCCTTGTGTTGTTGCTCGCTAAACTTACATCTATACTTCTCAATTGGTCGTCATAGTATTTTCTTTTCTTAATTATAATTATCTTATTCGCTACTCTTCTGAGATTTTCATAGTGTTCTCTCTTCGTCCTGGTTTTTCTACCTGCGTATTCTTTGTACGCCTGATTCTTTTTATCTAACACATTCTGGCACTTATCATCGAATCAATCAATCCTCTTGCGCCGGGCTTGATGTCCGATCGTCTGTTCTGCCACGGTCCTAATAGCCGCTTTCACTTCCATCCAGAGTTCGTTGCTTGTCTTTAACTGCCCTCTACATTTTATGATTTTATTTTCCACACATTCTTTGTGTTTGGGTTATCCCGGAATATGTTTAAGTCGTCATTATTTTTATTCTCGGTTCACTCCATTTTTTTTGTTTTTTATTTATATCAGTTCACGGGCAGAGCCCAATATACAAGTTTTACAATTTGTGGCTTAAATTGCAATGTTCTTTTACAATTCTTCATTTCGAAATAATATATTTGATCTCAAAATTCTTTTCATATCATTAAGAGTTGCAAGATTCAAATCAATACTACCAAGTCTTTCATTAACTACATTACAAGCTCTATTAATAATATTTCTATGTAAGTAAGTACTCGAGTCTAAATTTTCGGCAAACGTAATATTGGTAGGTCTTAAATATCTTGGTGAAACATGCCAGTTAATTTTACCTAGTAAATCTGGTGCGTCAATTAGAGAGTTTATTATTTTATACAATAATAGTAGATCTTGATATGTACGATTAGATTCAAGAGTAGGTAGATGAGTTTTTTGTAACATATAAGTATAGTTATGATCACCAAACAACATGGGAGAACCGATACGAAAAGAATATGTTCTTAAGAACTTGTGTTGAGTTTTTTCTATTTCAGCTGAGAGCCATTGTGCGTTTGGTGACCATATTTCTGAACCATACGTCAACAAGGGTTTAACTAGAGTTTTGTATAAATGCAAAAATACTGATGAATCATTGAAATCTTTACTGTATCTTGTTATAAACCCTAATTTTTTAAATGCCTTATTAACTACATGATAAATGTGATTTTCGAAGGATAAGGAACTATCAAAGAAAATACCAAAACTTTTAATTTTATCAACTCGAACCAAATTGTAGTTGTTTATGGTATAATTATAATCATCAAATGTAATCTTGTAGAATGTAATGATGGCACATTTTTTAACATTAAACTCAAATCCATTGTTGCAAGCCCAGATATTAACCTCATTTAAATCACTTTGTAGTTTTAGATAATCTTCGTGACATGAAATGGACTCAAAAAGCTTAAAGTCATCCGCAAATAGCAGCAACTCTGAATATTTAACAACATTTATAAGATCATTGATCATGTAAATGAATAACAATGGCCCACAATCAGAGCCTTGTGGAACGCCAGAGGTGGCTTCGAATATAAAGCTCTCATAGTTTTTAATTTTTACTATTAATTTACGGTTTTTAAAAAATGATTCAATCCATTTAAAAGCATTCCCTACTATTCCTAGCTTTTCCAATTTTTGCAATAGGATGTTGTGGTTGACTTTGTCAAAAGCTGCTCTCATGTCAGTATATACGGAATCAACCTGTGTTTTGCATTTCAAACTGTCATTAATGTAATTAGTATACAGAGCTAAATTAGAAATTGTAGAACGTTTCGGCATAAATCCATGTTGGTTTCTAATGATGACTTTCCGTAAATATATCGAAAGTTGCTTTTCAGTTAGAGAGTCAAAAATTTTACCAAAAATTGAACTCGACTATTGACCTATAATTCGCAACATTCTGCTTGTCACCCTTTTTCGGTACAGGAGTTATGAAAGATGTTTTCCATACTTTTGGGAATTCTCCTGTTTTGTAAGATTTTTGATAGATTAAAAATAAAGGCTTTGATAAGTAATCTGCAAACGTTTTAATAAATATAGAAGGTATTTTATCTGGGCCCATACTTAATTTATTTTTTAAAACTAGCAATGAATCTTCAACTTCTTGCTCAGTAATGTGGAAGGTATTCAAAGGCAGAAAGTTGAAACAATTTTCTACAAGAACATCTAAATTCTGTGAATTTGTAAAAGTTATAGGAGTAGATATATATGTTTGTTTGAAGTGATCAGCAAAGAGATTTACAATGTCTTCTCCATTTTTAGCTTCAATCTGGTTTAAATATACGGAATCAGGAATGCATCTTTTTATAGTATTTTTAATATCAACGTAGTTCCAAAAGCTTTTCGGGTTATTTTTAATGTTTTTTCCAATGTTTTCCATATATAATCGATGTTTGGATTGTGTCAATCTTTTACATATTGCCCTTTGAAACCTAAATTCAGTGTAAGTAATATTTGAAGGAGATTCCTTATATTTACAATGCAATTTTTTCTTTAAGGAAACTGCTCTTTTTAGTTCAAAATCAAACCAAGGAGGGCATTTAGGTGAATACTGGATAATTTTCTTAGGAACTTGACTATCGATTAATAAATAAATTACTCGATAGAAGACATTAGTCATAGCATCAATTGAAAAGTTTTCATGTAAAACTGAATTCCAATCTATAAGTTCAAATCTTTGCTCAATATTTACAACATTCATATTGTTAAAGTTGTATATGACTTCTTTAAAACTAATACTTTTGAATGAACTTAAGCATACCGTTGCTATAAAAGGATTTGGATGAGCTTCATCTAATGCAGAAACTATGGGATCATCTGAAATTTGATAAGAAGTTTCTAATAAATCCGTAAAAAGTAAATCTAAACAATTATCCGCCTTGTTGATTTCATGAACTATTTGTTTACACTGCGATCTATTTGCTAAATTAACAATAATTTCAAAAGCTGATCGAATATACCAATTGGGGTGAAATTTGTGAGCCAATGTTGCTTCATCAACAGACTGCCAGCGATATCCCGGCAAATTGAAATCACCACAAATAATGCTGCTATAATTTGCCCTCTCATGCATGATTTTTTCCAATTCGAAGGTATATTTTATCCAAATTATCCAAGTAGTTTAATTTCATATTATTTTCAAAAGGAGGCACATATGTTAAAGTAAATAATATTATACAATCAGAAATGTCAAGTGACACTGTCAGAAACTCTACACCATATCGTTGAATTTTAAGCAAGCTACATTTAAAACAACTTTTAATATAGAGCAATACTCCTCCATACGATACGCCGAAATTTGCAAAAACCTTTAGATTATTTTCTTTGGAGTTACACGAAGTCTCTGGTCTTCAGGGATAAGGCAGCTTCAATTGACGCCTTGGAAGCAAACATTACTCGAGTCACGCGCGAGATACCGGTCACTTTGCTAGAACGCATCGTCTATAACTAGACCCTCAGGATGGATCATTTACGGTACAGTCACGGTCAAAATTTAAACAAGATAATCTTCAAAAAGTAAATAGCTACGGCATCGGATGCAGAAGTTTGGCGAAACCTGTAATGATTTTCTACTTTTCAAGTTCGAACGCGGAACCGACCCCTCATCAGTTCTAGACGTTAAGTCTGAGTAGTGCCAACGGATGGTACCAACAGGTCAACCAATCCGTGCACCGTAACCCATTCACGCGGTGACTGCTTGTCGGCCAGCTAGTTCGGAGAGGATTTCGGTCGCGGGTCTCCGAATGGGTTACGCTCAATTACAATATTTCAGCCACCTGAACATGCCCGTTTTCCAAACGCGTCAACAACTACTCATCCAGAACGGGAGACCTACGTTACGTTAATTCTGGATGTGATCTCTCCACAGATCTTAAATCAAAAACGCTACAAAATCCCATAGGCGCGTTACCGAATCACCGACGCGGTACCGAAAAATATGCTACTCGAAATCAAACCGACGAAAACTACTCTAATGAAATGACGAAACAATCAAAGGTACCGCGTACCGCGCGCGACGCGAAACCGACCTCAGCGGAGTTGTCGAAACCCTACCCTCGCGACGGCATACCTACCCTACACTCTCTCTTCCCACTGAAAAAGAACGAGCCACTGAAAAGGAAAGTCGTGGTTAACTTTTAACAATTCATGGCTTTATTCATTTTTTATTAAATTAATATGATTTAAAGTTACACCTTGTGAGTATTTCCTTGTGTATATTAACATTAAAAGATTTGAGAGCAAATATAATAACTCAAATTATAGTGTAAAATAATGTAATATTGTAAAATTCTTTTAATCTAATAAGCAATCATTACAAATACTTTTTAAATAAATTAAATCTGTCTTCATGCTGTTATTCCAAAATCTATCTGTTTAATTACAACCTCAATTTGTGATTGTTCTGAAGTAGCATAAATTTTATTTGATTTTTGATGGGGTGTTGTGTAAGGTTTCCTTCTTATTTTTCTAATTACTAAGGTCTAGTTGAAATATCAAAGTTTTCTTCAAGAATAAATTATAAAAAAATTCCATTCTATGTTTTTTTTTTCTTGAATTGTAGACTTGTAGAGAAGGAATAGTGTTTCTTATAAAATTTATGCAAATATCAATGAATTGTAATTCTTCTGTTTTTTTCACCACGTCTTAGATATTATTTAATATATTTCCTACATTTTTTCAAAATATACAACGCTCATGATTCATTAAAAATATTCATCTTTTACTTAAACATTCTACTGAGGAAGGACCAATATATAGTAAAATAAATCATTTTCTTTCTGTCTTACTATGTTAAAGCTTCTCTGTTTTCACTTATATCATGTTAATCTGCTTTGTTTCTGCTCACTATTTACTTTGCATTTGCTTATCAAGATCACAACATATTTACTAATTTCACTTAACATAGAATTTTTCATGTGCCCATTGTAACTAGTATGTGTAGATAATTCCATTTATACCTCTCACGTCTGGCATAAAGTTTTAGAAAGATTTACAAATTACACTGTTTACTCTTAAATGCTATAATTTAATGTTCTCAATATACAATACAACTTTTAAAAAAAATCTGGCAACATTTAATTCTCAATAAACTATAATTCCTAGTTTGTATAAGTGTGTAGCCATTGATATTGGAATTGTAAAACACTCAACTCATTGAGTAAAAGGTTGAGGGAAAAGAAGTCTGTACTTCACCTAACACGGAAATAGTGTGTATGAAAATGCAAAGTTCCATTGATTTTCTTACGTGTTAGTGAGTTTTCAAATCGAAAAGCTCTCTAAGAAGAGGTTCCACTTGAGATGGGCTTACATTCAAACAGACGCCAATCAACTTCATTCAATCTTTGCACTTCATTGATTTTCTGCCTTAATTTGATGAATGTTGATTTCGCCTCACATCCGGGGTAACACTTTCCAAATATCTTCGCAGAAGGTAATAGTAGGAGTTCTGCTCCCTTAACTGGTACTACAGCTACCACAGAATATAAGTTAATATAACGGAATCTTTTCCGGTGATGAGATACAAAATATATTTACAAGATTCGTCATTTTGATGATGTAGTACTGTTGAAATAGTTTGATGCAATGGTTTCAAAGGACATTACCGCCAAGCAAGAGCCCATGAAAAATTTAATAAAGATACACAATGTAGTGAAGGCTTTTCAAACAGTACTACAGCAACTATTCTCCTCCTTCATACAATTAAGTTATTATTTTTTTGTAAATGTTAAATAGTAGATTGGTTTGTTGCTGACATGCTGAACACAGACTGAATTTTGCAATGCTAGCGTTATTTGCTCTTCCTTACGACTTGTTCAGTTTTTCATAAGTTGGTCGGTTATGTTTGTAGGTCAGATTATTTACAAAATGTTTTGGCACAGTTTATCAAAGCATGTTTTTTTCATGCCATCACCCTTGTTTTGATGTTATTTTGCAGGTACGATGCAGCAGCAACTTGATTTCTCATGTAGGGTTCCACATTCATGTAGGCTTGGCTGATTTTTTTAATGAATTCTTTCATTGCTTTTGCTTTTTCGCTTTTTTTTTGTTGTTGTTTATTTTGTTTGTCTAATTTCTCCCTCTACAGTGTTTTGAGTTTGTGTCTTGTCTTGGTTTCTTTCTTGTTTCACATTTGCTTCTGCTTTTCATTTTCCGTTTGCTTTTCCCAATACGGGCGAGGATACTCACTTTGATTCCATGATGATGCATCGGACCAACTATTGAAATTCGATATACCTTCCTGAGTTGTAAATGTATTTTTACGATTCGATATTTTCACCGAATTATCACTGTTATCATAATTCAATAGTATTTCGGATGGATGCGATTGGCAGGATGGTGATTTTTTAGATATTGTATAGTTTAGATCATTATTATTATCCCAATATTCCTTTCCATCAGCTCGGAAACAAATGCAACCTTCCAGCTTTTTCGAGGATGGAGGTAGAGTAATTTTAAAGCTAAATGTATCATATATAACATATGCAGCGCTACTTCCATGATATGCGGCGCCGAACAATTGGACCGCCGGAAACTTGCTTTGGAAATGAAATCTTTGAGGAATGGTTTTATTCTCAAAGAATCAAATATATACTAGTGCTAGACAACCCAGCAACCCCATATGCCTCATTCCTTATAATTAATTTCGATACTTAGCTGGCAAATAGGATCCTCCACAGCCTTGAACTGACAACAGCTCTGCGGTTTGTAAGAAAGATTGAAGCGCTTCTGGTTGAACATTGACTTCGCCTTGGGCGTAGAATCTTTTCGAATTATAATTGGTGAAGCTGCTCTAGCCTTAGCCAAAGGTGATCGTTGCGCACGAGTCACTTTGGTCTGCGTGATAATGTTACTCTTCTTCGGTTTGTATTCTTGGGCGTTATCAACCTCTTCTTCAGAATCATTCGATTCGGTTAAGTCGCTCGCAGTCACCCCTTCTTCCGATGTCTTCTTTGTATTTGTTTTCCTCTTTTTCTTGGGAGATTTCGATTTACTTCGATCTAAAGATTCACGTTTGGCTGCTACGACGACGAGGGGCGATGAACTGCAATCAAAACCTGGTAAGGCATTTGTCGACGTAAGCCGAACGAAAAAAATTTACCTCTTAATAGTTTTACACCACCTAGGACCGCGCCAAGTCGCTACCGACACCACACCATGCACGTTCTGGGCGACGTAGAAGAAAACGTTTTGTCGAATTATCCGCTAGCTACGCGCACAGTTTTGCAATAATAATAACCGTACTTCTTCGACATGTGGCTGTCAAATCCAACCGCTGTCACATCGGACAAAGCAGATGTGTGTGGAATGGCACGCCACATGGCGGCAAGGTGCCTCTCCATTTGTCGCCAGTGGCATAGTTTTTCGATGGCCACGGTGGAGGGGCATTTCCAGATGGATATGTCTCGAAATGTGTCGGGGTTTGGATTAATTTTATATTTCGAATATTTATATCCACAGATCTAAATATTTGGACAGAAAAAAAAATATTTTCTGCGCAACGATATCCGCACGACAGATGAAGTCCGCTGGCACTTCGAGGACATACCCATCTGGCCGGTTGCAAGGGTTCGGGATCGGAATCACTTCGATTCCCGGGCGCAGCCGTCACATTACACATCCCCCCCCCCCCCCCAAAATCGAAGTAATTACGATCCCGTCTCCTATATAAAAGGTCTTGGTTAGGGCCGTGGCGGGTCGAAGGTCGGTTTCGAGGAATAGGCTACAACCATGTTCGTGAAGACTCGACAGTGACTATATAGTAGGGAGTCAGGTGTTATTCGGAGGTCTTCGTCTAGGCAGAGATTGGGGTAAGCCAAGGTTTCTCGTGGGAAATAGTTGCACTTCATCGTCTAAGGTCTTTTGCGTGGTAAATTCCCAGGGTTTTACCAGTCATGTCCGCGATGAGGTATCGGGTGGGGCTTATTACTTGTAGGACTCGACATTTCACGAATTTCTTGTCTAGTTTGGCATTGTAATGTCGGGTGGCATCGCTCTGTCGGAAGTTTCGACGATATATCTCGTCGCCTACCTTAAAGCCAGAAGGATGAGATCGCAAGTTGTACCGCTCCTCTCCCATCCGTCAACTTTCTTCAATCTTCTCCCGCAGTTGCTCTCGCAGAAGTTGGAGCTTTTCGTGCGGTTCCAGAACCACGATTGGGTCCTCTAGCGATTTCAGTTGCCGCAATAGCCGGTAAGCGCTCCCATGACAGATCATGTACTGGCCGAACAATGCGAAATACGGCGAAATGCCGGTAGTGGCGTGGTACGACGAGCGCAGCGCACTAGTGATGGCGGACAATTTGCGATCCCAGTCCTTCTGATTCGGGTGGACATAGGCGCGAATGGCCGCTATGAGCGTACGATTCAGTCGTTCGGATGCGTTGGCTTGTGGTGAATAGACGGCAGTTCGTTGGTGGATGATGCCGTATTTGGACATTAGGTCTCGGAACTTGCTGGAGGTGAACTGGACCCCATTGTCGGAAACAAGTTTCTCCGGAACTCCAAACATGTGAAAGACTCGGTTCTCCAAGAAGCTGATTATAGGTCCAGTGTGCATGTTACGTAGTGGTTCTATGATAGGGAATTTAGAGAGCTGGTCCAGGACCACGACAGCTCCCGTGTGACCAGAAGCAGATCGAGGGTAAGGACCGATAAGATCAATGTACAAGCGCTGGAACACGCGTTCGGGGACCTCAACCTTACCCATGGGTGGCCGAAGAATGGTATTGGGCGCTTTAGTGCACTTGGATAGCTCACAAGAGGCTACGTACGCTTTTATCTGTTGTGCCATCTTAGGCCAGAAGAAACAGGTTTTCAACCGCCTAAGTGTACGACCGTATCCGCCGTGCGCACTTGATGGGTGGTCATGAGCCCGTCTGATAAGATCAGTGGTTAATTCTTCGGGCACCCACAACTTCCACTGTTCTTCTTCTTGTATGGGGTCTCCGGATGCGTGTCCCATCCGCTTATAAATAAATCCATCCGTCAACCGCAGTTCAGGAAGCTGGGGCAGTTGATTCTGGATAGTGTGAATCAGTTGTGTGTAGGTTGCTGACTTGAAGGCAGGATGGTCCAGATCGATCAATTGGGGGCTGTCGTCCTCTTGGACCAACTCGGCTCCTTCAGGGGCGAACATTCTGGATAGGGTGTCGGGGACTACATGCTGACTTCCTTTTCGGTGGCGAATTGTGAAGTCAAATGCCTGTAGTTTCAGTGCCCACCTGGCCAATCTGCCGTTGAGATCAGTCTGGCTCATTAGCCATTTCAGAGAAGCGTGATCCGTAACGATTTCAAAGGTGTGTCCCTCCACATAGGCTCGGAAGCGTTTCACTGCCAACACCGCAGCTAGACATTCCTGCTCGGAGACCGTGTAATTTCGCTGGGCTGGGTTCAGCTTGTGAGACATGAAGGCTATAGGTCTCTCCTCGCCGTCTTGTGCAACCTGGACTAAGACTGCTCCCACCCCATGTTGACTCGCGTCACAATGGATTGAGAACGGTTTGTCAAAGTCCGGGCTGTGCAGTACGGGGGCTGTAGTCAGACTCTTCTTTAGCTCTTCAAAGGCTCGCAAGCTGGGCTCTTCCCAGACGAATTTACGTCCCTTACGCAGCATGTCGGTCAAAGGAGTGGTAATGGTGGCATAGGCACGTACAAAACGCTGGTACCATCCGCATAAGCCTAAGAATCGGCGTAACTGTTTGGTGGTCTTGGGTAGTGGAAAAACGTCAATCGCTTGAGTCTTTTCCGGATCGGTCTTGATATGGCCATGCCCAATGATGTGACCTAAATACTTCACCTCCGTCATCACGAACTGGCTCTTCCTTATGTTGATGGTTAATCTTGCCCTCCGGATGTGTAGAGCCACCTCCTGAAGCAGGTCGATGTGTTCATCAAAGGTCTCGGTTATAAGCAACAGATCATCCAAGTAAACGAAAACTTGGTGTCGCAAATGAGGTGGTATCACCTTATCCATAAGGCGCGTCATTGTTTGGGGGGCATTACACAATCCGAATGGCATGGTCACGAATTGATATAGGGGTCGACCAGGGACTGTGAAGGCTGTTTTCTCCTTTGAACCGGGGTCTAAAGGAATTTGCCAGAAGGCGTCCTTGAGGTCTAAGCTCGTGATGAAATGGGCTTTAGGCAACCGACTCAAAATTCCTTCAATCAACGGTAGAGGGTATGCGTCCTTGACTGTGACGGCGTTCAAGCGTCTGGCATCTAAGCATAACCGGACCTTGTTCGGCTTGACAACTAAGGTGACTGGGGAGGCCCACGCACTCTGTGATTCTTCGATTACGCCTAATGCTAGCATTCGATCCACTTCGGCATATAACGATTTTTCCTCCGCCGGAGATATGGCGAAATGTCTCTGTTTTATGGGTTTAGCATCCCCCACATCTATAGTGTGAAACACCAGGGCAGTCCACCCGAGACCTTCCTTCTCATGCGATGGAAAAGCCGATATAGCCGAGTCAAGTCGCAGTTGCTGATTTACATCCAGTGTATGTCGTAATAAGTTAGTGGGTTGAGATTGGTCAGGAACGGTGGCGACAGACTCCAGGGTCGAACCGGAAAATAGTGCCGGGGCCAAGTTAAATTTTCGAACGAAATCCACTCCTAGGTAAAGATTCTGGGTTAACTGAGTTATGATGAAAAATTCCATGGGTTTAGTTACTCCTTTAAAGGTGACATCCGTCATAATTTTTCCCACTACAGAGTGACGAGTTCCGTCCGCCGTGCTTAACCAGGAGGTGAAATGACGGATTTGGTCCGCGTGCTTTGCCAGTACCTCCCCTGCAAACTCGGCAGATATGCAATTCTAACTAAGCCTGACACTCGTTTTTGCAGGAGGTGTACTGACGCATATGGCCGAACATCATCTCTCAATAATTCGTCTAAGTATATGTCCTTCAACACTTTCCTCGACTGCCTGACTTTTCCCCAGAAGCTCCGCATCCGACGCGTGACTCGCTTGCTTCGCGGTGGGACATTTGTGGACAACTCCTCATGGAAGATGCGCTGTCGAGTAGCCAAGTAATTCCGCAGCCTGACATGAAAAGGTTTTACATGCCAAGGAACCTTCGCCTCGCTATCATTTCCCTGCGCGTTGGCCTCGGCGAAGGATGGCATCGGTTGTGGAACTTCGGGAGAACTGTGTTTGACGGTGCGAGTCAGCAGAATGGGAGTCATGTCGGGAGCTGGGTCATAGCTAGTGATGGGGTCTGGATTGGTTCGTACGGGGTTTAGGAGTGCCGACGGGTGGTCGCGGCACTCGGTGGCAAGTTTTTTCGTCCTTTGCAATTAGCACAGTCAGGTGCGTATGTGTCGGCCTTCCCGCATCGGTAGCAGAAAAGCGTCGGCTCAAGTGGACATGCATAGAACCGATGTCCCGGTTGTCGGCAGTTCCAACAGACCGTCGGGCTTGTAATTGCTTCAAGGGAGGGCCGATTAATCAAGGCTGGGTCCTCAAACTCCGGTGGTGCTCCGCTCCTCGGTACTGGTACTGGATCAGCAAGCAGGTGGTCAGCTGCCATCAACTCCGCGGTGTGATGATTTCGGGGAGTTGGTCCCGTTATGCGAGGTTGTGGGCGGAAGGTACCTCGCCGCTCATCCAAGTGTTCTTGTCTACGGGCATGGAGGCGCAGTCCCTGTATGGTGTTGATTGGGAAATGTAGAAGGCTGTTCTGGAGATCCCAGCGCATATTCTCTCTGATAATTTCTACCAGTTCGTCCTCGGGCATGGTATTTCGCAAGCGAGTGCTCAATCTCACTATACTTGTGTAGTACTGGTCGAACGGTTCGTGAGCGCCTTGTTTCCGTTTCTTTATTTGCTCCCTTAGCTCTCTCTCAGTGAAGCCATCCTCAAATCGATTGCGGAAGGCTGCACTGAAAGAGTGCCAAGTGGGACGTGGCGTTGATTCTTTAAAGCTCCAGTACCAGTCGGCAGCGTCGCCGCTGAACAAAAGATGTGCATGCAGGAGGAAGGCCGAGGAATCACCTCCCAGGGTGCTGGATACCAACGCCTGAATCCGGAAAAGGAACCGGTCCGCCGATATCATATCGTTGAACCCTGTAAAGTTCAGGCGCCAACTCTCCATGATACGAGGCGTCGGGTCTCGAAAAAGTGTCAATGCATTCCCGGGGGGAATCACATCCTCGATTGACCTGTTGTACTGAACTGCCTCGGGGGCTAGAGGTACCAACGGAGGTCCGGTGCTGTGTCGTGGTCTGTATTCGGGAGCTCTGGGATCCATTCCCGAGTTCCTTGGAGGTGGGACCCATTGCTCGGATTGTCGGGAGTGGGGCATCGCCACACTGGGATTGGGCTCCCATCCAAGCGGAGTTCTCACGCGACTGGGTGGTTGGCTCATAGGGAGATTCTGGAGCTTTCCCTCCAGGTTGCCAATCCTCTCCGACATATCCCTCATCAACGCCACGAGGGTGTCAATGGAGTGGGCGGAAGGCATGGGTGTCACCTCGGACACGACACTTGCGGCCGGAACTTCACCGCCTACGGCTCCTTGCAGGTCTGAAAGTGGTTGGGACTGTTCGGCCTCTGGAGCTCCTTTCGCCACTGCTCCACGCGTTGGTAGGGGCGTTCCGAGGGGGACGTCTAGGGCAGACCGCTCGATGGGTCGCCGACATAATGGGCAACTCTCTGACGTGAGGAGGAGCTGTTGTACACAGGCGCGATGGAATAGATGTCCACAATCCAATCGCACGCTGTGTACGCCCTCCACTACGTCTTCGAAGCAGATCCCGCAGTTAGCTGGTTGGACCGTTTTGGATCTGGTCCAACGCTTATCTGGGGTCCGCTTCGTTGCCATTTTCGTTTGGTCTGGGTGGTAGAAATAAGTTTTTTACAAAAAAAAAATGTAACTCTAATATATAAAAAAAAACTTAAGAATAAAGTAGTGGCCGATAGTGGCGAGCTATATATAGAGGGTAGAAAAAAAATTATTTGATATACACTTTCCTTTTCAGTGGTCGACTCCTCCAACGGGAAAAGAGAGTGCGTGGTAATCTGCCGGAGAAAGGGTGCTTTCGGTCGATATACAAAATTTACCCCTAAACCCTCATACATTACAAAAAAACCGTCTCTAAACTACGTTAAAGTGACTCGACGAGACAAGTGGTAGAGCTACCGTAACGATTTAGTACGCGGTCAAAATTCCCGACGCGTGGAAGCATTCCGGGCTTCGCAACTCCAGCATACGCCACCGAACGTTGAACCGATACCACTCGTCTATCACGCATACGAAATAATTAGAATCCTTCCGCGACATAAAGGCAAGGTAGCCTTCTATTTTCTTGAGAGTCCATGCTGATAGGTAAACCCATCAGGCTGGCAGTTCCATCAAGAAAATAGAAGGTCCTTACAGGGTTTAGCCTAGGACAACACATCGGAAGGATTCTGTCGCGAGAAAAAAAAATCAAACAAAGGAGAGCGGAAGCTACAACTCACGTGAAGCGACTGCTAGTGTGTATCACACAACTCCACTGCTCCTGATAGTGGGACTCGAGTACCAAAGTACCTTACATCCTCCGTAAAGGACCAACTCGTCAGAAGACGCGAAGTTCTTTCCCCCTTAGGATGTTTTAGGCCCCACGTTGGGCGCCATTTGTAATGATTTTTTACTTTTCAAGTTCGAACGCGGAACCGACCCCTCATCGGTTCTAGACGTTAAGTCTGAGTAGTGCCAACGGATGGTACCAACAGGTCAACCAATCCGTGCACCGTAACCCATTCACGCGGTGACTGCTTGTCGGCCAGCTAGTTCGGAGAGGATTTCGGTCGCGGGTCTCCGAATGGGTTACGCTCAATTACAATATTTCAGCCACCTGAACATGCCCGTTTTCCAAACGCGTCAACAACTACTCATCCAGAACGGGAAACCTACGTTACGTTAATTCTGGATGTGATCTCTCCACAGATCTTAAATCAAAAACGCTACAAAATCCCATAGGCGCGTTACCGAATCACCGACGCGGTACCGAAAAATATGCTACTCGAAATCAAACCGACGAAAACTACTCTAATGAAATGACGAAACAATCAAAGGTACCGCGTACCGCGCGCGACGCGAAACCGACCTCAGCGGAGTTGTCGAAACCCTACCCTCGCGACGGCATACCTACCCTACACTCTCTCTTCCCACTGAAAAAGAACGAGCCACTGAAAAGGAAAGTCGTGGTTAACTTTTAACAATTCATGGCTTTATTCATCTTTTATTAAATTAATATGATTTAAAGTTACACCTTGTGAGTATTTCCTTGTGTATATTAACATTAAAAGATTTGAGAGCAAATATAATAACTCAAATTATAGTGTAAAATAATGTAATATTGTAAAATTCTTTTAATCTAATAAGCAATCATTACAAATACTTTTTAAATAAATTAAATCTGTCTTCATGCTGTTATTCCAAAATCTATCTGTTTAATTACAACCTCAATTTGTGATTGTTCTGAAGTAGCATAAATTTTATTTGATTTTTGATGGGGTGTTGTGTAAGGTTTCCTTCTTATTTTTCTAATTACTAAGGTCTAGTTGAAATATCAAAGTTTTCTTCAAGAATAAATTATAAAAAAATTCCATTCTATGTTTTTTTTTTCTTGAATTGTAGACTTGTAGAGAAGGAATAGTGTTTCTTATAAAATTTATGCAAATATCAATGAATTGTAATTCTTCTGTTTTTTTCACCACGTCTTAGATATTATTTAATATATTTCCTACATTTTTTCAAAATATACAACGCTCATGATTCATTAAAAATATTCATCTTTTACTTAAACATTCTACTGAGGAAGGACCAATATATAGTAAAATAAATCATTTTCTTTCTGTCTTACTATATTAAAGCTTCTCTGTTTTCACTTATATCATGTTAATCTGCTTTGTTTCTGCTCACTATTTACTTTGCATTTGCTTATCAAGATCACAACATATTTACTAATTTCACTTAACATAGAATTTTTCATGTGCCCATTGTAACTAGTATGTGTAGATAATTCCATTTATACCTCTCACGTCTGGCATAAAGTTTTAGAAAGATTTACAAATTACACTGTTTACTCTTAAATGCTATAATTTAATGTTCTCAATATACAATACAACTTTTAAAAAAAATCTGGCAACATTTAATTCTCAATAAACTATAATTCCTAGTTTGTATAAGTGTGTAGCCATTGATATTGGAATTGTAAAACACTCAACTCATTGAGTAAAAGGTTGAGGGAAAAGAAGTCTGTACTTCACCTAACACGGAAATAGTGTGTATGAAAATGCAAAGTTCCATTGATTTTCGTACGTGTTAGTGAGTTTTCAAATCGAAAAGCTCTCTAAGAAGAGGTTCCACTTGAGATGGGCTTACATTCAAACAGACGCCAATCAACTTCATTCAATCTTTGCACTTCATTGATTTTCTGCCTTAATTTGATGAATGTTGATTTCGCCTCACATCCGGGGTAACACTTTCCAAATATCTTCGCAGAAGGTAATAGTAGGAGTTCTGCTCCCTTAACTGGTACTACAGCTACCACAGAATAGAAGTTAATATAACGGAATCTTTTCCGGTGATGAGATACAAAATATATTTACAAGATTCGTCATTTTGATGATGTAGTACTGTTGAAATAGTTTGATGCAATGGTTTCAAAGGACATTACCGCCAAGCAAGAGCCCATGAAAAATTTAATAAAGATACACAATGTAGTGAAGGCTTTTCAAACAGTACTACAGCAACTATTCTCCTCCTTCATACAATTAAGTTATTATTTTTTTGTAAATGTTAAATAGTAGATTGGTTTGTTGCTGACATGCTGAACACAGACTGAATTTTGCAATGCTAGCGTTATTTGCTCTTCCTTACGACTTGTTCAGTTTTTCATAAGTTGGTCGGTTATGTTTGTAGGTCAGATTATTTACAAAATGTTTTGGCACAGTTTATCAAAGCATGTTTTTTTCATGCCATCACCCTTGTTTTGATGTTATTTTGCAGGTACGATGCAGCAGCAACTTGATTTCTCATGTAGGGTTCCACATTCATGTAGGCTTGGCTGATTTTTTTAATGAATTCTTTCATTGCTTTTGCTTTTTCGCTTTTTTTTTGTTGTTGTTTATTTTGTTTGTCTAATTTCTCCCTCTACAGTGTTTTGAGTTTGTGTCTTGTCTTGGTTTCTTTCTTGTTTCACATTTGCTTCTGCTTTTCATTTTCCGTTTGCTTTTCCCAATACGGGCGAGGATACTCACTTTGATTCCATGATGATGCATCGGACCAACTATTGAAATTCGATATACCTTCCTGAGTTGTAAATGTATTTTTACGATTCGATATTTTCACCGAATTATCACTGTTATCATAATTCAATAGTATTTCGGATGGATGCGATTGGCAGGATGGTGATTTTTTAGATATTGTATAGTTTAGATCATTATTATTATCCCAATATTCCTTTCCATCAGCTCGGAAACAAATGCAACCTTCCAGCTTTTTCGAGGATGGAGGTAGAGTAATTTTAAAGCTAAATGTATCATATATAACATATGCAGCGCTACTTCCATGATATGCGGCGCCGAACAATTGGACCGCCGGAAACTTGCTTTGGAAATGAAATCTTTGAGGAATGGTTTTATTCTCAAAGAATCAAATATATACTAGTGCTAGACAACCCAGCAACCCCATATGCCTCATTCCTTATAATTAATTTCGATACTTAGCTGGCAAATAGGATCCTCCACAGCCTTGAACTGACAACAGCTCTGCGGTTTGTAAGAAAGATTGAAGCGCTTCTGGTTGAACATTGACTTCGCCTTGGGCGTAGAATCTTTTCGAATTATAATTGGTGAAGCTGCTCTAGCCTTAGCCAAAGGTGATCGTTGCGCACGAGTCACTTTGGTCTGCGTGATAATGTTACTCTTCTTCGGTTTGTATTCTTGGGCGTTATCAACCTCTTCTTCAGAATCATTCGATTCGGTTAAGTCGCTCGCAGTCACCCCTTCTTTCGATGTCTTCTTTGTATTTGTTTTCCTCTTTTTCTTGGGAGATTTCGATTTACTTCGATCTAAAGATTCACGTTTGGCTGCTACGACGACGAGGGGCGATGAACTGCAATCAAAACCTGGTAAGGCATTTGTCGACGTAAGCCGAACGAAAAAAATTTACCTCTTAATAGTTTTACACCACCTAGGACCGCGCCAAGTCGCTACCGACATCACACCATGCACGTTCTGGGCGACGTAGAAGAAAACGTTTTGTCGAATTATCCGCTAGCTACGCGCACAGTTTTGCAATAATAATAACCGTACTTCTTCGACATGTGGCTGTCAAATCCAACCGCTGTCACATCGGACAAAGCAGATGTGTGTGGAATGGCACGCCACATGGCGGCAAGGTGCCTCTCCATTTGTCGCCAGTGGCATAGTTTTTCGATGGCCACGGTGGAGGGGCATTTCCAGATGGATATGTCTCGAAATCTGTCGGGGTTTGGATTAATTTTATATTTCGAATATTTATATCCACAGATCTAAATATTTGGACAGAAAAAAAAATATTTTCTGCGCAACGATATCCGCACGACAGATGAAGTCCGCTGGCACTTCGAGGACATACCCATCTGGCCGGTTGCAAGGGTTCGGGATCGGAATCACTTCGATTCCCGGGCGTAGGCGTCACATTACAAACCCTACAGCAGCTAGCCCAAGACATTGAGCGACTGGCACTTTTTGCTTACCCAGCTTACGACCCGGAACATCGAGATGACGCAGCAACAGAAACAATCATCAGTGCATTAAAGAACCAGGAATCGCAACAATCTGTGCGTTTAGCTCAAAAGCAAACAGTTAAGAAAGCATTGGCTTATAGCCTGAACTTTGAGGCAGCGAAAAACGTGACTCATGCTACTGCCCGGATTCGCGAGGTAGTAACAGATGAGTGCAGGTGTGGGCGCGTGGAAATTGAGCGAGACCGCCTGTAAATGGCGCACCTATATGCTGGGATTCCGGTGAGAAGAGACACCTGCAAAGAGACTGCAAGAAGCGAAGAAAACCAATCTATTTTCCAGGATGTGCAGCTAGGAGGATATCCAGACCGAGGCAGGAGCCCAGAATGGAAGCCCTTCAAACTAAGGGGTCGAGAAATATGTAAAAGACAACTTCATGGAGCAGAGGTTGGCTGAAATGTGCCCAGCACGACCATCACCGAGTCAACACTAAATCGTGGAGAAGCAGACTTATGCCTTCCGGGTCAAGTTGACGGAGAACATTGCACCATACTAATCGACACTGGTGCAACCCGATCGATTTTTCGATCAGACCTAGTGAGGCAACAACTACTTCAAAAAGGCAGGATTTTCTCACTACAGACAACTACGACAGAAACAACACCTGTGCATGGAGAAGTCAACCTCCAGATATATTTAGGAGACCTTGCGTTCGAACATAATTTTCTGGTCGCGAGCATTATGGATGACTGCATTTTCGGAATGGATTTTCTGTAATCACATGGAATCACGTTGGATTTGAGCAAACGAGTATTGAAATGGCGGAATATTGAAGTATTGATGGAAGGTCCCAGCGTCAAAATTCCCAAGATGAATGTGGTAGTACCGGACATAGAAAAACAAGGTGTCGCCGAATTTTCTGTCAGTCCATGGGCCAGCCAGTAGTTTTACAAAAAAAGACTGGGAACACTCATTTTTGTGCCGACTATAGGCAGCTTAACTACGTCACTAAGAAAGATAGTCACCCGCTTTCACGCATCGATGACATCATGGACAGTTTAGCTGACGCCGAAATGGTTTTCTACGCTTGGTCTCAAGAGTGGTTACTGACAAGAGTGGCTACTAACAGGTAGAAATCATCAAGAAGGACCGAGAGAAGACCGCATTTTTAGTTGGGACCAGATTGTAGCGATTTGTTGTGATGCCATTTGGGCTTTGCAATGCTCCAGCCACCTTTGAATGCCTGATGGAATACGTGCTACGAGGCCTAACCTAGAAGACCTGCTTGGTGTACTTGGAAGACACCACTGTTATCGGATGAACGTTCAAAGAGCATGTGCGAAACTTAGAAGAGGTATTGTCTCGATTGCAACTGGCGAATCTGAAACTCAGTCTCGACAAGTGTACCCTTTTTGCAGCTGAGGTAAAATACCTGGGACACGTTGTATCAGCAGAAGGGGTCAAAACAGATGCTGAGAAAATTGAAGCCGTGAAAATTTGGAAAACACCAAGCAACAAGCGCCAACTATGACGTCATCTTGGCCTGGTAATCTCCTATCGAAGATTTGTCAAAGATTTTGCCCAAATAGCTAAGTGCCTCCATCAGATAGCCGAGAAAAGTCATCCGTCTGGAATGAACAATGCCAGGCAGCCTTTGAGACCTTGAAGGAGAAACTGTATGAATCACCCGTGCTGGCATATCCAAAACTCGGAAAGATGTTTGTAGTTGACACCGATGTGAGCAACAGCGGAATAGGATCTGTACTCTCTCAGCAGATCGATGACGGAGAAAGAGTCCTCTCATTTTACAGTCGAGTTCTCTCAAAAAGTGAGAGGAACTACTGCGTGACCAGAGAGGAGCTATTGGCTATAATAGAGGCCACAAAGCAATTCCACAAGTACCTATATGGCCAGAAATTTGTTCTTCAAACGGACCATGCATCGCTGAGATAGCTGCTTAACTTCGAAAACCCCGAGGGACAAGTTGCGAGATGGATCGAAAGATTGCAGTCATACGACTACGAAATTGTTCATCGGAAGGGTGGAGCTCATGGAAATGCTGACACCCTATCTCATCGTTCATATCCACTGAACTGCAAGCATTGCCGATGGATTGAGGAAAAGGAGCAGATCGTTGATCTGCAAGTGATAACGGCTGAATTCGATGAAGGTTGGTCATCGAAGGAGATATCAAATACCCAGTTAGCCGATGAAGACATCGGGCCATCACTCATATGGAAGGAGACAACTGGGCGGCTCGAGTGGAAGGACGTTTCGATGCATGGCGCCACCCTGAAAAGTTATTGGGCACAATAGAACTCCCTTCAGGATGAGGGTGGCGTACTCAGGCGGAAATGGGAAAGGGCAGCTCCCATAGGATGTAAATTTTACTTCCCAAAAGCCCAATCTACGATGTGGTTTAGGAAATTCATGAAGGATCCTCGGGAGGCCACTTTGGTGGGAAAGCGAAATTACGGGAAAGGTTTTGGTGGCTCCACGCTCGAGAAGACGTAGAGGACTGGTATCGTAGATGCACAATTTGCGCTACCGTCAAACGTCCAAAGCGATGACTGAGACACTTGCAAACCTATAACGTGGGGGTACCATTTGAAAGGATTTTTTTTTGACATCGCAGTACCCTTTTCGGAATCCAAATGCGAAAATCGATACATGCTGGTTGTGGCTGATTATTTCAGCAAGTGGCCCGAGGTCTACCCCATTCCCAACCAGGAAGCAACTACTGTAGCCGAACAGCTAGTGCTAAATTGGTTTAGTATGTACGGCGTACCTTGTGAACTACATTCAACAAACACCTGGCCAACAGGGTTAGCGAGAACCAAAGTGAAGAC